>CM068742.1:71835055-72435055 GCA_035084275.1 Hydrolagus colliei
GGGGGGAACTATCACTCATTAACCAGAGCCTGTGACGGGCTGAGGAGCTGTCACTCACACAAACTGCAGCCCAGACGCTTCCGAGATCAAACAGCGAGAACAAAATGAGGGGGGGGTGGGGAGCTTCACACACAGTGTATCTGTGAGAGAAGGCTCAGGCTTAAAGTTACCAGCTGCCGCCCCCACCCTCCCCACTCACCCAGTCGTCTCAGCACTAACTCCACCCCCCCCCTCCCCACCCACCCAGCTCACCCTCCCCACCCACCAGCTCACCCTCCCCACCCACCCAGCTCACCCCCCCCTCCCCACCCAGCTCACCCCCCCCTCCCCACCCACCCAGCTCACCCTCCCCACCCACCCAGCTCACCCCCCCCTCCCCACCCAGCTCACCCCCCCCTCCCCACCCAGCTCACCTCCCCCCAGTCCCCCCACCCACCCAGCTCACCCCCCCCTCCCCACCCAGCTCACCCCCCCCTCCCACCACCCAGCTCACCCCCTCCCCACCCACCCAGCTCACCCTCCCCACCCACCAGCTCACCCCCCCCCTCCCACCCACCAGCTCACCCCCCTCCCCCACCCAGCTCACCCCCCCCTCCCCACCACCCAGCTCACCCCCCCCTCCCCACCCACCCAGCTCACCCCCCCTCCCCACCCACCCAGCTCACCCCCCCCCCCCCTCCCCACCACCCAGCTCACCCCCCCCTCCCCACCCACCCAGCTCACCCCCCCCCTCCCCACCCACCCAGCTCACCCCCCCCACCCCCCTCCCCCCCCACCCCCACCCAGCTCACCCTCCCCACCCACCCAGCTCACCCTCCCCACCCACCCAGCTCACCCTCCCCACCCACCCAGCTCACCCCCCCCCCCCCTCCCCACCCACCCAGCTCACCCCCCCCTCCCCACCCACCCAGCTCACCCCCCCCTCCCCACCCACCCAGCTCACCCCCCCCTCCCCACCCACCCAGCTCACCCCCCCCCTCCCCACCCAACCCCAACTCACCCCTCCCTCCCCACCCACCCAGCTCACCCTAACTCAGCCCCCCCTTCCCACCCACCCAGCTCACCCTAACTCAGCCCCCCCTTCCCACCCACCCAGCTCACCCCAACTCAGCCCCCAGCCCCACTCCCCACCCACCCAGCTCACCCCACCCCCCCCTCCAGCTCACAAGCTCATCCCCTCGCTCCCCCCCCCCAGCTCACCCCCCCCCAGCTCACCCCCCCCCCCCCCCAGCTCACCCCACCCCATCCTGTTCCTAGCCCACCCCCCCACCAGCCCAGCTAACCCCAACCCAGTCCTCGGCTCACCATCCCCCCCGCCCCAGTTCACCTTCCCCCAGACTTGACATCCCTAGTTTTCAATATACATTTAATGTGAAATATAGCTGCGATCTACACAAACACACACATAACATACACACACAATGTGTGTTGTTATTATGCACACCCAACACACAGGCATAACACACATAATATTATTGTACATTTAACGTACACAACATACACACATAGCACACGAGACACAACACACACACTCACATATACACATATAATAACTAGGATTGCAATGCGACTCCACCCCAGTGACGCAGTGTAAAAAGAAACACACCATGAGATAGATTCCCTTGGTTGCTATTGTTTGGGGCCAAAGTCCCGACTTCTTCAGCTAATTTCCAGATCCATCTGATTATTTGGGCGGGCGAGGCGGGGGGGGGTGGGCGGCGGGGGGGGTGGGCGGCGGGTGGGTGGGTGGGCGGGAGTGAGGGAGGGGGGGGGGGGTGTTATTAGTGGGTTGTTTGCTCCCCTCCCTACATATGCAGGGATTTCAATTGCAATTGGGTCTGGTTCAAAAAATAAACCACTCTCGAGGTGTTTATACCGTGCTGTCTGAGTGGGGGGGGGGGGGGGGGGGGAGGTTGCGACTCTGTTTGTACTCACCCCACACCCGAACATAACGATTGGCAAAAGAAAAAGTTTTTATTTGTACATTTTGTACATTATTGTTCACCCCCCCCCCCGGTCCCCTCCCCCAGAGTTTGCACAGAGAGCTGGTCAGGGCTGAGAGCGGCAGCGCCCGCGATGTTTGGTTTTAATTTAATGGCTTTAATTCCAGGGAAAGGTCAACAGGGGAGAACGTCTCTGTGACAAGACACACACACTAGACACTCACACACACAGACACACTCACATACACATTCACAGGGTGACTTTGCAACCCGAGAGGATGTGTTTTAAACCAAAAGCCCACCCCCTTTTCAGCATCAGGAACAGTCAATCGCAGCACTCCCAGCTAAATACATTGCACCGCGAGGGGTAAAAAAAAACTCCCGCTGCCAGTCCCTCGGCCTTAGCGTCTAGTCTTAATTCTTTTATCTGAAATAAAATATTGCACAAACCTTCATCTCGAATCCCAGTGCGCCCCCCCCCCCCCCTCCCCTCCCCACCGCCAGCTGACAGCCCGGCCGGCTGCTCGGTTGACCGAATGCACCGTCTCGACTTGTAGGAAAATAACAGATTTCAGAACCATCCAGAGATTGCGGCAGATACACCCTTTTTCTTTCTCTCGTTTTTTTGGTGTGAAAAATCTTCTCCTGTTTTTGGGTGTCCTGGTCCTCAAAGTAAAGTGCAGATTAAATCACGATTCCATCCACTCTCTTTGCTGCTTTTGCTGTCTGTTTCCAGAGCGGCTTGTCTGTTTATATACATACATACATAGATAGATAGATATAGATATATATATCTATACGTGTCCTCTCCTTGAACTTAATCCTAAATCGGTTACGAGACGTTAAATCCACGAAACAAGAGAGAATATATATAGATGTGTGTGTGTGTGTGTGTGGGGAAGGAGGAGGAGAGGGCAGGCGTGTCATCAACAGGGAAACTTTCTTTCTGTACAGACAGATAGCCAGCCTCTGTTGCTGCCTTCCCCCTCTCTCTGTGTGTGTGTGTGTGTTCACTCTCTCTCTCACATGGAGTCAGTCAGTCTTGCTGCTGCCACCCTGACGTCAGGCTGTTTGTATTTACATTGCAGTTAAACAGGCTGTTGAAGAGGTCGCTACTACTGTATAAGTACAACCAATGGGAAATGTCATCAAGCAAAGAGGGGGGTGGGGTGGTTCAAACCTCGGTGGTGACCCTCCCCTCTCCCCCTCCCCGTCTCCACCCCTTCCCCCCCCCCCCCCCCCCCTACACACACACACATACTCACCCTACCCCCATGCCCCCTCTCCCACCTCTCCTTTATTTAATACACGAAACTCAGCGCCTTGGGACGTCCTCCCAATGTGAAATTGAATCCCGAGCCAGTTGTGAAGCGGTCCGAGACGCCCCCCCACCCCCACCCCGGCATGGAGGGTGCTATACAAACACAAGTTGTTGCTGTTGAAAGGCGCTGTACAAATGACATTTTGTTATGGTTGTGAACATATATTATTTTCATCCAATTACAAATGTTGAAGTTAGCAAATTCAACAAAGTTGTCAGTCGATTGGCAGATTGTTTTCTGTGGGTAATCACTCCCCCAAAAAATGTCTGTTTGTGGGACAACACTGTGTGCAACACATTTCATACAGTACACAAAATATACAGTCAGTCTACTTTACAATATATTCTATGCAGCGTTTTGAGACGTCTGAACAACGTGATAAGACGCTATATCAAATGCAAGGATTATTATGTTATATTCTCAAGATGTGGAGATCGCAAACAAAATATGCAACCCAAAAAAGTTCATCCAATGTCATTTTGCTTCATGTCTTGTGCTGTTGCTACAAAAACAACTTGCATTTATATAGTGCTGTAAAGGTTTCTATGTTCTAACCCTTCCACCTTTACAGTGCTCACCACACGAGGGGCTAGCGTCCCTGAATGCTTAAATAAGACTTTTGGGGTCTGGACATTAATTGATGTTAATGGGATTTGCATTTGTCGCAAACAGGAAAGTCACACCGAGGAAGCAAATACTGTATGAATTGCATTAATGTCATCTGAACTCCCAGGTGTGTGGCTGCTTTGGAACATAGGTGAAAAGCACTATATCAAACGCAGGGATTATTTATTAATACTCCATAGCTATTCTGTGTTGTGTGTTGGTGGACAGCGAACACATTACATAATTTGGCAAGTAGCTATATCATTATACTGTTATACGGGAGGATGTAACTGTGTCAATATACTACAGTACATTGATCTAACAGTTGATTAAAGTGCAACAATGCATCTGATAATATTACTGGAGCCAATCCTGGTTAGAGGCTCACTGGACACATCAGGAAAAAGCAAGATTTCTGCTACAGCCAATTGCATTTTTTCCACATTTTCCCTCAGGATCTCTGCATTCAAAAAATATAATTCCTGCAGATTGCAAGTTTTTTTTCCAAAGGCATTTTGTATTTACAGTTTTTTTTTGCAAAACTAACCCGTTGAAGTGTGGTGAAAATTGTATAATAAATTGTTAACTTCAAACATTGTTTCAATTTTAAACAGTCATGAACCCCCCCCACCCACCACCCACTGTCAATCTTTTGACAGTACTGTATAGAAATAAGTATTGAAGTAGTAATGTTGACATTGTGCTTCTTAACAAAAGCCCCCAGAAACATACAGGTATTTAGTAAACAAAATATATAAATTACATTCCCCCCAAAAAACAGTTGTGCACGCAATCCGAATCTTGAAACATTTCATGCTTAACACATGACTAGCTGAGAGGGTTCGAAATTGTGAGCCACTCCTCTCACTTCAAAATATTTTGAATGCTGCCTGTGAAATGACTAATTACAGCTTTGTAGCTAAGGCCTTCAAAAGTGCCAGACACTTTGATGTAACAGCCATCTTGCAAGCAACAGGAACTTGTGCTGTTCTGGCATTTGCTTAGTAAATTCTACCATAAGCCATATTATCTCCATATTATCTCCAATATCTCCAATGGTACAATTCTTATACCATTCAGGAAAATGTATAATAATAATCATACTTGCATTTGATAAAGCTACATATCACGTCTTTGAGACGCCTCAAACGCTTCACCGAATATACTGTGTGTTTTGTGGGCAGCCAATTGCGCACAGCACTGTCCCACAAACAGTCGTGGATTCAGTGCCTAAATTATTATTTAAATTTTTTAAAGAGATTATTACCTGGGAAAATGATCCACCAATCGACTAACAACCCAGTTCCTATTTATTGCTATGTAAACCGAGGGGTGTGGAGTAAAGAAACTTGCCCACGGTTTCGCCTACCATTTAGGAAAAAGTATAGGGATAAGATAGAGACGAGAGGCGTACAGTATTGTATTTAGAAATGTTCACTACCTAGGAAAAGCCAATTTTAAAAACGGAGAGCACTGCACTGCAAAGCTGCATGTTCATGACATGACTAGTTGCTATTTTATGCTTTTGGCATTTGTTTAGCAGGGCTGGATCTCAATCTACTTCAGCATTCACAAGATATTTCGACATCTCACCTAGCCACAAAGGAAGAGAGTTGATTTATAGGGTCAGTCCTGATCTTTCTCTGGTGTTCTCTAACCAGGTGGCTAGCCAAGTGTGTTCTGTGTTTTAGAAGGATTGTTGGTAAACATAAAAGCAAATTTGCATTTGTTATGGCGCCTGTCACATCAGGTGGTGAATGAGGAGCATCACGAGCATATCTCAAAGAGCCTTACAGAATTCACTGCAAACTGTAGCTATTGTACAGTTCTGTGCTGTGTAACCGGGCAGCCAATTTCAGCACAGCAATAGCTATGAAGTGAATCATCATTTTTCAAAATTTAACTAGGGCAAATTAATCAGGGGAAAAAAAGTTTTTTTTAATCGCAATCCAGTAACAGTATAAGCCACAGTTAGCAAAGCTTTTAAAGGTACAGCACTGATTGCAGCAATACATACAGCCAAGTGAATTAATGGTTTATGTATCGCTGTATATGCTTGTTTCAGAATCGACTCTAAGGTCTCTGCAATTATAAAGTTCTGCTGGAGCTGATTGAAACAACTTCAGCTTTCATTTTGGACTAATTCACTTGGCTGAGAAGCCATTCCACATTAGAAACCTAAACTGACAGGAAGAGCAACTCAGTGTTGGGCAAGAACAGTAACAGCTACTTGCATTTATATACCGGCTTTCACGCAGGATAATAATAATAATAATAATAATAATCAAGGGCTTTTCACGTCTTCTAGATGTCTCAAAGCGCTTCACAGAATATACTGTAAAGTGAATTGACTGTATATTTGTGGCCGAAATGCGGAAGCCAGAAATTGTCTCAGAACAATGTACTGAGGTGGCATTAGGCATCAAGAAAGCGGGAGTTGGTGACAAGAAGGTAGGTGTTCAGGTGGGATTTAAAGATAGATTTAAATAGCAACAACAAAAATCAACATTCCATTGAATTTTGTTTTGCTTGATATAATGTCAAGGAATGAAATTCATTTTACAACCATCATGAATGCATATTCCAACTCTGCATCCTCAAACTTCTCCATGAGTATTTCTGACTTCTGTGTGATACACAGTGGGTCTGTCAGTTAAGGTCAAAAACATAATCTCTTAAAGACAAGACATTTTTTCAGGTATCTGGCTTCTTGCATACTTTACCCTAAAGTCTGCCTCTCTTTGTAAACTGTTGACCGGATGCAATGCAGAGCATATGCTGCAAAAACAGAAAGCACGAAATCATCTCCCTCGGTTGATAAACTACCACTGTATATTCTGCTGTGTCAAATGCAATGTTATGAAAAGGGAAGATGCTGATATTGTTGGTGTACAGTACATATATTTAATCAGCTGTGTCTGACATGTAAACATTTAATAAAATAATAATCCTTGCATTTGATTTTGTGCCTTATCACCTCGTTGAGATGTCTCAAAGTACTTCACGTGATATACAATAAAGTTGAATGACCGCATATGTTTTGTGGGCAAAGATACAATCACTCACATTAGAACAAATTTAAGCAGAAACTAGGAAGACAGATGTAGATAAAAAGCCTTCAAGTTTGGAACAATTTGAATGCTAGTGATTAATAAGTTTGTTTACTTGTTTCATTGAAATAAAAAAATCATGAAGGACACTGTTTGTCAATTTCCTGCAAATAAAGAAATAGATGAAGCTTTGGTTAAAATATTTATAGGCATTTCATAAATACTGTAGGTACGTTTGAAGGTTGAAGAACAACATATGTTATTTTGTTATCCAAAAGGGCAGTTAATTTAACATTGAGTGTTGTAGAGAAGGAAAGGGATCAGGGTGAGATTATTGAACATTCATAGAAGGTTTTCTGATGATGTGAAGCTACTGTCAACAAAGTTAATCAAATACAGTACAAAAAACTATTGTTTCATACCTGTATTTTTAAAAATAATTAGACCTATATTTTCATGCAATCACAGTGCATTGACTTGTCTCCTCTATCATAATAAAAGTGAAAGTTAATTTATCTATTTTTCTCCATGACTTTGGATCTGCTGAACACAACTGATTCGGCAACATAGTCCAGTATCCTGCTTGTCTTTTTTTTGCAGTCTCACATAATTTAAACAAACTTTAAAAATCCCATGGCCCTATTCAGAAGGAGAAGGGAGTTTCTCCCGGTGTCATGGTCAACAATTCCCCACTTCTTGTCTGATTGTGAGAAATTAGCTGCCAAATTTGTCTACAAATTATACAATACCTCAGTCTTTACAGTATATCCTGTGAAGTGTTTTGTGACATCCTCCCTTTATGAAGACATGAATATCAAATTCAATGATTATCATTATTATAAGGCAAGTGACAGGTAATCTAACATTCCAAGCTCTTTATCATTTTTCAATTAGGTAAACTCTATCCTGTATTATATAAATTTTCAACATAAAAGAAGGTCGCTGTGTTGATGCTGGCTCTTTGAAACATCCAAACATGTGTCTTGTGTTATTACTTGTGTATATCTAGTACCTCACATTTAACAACAACAACAACTTTGATTTATATAGCACCCTCCACGCCAGATGGCATCTCAGAGCGCTTTTGCATTGAAGGTTTTTCCAACATCATCAACATTGGAGTTTGAGGATAAAAGTAAGTCAATGGAAGGCAGTACAGTACTATTCTTTTATATAGTTGTGTGCAAAATCAATTTACCTGGCTTGTATATTTGGCCTTATAGTGAAGCTTCCCATCCTATTGGAGTGAAGCCTTGACTTCGTTAACAGATTAGGTGTGGAGAGGAATACCAAAAAGATTGTTCAGTTTGGGTTCAAGATCATTGATCCATCATCCCACCAAACAAAACCTAGGTTGTTCAGGTTAAATGTTTCATCATTCTGTGTAAACAATACGTGGCATAATAACACGTTTGTACCTTTTCATTTCATACTGTGTTTCACCTACAAAATACACAGACACTACACTTTATGGTAAATCCTGTGGAGAGCTTTGAGACATCATCCTGATAGGAAATAAAAATAATAATACTTTTATCTACCATAGTGCCTTTCATCTCAGCAGGACGTTTCAAAGGATAGGATACTTTGTAATGTGTAGTAACTGTTTATTTAGTAGGAAAACACAGCAACCCATTTGTGCACAGCAGTGCCACAAACAGTTATGAAGGGAATGACCAATTTTATTTTGGGGTGAGTGTGGGCCAGGACACATACTACTCTTTTCAAGTAGTATTATGTGATCTTTAAAAGCCACCTCAACAGCCTGAAGGGACCTCAGTTTAACTCTATATCAAATGTGAAATATCAATTGTGAAGATTATTATTTTATAAATAAAACATAAAAACGTGGAAGCACAGGTTTGTAGATTTTCCTACAGTCAAATTCTGTCAGCTCCGCACAGATTAAATCAGACTGAATCAGATTGAACAGGTTTGAACATCAATCACTCAGTCAAAATGTTCCTTAAATTCATGGTTACACACATGGTTTGAATTATTTAATTTACATAAGCACCTCAAGATCCTGAACTCCTGCAATCTTTCCTGCATTAATGAGCTAGTTGGTGTGCTGAACCAGTATCTGAAATGAACTCAAAGATTTCAGGCCATATGTCTCTTTGAAAGATCAAACCATTCAGTTCCTTCTATCTACTGTTTCGCAAACGCCTGCAAAGTGCTCCTTGTTAGATACCTGTCTATTTCCTTATTGAAAGCTAATATGGATTCCATTTCAATCATCGCAATGTGAATCAAACTAAATTACATTTTTTTAAAGCAAGCTGATACCTCTGATCAACACGGGCCTTGTTCCTGCCACAGACAACATTTCCAACCCTCCCCACCTGGGTCCCAGCAGAACCATTATGTCCTGTATTGTTTATTTCACAATGCAACAATCTTTTCTATTTTGGAGGAGTTAAAAAACACTGAATCACCTGCCTTTGTTGGGTGTTTGTTCAGAGATCCACTACTCTCAGGAGTGAAAAAATATCTTTTAATCATTAATTCCACCTGATGTTTGACAATTTAAAGCCTTTTTCCATTTCAAGACATTGACTTTGTAATGGGCATTATTCTTAATAATGTCAGATGCTCACTTTATTCAAGTAAGTTCAGTGAATTATGATATATTGTCTGGATACATGAATTATTCATCCAGTGTAGTATAAAACAGCTCATCCACTTTGTCACAGTAATACACTAGCAGAATTTTTATTGTTGGGATATGATGAATGAATTCTCCACTGATATCCTCTGACAGATTAAGCAAAGTGGTGATTTCGATGGAAGGTGAGTGGAATTCTAGGCATTTGTATTGGTATGTGTTAAAGGATAGAGATATTTAGCCCCTGAAGTAATTCTTTTTTAAAAAAAACAACAACACATAAACTGGGGTACTTTCTTTTGTGTCTTTTTGACGAATGCTATGGGTCAATAAATGATGTACTTCAGTCAAGTGCTACAAAGGTGCTTGTCTGGGTTATCATACAGTTCTGATTATTGAGACATAATCAGGGCTGCGAGACACGAGAGACAGCAGAGTGCAAAGGAGATCAATGAAGATGATCCCCTGAGATATGAGCAACGATTAGATAAGATAGGACTGTTCAATCTTGAGAGAAGGGGACAGAGAGGATCTCATAGACTTATATAAGGATGGAAAGCGTAAACCCAGAACAATACTCTAGGATGCAGCAGAACAGTAGAACAAAAGGACATAGGTTTAGAGTGGCGAAGGGCAATTTCAGACCAGATATAAGGAAGTTTTCCTTTACTCAGAGAATAATCAATGACTGGAACAGTTTGCCAGGAAAGGTGGTTGAGGCTAGGCCACTGACCTGACTCATTTAAAGCAGTTTAATGCAATGATGGAAGGATGATGGCATGGATATTCTTTGAGGATCAAATCACCTGGGCCAAAAGGCCTTCTTCATTCAAACCAATCTTGTGATCTATTAATATCGTGATCGGTTATCAATTCACTGAGTGACTGCACACTTCTTCAGTCAGTGGGAGGGGAAACTGTAGAGGATAGTTGCAGTTGTAAACTTCTGAGTGATCAGGTGCAGCATTTGATCACAGACGAACAGGAGCATGCCTGTCTGTTTAAGTGAGAAATGTTGGGGAGGGGAAGCAGTTTCTAAAAGTTGTTCAAAAATGGAAGATGAAGTCATCACACAAGAACTTTATTAATAGGTAAAAACACCTTTCAATGGTCAAAATCAAAAGGATCTTTAAGAGAGTATTAACGATTAAAAATAAACCCAAGACCAAGTCTTGAGGTTTATTATCTGAGGAATTCTAAGTGAATTTGAAAAAAAAGTAATACAATATTTTAGCAATGACTTTGAGGTACATGGGTATTGTAAAAGGGAAAAGTAATTTGTATTAATTGAATTGTCTATTTCATCAAGTATGTTAACTTCTTGAACTAGTAAATTAAAGAAATTCATTTGTTTTTGCAAAAGGTATTTTTATTTTTCCACAAGGTGGCATGTGATTGCAATGTGAGAAAGCAGCGAATTTAGAGCAAATTTCCAAAGTTCCAAAACACGGTCAGACAGTTTATTTTTGATTGATTTCACATACCTTCCTTTTGAAAAATGTCGAATTATATAGAACTAAAATGAAAGAATGATCCTAGCATTTCACAATTGGAACAAATATTTAACAATTGTAAACAGAGGAGAAAAAATAGGAAAGAAATATTACTTGATGTCCTCATCAGTTTTTAAGTGCTGCTGAACTTGTATAAAGTATCAAAGTCTTGAAGCTTTGTACCTACAGGTTTGGATCATATTGATGCTGTTAGGATATTATAATAATAGCTTGAAATTATACAGCGCCTTTGTAAAAGTGCTTCACAAAATATACTCAAGCTTTTTTTTTAAAAGGGGAGCAAAGGATGGAATAGTGGATGATGAGAAAGGGGTTTAGGAGGGTTGGAGGTTATTGTGGAGTATAAATACTTCACAAACTAAGGATGCCAAATGGCCTGCTTCTGTGCAGTACAGTCTATGTAATTATGTTTTTCTATGTAATTGATCTGAAATGTATTGTAATACAGGTGAAGTTTGTTTGTAGGTATTGACAAATTACATAATAAATTAGTGATATTATATGTCTCACTACTTGGAGATTAAGTTCACCTTGTTGATTGTGCGAGGTGATAAATGCTATGGATCCCAAAAGAGCAAGTGAGTCACACAATCAAAGCTCAACAAAACATTTATTGCCAGGGGTTCTGCAGGCAAATTAACTTCTTTATATAATCCTACATTTGATCAAGTCAAAAGAATTAACTTTCTCATATCTGGAAGTGGGACAGTGTCACAACATTGTACAGTAGTCATAATTCAGGCAGTAATTTCTAAAAGGTTCAGATACCACATGACAGTGCCAATCTTAAAAGGAACAAAAATGTGGTTATCTGCTGCCCCTCATTTCGTGAGACATTGCTTGGAGGAGATGGGGCGATGAGGAAAAGTAGAGGTCCAGCCTTGTTCGAGGATGTCTAAATTGAGTCCATGTTTGCATAAGGCATAGATCTTCTGGTGATCCATAGGATCGCTGATAGTACTGAACATGTGCTCAAGAAACATTGCTGATGTCACTTTCTGGAGCTGCATACACACACACACACACAAAGATACATGCGCACACACACATGCACACACACACACATATGAACACACGCACATGCCCAGTGCTGTGCGCAATTGGCTGCCTTGTCTCACCTACAAAACATACAGTCACTAAACTTTACAGTATATACGTTGAAGCACTTTGAGATGCCTTGAAGGCATGATAAAGCACTGTATCAAGTGCAAGGATTATTATTATTTTATTAGAATTTTATTTCTCCCAATCTCCTGGTGAACAATTCCCCAATTAAAATTGGTCATTCCATGGCCAATGTGGGACATTGCTGCATACAAGTTGGCTGCCACGTTTGCCACAAAATCAGTCAATGCACTTTACAGTCAACCCTGTAAAGCAGTTTGGGATGTCCTTCTGATGTGAAAAGCATTATATCAAATGCACCGATTATTGTTATTTTGAGGCTAGGAATAGGTGAATTTCAGGCCTAAGATCACAGGCTCAATTCCCACAGTTTTTCTCAAACAGGCAGACAATCGTCATAAATTGTTACAGGTTGGTGATCATTGATTTCCCAATACAGTATTTTTATTTTTTTGCCTGCCGTGTGTCTGACACATGTGGAAACACACCATCATGAGCATCCAAACTAAGCTGAGAATTCCATGCCTCCCACCTACACATTGAAATCCCAGAGATAGATTGTTGAATAGAATGTGCACTCTCTCCCTGGAGGGATATATCCTGCTTACCTAATTCTGGAAAGTATTAGGCGCATGTTGGCAAGATCCAAGCCCCCAGAGTGTGCATTGGAGTACTGCTGGAGTCTAACCACCTCAAACCACATAGCTTGCCATTGATACTGTCATCCAGCAAGCTTTCCCGCCGCTTGTCCAGCTAGGAGTCCCATTTAGGGCTGTGGCTTGGAGGGATAACAGGAACTGAGTAGGATGACTCGCTTCCCCAGTCTTCCCCTCCAGGTCCTACCGATGAGCCAGGCTGGCTGAACTATCATCAGCTGTACCCTGGAATACTGCACACCCAACTAGCTCAGGCACTAGATAGCCGAGACCGCCACAGAGGGCTGGCTTGATTCTGACATTCCTTTGCCAGGCATGTCACCTTGCAGCCAGTTCAGCAACAAATAGACCCCGCTTACCTCTATCCCAAGGAGAAGAGTCACAAGTTGGTTGTTTGACATCTGTTAAATGGGGGTTTGAGCCCTCACTAGGTGGATGGTGGTTACAAGGAACTTCTCAATGGGAAATAAAGCTCAGCATGAAATGCATGAGAATATTGCCACTGGCTTCATGTCCACAGCTCGGTCACACATCCCTTGCCATTGAGCAATGTTCCACCAGTTGGAGGTGCAGAATTTAGGCAGCAGCTGCTTGCCTCTCTGCAGGCCAATCAAAGTGGATTCCAGGTGCTGGATGTATGAATGTGTGTTCACAAACTCAAACTCCAGATAACACCTTCCAGCAGCTGACATCCCAAGCTCCAGATTTCCTCATCAGTTATCTGGTGGGCATCTGCCTTCAGCGTGGTGGGAGGACCTTTACCAGCGAGCCTGATACTGGACTTTGCAGATATCTCAGTAGAAGCTGCTTCCCAATGAGCTTAGATGCTTATGGGCTCTGTAAAATAATCATTATGAGCAATTTTGAATCAAATACAACATTTCAAAACAACACATTGTTCTCTTATTATTTGATTCAAAATAGCTGGTAATAGCCATTTAACTGAATCCAACAGAACACTACTCTTGTCTTATGGTGTATGAAGCCAATTCCTTCTTATTTTTAAGGTCAGAACAGATTGGGTTTAAACTACTTAAAATGCAAATTGTTGCTCTATTATTAAAATACAATAAATATGAGGTTTCATTGAGCAGACCATCTGTAGGGCTCATGTGAGCATTTGCAACACAGTGGCCTTCTGCCTTATGTAGATAATACCATGCCAAACCTCAATGGTACAAACCATGTTGTAGGATCTGTCTTCATTCTCAGTATCTTTTCAAGAAGTTAGTATAGGCTCTAAAAGTCAAAGGTAAGAAAAGAGTCAGTGTTCTCTAAATAGAATGAAGCATCTTCCTTTTTGTGAGACTATACACTGCTTTAAGCATTCATTTTGGAAAGAAAAACAAGACAACTGAGTACAAATTAATGGCAATATCTCGCAAGGAGCAGAAGACTGAAGGGATTTGGGAATGCAGATACATACATAAGTCTTTGAAGCTGGCAGTTCGAGTGTAAAGGGCTGTGACAAAAAGCTAATGGGATTTATCATAGGGGCCTAGAGTATAAAAAGTAAGTAATAATGCCAAGTTTGTAAAAATTATTGATCAGGCTGCAGCTGGAGTATCGTCACATGTTGGAACCATTCCCCATATTTATTGATACCAGATGTCAGTGGTGGTACAGTTTCAAAAATGTACAGATGATGACAAAGCTCTCACATGCCCTTGCTACAGAGTGAGAGCACACATACAGTCAATTCACTCTACAGTATATTCTGTGAAGCGCTTTGAGGCGTTGATAAGTTGTGAAAAGCGCTATATCAAATGCAAGGATTATTATTATTATTATTGTTCCTAAAGAAAGTAAGTTCTTCAATCCCATCCACAGTCCAAGAAAGCAAGTAAGGGATGTATTCCAGGTTTGGGAGAAGAGACAATCTAGAATTCTGTGATTGCATACAGCAGGAACAAGTCAGCATTTGTAATGTGATAGGCCTTGCCACAGACAGGGGAGATTGGCTGCCAGAATCAGCCCATGTCTCGTGTGGGCAAACCTGCATTCTTCCACTCATAACAACATAAGCAAGTTTGAAACAACAAAGGCCACTTGGCACACCAAACTCCATCCTTCCACTGACTCAACATTAATGCATTCCACTACTCTATTTATGCATTAACTACCTGGAGGCTAGTCATGGATAAATGTGGTCGGCCTGGCTTAGTTGGTAGCACACAAGCCTCTGAGTTGGAAGGTTGTGGGTTCAAGCCCCATGTCTTGAACTCACATTGTCTAAACTCGGGTGTATTGCATTGTTGGACGTGCCTCCTTGCAGATGAGACGTTAAACTGAGGCTTCTCTACTGTTCAAGTGGAAGTTAAAGATCCCATTACAAAGAAAAGGGTATTTTTCCTGGTGTCCTGGTCAACAATCCCACAAATAAAATTGGTCATTTGCTTCATTAGCTATTATTAATAATAAATAATTGGCTGCCTAAAGGTATTTAACAAAAAATCCAGAAGATTAAAGTATCCACCTATCTACTATCCAGTCCTGGCTTCCTTCTCTTCATGGAAAACAAAGCCCTAGTCCCGAACTGAACCAAACCTAGAGCACAGTGTCCCTTAGGGTATTTGTTCATCACATTCTTCACCTATGCCTATATCCTCTAAAGCAGTGGTTCCCAACCTTTTTTTGCTGCCACCTAAATTAAACACCAACAGGTCCTCGCGACCCAATTTGTTTTTGCTGCGACCAAAATTAGCCTCCAACCGGTCCTCCAACCACTAGGGGGTGACATCGCAACTGAAACGAAGTTCAGCCATAACGTTATCTCCGTCTCTTTTTGGACTCAGCGCAACTCGTAAGTACGTTCTTTCATACAAATTGGTGGGTGGTGTTGCCTCGGGCCCTTTTTTTTAGCATTAAATTTTTTTTGGAACATTTAAAAAGAAATTCTGATGACCCTTCGCGACCCAACTGAGGACCTCACGACCCTGATTTAGGTCGGGATTCGAGGTTGGGAACCACTGCTTTAAAATGTCTTAAGTAGATACTTGTATAGTACAGTTCTTTGTTTGAAGAGTTAATAATGCAGCTTCGACTACTTTTGTCAGGAGTCTGTTTCACATATCCATTACGTTGTGTGGACAAAAAGATCCCTTTAATCTCTGTCACTGCTTGAAAATTCATGTATTTTAGTTCTGATCTCACAGTCAACGTCATCAATCCTTCTTTGCATTTCAAGAACTGGATTGTGCTTGCTCTTAATCTTTTCTTAGATAAAAACAAGGAATGCTGCATCGTATGGGAACTCCCAACAAGGCCTTGAATGCCTTATAAAAGAGAAATCTTAAGGAGCAACATTGACACCTTACAATATGTCCTCAAACATCAAATGCAACTCAATTATCATCATTGGACTAGGTGCCAGGTTTGGCAGAGATTTGTCAGTCATTTCTTACCGTGACAAACAGGCAGACAGATGCAAACACTAATTTAAGGCTGTGACTTGTCAGAGAAAAGTAAATGCACATGCAGACAGATAAACAAGGTCATTAACAAGTCCTCTCAGGCCTCCTTAAACACAACTCGTAGAAAACCTCAAACACAATTGTTTAAGTGAGACACCTATGAATAATTTAATTCTGTTTACCAAGCAGTTATGTACTTTCTGTTCAGGTTTCTTTATATTCTCTTTTCATTGCTGTGTCAAATATTGCCAATAAATGAATCACTGAATGGAAACTGACTGGAATGAAGTATGATTATCCATCCAAAATCAAGTCTGCAACACGTTTTCTGTTGCAGTTCAAGTGGAGAAAGAAGTCTAGTCCACAAAAGTGCACTTGGAATCAAGAAAATATTACCTTATATTTGAAGAATGTCCAATGATGCTTCACTGGATTCATATCTGGACTGGGGGCATGAAGCTATGATCATGGTTATATTCAACACAACAAAGGAGATTTAGGGTGATTTGATTTAGGTATTTTAAATAATGAAAGGAATTGACAGGTCATATAATGGGTAGCCAGGGAGATCTATTACCAGAGGCAAATGAGATTGAAGGAAGTAAGGGAGTTAGAACTAGAGATATTGCTTTACACAGAGAATTGTGAAGATGTAGAATGTTCTGCCTCAGAAAACTGTAGTGGCAGATTCAATAGGGATGTTCAAAAGAGAGACTGACAGAGACTTAGGTTGTAGAGGTATGATATGGCAAAGCGGCAGGATATTGTGATTAAAAGATCTAGTACCCTGGTGGAATCGGCTCAATGAGCTGTATGGTCCCCTTCTGTTCCTATTGATCCTCCCCACCGTTCGGGTTCTGACCTGACTGTTCAGCGCTTTGGGACATCCTCCGGACATGAAAGTGCAATTTTAAGTGCAATTTTGTTGTTATTGTTCTTGTTGTATTGTCCTTATTATTTAACTGGTATCCGATATAAAGTGAGCATTGCAAATGATATTAGTTGTTCAAATATACCATATGGAGTCCTATAAATCAGTGGTTAGAACACTTGCCTCACAAGAGAGAGATGGCATCTCAGAGCGCATCTCAATAACAGATCCCAAGGGCGAGCAAGTGGCAGGGGGAGAAAGGTGACCAAAGACATGGTCAAAGAGAAAAGTCTTCAGCTGAGACCTGAAACTGGGAAGAGAGGGGAAGAGGTGAAGGGAATGAGGAAGGGAGTTCCAGAGCCTCGGGGCGTAGTGGCTGAAGGCTCCACTACGGAGCAGAGGATTCGGGGTCAAGGAGGAAGCCAGACCCAGTGGAGCAAAGACAATAGGTGCTGGTTTGAGGAGAGAGGAGGAGAGGTGGGGAGTTGCAGAGGAGAGGAGGGATTTGAAAGCAAGGATGAGGATCTTGAAATCAAAATCTATTCCCAGCAGTTCGAATTGTTGGGCATACTCTTTATTGCACACGTCTCTGTTTACCTAGCAGTAAGTAGGAACCCTATTGGTAGTTGATTGGTGGAATGCTTTCAGGGGGATAATAATGCCACAATAATTTTTTTAAAAAGTGTAGTCACTCAATCCACAACCGTTTGTGGGACACTGCTGTGCATAATTGGCTGCTGTGCTTTGCCCACAAATATACAGTCAATTCACGTTGCAGTATATTTTGTGAGGCGTGGTTGGAGACATCTGGAAGACATGAACAGTGCAGTATCAAATGCAAGGATTATTATTATTAAAGTTTACCCAGTAACCTGACTCATGTTTGGATACAGTTGCATCAGCACCAGCTCTAACATTGCGTGAATCCAGACAGTGAGCAACAATAGGTTATTCAACCATCACCGACATTACAGTCAAGCCTGCTGACGTTCACATTGGTACACTTATCTGGCTTGGGGGGTAACTGGATACTGAATAAGAGCAGGGCTGTTTGTTCCTGTTCTTAGCCCAGTGATGTTGTGGCCAGTTGTAAGGGCCTAAGGTCCCTTAGCTAATCCAGCACAAACCCAACATGGGGTCTGGTCTGTCTGGCTCAGTACCAACAACAACAACAACAACAACAGTTTCGATTTATATAGTGCCCTCCACGCCGGACGGTGTCTTCAAATGCGCTTCAAATGTTGTTGTCTTTACCAACTGACCCATTAAAGTAGTTAATCTTTTGGTCAAAGTGAGCTCTGACCAACTTTAGAACCCCAAACATTTGGGCTCCAATAATTTTGTGTCCAAATTCAAATGGAAGATTCATTGAGGTTGATCCAAAGTGGTTATATAAGAAAATTGCTGAAAATATGGTATTGGAAACAACCTAATTTGGGGGCAGTGAACCAAAAAACACAAAATTATGTGTGTTCATGAAATCTGAAACATGCCAGATTGTCATTATCACTTCTGTGTTTCAGCAACATTCCTCCCAGAAGGAGCAAATTGATTCACGTTTCACCAAGATGTTTCAACTTACAGTTTGATTTACTGCATTAGTCGAAGCCAAGTGAATCACTTCTGCTTTTTAAAAAAAATATGATTATCAAGTTTTCAAAACTGAACTTATCAAGTACAAAGCTGTTATCCTGGGGTCAGTTTATTGACCTATTTAATCTACCCGGATCAATGCCAGGCTGATACCTCTTGATTCTGCTCTTGTTGTCGATGACAGTGCAGCCAGCTTCTGTTTTGTGGATTCTGACCTTTGACTAACAGCATTGACGACTTAAAAGTGCTCTTTTTGTGGGTAAATATCTTGGGAGCGCTTCATAGTGGCAAGGGAAGAGGGGAGTGGGAGATTACCATAGACATACATCGAAAGCACTCACGGCAACCAATGTTCTGCTAACCAACAGGCGAAGGTTGTTCATTGCTGATCTTAAAGTTTAGTCTGATAGGACTAGAGCAGAGAAAGTTAAGATGAAGCTTAATAGAAGTTTTCAGAATTATGAGGGGGTTTGATAGGGTTAATAAGGAGTAACTATTTTCACTGGTGAGTGGGTCAGTAACCTGAGGACACAGATTTAAAATAGCTATCAAGAGAAACAGAGGAGAAATGTTTGCATGCAGTGAGTTGTTCGGATCTGGAATGCATTGCCTGAAATAGTGGTGGAAGGCAATTTGATAACAACTTTTAAGAGAGAAGTATATAGTTATTTGGGGCACACAGGTTTCCAGGGCTATGGGGAAAGAGTGGTGAAGTAGGATTGATTTGCACATCTCTTTTCAAAGAGCCCGCATAGACATGATGGCCTGAATGGCGTCCTTCTATGCTGTATAATTCCATGATTCTATGATCATCAAAGCAATGGAAAAAGCCTCACGGGAACCGCCATTCAGTCCGGGGTCACTCTCGATGTGGTAGACATTAAGTGTTTCACTAAATTGACTCCTTTATAATGTTTACACAAATTCCTACAGCAAGAAATTCTTTGTACCCTGTTTAATAGCTGAACATGCTTAGTCCAGATTTCAGACAATGCTCAACACTGATAGGCTTAACCTCTAATGTATGATGCTGTAGCACAAGCACACAAAGAGTTGAAGACATCGCTGAACAGTTAGTTACTAAAGTCCTGCTGTTGTACCAAACATTCTGATTTATTTGGCAAGTGCGGAGCTAATTGCCTGGAAGTTCTGGAGAAGGTTTCTCAGTGTTGCGTTGGTTTAAAGAACAAGAGGCAAGATGTGCTGTACTCTCCAGAGCTTCTTTTGCACACAGTTGCAATTTGGATGTTATTTGTTAACCTTACTAGCCGATAACATTAATAGGAAAAGATCCCACAAAGCTGGTATTGTTTCTCTGTACGTCTAGACTGAACAATGCACAGTGGCCTCTTCACATTAAGACATTGTCTTATGTGACATATCATATCTTCAAAATAAGAACAACAATAGAACAGGAAGTGAAGGGGAGCATTTTTAAGTGAAAGCGATGTGTAACAAACTGTGAACACAGGTGGTGAAACCAGGAAATAACTACGCATAAAGATTTGATAAAGAGAACTCAACAAGTCGTGTGTGGGTGCAATTACATCTGTCAAGAAAACTGCTACCACACATTGGAAAAAGTAATAATAATAATCTTTACATTTGATGGAACACCTTTCACTTTGGAAATATGTCCCAAAGAGCTTCAAAGGATATACTGTAAAGTAGGGCGACCATACATCCCTGATTCCCAGGGACAGTCCCCAGATGTGGTATTGTGTCTCTGGGGCCACATCTGACCTGTCTTGAGTTCAGCAACAACAACAAAATTACATTTATAGAGCACCTTTCACGTCACGAGGACTGAGCAACAAATTGAGTAAGAACAATAAAATTCTAAAACTGAGCAGTGAAATTAATTAATTAATTAAGCCATTAATCCCACAAACTTTTCCAGTACTGTCAGCGGCACTAATTGTGTATATACATATCCCCAGGTTTGGTTTACAAAATATGCTCACCCTGCTGTAAAGTGCAGTGATTAATGGCACAAACGCTTTAAGAGCACAAATGCCAAGAGATTGGAACTTAAAGCATATCTCCTCCACAGAATCTCATGAGTGAGATGACTGCTCAAGGGAACTAAGCTTCAACCCAAGGTCTTATCTAGGCCAAGTTCTCACCAGTCACTTTTACATACATGTGCACTGTGAGATGTGGCACTTTATGAGGTGCTTCCTCTGGTGAGAGGCATTATTAACTAACTAACTTATTATCCTCTATCGTCACTAAAAATCGTTTAGAAGCTGTTAGGATTGGGAAAAAGCATGTGACTGGAATCAGATGGGTAACTGAATGAATAAGTCAGCTGGACCAAGAACTTTTCAGGTGTCTCCTACATCTTCCCACAAAGTTGGTTGCCACTACTGGCCATCTGTGCTGAAAAGTATTTGCTTTAGACAACAACGTGTTAGTTTACAGGATGAAGCACTGCAGAAAGAAATGCAAGGCTTTTTCTCGTCTAATACAAGGATCATTCATAACAGATTTTCCAGTGTTAAGTGGAATTTCTCTGATCGTATCCAACAGAAATTCCAGCCGCCAAATCTTTGATCATCACCATGTCAAAGGATTATAGAAATATTTTAGTGCCTTGGGACGTACTTCCGATGTGAAAGACAATAAGTAAATGTGATTTTGTTGTTGTTGTATTTACAAGTGTAGGAGGCCATTTGGCTCATTGCTCAGAAAAACTCCAGCTGTAGTTGTATATGGGTTGGCAGGTTGAAGCCACTTTCTGTGATCACTGCTTAGTGAAGTAAATTAGTGTGATGGGTTAAATTCTTTCCCCCTCCCTATTTGTTCATGTGATTGCCTCTCCATGAGCGTTTGCTTAGTGCAATCAGCTGTTGGACAATTTGTACGCAGTGCACATATTTTGGTAAAACAAAATCTACGTCATTAATTGGCTGTTCATCTCATTGTTATTTTGGGAAGTTGTTGGTGTAAATTAACTGTTACATTTGCCTCCTGAAAAAAATTCACTTCATTTCTAATTAATCTCATCTGTAAAGTGCTTTGAGACAAGACTTTACATAAATACAAGTTGTGATCCAAAATGGAATGGAAGTAACTTTGCTCTTGTAGTTTAGATATACTTTATTGGAAATCTCAACAAGTTAATCCTATATTGACAAAGTATAAAAGAGCTACTCTGGGTTCAAAATAGTTCCTTTCATTTGGTAAACCACGAATAAACATGAGAGTTGCCAAGAAAAGTGAGTGATTTCCATTGTATAACTTGGTTTGGTTTGTGTCCAACTGAGTAAAATTGCTGATGTTACACATTGTGTTTTTGGAAGTTATGTTTCAGCTATAATGTTAGTTTTTATATTATATACATGGCAGCCTTTTGTTTCCTTCTGATTTTCACTTTAGAAGAGAAACACAATTCTTGTTACCTCTTATGAATAACAATAATCTCCCATTATTTCAATAAACTTAGTTCAACTGTGGTTAGCATTGTTTTAGTGTTATTGACACTGTCCATAAGTATTATATCTAAAATGTTGTTTTAATGTTATTGAGACTGTTGATATGTGTATATTTAAAATATACATAGTTATAGGTTGCAGCCTGGTAGTACTCTGGATCAGAAATTAGATTCAAGTCCCAGGTCAGAACTTTACATTCACAGTCAACTCTGACACTCCAGTGCACTGCTGGGGAGAGCAACATTTGTTAGCAGTACCATTCTTTGGATAGGTTTCTCCCAGTGTCTCTCGACAACAATCCTCTAGATAAAATGATTATTCACATCATGGCTATTTATGGGACCTTCGCTCTACACAAATTGCCTGCTGCATTTCTAGGACAAAGTCATTACATTTTACGAGAACTTTGTGAAGTCCTTTGGGACATTCTCAACATTACAGATGCTCTATCAAATGCAAGGATTAATATTATTATTCCTATTTCAAGGAAGATTGCAATTTATTTGTGGGGTTCATTCACAAACTTCACTTTCATGCTCTGTCCATAATAACAATGAATTGCATTTAAATAGAGCCTTTCCCATCAGAACTGAACAATGGGAGGTTTGCACCTGAGCTGTGGGGTGGGATCAGAGACGAGTGGAGTGTAAGGGAGGTGGAGGAGGGAAAATGACTGAAGACTTGTGTCAGACACCTGGCTGACAAAAACTATGACTGGCCATAGTTCTAAGTATTGTGCTTTGATGGAGTGTTTCCCAGGAAGCTGGTCTGTACCAATTTGTTTTCTTGGCAGACATGAAATTACATTGCAATACCATTGACAGTAAGGAAAGAAATTTAATAATCCATATGTTTTATCTTGTGAATCCATGATACATGATACACTTAATGCATGATAAAACAATTTTAACATCAGCATGACCAGTGAACTCTTCTGCAACTATAATTATTTTGGAGTTATTCTTTAAGATATACTTCCTTTGTGATAAGAATCCACATGTGCTCTGAGAGATTCAAGAGCAAAACCTTTTCCCCATCTTGGCTCTGTTTTTTTTAACAAAAAGTACCACATCTTATGTAAAGGAGTGTTAGGTTATAATTGGTGTTGAAAGCAACAACATCCTAATGCTGCAAATCTATCATCAACAATCTGGCAATTAAAAATATGCAATGTACACTAATTTGTGTTATTTCCCACCATTGAACTGTGGATCATCACTTGACATTACATAACAAATTCAGTCTTCCATCGTGATTGTCACCTGTAGCTAACACAAAAAGACGTGAAAAGCGCTATATCAAATGCAAGGATTATCATTATTATTATAAAGTGCAAAGCTCATCTGCAGCCATTGTCACACAATAATAATCCTTGCATTTGATGTAGAGTTTTTCATCTCTTCTAGATGTTTCAAAGTGCTTCATAGAATATACTGTAAAGTGAATTGACAATAGATTTGTGGGTGAAAAGTGGCAGCCGGTTGCACACAGCAGTGTCCTGCAAACAGTTGTGGATTGAAGTGATCAATTTAATATTTTTTTCATGCAGGATTATATTCAGGGGCAAGAGTGCTACCAATTGACAGAAGTCACTGGGAACACGCAGCAGGTCAGGCAGCATCTTTGGGGAAAGGAAAAGCGAATCAACGTTTCGGGTCCACGACAACCCTTCATTCTGACATTCTCAGCGACTTCTGTTTTTGTTTCAGATTTCCAGCATCTGCAGCATATTGTGTTTTTGCTACCAATTGAGCTAGGCTGAAAAACATGCATTCCTCAGTCAGTACAAGTATTCACTGACCTATATCTGAGACAGTCAGCACATTGGATTGTCAGTGATTTGGTTGCTTCCGACTGGCCTGAAATCTTCCCATCGCTATTATATTTAAGCATCTTTGCATAACCTAATTTTATTGATACTGTTTAAAAAGTCATTAAAAAATTCCCTGTGGTATATTAACTTGCTGCGCAAGTTTTATTCTCCAACAGAGATGAAAGGTAAGGGAGTACTCAAGAGACATGAAAGGACGAGGGAGGCTTTACAAGATGCAGGAAGGAGTCTGAGATTCCATTCAATTTTAACCCGTGAGACCATTTTGTCTTATAATTCAAAATTGTGAAGAATTTTAGAAAAATTTAGAAAAGGTTCTAAATTTAAAAGCTAGCTTCTTTTTAAAAACTGAGGGAAAAACGACTTTGAAATTGAGATCGAATTTATGAATTTTCAACAATTTTCCACAAGCTTCAATTTTAAGACAAAATGCTCTCAAAGGATAAGGCTAGGTGGAATTGGGGAATTCAGAAAGGATGGGAATAATAATAATAATACTTCTTGCATTTTAATCTCAGGAGGATGAAGAGGGAGACATTCATGCATTCACTAAGTGTCTTTGTACTCCTGAAAGTGGCTTTGTGACAGATATTAATTTGCACCATTAATCTTGAAATGGATTTCTCTCCTCTGAGTTAGTGATCGGAAATGTCTGTGTCTTAAGGTGAAAGAGATAGGAATGAATCACTAATGTAATATTCATTAGGGTTTTTAATGTGCCAAGAATTTTGCAGAAATATTGATCAATTGTTTTATAATTCCATATCATTTTATGAAAGAACATTAGAACATCCCCTCCCACCTCAACTGTTGGTATGCTGGAAGTGCATGTTTGTGAACTTTGAGCATCAGGACTTCAAAATCTTTGCAAGCTGTTAAAAGGGCATTGGTGCTATTTCAGTTAATGTATCCTCAAAAGGCGATGACATGCATTTCTACACAAATTCTACACAAATTGTATCTGAATGTACAACTTGATAACATAGCTTGTACCCATGATCAAACACCCATTATCAGTGAAACACTTTCCGATAGCAATTTCACATTCTTATTTTAATTGAATTTAGATCAGCATATTTGCATAGGATACAGTCCTGAATCTGAAGTCTGTTTTGTCTAGGTATTAATCTCCAATGCTGTACATTAAAACCAATATTTGGGGATTTTTTTCATTGTTCATTAAAATAAATCAGGCCTTTGACAAAGTAGCATATGAGAGACTATATTGTGTCAGGGCAAATTTATTTTCCTCTGAAGAATATGGAACAAACTTCCTCAGAAGGCCACAGTTACTGAGATGATTGAGATAGTCAGGAGAGAGAAATAGATGGACTCTTGGTAAGCAAGGACATGGAGGCATTTGGGAAAAAGGAAGAGACGTAAGAAAACAGGAACAAGCGGAGGTCATTCAGCCCAATGAGACTGTTCCATTGGTTTATTAGACCTATTAGACCAGATATTTTAATCTTTATACCTCGGCCTCTTACCATATCCATTAATACCTCTGCTGCCCGGGAAATAGAATTAAGGAGATGCCACTTAACGGTTTAGCATGCTTTGTATTCCAGTTGAAACCCATTTCTATTTCCTCTACAGGTTTTCTCTCTTCGTGGCACACAAGATAGGCCCAAGAGGGCAGCCAAAGTCCTGCTTCTAACTTTTGTTGCTATTCTTGCAACATCATCAAATCTTTGAGTCCAGTAGTCCACACATTTATTTATAACTTACTATTATTTTCGGTGCCAAAATAATATTGGTGCCAATTAGGATCCCTTGAAAAAAATTAGGTGCTTGAAGTAGGGCAGATTTGGCCTCCAGCCTCTTTTGCCCTGCACAAATAAATTTAGCAGCATTCAATTAATGCCACAACTTTGTAGGGAGTAGCGGCATAGCCTACTGACACACTCATATACTACATTACAATTTCACCATATGGTTTTACTTTCCACACTATCGGGTATGTCTAGTTCTCGCCAGCCATATTAAATGCCTTGCAATTTGACGTTTAAATGTATAAAGGGTAGTAGCTGTAATCTTATATGCCCAGTATTTGCAAATTACAATACTACAAATACTGCATGGAAAGTTTTGTGATATTAAGATGGAATTTGTGGTGTTTCACTACACATTTGATGTAATAATAATCATTGCATTTGATATAGCACTTTTCACATCTTATCAACATGTCAAAGAGCTTCACAGATTTTTTTTACTGTAGAGTGAATTGACTGTATATTTGTGGGCAAAATGCGGAGAGCAATGTCCCACAAACGGTCGTGGATTGAAATGACCAATTTTATTATTGTGGTTTTAATCACATTGAACCACAAAACCATCAAATCAACAACACAACAGGAAGCCATTTGACCATTCATATTAGTGTCAGTGTTTTCTCTTCTAAAAATATAACCATCCCAATCCTCATTCCCTGCTCTTTTGCTTTCCTCTGCAGTTGATTGTGTAATTCCCCTTTCAATTTCCTTTGAAATTCCACGGGCAAGTCTGTTTTAACAGTGATGCTCTGTTAATTCATTCTACAGGTTGACAATCCCTTGGCAGAACATTTATGCTAACACCCCGTTTTTCTCCTGAGGAATTTCTATGTGAAAGTGGCATAGTCTTAATTACAAGTGACCAAAAAATAGCTCCTTGTTATAACCTTTAAACTTTAAACACTTTCTCAAACACAGCAAATTTCATCTTGTTATATTATCAGTTAAAAAGTGGATATTTTCTGAAAGATGTATCATAGCTGATTGTTTTCATTACATTTTCGAAAATACTAACCTAGCAAGCACATGCTTGTATTTTCTTCCAGTCCTGTGAATAAAGTACTAATAGGACAGGCATGAGCAGGCTGCTTCTGTCCAGGCCTGTGACTGAAGTCAAAATTAGATCAGCATGATATATGTGTTGCCGCATTTGTCCCTTTGTTGTAGGAATCCCCCAAAAATCTCTCAATGCCAAGGATATGATTAATTGGAACAGTTTTACTGCTGTACCCCCAAGGGGATAGGACAAGCATAAGAGGAGAAAATGAAAGGAAAATTAAAGGAAAGAAGAGCTGGAATCAACAGCAGGAAGAAGAGAATGGAATCAAAAAAGGGAAACATTTTAAAGGAAGAATGAATGGGATAAAATGACAGGCAAACATTTTTTTCAAAGGCAATAACTGACTGGATGAAAGTGAAGAAAGGAAATCACTGGTAGGAGAATAAGTGAGATCAAACTCAAACTGGAGATTTGATAGACACAAACCGAGTTACACCCGCAAGAGAGAGCATTCTTAGTCATTTGCACAACCAAATTAAATCCTTGTGATTACCATCTTGTTAACTAATTATACATTGCTGTTGTTTGAATAGAGTTGATGCAACCAAGAACTAGTGGAAAAACTAACCAAATTCTGAGAAGTTTCATTCCATTTCTACAGCCATCACTGTGAACTGTAGGTGCTTTATCAAAGGCTGATTTCATTTCACATTTCTGAACCCTATTATCCTCTCTTTGGAAATGACCATAAAAGTTTCACGAGACTTCTCATATTCCTTGCAACCTTTGGTGCTCAGCCAATTTTTGCACATTACAGACAAAAAAAGAGAAGGCAGAGATCTGGGAGCTGCCTTTCAAAATTACCATGAACGTTGATGGCATGAGCATGCATCTGTGTACACCCAAATGACCAGAACTACACTTTTAATGCATAGTTGTTTTGCCTGTACTAAAATTTGTATATATGTCTTATGGATTTTCAGAGCAAAACCATTTTAGTAGAATGAAGTCCTGCTGTGATCTAGATTGGCAAACACAAAAGATATGGCCAAAAAACATAAAATATTATAAAATATTGCAGATGCTCAAAATCTGAAACAAAAACAGAAGTCGCTGGGAACACTCAACAGGTCAGGCAGTATCTATGGAGAAACAAAAGTGAATCAACGTTTCGGGTCCACAGTTCTGATGAAGGGTCACAGATCCGCAACATTGACTCACTTTCCTTTTTCCATAAATGCTGCATGACGTGCTAAGTGTTCCCAGTGATTTCTGTTTTTGTTACAAAAGATATGGCGTCAGATAGGTGCTACTCTAACTCTAGTCCCCTGGCTCCTGTGTTAAGAGAGCAGCACATTCAGAGCCACACATGTTTCACAGCCATTATCATTGACCTACCACACAGGACTGACACATGCTTTGAGATGAGGGTGACATTCACTCTCCTTGCTCAGAATAAAGTGACAAGAATTATAGCTCCTGTGGAGCTCCTGTGGCTTAGTGGTTAGTGCACTTGTCTTGCAAGCTGGGAAGACCAAGCTGGGGAGACCTGTGTTTGAATCCAAGCAGGTCAAGGTGAAACCTTGGGTAAGTTTCCTTACTCCAAATGCTTAATAATAATCCGTCCAAAAAAAACACAATAATAAAATTGGTCATTTCAATCCATGACTATTTGTGGGACACTGCTGTGTGCAATTGGCTGCTGCGATTTGCCCACAAATATACAGTCAATTCACTTTACAGTATATTCTGTGAAGCGCTTTGGGATGTCAATAAGATGTGAAAAGCACTATATCAAATGCAAAGATTATTATTATAAAACTAATTTTTTAATGTAAAAAAAAGTATAATTTATATTGGTGCTTTCACATCAGAAGGACACCTCAAAGAGCGTCATATAATTGGATGGGCACCTAAACTTGGAGTGGGAATCGAGGGGGTGGGGAAGGGAAAGAAAGAAAACCAGACACATGATTATGGAAGATTGCTTTGAGAAGCTCAGGTTTGTTTGGGTGTGTGTGGGTGGCGGGCGGAGCTTGCAGAAGAAATGTGGGATATCAGCTAGATGTTAAACTGAGGCCCTATCTGCCTGTTGTGGTGGATGCTAAAGATTCCACGGCAAAGGAAGAAGGAAATTTTCCATGATGTTCTGGTCAATCTCACAGATTGAAAAGCAAATGGTCATTCACTTCATGGCTGTTTGTGACACAGTGTTGGGAAACGCTTTGAGACTTAAGTAAAGCACAATATCAAATGCAAAGAATATTATTATTATTATTCTTGTTGTTTCCCCCAATAATTGCAAGTTTTCCCAGAATAATCTAATTTGTGATATTATATGGATTCTTGTTGGAATTTCTTCCGATTGACCTGCAGATATCTTCCTGTTCTGGAAATAGATTGTGTCAGAGCAGAGCTTCCCTGGGGTAATAACATTATTATTGGAGGGAATCCTTATTTGAGTATTTTCTTATGAATGAATCCTGCTAAGAAAATCTACACATCATGTTCCCATTAATAAACTGCAAATCAACTCTCTGTAACAGGCATGAAATCAGAATCATGCTCCAACATAAAAGATAACAAAACTTGCTTTGAACAATACTAGCAATGGAACTCCTTCCCTTCTGCATTCACCCCAGCCCCATTCCCCATACCCACCCATCCACATCCTGACCTAATTATTCTGTTGAGGTTATACAAGGACACCGCAAAAGGCTCCTCAGAGTTCCTCTCTATGATCAGCAAATAGCTCAGCAGAATCATTTCCAAAGACATGTTATTCTGGTTCAATCTTTCAAAGTGCTTGTTTCTCGCAAAGTTAGTGAGGACTAGGCAGCTCCCACAATAGGAAAGGAATAGCAATGGAAAAGTGCCACAATTTACATTAAGAAAATAGAAGAAATAAAGTTTTTACCTGTCCTGAAATGCATTTGTATGAATTTGTGGATTAGCCAATCAACCTATATTTTGCACCAAAAATGTTATGTTCTCAACAATCAATTTGTAGAAAACATCTTTATTCTCAACTCACCAATTATAAATCAAACAATCCAACCAAAAACCCTCTAGCAAATTCTTCCTACTTTTCTATCTCCTGATCCCCTTTCATGGGTTCTATTTAATTGGTACTTATTTTCTTAAAGGTTATCCAACACCCAGCAGCCTTAAATTGATGAGTTTATGCAGAAATTCATTGTTCAAGATAGCTTTGTTGATTTTAGATTTTATAGCTGCACAGAATGGGCTGGCGTCCCAGAACCACATCCAAAACAGTAACCAGATTTCAGTGATATGAAACATGCATCTACTTTAACAGCACAGTCAATGTCAGGTCAACATAACTTTGACTGAAAAATTATGACCTTCGAAATGCAAACTGTTTGGCAAGGTGTGGTTAAATGAAGTTAAAAAATCAGCAATTATCTGGAATGTTATTCAGCCAACAAGCTCATGTGGGAATACAAGTACGTAATAGGTTAGATATAATGCCAAAAATGGTTATATGCAGAAATACATTATTGCCTTTTACCCTTTTTTTTTAATGGTTACAGCTCTAGCTAGAGTAGGATTTCAATCCTTTTTAAAAAAAACAAGATACTGTACTTTTATTTTTGCAAGGTGTGGCTCACAGGAGGAATGATATTGAGAGGTGGAAACACCTTTATTTATGATACCAACTACAAAATTAAATTTGTATAGCACCTTTCATGTTGGGAGGATGTCCCAAGGCCCTGGAACACCTTTTGTTTTAGAGCGTGGAATCAATTCAATTTCTATGTGGTTCCTGTTGGATTCTCAAAACTTTGGAGCTGTATCTGAAGTAGCCTAAAGATTTATTGACTCTTTCACCATTGACACAAAGAGTCATGGTCAGTTTCTAATCACCTGCATGTATCCCTTGGCTCAGTTGTTACCTGTGCGAGAGAGAAAGATCCCTTCCTGCACCAACTAAACATACTTCTCTGGGGTTTGTTTGAGTTTGCAACATCAATGTCAACTGTGGAATTCCCTTCTTGCTTCACAGCACCTTACACTTCAGACCAACCTACTGATTGAAGACAGTACTTTGGGACCTCCTCCCGACATGAAAGGCGCTCTATAAATGTAAATTTATTGTTGTTGATCAAGGCTGGGTGAAGGAGAGGGAAACAGTTATGCAATGGCTGGGATTTTACTATGATCAGTTCATACAGTGACCAACACAGTAGAGATTAGTCATCTTCCTTCCAAAGCAATTTATCACCAGTAGTGGTAGGAATATTTTATGATTAATTTTCTAACTGGAATGATTGAGCTCTTTAAGCACTTGAAATATTGAACATCTCCTAGTTACATAAATGGGCTGAAATTCTACTCTGTATACTTGGGTCAGACAGTAGCATTCTTGTCTCCGGGTTGGAGAGTGTTGGTTTCAAATCCCATGTTGAGACTTGAATTGATAGTTTAAGTTGCAGTGCAGTATAGAAGGAATGGTATTGTATGTAGCAGGACACCAGTTAGGTATCTTAGTCAGTAATCCTCAAGATTAAAAATTCACCCACCTTATGGCTGTTTGTGGAACTTTGTTGACTGATGCTTTTGCCTTAAATATGGTTACTACACTTGGCAGTGATAAGAACACTGTGGAGTCCTGTAGCTCAGCATTTGGAACACTTGCCTTACAAGCAAGAGATCTGGATTAGATTCCTGGCAGGTCGAAAACTTGGGCAAATTTCCTTACTCCACACACCTGATAATAATCCCTAAAGAAAAATAAATAAATTGGTCATTTAAATCCACAAATGTACAGTCAATTCACTTTATAGTATATTCTGTGAAGTGCTTTGAGATGTTTAGAAGATGTGAAAAGCATGAATAGCAAATGCAAGGATTATTATTATTATGATAGATTTAGGCTGTGAAGCAATTTTATCTTAAAATTTAATGTGGTACATAAGCGTAGAGAATTCTTAATTAGGAAACTGATTCTTTTCACGAGCTTGTGAGAAAATCGGTTTAAAAATTAAGATAGAATTTGAGGACTTTTGCACAATCTTACATTTTAAGATATAAAAGGTCAGGTGTAGGTCAGGTAAGTCGTTGGAAAATGGAGCTGTTATAAAAACAGAAATTACTGCAATTACAGCTGAACAATGGATGAACATATATTGCTGGCCCATTTTATTTCAATGCAAACATTTCATTTCTCACACAATTTGAGTATGTGTATAGTTTTCTTTGCTGGCAAAATGTCTGAGCTGCACTTGACTTCGAGGTTAACGGCATGTAGAATTGACCTGTATTCATGCAGGATGATGTTTGGAAAGTGTAACAATAATGGTATTGTGAGCTTTTCATAGGCCCCAAAAAAGTACATGCAATCAGTCAGTGCTGCTTAAAAATCTGTTCATTGAAAAAATGGTTCCAGTAGAGCAGAGCAGTTCCAAAGCATCCGAAAAATAGGCTGATCGCGTGGCCACAATGACTATGTGTCAGAAGTAATGATCTTCAGGCCGTATAGTAAAGTGGAAGTGAAGTAGCGTATAACAGTTTAATGGATTCTCTTCGGCTGCCTTATATTGTAGCTGCTATTGTAACCCGCTCCACATTAGCATAAAAATCATAATATGTTTAGGCCTCATACAGAGCAGTCGCTTTTAATATTAACCTTTGTGTAGCTTCTTTTCATGTTAAAACACCTCAATGTGCTTCACACAGATTCTTTTCCCTCCCCTATAAATGCTTTGTTGATAGGGGATGTGAAAGGCGCGCTATAATTATAATTTTGTTGTTGTAAAACTTTTTTTTAATCAAAAAATATATTTTGTTTAGCACACATTCCTGGCAAAAGTTGGGATCTGAACTGTGTGTTCTGGCTTCAGCATTAAGAATGGTGTCAGGGTAGAGCAGGCAGCCTCTAGCACATTTGAATACTTCAGGAATTTCCAACTTGTTATCACACATCGAGCCCCAATGGTGGCTTAAATATAGATCAACAATAAGATAGGTTGAAGCCACATGCTTTGCTCATCTTTACCGAGGCATGATTGACCTTCATTCAAATCAATCAATCAAACCAATCAATCAAAACTTACATTTATATAGCACCTTTCACGTCGAGAGGACGTCCTAAGGCACTAAGTCAGGTAGGGACAAGAGCAGGGGGTGGGGGGGAGGGGTCGGGGCAGGATGAAGGAGAGCAGGAGAATTGACTGTATATTTGTGGACAAAATTATATTGTATATAATTGAAAGAAATATGCTCCAATGATGTAATACACGCTAAGTTTAAAACTGAAGTGCAAATGTAACTTTATAATATATTTTCTAATCTTCCAACAAGCTCACCTACAAATCAGTCACAACACCAGAGCAGGTGCCTTGAGATGCCTCAATGACTACAACAACTTGCCGACATAATAAGGTGCTATGTCAAACACAAAGATTATTATTACCAGGACAATTGTGGCTGCCAGATGCTTTCACACTATTTGGCTTGAATATAATGCAGATGATAGGCGAGTGCTGGGTCTGTAGTTCAGCACTGAGACGAGTACTGGCTAAAAATAAAATGTGATAACCATCCTCCCAGGAGCACGGCTTTGAAGGAATTTCTGAATTTGAACTGTAGTTTGTGTCGCCTTCTCTGCGGTATTGCCAGTGCCTCTTTGCATATTTATGAGAAGGTATTCTGATGAGAAACCTATTTTAGTTACTTTGATCACACCTCTCCCTCCTCTTCCTCCTCGAGCCCCTGCAGTCTGGTTATCACCCTGCCCACAGCACAGGGATGGCGCTTGTCAAAGTGACAAAGATCTATCTGTGTTTGTCTGTCTCTATCTGTGACCAGAACTCCCTCTGCTTTCACGTCCTCCTGAATTTCTCTGCCGCATTCGACACAGTAGATCACCCCATCCTCCTCCACTGCCTCTCCTCCCTCATCTACTTTAGTGGGACAGCACTCGCATGGTTTGAGTCCTACATAACCAAACTACTTGATTCTCTTTTTTTCCTTGTCTATATGATCTCTCTGGGTGATGTCATCTGCAAACACAGGGTAAACTTCCACATGTATGTGCATGACACAAATCTACTTTGCCTCCTCTTGTAGCAACTCCAGATCCACTGAAATTCTGTTTGGCAGACATCAATACGAAGGTGAGTTTAAACTTCTTGCAGATGAATATAGACAAGATGGAAGCCTTACTCCTTGTTTCCTGTTAACGACTTCACTCCTTTGGTTCTAACCTCCTCAACCCTCCTGAGAAATCCCTCATACTCATTGAACCAGTGAACAATCTAGGTGTCTGGTTCAAACCCCACCTGTCCTTCCTCCCCCACATCTAGCCTCCCTTCTTCCACCTCCGCTACATTGCCCACCTCTGACCTTACCCCAAAGGTAGCTGAAAACCCCATCGTCACCATCTGCTTGGATTACTTCAACCCACTCCTAGCCAGTTTCCCCAGATCCACCATTCAAAAGATCTAGCTAATTCTGCGGCCTGCATACTGAACCGGACCAAACTCAATACCCACATCTCACCTGGCCAGGCTCCACTGGCCCCCCATCACAGAATGGATCAATTTCAAGATCCTCACATAAGTGTTCAAATTCACTCACTCCCTGGCATATCCCTATCACTCTGACTTCCTCACTCCCCAATCTACCACCCGATGACTCTGCTCGACCAGCAACGGCCTACTGCTCGTCCTTCGCATCCTCTACCCCATCACCGGAGGTCACAGTTTCAGCCACTCTGCCCCAAAACTCTGGAACATTCTCCCTCATTCCCTTCGCCTTTCCTTCTATCTCCCCATTTCAAATCCCGCCTGAAAACCTTCCTCTTCGACCGTGCTTATGGCCACTTCCCCCCACCCCCGAGTCAGGCTCCACCACACCAGGTAGCGTTCTGAAACGCTACCTAGAGTGGAGGGCGCTATATATTTTGCTAAAACACACCAAAGTGCATTAGAGCACTAGTTGTAAATACCAAATATTAAGGGGAGAACTGATTAAATAAGGCATTTAAATTATGTTCATAAAAGCCATATATTTCTCCTAAATAAAATAATTTCTTTAAAAGGAAGACTTACACGCACACACACACACACACACAGTACAGCACCTTTCAAGTTGGGAGAATGTCAAGGTACTGGGATATATATTCCTATACTATTTGTGAAAGCGTTTTGGAATGTATTATTATTGACTAAAATGATTATTGATACTGGTGTGAAAATTACTTTATTGCACAAGTTAATTAGGACAAGAAATTCTGGCATTTTGGGACAAGGTACATTCTTGCGCGTTTAAAACGTGGTTTAAGAGCGTGATACACTGTCTGGCAAGCTTCCTGCTTGCTGCTTTTCCTCATAGGACAACCCTCCACGTTTGATTTTGGATTGCAAAAGTTAACATTCGCCTGGGCAGAGTCCCTGTGCCCAGTGACTGCTCTGCCCCTACATGTCCTGCCAATGAGCTGGGCTGGCTGATCTAACATCACCAGTGCCCTGGAACTGGGAATCTGCCAGAATAGGTGTCCAAAAGTGGTTTTGGCAGCAGGCTGGGAACAATAGAATAACATTTTTATGATGCCTTTCACGTTGGGAGGATGTCCCAAGGCACTGGACACACTGGACTGTATTTAGGATACAAGCTGAGAGTTTGGGGTCGGTAGAAGGAGGTTGATCAAAAGCACAGTTGAAGGGGAGGGGCTTGAGGTGGGTCTTGAAGGGGCATGGCATGGGGTAAGGCAGAGGGACTGTGCGATGGAGTTCCAGAGGGTGGGGTCGGCGAGGGGGGGAACATGAAGCAGGTTGGAGCCCACTGAGTGAAGGGAGCGGGCAGGTGGGTAGGGGTTTAGGAGGTTGCAGAGGTAGGGGGACTGAGGCCATAGAGGGCTTCGAAGGTGAAGACCAGGATCTTGAACTGTATCTTTTGTGTGATGGTAAGGCAGTGGAGTTGGGTGAGGGGTGATATGGTCACGGAGCCTAGTGCGGGAAAGGGTACGAGCTGCTGAGTTCCGGATGATCTGCAGAGTTCTGGATGATCTGCAGCCTGTGGAGGGAAAAGTTAGGGAGGCCGACAAGCAAGGAGTTTACATAGTCAAGCCTGCTGCTTCCTTCTCAGTCAGGGAAATACTTTGAGAGCATTCTGATAGAGGTCAGGCCTACAAAGAGGAAAGAAAATGAAATGCAACAGAGGAATAAAGTTTCCAAATATTGGCTTATTGTTGAGTGAAAAATTGGAAACGCTTCACATGCTATAAATGGTATCAGTTATTTTAATTAAGATGAACTATTTTGCAATGTCACTGTAACCTTTTCACAGTACAGGGCAGGTCGCAGAGTTTACAACAGTGAGGTCTTTTTCTTTTCTTTGGCTAATTCAGTAACTATCATAGGCGGCACATTTTAAATATGCTTCAAGAGAATGAATCAGTTAATAGCAATTCCATTACACTTCAATACTGACATCCTCTGTCCCATTTAAATGATGTAGTAAAAACTGTATAACCAGCTCATGGAAACTCATAGGCTCCTAGTTAGCAAAATGATGTTCTCATCACTGTTTCACAGCAGCAATTTGAATGAGCCTTATTTTAAAATGTTAGCATTCCCTTTCTGATGCCAAAAATACATCACGGATACAGGGCATGACAGGATCAAAATTTATTTTACAAGGGAGGAAAGGTGCGTTAGAGTTAGCATATGAGCAGCACAATTCCTTAATAGGAGAAATGTCTTTCCACAAATGTTCCATTCAATCTTTTTAAGGCTTCATATATAATCGCCATGAACTAATTCTCTGAACCAATGTTTCATACAATCTCCTGAACATTTCAGCACAGATTCAAAGAAACACATTCCTTTGTTAAAAGCATTTACGATTCACATAACAACAGCAATATTATTTATATGGTGCCAATAACATCAAAGCACCCAAAAATGCTTCACAGGGGATTACTGTCAAATATAGTGACCATATATTTGTAATCAAACACAGTTGCCAATGTGCACACAGCAACAGTCCACAAACAACCAGACAGTGAATGACAAATTTTATCTGAAGGATTCTTGGCGCCAGTATACCAAGAGAAACTCTCTTTTAGAATAGTCATGGGACCTTAAATGCCCATCTGAACAAACAGATGGAAATCTCGGTTTATCGTCTTATCTAAACGATTAAATATCCTAATATTGCATAATTTGGGGACAAGCAAGAAGTACCATTACAAATGGGTGCAATTATGACCCTTCTTTCATTGGTATGATTTCAGAAAAAAAATACAGATGCAGGGAGAGAATAGGTTATTTGATAGAGTTAATCATTACTGTATGTAGAGCAATTATGTTGGAGAAGGTGTTAAAAGTATTAACAGTTTTCAGACTGCATATTACCTTCAGCTGTTGGCTCCAGGTGTTCACTTCTCAGGCTCTTATTGGTACTGAGTTATTGATAATTGTATTCAAGAAATAGGTAATCAACATAATGACACAATATTGTCTAGTGATCCCATGACATTTAGACATGTTTCCCTAATTTACAGGGAAAGACATGTTTCCCTGTTTCCCTGAAATGACAGTCCCACATAAAATAATGGCCTAAGGGCATGTAAAGCAGTTGTACAATTTGTGTTTTTCAATTTATAATGTGAGGTTTGGCATTTACCAGCAAGACTCATGTCTACCCATGTTCACAGGGAGCACAATTGACCTGGTTACAGACGTCTGTTGTGCACAATGGGGTTCAATATGAGGTATTTCTTAATTGGATTGCCAAATAAGGAATTTGATTGACACAAATGGGAACGTTTCCTATTAATTGTAGGTATGTCGCATTGATCCACAGAAACCTCCCTTTTAATTCTCCCTTCTTTCACACCTGAAGAGTTTCCTCTTCAAAAATGCTTACGGTCTCCTCCTCCCTGCCCCCAGCTCAGCAAAGGCTCCACCACTGTTTGGAGATCTGACACTATCCAACCTGAAGGGTGCTATATAAATGTGAGTTGTTGTTGTTTATTGTTGTGATCTAGTTCCAGAGCAGAATTTCTCAGAACCAACGGGAATTCCAACCACCAAGGATATATTTCCCTCCCCTCCCCTCTCCGCATTCCGAAGGGACAGTTCCCTCCGGGATTCTTTGGTCCACTCCGTTGTCAGCACCACCAGCTGCTCTCCTTCCTCTGGCACCTTCCCGTGCCAGCGCAGGAGATGTAATACCTGCCCTTTCACCTCCACCCAAACCACTCTCCAGCGACCAAAACACAGCTTTCATGTGAGACAGCGGTTCACGTCTACTACCACCAATGTAGCTCCTGCATCCGCTGCTCACGGTGTGGTCTCCTCTACATTGGGGAGACTAAGCACAGATTGGGAGACCGATCTGCAGAGCATCTTCCAGTCTCCCTCCTGATCTTCCAGTCTCCCTCCATTTCAACTTGCGCTCACATTCAGAGGCTGATCTTTCGATCCATGGTCGCCTGCGCTCTTCCAGTGACTCACAGCAAAAGCTTGAGGAACAGCACCTCATCTATCTACTGGGGACACTACAGCCGTTTGGCCTCAACATTGATTTCAGCCATTTCAGGCCATAGGAGTTTCCCCCACACCACCACCACAATTATAACTCCAGACACCCCTTGCCTCTCTGGTGCTTTGTTTGTTCTATCACCACTAAACACCTCTTTTCCCCAGTTTCGTTTAAAACCACCCCCTTCTGTTTCTCCCCCTGAAGTCGTTAACACATATTCAATCCATCAGTTAACACAATATTTTTTTTCCTTTTCCTTTGTCTTCTTTGTCTCCTGTATCTTCCATGTCCTGCCTCTCCCCCTTTAACGTCCTTAAGAAACCTCTCCCTCCAAACAAGTCCTAGTTCTGACGAAGGGTTGTCGACCTGAAACGTTGACTCTTTTTCCTTTCTCCATGGATGCTGCCTGACCTGCTGAGTTTCTCCAGCAACTTCTGTTTTTGTTTTGGAATTCCAACAGGATTCGTTAACAAGAAAGAGTTGCACATTCAACCCCAGTTTAAGGCTTTTTTGCATTAATAATATTAATAATCCTTGCATTTGATATAGAGCTGTTCACGTCTTCTAGAAGTCTGAAAGCGCTTCACAGAATATACTGTAAAGTGAATTACAGTAAAGTGATCCTATATACTTGTGGTGAAACCCGGCAGCCAATTGTGCACAACAGTATCCTATTGTGATGGATTGAAATTACCAATTTCTTTTTGTAGGGATTATTATCATTATTCTTAGATAAATAAGTGAGTCCATGCTTGAGCTCTACATGCACAGATCAACAAAGTGGGTATTGGTTTTGAGTGGTATCATTTTCCTGTGGAATGCACAGCATCAGGCAAACAGTCACACTTTGGTCCTTTAGGTAAGGCAAGCACCAAGGAAACATCTTGCAACAAGAAAATGCTTTATGCGGTAATTATTTTAATCCAACTATGTCTAATAATGCTGGTGCCAATCATCATAAACAGCAATTAGCCATACATACGGCAGCATGGGAATGCAAATTACAAACTCAGTACAGTAGAAGTCCGTTTATCTGCGACTCAATGAACCGGCACTTCCGTATAACCGGCACACAAAAAAAAGTCAATTTTTGATCAACCAGAACTTATCCGGAACAATAGGGGTGGAGCGTTTGTGAGTCATTGTTGCGCAGGTGCAGTATTTCGGTTTGCCGCTAGTTGAATCTAGGGTTATCGGCTTGCTGCTAGTAAGGCTTTAAAGTCACGCTGCCATTTTTTTCACCCGCATAGTATCCTCCATTGCAAAAGGAATCACTGGACTGTAAACCTCAACTGCAGCATTATGGCTTCAAGCGCAGCATCTACCAATAAAAGTGAAATATGGTACAGTTTACAACATTGACAATAAAGTACCAATACAATATTCTGTATTATCTGTTATTATTTAGTCTGATGTGTACGGTATGTGTTAAATGAACTTTAATTTTTTTATGGAGGGTTTTCAACAGCTGGCTGCCCGAACATCCAGCAGGCGCTTTACCCGGCAATGGCCAGGTCCTGCGGGTGCCGGATAACGGGCTTTTACTGTACATCAATTAATTTACCTGCTGATTCATCATTATGTCAATGGTTTAGAAATAATAAACAAATGTAATGACTATGTATTTGTAGGCAAATGTAGTAGCCAATTTGCTTACAGCAATGCCCACAAACAGCCATGAAGTGAATAATTAATTTTATCTAGGGGATTGTTGACCAGGACACCGAGAGAAACTTACTTCTTTTTTTTTGAATAGTGTCATGGGATCTTTAACATCCACCTGAACAGCTGGAATGAGCCTCAGCTTAACATCTCATCTAATGAACCAAAATCCTGTTATTTGATTGTTTTGATCTTCAGACAGAAAAAAACATTGCAGCTCTTATAAACAGGTCCAGTTTGATCTCTTATCTGAAGATATTCATGGAAGAAATACTCACCCACAATGAACATTTTCTACCTTGCAACTGTAATAATACACTTAACAAAAGGGCAAAGTAATGCAGATGTTGAAATTCTGGTATAAACACATACTTCCAACAAATGCAGCACTCCTTAACACTGTATTAGAGCATAGAATTTAGAGTCCCAATGATTGGGCTTGAATCCACAACTCAAGGATGCTACCAACTGAGCCAGACTGACACACAAACAAACTTGTAATATTTTGCAGTAATACATATAAGTGTGCTACTCAGGTCTGTGATAATAAATGTAACAGAATAATAATTTGATCACTCAATCCACGACTGCTTGTGGGACACTGCTATGTACACTTGGCTGCCACGGTTTGCCCACAACATGCACAGTCACTTTACAGTATATTCTGTGAAGGGCTTTGAAACGTCTTGAAGATGTGATAAGACCCTATATCAAATACAGTGGTCATTATTATTAGTAATATTATAGCGCCTTATCATGTCTTTGAGATGTCTCAAAGTATTTCACAGAAGAAATAAATTGCAAAGTAAATTGACTGTATATTTGTGGGCAAAACGTGGCAGCCAAGCGCACAGCAGTGTCCCACAAACAATTGTGGATAGAGAGACAATTTTGTTGGGGGAGGGATTATTACCCCCAGAAAACTATTTGCCAATCGACTAACAATTGGACTAACAAGAACTCTACTTACTGCTAGTGGCATGACGAGTAAGGAAACTTGTTTACAACAACAACAAACAACAAATTAGACTTATAGAGTGCCTTTCACGTTGGGAGGACGTCCCAAGGCGCTGCACAGGAGGCATGTGACCCGAGCTGGGAGGGGAGTATTCGGGAGGGGGTGAAAAATGTGGGGGAGGTTGAAAAATTAGGGGGGGAACAAAAGGTACGGTTGAAAAGGAAAGTCTTCAAACTGGCCTTGAAAGAGGAAAGGGAAGAAACAAGGCGGAGGAATTGGAGGATGGAATTCCATAGGGTGGGAGCGGAGAAGCTGAAGGCCCAGCCTCCGATGGTGGGGCAGTTAGGGCGGGGGACTTGGAGCAAACCAGGTCCTGCTGAACGGAGGGTCTGGGTGGGCTTATAGGGGGAAAGTAAATCGATAGGTAGGGCGGGGCAAGGCCGTGTAAGGCTTTGAAAACGAGGACAAGGATCTTGAACTCGATCATCTGGGAGATGGGGAGCCAGTGGAGACAGGCGAGGGTGGGGGTTACGTGGTCACAGAGGTGGGTGCGGGATAGTACACGGGCTGCAAAGTTTTGGATGACCTGCAGCCTGTGAATGGAAGAGCTGGAGAGGCCGACGAGGAGAGAGTTTCCGTAGTCCAGCCGTGAGGTGATGTACGCGTGCACGAGTGTTTCGGCAGCGTGGGGGGTGAGATAGTTGCGAAGCCTGGTAATGTTGCGCAGGTGGAAATAAGCGGTGCCGGTCAAGGCACGGATGTGGGGGAGGAAAGAGAGTTTATGGTCGAACGTGATGCCAAGGTTCCTGACTGGCTTCGTGAGGTGGAGAGTACACCTCACAAAATTACGGTTTCGCCCCACCAGGGATTCGAATGGAAGTCCTCTCACTTGCCAGATGAACCCGCTGACCACTATGCTACAGGACTAGGGTCCGTCGATATGGAAATTTTCTGATTTAGATATATCGATGGGCTCATATCGAGATATACCGAAATATTGATATTTTCAGGGTTTTCGTACTGCGCATGTGCGCGCAGTGGGCGCATTCGGGGTGCGTGCGCATTCAGAGGTGCGCGTGCATTCGGGACCTATCTCCTCAGGAGGTAAATATCTTTCTCTCTCTGTGTCTCTCACACTCACTCTCTCCATCTCTGTGTTTTTCTGTCTGTGTCTCTGTGTCTGTCTCCTCTCTCACATCCACCCCATCTCTATCTATCTATTAGTATATTATCACATCCACCTCGTTTCTCCCCCCCCCCCCCCCTCTGCCGTCCCTCTCTCCCACCCCCGCCGTCTCTCTCCCCCCCACCCCTTGCATACCTGTATATTGTATTCAAGTACTATGAATACAATATGGCGGCTTTGCACCTCGGTCTGTGCATTGTGTATAGAGATGAGCATTCTGGGTCTTGTAGTTCAGTGTGCGCGCATTCCGATTTTTTCCCTCGATATATCGAAAAGTCGATATATCGATATTTTTGAAATGTCTATATCGGTGTATCGATATAAAAATTATATCGGGTTTCAGCGATATATCGATATATCGCCGGACCCTATACAGGTCTAAACGATATGTACAGAAATTAGGAATCCACTGTACATCCATGTCTGCCACTTCCCTAATGAGTAGTGAGCATGAAATATGCAAACGGTACATTTCCCCAATGGCTTAATTTGAACATATATTTTGACTAAATCCCTAAAACATGCTTGGAAAATCCCATTGAAGGTTTTGCACAAGACAAACCACTCCATCAAGCAATAATAATCTTTGCATTTGATATAGTGCCTTTCATTTTCACTTTGGTTGGAGGTTTCAAAGTGCTTCTCTAAAGTGTAGTAACTATGCATTTACTGACCAGTGCCTACAAGAACTTATCCAATATTTAAACAAACCAGACATAATGTTTCAGTGAATGACAAACCCTTTTCAGAAGAGAAAACTTGAAGAAGATCTTTAGGAGGATTGCAAGATTGTCAATTGCTTGTTATCATTTTCTTCACAATTTATTTGTTCAATTTAGGTCACTGAGAAGCAAACTCACAGTACTGTATCATCATTAAATACCATGAGTTCCTACTGTGAGACAGAATGTGGAATAAATGTATTATTCATCTACCAAATAACACATCAGACATTATTGGAGGCTGCTGTCTGGTTACCAAGTCAAAATGATGTATCAGGTGTAGACAGACAGCACTGAGTGAATACAGTTCTGTTGTGTGCTAAATTTGTATCAAACCATTCAAGGGCTTGCCGCTTTGGGGCAACATCCAGAAGGAAGAGGACTGCAAGAAATGCTGATAGAATGAGGGCATCTAAAAGTCTCAACTGACCGAGAAGATACAGCAAAGTTCTAGCAACTTAATAATCATCCTTTGAATTTTATATAGTTTTTGATATAATTCACTGTGTAATGTGGTAACTGCTGATAATGCCCTTATCTCTGCTGTTGTGCTGTAAAACTAAATTCTTGTGCAATGCTCAATCCGTCTTTCAACACCTTCAAATGTTAGGCAAACCTTACATTAGCAACAAGAGATTAAGTGCTTTTAAATATGCTCATCTTCTGCCACACCAGAACCCTTCAGGCAGTTTTTATTTGCGTAAAGTATATCAGACTGGGTGAGGGGGAGATTCATGCCCAGGTCCCCAAGAAAATAAACAAGTCGTATCTCATCCGCAAATACTCAGTCCCTTGTGCCAACTGAGATAACTGAAATACAGTCTGAATTAAGAATACACCTTTAAGCAGCTACTCTCTACAACCAGTGCACACCCGTATATGAATAATGTATAGATAAACCTCTATTTAGGACGGGGTTGCACTCCTAAAAAACGGTACTCAGATCGAAACGTCCTAAATTGAAACGCGGTTTCCCAGGCAGTCCCATTATATAACCCGAGATGCGTTCTTTTCACAAAAATCTTTGGACCTTAAACCCACTAAATAACACACAAAACAACACAAATAGGCAAGAAGGGGTACTTGGGGTAACTGTACAGTATTGTACTTTAATACTGGCAAACTGTAATACAGTCCTATGTTTTGATAATTTGCTTGCACCTGCAACACACCTTGAACTTGCCAGTATAATGTATTTATTCTGTTTTACAGTAGCCACCTTCGATCTAGCTAGCCTTAAAGCCCTCCTGACATCCGTACCTTTTTTGCCAGACTCAATGTGCTTCATCACCTCCACTTCAGTATTTAAAGTGATGACTTTGCGGGGTCTCCTGCGCTAGTGGTATTACCGCTGCTCATTTCACTTACTGCTCTCTTTTTCCGACTTTTGTAGAAACGCGGTAGAGGCTGTAAATCACTTGAAGTTGCTCTGGAATGTTCAGAAATTACTGTAATACTGACGTGGCATGGTGTCGCTTCAAAATCAGCTGGCTTTTAAACAATGATGTAGTGACATGCTATTAGCCAATTCAAACACTTGGATACACTATATCAGGTGCGAGCGATTTACCCGCAAATACACTATGGATTGTGTATATGGACAAAAAGGATGCGCCAAAAATGACTGTGATATTCAAAATATGTACTGCGCGCGTGCAAAAAAGAATTTTGTTTGTTAAAACGAAACCAAGTGTCCTATATTGATAAAAAGGTGCTCAAAATTATGTTCATTCAATTGAAACGTCCTAAATAGAAGCATACTAAATTGGGGCTTACCTGTACATTGATTTGCTGGCAGCACTATGCTTATTCTATTTGTTAAATATCGATCACAAGCAATACAAAAGGGACCTCCTCATTTCTTAAGACTTGGTTCCATCAGTGTAATGCAATCATTGAACGATACTGAACCAGCTGTGCAACCAGAAATGGAGCTTTGTTGAGAGTCAGTTGGGTTCATTCATCTCACCGTTCCCATCTTTTCATTTATCTACAAGGTATTCACTTGGCCACAAGATTATCAAAAAGGGAAATAACATTATCCTATGGTCTTACGCTCTGTTACAACCATTGAAAAATAGGGTAGTACAGCTGGCCAATGGAATTCCAACCGCGCTGGTTAAGTGACATGTGGGCCCAGCAAATCTCAGCTGCTGTGTAACCTGTTTGTGTTTGACAAAAGCTGTGTAGCACATCAGGCCTTTTTACTCCATCAATCTCACAGGCACCTTCTAATAGGATAAGCTCATTCTTGTCAACAATCCAAGAAATGAAGCAATTAAATAGAATTAAAATCTGAAGATTGATACCACAGGCATTCCGTCAGACAGAGAGAGAGCACTGTAGAGTACAAGAAGGAGATTAAGACTGCTCCACTCCATAATTATAATTATACAGTGCTTGGGGAAAGGATAGGGATTTGAAGGATCACTCAGTGAGCCAGCTTAGGTATGACCCTTGGATAGCCTCTTTCTCTGCTGTAATTTCATGGGGTAAAATTTGCCCCATTTATTAACAAACGGCTGTGTAATGTATCATCTTACCATGGGCATAGACAGATCAATTGGCACTTTGCATTGGCTGGAGAGAACATATACCACTTACTTGGAGAGGTGTACTGTCGTTCAGTAGAGAATAAATCACGTGGTGTTGGTTAAGAAAGACTGCATACTTCATTCACCTCATTAAGTCCCAGCAACCATTCTGAGAGCTGACCTCTGCACACACTGCACCACTTGATCTCACCACCAAACACAGGAGCTCCCTCACCTGAATCATCATTTTTCACAGCTCATATCAGGCCAAAGCAAACAAGGCTTTAAGGCAGGAGATGATCCTCTTCAAAAAAGCATGAAAAAATAGAATTTTAAATCCAGCAATTAAAAATGAAGAAATAAATGAACACACAGATGTTTACTTTGGCACTTTTTCAGCTGCTCCAGAAAGACTGGGTTTCAGAAAATCTCTGCACTCCTACGTATTAATGGTGGTTGGAGAATGGCAGATTTGATTCATTCATGAAAATGATCGGTGTTTGCAAAGCTTTCAATTAAAACTCATTTTGAGAAATATTCCTACACATTTGTATTACAAAGTGGGTTACTGGGCCTGACAGGCCTTGCAACCAGATGTCTTGAGCGTGGATGTCTTGGATGGTTAGGATTGTGAAAAGAAAACAAGTTTAATAAGATGGAAGAGAGAGGAGGCTATTTGCACTCTGTGCGAGTCCGTCCCACACGCTACAGGAAACAATCTAAACAGTGCACATAGTCAGGCTGTGTCAGCAGGTTTCACACTGCATGTATTTCAGCAAGGCAATTTGAATCAAGTACTCTTCTTGTGCTCACTACATCTTATCCCTTGGAGTGCTGTGAATAAGCTCACTGTCTGGGAGCTGAGGGACTCCGGAGCTGCTGAAGAGCATGTCCATTTGGCTGCTCTCTTCCCTCTGTCAGTTTTATGAAGTCTAGGCTTTAATTTGGCTGAAAGGTTTAATGTTGAGTTACGGCAACATCATGCCAAAATTAAAGTGAAATGCTGGCATCCATGTGGCAGCAGGTCCAATGTGCCATGGGTTGGTTCAATGGTTTGACTATTTTCACAAAGTCATGATAGGGGTGGAGGATTATTTAGTGATCAGGACATCAACAGGAGTGGAATCGCTGATGCTACATAAGAACGCTACATAAATTACATTTTTTGGTGAAGATCTTTCTTTGCCCTGTTCTTATGTTACTACTCCATTAGTAGAACATTAATGTTTAAATTAGCATCATAGCTACATGATTCACTACATCTCCCAGTAAAATCCAGTGGAGCATTTTGAGATGTCTGGACACTATATTTAAAAAAATGCAAGGAGTATTATCAACATGAAAAATGGATAAAGCTAGGTATAGAGTCAATGACAAAAACAATCTACTTGCACTTTAAAAACTATTATTCTGATCATGTAGAGGAGACAGAAAAAGAATGGCTTTACGTTGACCAGTGTTGGTAGGATTAGTGAGCATCAGCATATTAGCATAATAATAAAAATAATAATTCTGGCATTTGAAATAGCACCTTATCATATTGTTGAGACATCTCAAAGTACTTCAAAAGATATTGTAAAGTGCATTGGCTTTTTTTGTGAGCGAAATGCGGCAGCCAATTGCAGTATTTCATAGAGCCATGGAGCGAGTGACTAATTATATTCTCGGGATTATTGACCAGATGACCAGGAGAAACCCACTTCTCTTAACCACTACAACAACCTATACTTGTATAGCATCCATTATGTAGGAAAGATCTCTCAGGGTGCTAGACAATCAAGGGTTTTGGACCTGAGCTGGGAGGAGGGGAGGAAGGCAGGGGATGTGGGGGTGGCCGAAGAGTAAGGTTTTTAGAAGGAACTTGAAGGAGGTATGAGAGAGAGGTGGAGGGATTGCAGGGTAGAGATCCTGAGTGTGGGGGAGTGTGGATCCTGAATGCCCGACAGCAAATTATACATTGTGCATTGGGATTGCCTGTAAGTGTCTGAGGCGCCTTATTGGTTTCCTGTTTGTGGCTTGGCCTTACAACACCGCTCTGTGGTGCAGGCATTTCCAACTCACGTCTCCAAATCAGGGGATTGCCTAGGTCAGACAACTCTGGAAGGCAGCCCATTGAGGGAGGATTATGTTCCCTTGTAGATTACATAGTCTGAAATTCTCATAAATATGATTATTTTGCTGCACTCTGGTACACATCAACTCAGGTGCATATTCTTGATAGTCCAACTCTTTTAGACTTCACTCTCACTCATCCCATCCAACATGAAAGATGCTATACAAATGGAATGTGTTGTTGTTGACTTTCTCAGTGGTGGGGAAACCTGGTGGAGTATCTATCGGTCATATAATCTCTCCCTCTGTATGGAGATGTAGATGAAGATAGAGATTTCCACACCTTCACTCAGCAATGCCCTACCACAGCACAGCAGGAATTGGAAAATCTAGCTTACGTCCCATCACTCCATGAACAAATCCTGAACCCTTGCAATATGGATTTGAATCTAACCTGTGACTGATCATTGCATATACAAATTAATGATATCACGTGTAACAATGGAAAAGTCTCACATTGCTTCAGTGAAGGAGAAGCTAGCTAAAGATGTCAGTTCTGACATTAATAAATGCAAACGTTTCTTCGGGGTATACTGCATGTTGACAGACATAAGCATCGTGTTAAACCCAATTGACATCTTCCTTCTGTTGAAACGTATCACATGTCACTAATAGTATGACAGAAAGAGGAAACATAGAGATGTACAATATCATTTATCTAACTGAACAGAACAGTCACAACATTTCTAAACTACATTCCACTTTGTAGAAACTCAATGGATCTGATAAGGTGAGGTGAGAAAATTATGAATCCCATAGCAAATCCATACTGCATAGCCCTTACGACCCAGTGGATAAATATTAGAAAGAGCTATTAAGCAATGGATTACATGCGCTCTGAAAAGACCATTGTGTTCAAACCATCCAGGGCCAAAGTTATATGACTCATACAATTCTTGGTTTCTCATACCTCTCGGTTGGTTGAAGTCTTCACCATTATTCCCTCTTGAATTTACTGACACATCTATTGGTATACGCAGTCTGCCGTAGTATTGAATCTAAACTGTATTATATGAAAATAAGGGAAACAGCAAAACCGATAAGAAAACACTATATTAAAAGCCAATTCCACCAAACCCCCAGACCACTGCAGAGCACAGTGTTTCTCTTAATCAGTATGAACGAATGGAATCATCCTCTTTCAGAATGTCAGCATGTCCTTTCGTTTGTCATTAAATGATTTTATTGCAGTAAATCATGTGGAGCATTTTCAGTGAGGCCTTGGGGAAGCTCAGAATCTCTTTCCAACAAGATTCTCATCTTGCTGTAGGACATTCTAACATTGGCACTTGACACTGGCTGGGTCACGATGCACAATATCTAATCTGGCAAGTCAGGCTACTGTTGTTGCTTTCCTTCCCAGATGTGCTTTTTCAGGCAAATGGCTCAGTGATCTGTGTATATGTCACATCAGAGGCATTAAACAATGAAAAAAATGGCAGGCTTCAAAGTTTACAGGGAATTTGTCCTTTGTAAAAAGGTCAATGGCTAATGCTGAAAACCAGAGCTATCAATGCCATTGTTTTGGATGATTGTGGAGTCCTGTAGCTCAGGAGTTAGAGGACTCACTTTGCAAGTGAGAGACCTAGCTTTAATTCCTGGCGAGGTGAAATGTTGGGGAAGATTCCTCACACCACATGCCTCTGGTTACCTAGCAGTAAGTAGGAACCCAGTTGTCCAATTGGCGGATCGCCTTTCCGGGGGTAAAAATTCATTTTTTTAAAGAAAATTGTCACTTTAATCCACAACTATTTGTGATTCACTGCTGGGTCCCACATACATTGCTGTGGACAATTTTGTTGCTGTTGTGTGCAATTGGCTGTCGTGTTTCATCCCCAAATATAGTCAATTCACTTTACAGTGTATTCTGTGAAGCGCTTTAGGACGCCTCAAAGGTGTGATAAGGATTATTATGAAATTCAAGGATTATTACTATTATTGGAAATGGAGGATTTTGTGATGTGGAGGCTTGCCATTGTCACGCTTTACTCTTGAAACTGATTTAGAAAGGTTTGGAAGCAGACAACTTCATTGTACCTCAGCTTAACATCTGATCCAACGAATGCACCTCCAATAATGCAGCATTCCTCCGGCACTACATCGGAGTATCAGCTTAGACTATATGGGTTCCAGGTCCCAACATGGGGGCTTTAACTCACAGTCTGCAGACTCTGAGATGACAGTACTATCAACTGAGCCAGGATGACATCCATCCTACACTTCCAATTGCCTCTAGTGAGAGATTTTACTTCCCGTGGAGACCAGCTGACACTGCATTAATGGAATAAAATATCACAACTAAAAACAAATTTGCATTTATATGGCAGAGGGACATTTCAAAGTATTGGATAGTCTAGGGTTTGCACTCTGGGGGTGGGAGCTGAAGAGGGTGGGAGAGAAGCTGGGGTGGTGGAGCTGGACGCTTAAGTTTGCAGACAAGTACAGTAATATGTGCAGTATCCATCATAGGTTTATAGTATTCCATTCATGTCCCAAACCTATCCCATGTGTTAAAGCAACAAACCAGACCCAGTTTCCTGTAGCAGATGTGTGTATGGGCTTCAGCTGATCAAAAATTTCCATAGTGACACCTATGACTCCTCAGTTTGAGGAAGTCACACTTATTTCAACAAACGATTGGAAGCTGCAAAGGTAGTTAGGTTTCACAACCTTCAGATGGTTTTGTGTACTCGGCCTCAAATGCTTGCTTGATGCTCTCATTATTGGGGGTGGCAAAAAGATCATTGTATAATTCAAGGCGGTTTCTCACAGTTGATGAATTGATTAAAAGAATTCTTGGAGGTCAGAGGCATAGAGAACAGGACTACTTCTGGTGTAAAGCAAAATACAGTAAAACATGTAAATCATATAAATGTAGAGTTTTGTAGCATATTGGTTAGAACACCCACCTCACAAGTAAGAAACTTGGGTTTGATTCCCGGACAGGGCGAAACATTAGGTAAATTTCCTTACTCCATGCCTCTGTTTACCTAGCAGTAAGTAGGAACCCATTTATTAGTCGATTGTCGGATTATTTTTCTGGCGGTAATAATCCCTTCAAAATATTCAAATGGTTGCTATGTTTCAGCCACTAAATATACAGTCAATTCACTTTACAATATATTCTTTGAAGTGCTTTAGACATGTTGAAGGTCGGTCTCAAGACCCTCCTCTTCGATCGTGCCTTATGCTGCCCTCACAACTCTCTCCCTTCCCTCCTAATTTTCTTCCGTCCCTCCTCCCTACTGCCCCACTCCCTCGCTCAGGTCCCGACCTGACTGTGTAGTGCCTTGGGATGTCCTCCTGACGTGAAAGTCACTCTATAAATGTAATTTTGTTGTTGGTGTTGTTGAAGATGTAATAAGGCGGTGCATCAAATGCAAGTATTATTAAATCACCTTCGTCGTACATGCACCAAATTCCATTCCAGGCAGGGCGAAACCTTGGGCAAGTTTCTTTACTCCGCACGCCAATTAAATATACAATTTGGAAGGCTATAAAACGCTAAATAAGAGAGCTAAATAAATCAATGTATCGCCACCTGTACCCCCTGGAAGTAATTTTCTACTCCCTGGGGTACATGTAGAGAACCACTGGTCTAGAAAATGTGAAAAGTGCCATATCAAATGCAAGGATTATTATTATTATTCAGTTCCTATCAAGACCACTTAGATTTATTTGTACTTGTCCTATTAAGCATCCTCTACTTTGTAACTCTGCTTACATATTCAACATTACTTCAGCATTGACTGGCTACATTGAATTGCATGAAGTGATCCGTTGATACAATTTACCTGCTGGTAGCATTGAATCACAGGTAACATAGCCCGTCACTGCATCGCCAAGAACTTAGTTTCCCCACAATTCAATCAGATTCCAATTTCCTATTGGTAAGTGTGCAAAACTACATCACCCGCAATGCAATACAGCCGCGTGCACAATTACCAGCTGTTTTGACCGTGTGTGCACTTACTGACTGCAATGAATTACATAATTATTGATTAAATTGGCTTTTATACGTTGCATACAACTTTTCTTGCACTCTGACTTCACATAAAATCATTAAATGTTAACCTCCCGACTAATACGACTTCTGTAAGTTTTAATGTACATCGAATTTTAAGCTACAATCTGTGATGCACAAATTTTGCTCCACAAAACCTTGTATCGCAAGGTGCTCCATGTTCAGGCTGAACACCAATACTGAAGTATTTTTTAGAAGGAAAGGCTTTCAACCCCTTATAAAGCATGCAAAGCACACTAGCATGCAAAGGTACAGGGTTAATTCTCCGATTTACTAGCTTGGGCAGGAGGGTGTACAGAATCCTCTGAACATGCAATGACCTTGGTGGATTCAGCACAGATCTGAATTCCTATCATAAACTTATTGATGATTAGAAAAACTCCCGCCAACTCCCCATTAGGCGTCAGTCCTCCAGAGCTCAGTCTGGTTTCCACTGGACACAACATTTATATAAGGACTTCAGAGAAATTTAGTAAGAGGCGTCAGGATGTGCTGAGATGAAATCCGTCTAAATGGACAATCCAATGCAGCACTCGGGACTTGTTGCATTGTCGGAGGTCTTGTCCTTCTGACGAGATGTTAAGACAAGTCCCATATGCCTGCTTGGGTAGACGTTAAAGATCCCATGGCAATATTGAAAAACAGAAGGGAGTTTCTCCTGATGTCTTGGCCTACAATCCTTCAATAAAATAAGGTGCTCAATCCATGCCAGTTTGTGGGACATTGCTGGTGCAACTGGCTGCCGTGTTTCACTCACAAAATACAGTCAATCCACTTTGCAGTACACCCCGTGAAGCTCTTTGAGTCATCACAATGCTGTGAAAGGCACTAAGTCAAAGGATAATTATTATTATAATTATTTGGCTGTTTACATCCAGTCTCTTGGTCTCTAACCATTCTACCCTGGGGACACACACAACATAATGGGCCCAAGTGGAGGGAGGATACGTTGAGTCAGGTTTGTGAGCACATAGGGAATAATTAACGATCAGGAGCTAGGAAGAAGAAACACCACATAGCTTACTGATGGCATCCACGCAATTAAAACAAACAATAATATTTGATATAGCACCTTTCATTTTGGGAGTGTGTCTGAAAACGTTGCACAGGCTTTACTGCAAAATGAAATGTTTGTGTGTTTTGTAGTAGCCAATGTTAGAGCTGTAAACATTTTCAATAGTTCATTTTAATACAATTATCTATGACACTATTAAAAAAAAGGAGTTTCTCCTGTGTTTTTTCCCCTGGTGTTCTGGCCAACAATCCCACAAAGTAAATTTGATCGATCACTCAAATTTTGTGGGATAATGCTATGTGTAACTTGGTTGTGTGTTTACCCACACCATTTTACAGTATAACCTGTGAAGCACCTTAGGATATGAATGGTGCTATATCAAATATAAGAATTATCATCAATATTGTTTAGTATGTCATTTTGACCTTTCATCTTTTAAAAAATATAATGCAAAGATTTTTAACAGATTGATTAGGATTTGAATTTTTGTCCAAGCAATATAATGATAATTGGGGAGTCCTGTAGCTCAGTGGTTAGGGCAATCCGTTCCCCCCAAAAATTGATCACTTCAATCCGTGACTGCTTGTGATACACTGCTGTGCACAATTGGCTTCTGCGTTTCTCTCACATATATACAGTCAATTCATATTACAGTATATTCTGTGAAGCGCTTTGAAATGTGTAGAAGATGTAAAAAATGCTATATCAAATTCAAGGATTATTATCATTATTATAATAAAAATGATCCATCAAAATTCTAATAATTGACAATACGAATAATCATATGAAAAGAACAGATTGAATTTCTCTCTTATAGCAATTCTCGGTAACCAATCGGTTTCATGTTGTTGTCTCATGGATATTGTTTGAGAGGATGCCCTGGCCAACAATTCCCTAAATAAAAGTGGCTGTTTGTGGGACATTGCCATGCACAATTTGAGTGCCAATTCTCATTGACTACCACATTCACTTACAAATGAGGTTCAACTTCACATCAAAACAATCCTGTAAAGCTTTTAAAGACATTTTTGTGACTTGATATGAAATACAAGGATTATTTAAGTAAAATAAGTAAAGTCAACTTACAAGTGACAGACCTGGGTTCAATTCCAGTCAGAGCGAAATCTTGGGCAAGTTTCCTTTCTCCACAAGCCGGATAATAATCCCTCCAAAAAACAAATTGGTCACTTCAATCCACGACTGTTTGTGGGAAACTTCTGTGCACAATTGGCTGCCACGTTTCACCCACAAATACACAGTCAATTCACTTTACAGTATATCCTGTGAAGCGCTTTGAGATGTCTAGAAGAAGTGAAGAGCCATATCAAATGCAAGGATTATTATTCTTATTAAGTTAAACCTAACCTTAAGTGTAAAACCGAAATGTTGGATTTTATTGCCAGATTCCAATCCTTCATTATTAAAGGAGCATTTGTCGCTACAGGACATGAACCCTTTGCAGGAAGTATGCATTGAAATGAGTATTCGAATGGTTAAGTACATAGAGAGAACACAGTGAAATGAATAAGTGCAGGGCTATCAGAATAATATTCTTTTCACTTGAATTTTGATATAAGGCCTTACTACATTGTCAGGATATACTGTAACATGTTTGACTGGATGTATTGTGGACAGAACGTAGCAGCTAGTTGCGCACCACGACGTCCCACAACTAGTTATGGCCAATTTTATTCAAGGAAGTTGTTGCCAGGATACCGAGAGAATAGCTTCAGGATTTACCAAACCTGCAATTCGGGTGTTTCGGTGCCAAACATAGGTCTCTGGAGCTTCCGTTCTGAGGTTGATAACAAATCAGGTGCTTGCCAGGAACTGTGAACCTCCTGTACTGTACTTCATTGTTCAGTGTTTGACAGCTCAAGTCCAGTTGAGTTCAGGAGCCCCTTTCTCCTCTCTTTCCTGTTGCCCTCCCTCCAGCCCTATTATTGCTCTTTACATCAGAAAGATGTGCCAGGGCCATGGACAGTCAGGGCTTTTTAGACCCGAGCTGGGATCTGGCGTTAGGAGGGGAGGAGTGGGGGTGGCCAAAGGTAAGATTGAAGAGGAAGCTCTTTAGATTTAGAAGGAAGCAAGAGGGGTGGTGAGGTGGACGGATTGCAGGATAGCGTTCCAGAGTTTGGAAGCAAAGAGGTTGCTAAAAGTGGGGAGTCTGGAGAAAATAGCTGTAAAAAGCAATAACTACCTTATAAAGATAAAACCAACCTTTTTTATTGTTAAAACCCTTGGTGCAAATTTGTTTTTCAAGTCCTACCACAGCTTGTTAAACGATATGATCTTTAGTCTGCTTTTTGGTGAAAATTTTTGGCAAACTGACAAGAACGGTTGATTTAAGAATTTAGTAACTAATTGGAGACATAGACTGTAATGTTCTCAGTGCATGCTGATCACATCCATAGAATCAGTCAGTGGTGCATATCCATAATAATAATAATCCTGTCATATAATTCAACTAGCTTGAATGGTAAAGTCTAAGAATGGGCAAATACCACAAGGGAGTATATTAATAATATTCCCCAGCAACTGAGATAATACCTATAGTATCAAATAGGGTCCGTCGATATGGAAGTTTTCCGATTTAGATATATTGATGGGCTCATATCGAGATATAACGAAATATCGATATTTTCTGTACTGCGAATGCGTGCGCAGTACGTGAGCATTTGGAGGTGCGCGCGCATTCGGAGGTGCGCGCGCATTCGGAGGTGCGCGCGCATTCGGGGCCTATCTCCTCAGGAGGTAAATATCTTTCTCTCTCTGTGTCTCTCACACTCACTCTCTCCATCTCTGTGTTTTTCTGTCTGTGCCTCTGTGTCTCTCTCCTCTCTCATATCCCCCCCATCTCTATCTATCTGTACAACAACTTGCACTGAAATAGTACCCTCCACGCAGGGCAGTGTCTCAGAGCACTTAAGCAGTGCACCAAGCACAATTGAAATTGGGGTTAATTGAAACAGCCATGAAGAATCCAGTATGTGATTGAGGCCAGTTCCCACTGTAGGTAAAAGGCATTGGGTACCATCCAATAAAAGGAGGGTAGGAGTAAAAGGAGGTTTCATTTTTTAAGCCCTCATCTGACTGCATTCTTCTCTTAACAAGTCTTTGAACCCTCTGCCTCCTTTCACTCCAACCCCATTGCTCCTGCCACATCAGAACCTCCTGATACTGAGCTCGGTCCTTCAGGGCAGATGGAGAAATAGGCCTGCTCAAATCAGGGACCACCTCAGTATTAATGCCTCTCATGCTCTACCTAAAATGTGTCAGTCCATGTAGCACAATAGAGAAATGCAAGCTGTCTTACTTCCAGGCATGACGAGCACAGATTTCATATTCAAAAAGAAAACATAGATTTATTATTCTACAAATGACGGTATCTGCAGAACATATTACGCTTAAGTGTATCCAAAACTAGACCAAGAATTCCACAAATATTTACATACTTACTTATGTAAATTTCCATGTGTTCAAAACAGAATGTGCATTTTCTCCATAGAGGGACACACCACACCTCACTTACTGAATTTTGGAATTCAGTGTGTTCAGTACAGGGGGAAAGGGATGAGAGGAGAGAGATGTCCCTGAGGAAGGAGCCAGGAGGTGGGGGGGACACAAGGCGGATTCTGAAGGAGACAGAGGAGGGATTGTAGAGGATGAGGTGATCGAAAGATGGGATCCTGCCAGAGGAATAGGGAGATAGGTTAAGGGAGGCTTGGGAGATAAAAATAATAATCCATGCATTTGATATAGCGCTGTTCACATCTTATCAATGTCTCAAAGCACTTCACAGAATGTACTGTAAAATGAATTGACTGTATGTTTGTGGGAGAAACTCGGCAGCCAATTGCGCACAACAGTGTCCCACAAATAGTCGTGAATTGAAAATGACCAATTTTTATTTTTATTATTGTGTCTTTTTTTGGACAGATTATTGTTAGGCATGTGCAGTAAGGAAACTTGTGCAAGATTTCGCCTTGATCTGCCTGGGTTCGAACACAGGTCGTCCCACTGCTGCGATGCTTGGGGCATGGATGGTGTGGGGAGGTCATAGAGATTAGGGTTTTGTTTGAGGGAGTGGACGTTGAGGGCAATGCTGATGGGTTTGGATGCTGATGGGATTGGATGCTGATGGGATTGGATGCTGGATGGGATGGAGAGTTGTGAACAGTACAGAATTGGATGAGGCAAGGGTTTCCATATGGGTGTGGGTGTGGGGGAAGGGCTTGTGTAATGAGTGGGTGATGGGTCAGGCTAGACTGGCAATGCATGCCTTGTTGAGCACAAGATGCCTAGAAGTAGAGGGAGACAGTGGACGAGTCCATGAGAGAAAGAAGGCAAGGAGGCCGTGAGGAGAGGAGAATGGAGATCGCACGTGGGGAGTAGAGTTTGAGGCATTTTGAGATGTGGGGGATTATCATGCTCTTCCGATTTCCCAATGCCTCACTGTTTGCTGACTCACAACTGCTGTCCCCACAAGTCAGTAATGATTCCATTGCCAAGTATATCACCTTAGAGTCAGTTCAAAGCCCACCCCACCCCCAAGAAATTCAGTTAATACTAGCTTGTCAGGGTTACAGGTCACACCAGAACAGTGTAAGATTATCTGCCCGTGGTAGCTTTAAATTGCAGTGGGATATTGCTTGGAAACTGCAAACAGTTTCCAAGTTTGCAGATGACACTAAGTTAGGGAGAATAGTATATAGTGAGGAGGATAGTAGCCATCTGCAAGAGGATATAGACAAATTGGTAAAGTGGGCAGACACATGGCAGATGAAGTTTAATGCAGAGAAGTGTGAGGTGATGCATGTTGGGAGAAGAAATGAAGGGAGGCAATATAGGCTAGATAGTACACTTTTAAATGGTGTGAAGGAACAGAGAGACCTGGGGATTTGTGTTAGTGACTCGTTGAAGGTGGCAGGACAGGTAGACAAGGCTGTTAAGAAGGCATATGGGATACTAGGCTTTATAAATAGGGGTATAGAGTACAAAAGTCAGGAAGTGCTGACTAACCTCTATAAGACTTTGGTGAGGCCTCAGCTGGAATACTGTGTTCAATTCTGGTCACCACACTACAGAAAGGATGTGAAGACATTGGAAAGGGTTCAAAGAAGATTTACTAGGATGGTGCCAGGATTGAGGGACTTCAGCTATGAGGAGAGGCTAGATAGGCTAGGGTTATTCTCTCTGGAGCAGAGAAGATTGAGGGGAGACCTAATAGAGGTTTATAAGATCATGAGGGGTTTCGACAGGGCAAATAGAGAAAAACTATTTCTACTCTTGGGCGAATCTGTGACTCGTGGACACAAATTTAAAATAGTTTCAAGGCGAAGTAGAGGGGAGCTGAGGAGAAATTTTTTCACTCAGCGAGTTGTTCGAATCTGGAATGCATTGCCTGAAAAGGTGGTGGAGGCTGATTCGATAACAACTTTTAAAAGGGAATTAGATCTTTATTTAGGGAGAACAGGTCTATTAGGCTATGGGGAGCGGGCAGGGCAGTGGGATTGAATCGCTCTTTTCAAAGAGCCGGCACAGACTATATGGGCCGAATGGCCTCCTTTTGTGCCGTAAAATTCTATGAATCTATGAATCTATATGTACTGAATGTCACTCAGGGATGCACATGATCTTTAATCAACTTGCTGCTAACAATTTCGTAACTCAGAGACGCTACATTGACCAGAGCAAATTTCATTAACACAGAAGACTACTGCATCACTAAATAACACTTGAAACCCTAGAAATACCAAATCACTCTGCAAATCACACTGACAGTAATGATTTTATTGGTTGATAATCATAACAAGTAGACAGATGTGGAAATGGCAGATCAAATAAATTCTTATCTGTTCAGCATCTGTTTTCCTCTGCACTATGCAGATATAATTAAGCGGATGTTGAGCTCTTATTATTTTAGGGTACTTAAGAATACAAAATAATTCATATTAACATGGTACCTATGCCTATCAAATCCAGAGGATGTCTCAAAATGCTCACAAAGCTGGCTGGGCACAAAGGACACATTTCCTTATTCTAAATTCCTCTGTTTATCTAGCAGTATGCAGGAACCTGATTGTTAGTTGATTAACGGATGACTTTTCCGAGAGTAATAATCATTACAAAAAAATTCTCACTCAATCCACAACTGTTTGTAAGACACTGCTGTATGCTATTTGCTGCCACATTTCACCATCAAGTGACTTTACAGTATATTCTGTGAGGCACTTTGAGACATCTCAAAGATGTGAAAAGGAGCTATATCAAATACAAGGTTTATTAGTATTATTATTCAAGGAGACCCTGCTTAAATCCCGTTCCCAAGGAGGAGCCTCTCCCCTCCCCCCCCCCCACCCCCAACCCCACAAAAAAGAGGAAAATAGAGGGGTGGAGTTACTGTTGCTTCACTCACTAGCCGTTCTTGGGCTTTTGTGGAATTTGTTCTATGGGCAAAACATTGGTTAAACTGAAGTGTAATTTGCCTGGTCAGGTAGAGATTAAAGACCTCAAGGTACAATTTTACTACAGTAAAAGCTTTATTATCCGGCATCCTCGGGACCTGACCGGTGCCAGTTAATCAATTATGCTGGATATTCGAGCCACAAGTTGCTGAAAACCCTACACAAAAAATTTACTTATTTTAAAACATACCATATTAATAATAGACTAAATAATAACAAAATATTGTATGGATACTTACCAATAAAGCGTACATAAATAGTAGTCAACCCTTGCCGAGCACGTGGGTTACGTTCCTGAAAAACAGCGATCATTGATCATTGACTTCAAGGCAGTCTGTGGGACACTGTTGTAGGCCACTGCTGTGGGACACTGCTGTGCACAAATTGTAAATGCAGTACATACAGCATAACAAATCATACAGTTCCTCACTGAATGGTGCAGCGCTGGGCTTGAAGTTGAGTGATGAGTTTGTGTTGTATACTCACACAATGGAGGTTGCAGAGTAGCTTTTGTATCTGAGAATTGTAAACTAATGCGATATCTGGGATACTCCCCATCCCTTTTTCTGGACAGTTTCAGATATTAGCAGCATTGATTAATTGCAGCCTGTGAGTAATAAGATGATCAGCGGGACAGGCATCACCGCACTAAAACTTTCCTTTAATCCAAACTATCTCCCTGTCTCCAGCCTGATCCTCTCCATCTGCTTCAGAGATGGCAAATTGACCAGCAACTGGGACAGAACAATAGGATCATCAGTTATATCATTTTCTCCATTCCTCAATGCTGTGGCTTGTATGAAGTGGGCTTCTCTGAACAACTGAGGTTTCTTAATTCTACTGTTGCTTTATAGTGGCAGGTCACTGATGCCTCCACTTTATTTAGTCCATCACAATTGACCATTGTACAACAAGAAACCCCAGAGCTGGGAGATGGTGAGTGAAAACAGCAACTGGTTAAAAGGAACAGGAATAAACAGTGCAAATGACATTTCAATAATACTGAGAAAATGATTTTCACTTCAGATTGGGAGGGGGAGAAGGGAACATCACAGCCTGGAAACATAAAATATCTGTGAAGCAGCCTTCGTAGAGGATCAGTCTGAAAAAGTGCAGAATGGCAAAATTTAACAGACAAAACAAGACAGGTTAATTCAACAGGTAAATGAAGGGGAAAAGGTAGAAACTCAAATCCAATGACAAAACCACTAATAGAAAAAAAGCACAATAATAGAAATTGGTCATTTCAATCCACGACTGTTTGCTGAGAGCAATTGGCTGCCGCATTTCGCCCACAAATATACAGTCAATTCACTTTACAGTATATACTGTGAAGTGCTTTGAGACACTGATAAGACGTGAAAAGTGCTATAGTAAATGCAAGGATTATTATTATCATTATTATTTTTCTCCTTGCAGCTTTGTTAGGTGGTTGATTAATAAACTTGCTGTAGCTCCTTTCTCTTACATCTTTCAAGTGCAAATGGAAATTTGATTGAAAATAGCACATGGGAGAAAGGCAGAATTTAAGGTTGAAAAATCTCTTGTTGGTGGGTGGGATGCAGTCTATTGTAGAATATCTTTGGTCAGCCAGGTAGCCGACACATGTGAAATCCATCACTCTGCCTAAGAGTGTCCAAACAAACAATTACCAGTTCTACGTATATATGGAAATCTGTGCTTATATGGTTGGGCAGATTTTGTTTTCCATTTGGTGGTGTCATCCCAGATTAGTTGGTAGGATTTCAGCCTCTGAGTCAAATGGTTATGGCTTGAAGGTATACCAGTCAACAAGTCCCCAGATTTTTAAAAAACTCACCATTCACCTCATGGTTGTTAGTGGGATTGTGCAGAAACTGGCTGCCACATTTACATGTAAATACACAGCTACTACTCCATAGAATAAGTCTGAAGCACCTTGAGATATTTTGACACGATATACAGTATCAAATGCAAGAATTTGAATTATTGTTCATGGAGCATGCTGCATGGATGCACTCTGCTTATCTAATCCTGGAATATATAAGGTGCAAATTGGCAGAAGCCAAGTTCTGGCCACTCCGCAGTGTTGCTGCCAGAGTTCAGATAGTTATTTAAGAGTAGTTGGCCATTGTAAAAGGTCCCATCAAGAGAGGAAGAAGGGATGGGGAGAAACGTACCTAAAGGCAATTGGGAAAGAGAATAACACAAAAATGCTTTATTTATAATTGACTAGAACCCATAGACTCGATGATGTTGATTCTAACGCTACTTAACAGAGGAAATGATTAGCCAATATGTGTATGTACTGTATACAGCTATAATTGGTCTTTTGTTGGGAGCAGTTAAGTTGTTTTCCCCCTATTGGCACTATTCTTATTGCAAGTCACCTTCATCTCCCACCTAGCATCTGTGGCTGGCAAGGGAGGGGTTGACAACAATCTGTGTTGGGGTGTAAATTCACATGGGATTTCTTGTTATGGAACCCTATTAGTATTCCCATTGATCTCTGTAGATTACCTTAGAGCAGAGTTCCATTGGGCTGGTTGTGGCATACTTCAAGTTATTGAAAGGAGTCACCATTTACATGTATAATAAATTGGTCACTTCAAGCCACGACTGTTTGTGGGACACTGCTGTGCGCAATTGTCTGCCACATTTCGGCTACAAACACTGTATATTCTGTGAAGTGCTTTGAGGCGTCTAGAAGACATGAAAAGTGCTGTATCAAATACTACAAGGATTATTTATGCAACTCTGATTTTCTTTATTAAGGAATCCCATTAAAATAAACTGCTTATTAGCATAAGGTTATATTGCTCAGGAAAGGAACATTTTGCCAATGAATTCGGTGAGAAACTCCATCCTTTTTCAAATGTGTTTCACCAACATGTGAAGCTGAAGTAGGCTTTGTGTCCTTATTTCATTTGAAAGATAATTTTTTTTACTGTACCAGATGGGCAATAAAAATCAGGCTGATTCATAAAGGTCAAGTGGCTCATTTATGGTTATTGGTGGATTAAATCTGTAATTTCAACTGACCTTCTACTGGATGGTTTAAATTACTCTACCCAGTAAATTAGCATTGAAAAATGCCATTCTAGGTAGTAAATATGCAGCATTGCCAGTTATATACTTTCATTATCATCTTAACTCCATATATTTGAAAAATAATTCCTGTTCCTTTAAACCTTAAACAACTGGAAGTCACCACCACTGACACGCAGTTGGTAGAAGGGTATGAATTTCTTTATAGTGGTATGTGATAGCACAAGCTGACAGTGCTAATGTGTTTTACAGATTGATTTATCACTACGCAAGATTTTCGAGATTCCAGCTTTATATCTGCACTTACCTGAGGTTATACATCTGTGCCTCACCTCACATCTCACTATGATTCTTCAATTAAACACTGAGGATAATCCCCCAAAGAGTTCAATAGATCCCAGTAAGCACCATTCTGAGAGCTGCTTCCTGTACAATCCTCCTATTATTTGAGCTTATAGCCCATCAGTTCCAATTTTCTATCTATATTTCCTAGCTGCTCATATAATATTTGTTTCACTTTTGAGAGCTTGTGTCTCTACTCAAACACTTTCATAGGTGTGAGTATCAATGGCTTAGAAAGGCTTGGTAATACAGTGAGTTGTCAGAGTGTTCTTGGAATATGTTTTATTAGGTTTTCAAAACAACTGAAAATTCTGCATAGACAAGTAAAATTGTTGAGGAGAGATGATAGACTTGACAAATATACTCTTTCTTGTAATGGGATATTTGGGAGCCAGCCAAAAGGCACATTATAATGGAGGTAAGGTAAGAGGAAAACAACAAAAAAAGTGGCTTAACTTGTTCTAGGATTCGCCTTTAGCTGTCCCATCGCTGTTTTTTGAGATTCTTAAACAAAAAGCTGCTCCTGATCTACATAAAATAGTCTAGCAGGCAACATTTCTCCCATTGCATTTAGTGCATGAACAGCATCCACAGAAGCCCACTGAAGCCCCTCTTCAAGTACACTTTGCAATGCATTAATGAGCCAAAATGGTCTTTATTTGGTGTTGTCAATTCTAAGAAGTGGCCAGGTGCACCTAAGGTAATGCTCCCTTCTATAACTGCCTGTGTGCCCAAATTGTTAGAGTCAGGGCATATCATTATTTTGTTGAGGTGTCAGAATGACTGCTTTGTTTACCATTGTTTTGGAAAGAACATTGCATGTTGGAACCATAATACTACCAACCTAACTCCTTATTCCATCACTCATTGAATAAGTCTTGTCAGCCCTTATGTTGGATATAATAATAATAATAATAATCCTTGCATTTGATATTGACGTCCCAAAGCGCTTCACAGAATATACTGTAAAGTGAATTGACTGTATATTTGTGGGTGAATCGCGGCAGCCAATTGCGCACAGCAGTGTCCCACAAACAGTCGTGGATTGAAATGACCAATTTCATTATTGTGCGTTTTTTTGAGGGATTATTATTAGGCATGTGGAGTAAGGAAACTTGCCCAAGGTTTCGCCCTGACCTGCCTGGATTCGAACACAGGTCTCCCCAGCCTGGTCTCCCCAGATATGCACCTTGGCTTCCTATGATTGGCATCAGGAAAGGGAAACGTGTCTCAGAGCGCTTAACAGTGGCAGAGCCCACAGCTGTCTGCAATCAACTAACAACCTGCTCCTATTTATTGCTTGGTAAACAGAAGCATGTGGAGGAAGAAAACTTAGAAAAGGGTTTGGCCCTACCTGGGAATCAAACCCATACCCACTCGCTTGTGAGGGATTGCTCTAACCACTATGCTTTGAGACTCCATTAAAGTATCAAGAGGGTGTCTTCATTTTCTGACGAGCTCTTAGTAAAGCTGCCTGTGGGCAGACAGAGTGTGGAAGTGAGATGAGGAACATCAGTGAGCAGTGTTTCTCTGTGCTCTGTAATGGTAGGTTTAAGGTGACCTGGTGATAGGCCTGAGTTCTTCTTTCTGCAGTCACTAGGAAATAGATGCCAGAGGGATGGGGGTGGCAAGGAAGTCCAAAGGAGCTGGAAGACAATACTTTACAAAAACAAAAAGTTCCTTATTAATCATTAGAATGAATAATTTTTGCATAGAACAGCAACAACATATGGAGGAACCCAATGTGCACAACTAAGCAAGGTCACATCAACAAGCATTTATTTTACCCTTGGGTTTCCTCGGATCATCTTTCAGACTTGGGCACTGGATTTCAGGTTCTCAAAAAAGAACACAGATTGTTCACTTATCTTTAAAAATTCTCAGATATGCAGTTTGAACAACCTGAACAGCGTGGATTCTATAATAAGTCAAATAGTTTGTATGACTGTTTGACAGGAGTGATGGGCCTTAATTAACTATTGCTGGCAGTAAATTTACCTCAATTAAAATTCTACCACAAACAAAGTGCCAATTAACAATGTACAGTAGAAGCCCGTTTATCCGTGACTCGATGCATCGGCACTTCCGTATAACTGGCACATCAAAAAAAAAGTCCCTATTCGATAAACCGGAACTTATCCGGAACAATAGCAGTGGAGCATTTGTAAATGCATAAATCATAACATAACAGGATATTGTATTGGTAATTATTGTTAAAACTACTCTCTTGCGCTTTTTACCTTTGCCGGTAGATGCTGTGCTTGAAGCCATGATGCTGCGGTTGAGGTTTATAGTCCAGCGATTCTTTTTAAAATGGAGCACGCCAAACGGGTGAAAAAAATGGAACGCGTATGACTTTAAAGTCACACTAGCGGCAAGCCGATAACGCTAACCAATAACCCACATTGTCGCGCAGGTGCAGCATTTCAGTTTGCCGCTAGTAGAGTCTAGGGCTTCGGCTTGCAGCTAGTAAAGTCACACGACTTTAAAATCGCACTGCCGTTTTTTTCACCTACTTGGCATCCTCCATTTTAAAAAGAATTGCTGGACTGTAAACCTCAATCAGTAAAGGTGAGAAGCGCAAGAAAGTAGTTTTAACAATAAGTACCAATATAATATTCTGTTATTATCTGTAATTAGTTAGTCTGGTGCATATGGTGTGTGTTAAAACAATTTTAATTTTTTTGTAGTGGGTTTTTGGCCGAGGGCCACCCAAATATCCGGCAGGCGTTTTAATTGGCATTGGCCAGGTCCCGCGGGTGCCAGAAAAATGGGCTTCTACTGTATATATATATATATATATAGATACATATATATCTTCATCACCACATAATAGACTTGCTATAGCATCAGTCAAACAGCCAAAGTGGAGGGCGAATGTGGAGGAGGTGCATGGGTAATGGAACACAGGGTCACGCAGCATTGGAGATAGCCTACGACAGGACTATTTCTTCCTGCCTGTATCCACAACTCCTGAGTGGTAATATAAATGTGCAGCAGAAAATTCTGCAAATGGGGTTTGGTTGTAACACAGTGGCTGACACTGGCCCAAGGAATTCTTCATACTTGCCTTTTCTAGTGATCATCAGAAAACGGATCAATACTTCAGAAAACTTCATGAATACAATAGAAGGCCGTTTATCCGGTACTCGCGGGACATGGCGAATACCGGTTAAAGTGCCTGCCGGATATTCGGGCAGCCCTCGGCCAAAAACCCAATGCAAAAAAATTTAAGTTCTTTTAATTGGTGTGCCACAGGGATCAGTTTTGGGACCATTGCTGTTTGTAATCTACATCAATGATCTGGACTTGGGTGTACGGAGTACAGTTTCCAAGTTTGCAGATGACACTAAGTTAGGGAGAATAGTAAATAGTGAGGAGGATAGTAGCCATCTGCAAGAGGATATAGACAAATTGGTAAAGTGGGCAGACACATGGCAGATGAAGTTTAATGCAGAGAAGTGTGAGGTGATGCATTTTGGGAGAAGAAATGAAGGGAGGCAATATAGGCTAGATAGTACACTTTTAAATGGTGTGAAGGAACAGAGAGACCTGGGGATTTGTGTTAGTGACTCGTTGAAGGTGGCAGGACAGGTAGACAAGGCTGTTAAGAAGGCATATGGGATACTAGGCTTTATAAATAGGGGTATAGAGTACAAAAGTCAGGAAGTGCTGACTAACCTCTATAAGACTTTGGTGAGGCCTCAGCTGGAATACTGTGTTCAATTCTGGTCACCACACTACAGAAAGGATGTGAAGACATTGGAAAGGGTACAAAGAAGATTTACTAGGATGGTGCCAGGATTGAGGGACTTCAACTATGAGGAGAGGCTAGATAGGCTAGGGTTATTCTCTCTGGAGCAGAGAAGATTGAGGGGAGACCTAATAGAGGTTTATAAGATCATGAGGGGTTTCGACAGGGCAAATAGAGAAAAACTATTTTCACTCATGTGCAAATCTGTGACTCGTGGTCACAGATTTAAAATAGTTTCAAGGCGAAGTAGAGGGGAGCTGAGGAGAATTTTTTTCACTCAGCGAGTTGTTCGAATCTGGAATGCATTGCCTGAAAAGGTGGTGGAGGCTGATTCGATAACAACTTTTAAAAGGGAATTAGATCTTTATTTAGGGAGAACAGGTCTATTAGGCTATGGGGAGCGGGCAGGGCAGTGGGATTGAATCGCTCTTTTCAAAGAGCCGGCACATACTAGATGGGCCGAATGGCCTCCTTTTGTGCCGTAAAATTCTATGATTCTATGAATCTAAAACACATACCAAACACACCAGATTAAGTAATAACAGATAATGGCAGAGTATTGTGTTGGTGCTTGTTGTTGGGGCTGCTGTCTTGCGCTTCTCACCTTTACTGGTTGGGGTTTGCGGTCCAGCTATTCTTTTTTGAGTGGAGGGCGCCAGGCGGGTGAGGGAGGCGGTAGCACGATTTTCAAGTCACGCGACTTTACTAGCTGCAAGCCGAAGCCAGCAGCAGAAGAAAATACTGCACCTGCGCGACAATGTGGGTTATCGGCTGGCGTTATTGGCTTGCCGCTAGTTTGACATTGAAGTCATATATGCTCCGTTATTTTTCATCCGCTTGGCATGCTCCACTTTGGGGAGAGTCGCTGGACTGTAAATCTCAACCGCAGCATCATTGCTTCAAGTGCAGCATCTACCAGCGTAGATGTGGGGGGGCGCTGGAGAGTGGTTTTGATGGTGAGTGCCAATACAATATTCTGTTATTATATCATTATTTATGCATTTACAAATGCTCCACTGCTATTGTTCCAGATAAGTTCCGGTTTATCGAATGGGGACTTTTTTTTTGGTGTGCCAGTTATACCAAAATGCCGGTTCATTGGATAAATGGGCTTCTACTGTACAATGATCCATAATAATACTTGCATTTGATATTGTGCCTAATAGAAAGTTGCTGTGTACTGTAGTAACAATGCTTTCCAGGCAAACACAGCAGCCAATTTGTGCAGAGTAGATAGCCATGAAGTTAAAAAGTAACCTATTTGGAAAATTGTTGGCCAGAACACCAGAAGACCCACCCTTCAAATGCAATTACTGTCAAGGGATGTTTAAAATCCACTCAAAGAAGCCGAGCAAAGTTCAATTTGACATCTCATCCAAAGGACAGCACCTCTGAAAATGCATTACTATTCCAGTAATGCTCCGGACTGTCAGTTTACACTAAATGGCTCAAAGTCCCAATGAGGAGTTTTGAGCTTCTGACTCTAGAGTGCTTCCAACACAGACCAAAGCTGACATATAGGAGAGAAACGGAAATGTTCGAATGTGGGAAGAGTATGTTGCAAACATTAAAGAATACTGATGGTGGGTATGGTAAGAATTTTTATTTACATTGAAAAGATAAAGGATCTTGCATTTGATATACAGTACAATAAAACCTCGATAATCCGGCATGGTTGGGCCCACTCACCTCACAGATTTCGGAGTTTGCCGGTACAGGTACCCTGTCCCAACTGCGTTTTTTTCTACCACGAATTTCACGTATCCACAGTTGCATCTCTGCGACAACCTTTGCCAACCGCGGCAGTGAATTTTTCGCATCCACAGGTTTTAACACAAACACTAGCATTTGGTGATAGGACTCAGTTGCATCAACCAGCCATGATGTCGCTTTGCGCTAGTGTTTGGCGCTAGGACGCAATTGCGATGTTGCAATCAACCAGTCATGATGTCGCTTCTCTCTTAGGATTAAGGTAAATTAATTTATTGTTTTTTATATTATTTTTTATTGTGTTATTTGAATATTTATTGTTTGGTTATTGTGTATTTGTTTGTGTTTAGTAGAAGAACAAGCAACATACTCCCCCTATTCCCATGTTTCCGATATGGCCTTGTATTTCCCAACCTCGGTTTTACTAACCACGGGGGGTTTCAGGAACGTATCCCCCGCAGTTGAGGAGGTGTACCTGTATTTAGAAACTCAACTGGAAATGGATGGGGATCCCCACCCATACACCACGTGAGCTGTAAACACAGCCAAAAAAAATGCTCAAGCTCCACCCACAGCGCCGGATGACACAGCAGCCACGCTGGGAACTTCAAGCAGCTGTTCTGAACTTTGGGAGATTTGCTGGACATTGGAAAAAATTTGATGCTGAATGTATCTTGAAATCTTACCTGTTTTAGGGAGTTGCCAGCTTTTGGAACGTCAGATTATCAAGGTTTTACTGAAGCACCTTATCAGATCAGTTCTGATGAAGGGTCGTGGACCCAAAACATTGACTCACTTTCCTTTCTGCATGGATGCTGCCTGACCTTTCCCAGCAACTTCTGTTTTTGTTATCAGATCATTGATGTGTGTGAAGCACTTAACAGGATTTATTGTAAAGTACGATTGTATTAGTAGGCAAACTTTTCAGTCAGTTTGCACAAAACAATTTCCCATGAATAACCTTGAACTGAATAGTTAATTTTATCTGGAGTATTGTTTGCCTGGACACTGGGAGAAACTCTTTTCTGTTTTTGAATGGTGCCATGGAGTCTTTATTGTCCACCCAAACAGGCAAACAGGCCCTTGGTTAAATTTTTCTTCAATTATGATTTGATTGTAAGTATAACGCTTTTAGAATCAAAATGTTAAAGCTCAATGAGCTTTAACTGTGGGACATTCAACCCATCTACAAATACACAATCATTACACTTGACAGTAAATCCCGCGCTTGAGATGTTTTAATGAAGTGATAATCCATTATGGATGGATTAGAGTTGAAATCCCTCTGCTCCTCGGCACACCCCTACCTTTCCTCACAGCAGTACCTGCTGTCCCCGCTCTACTGGGTCTGGCCTCCTCCTTGTCCCTCTAAATCCTCGTTTCCATCTGTGCTTTCAGCCACTACATGCTGAAACTTTGGAACTCTCTCCCTCAACCCATTCGCCTTACTCCCTCTTTTCGCATCTTCAGGTCTTACCTGACGATCTTTCTCTTCGACTACGCTTACTGTCACCTTCCCCCTGGATAAGCCATTGTTAAGTGCACCAAGATGCTGCCCGTATGGATGGTGCTATATAAATACAAGTTGGTGTTGTCGTCATCATTATCTAGTCTGTTATTAGTCTGCTGATATTTTTCTTCACTTGAACCAATCTCATCCAACAAATTGCAAAATACTGCAGATGCTGGAAATCTGAAGCAAAAAACAGAAGTCACTGGAACACTCAGCAGGTCAGAGAGCATCTATGGAGAATGAAAGTGAGTCAACGTTTCAGGTCCACAACCCTTCGTCAGAACTGGTGAAGCTGTTCTAATCTAATCCCACTCTTCTGCTCATTCCCCACCATATTCCTCTTTCATTCATTTATGGAAGCAAATTCAGAGGTCGTGCTCTACTAACAGTTTATGGCGATAATTCCACATGACAACCACCTTCTCAGTAAATACTGCTCTCTTGTTACTGGCTAGTTGACCAATTAAACTAATCTATTACTTCTATTAACCCCTCATTATTAGTTCATAACAGATACACTTATCAAGTCTCCCATTATGTTAACTTTCTCTGTAGGCCAATATTTGTTTATTTTTGAGAAAACTTCTATAATTTCTTGGTCTGTCTCTCTCTGTGCCAAGGCTGCTTAGTAACTTGATTGTGGAAGTGCCAGAAACACTCATTCATCTGTTCTTCTCTGCCTCTCCCTCCTAGCACGAGATGCCTCCTCCCAGAACCAATGCCAACCCCTTGACAGCCCAGCTCACCTCAGCAACCTGCAGTATGTCACATTACAGCCCACACACAGACGATATTATGCTGAGAGTGATGAAAAGCCAGAAAACAAGACTGCTGAGGCTCTAAAGGTGCCCTGGGAGTTTTAGTCATTAAAAAGCAGAAAACTCTTCTCCTCGGTCACCAGTGAAATCGTGTGTTTTCTAAAAAAAAATCTAATTAAAACATTTGTGTGTGTTGACATTTCTGGTTTATGGCATGTGAAAAAAACGTGGACGAGGGACAACTTTTTGCAATTGAACGTGAGTAAGACCGAGGCCCTCCTGATTGGCTCAAGCCAGCGCCTCCGCACATCGGGCGCTGCCAGCCTCAACATCCAAGGCTGCACTCTCCACCTCACAAAGCCAATCAGGAACCTCAGCATCATGTTCGATCAAAAACTTTCCTTCCTCCCCCACATCCGCGCCTTGACCGGCACAGCCTATTTCCATCTGCGCAACATTGCCAGGCTCCGCAACTATCTCACCCCCCGCGCTGCCGAAACACTCGTGCACGCATACATCACCTCACGGCTGGACTACGGAAACTCTCTCCTAGTCGGCCTCCCCAGTTCCTCCATTCATAGGCTGCAGGCCATCCAAAACTCTGCAGCCCGTGTACTATCCCGCACCCGCCTCCGTGATCACATAACCCCCACCCTCGCCCGTCTCCACTGGCTCCCCATCCTCCAGAGGATCGAATTTAAGATCCTCGTCCTCACCTACAAGGCCTTACACGGCCTTGCCCCATCCTACCTAACCGATCTACTCTCCCCCTACACGCCCACCCGGACCCTCCGTTCAACAGGACTTGGCCTGCTCCAAGCCCCCCGCCCGAACCGCCCCACCATCGGAGGCTGGGCCTTCAGTTTCTCCGATCCCACCTTATGGAATGCCATCCCTCAATCCCTCCGTCTCGTTTCTTTCCTTTCCTCTTTCAAGGCCGGTTTGAAGACTTTCCTCTTCGATCGTGCCTTTTGTTCCGCCCCAAACTCTTCGACCTCCCCTTCGTGTTTCACCCCTCCCAGCTCGGGTCACACGCCTCTTGTTTAGCGCCTTGTGACGTCCTCCCGACGTGAAAGGCGCTATATAAATGTAAATTGTTGTTGTTGTTGTTGGTGTGACATATGCCACCAGAATAGTGACAAAAGCCTGCTAATCTGCCCACAGCACTCATTGACTGCTCTCATTAAACATTCCATCTGAAGCTTGTTTTGACTGTGTAGGTGAAATGATAAAAAAAATTAATTGCTGCTGGCAGCTAGAAATTGGAGGAATGTTTGGTATATCAAACAGAATGTGTCTGAAGTTTGTGGTTTCACTTTAAGGAGAAGATTCATCTTAATCTGACATCCCCCACACCCCACCTGCCCATTAGAAAATTGTGCTGAAAATTCCTCTCTTCATAGGTCTGATCATTTTGTAATAAACACTGACAGAGGCTAATTTGAAGTGGTTCCTTATGAGAACATAATTATAATGTCCTTTACCATTTTTCATTTATGTCAAATATTTAGGCAGTGAATAGTGGTGAGAGCACAGCCATCTAGACAGTGAATCTTACAGATCAGGATTGATTAAAGTCAAGACTTAAACAGTAAACCAGGTCAAAAGTGGAGTCAGAGCACTGAATTTATTTATCTATTCTAATAATTCTAATAATTCTTGCATTAGATCTAGTGCCTCATCAGTCATTCAGACATCTAAAAGCGCTTTATAGCATTTTACTGCTAAGTGTTGTGGTTGTATTAATAATAATCCTTGTATTTGATGATGCTTTTCACACCTTCTAGACTCTCAAAGCGCTTCACAGAATATACTGTAAAGTGAATTGACTGCATATTTGTATACAAAACACAGTCACCAATTGTGCACAGCAGTGTCCCACAAACAATTGTGGATTGAAACGACCAACTTTTTTCCCCCACAAGGGATTATTATTAGTTGTGCGGAGTAAGGAAACTTGCTCAAGGTTTTGCCCTTGCTGGAATTGAACACAGGTCTCTTGCTTGCAAGGCAAGTGCTCTAACCACTGAGCTACAGGACTCCAGGTGTTCTTAGGTGATTGCAGCAGATAATTGGCATACATTCGTACAGCAATGTCCCATGAACAGCTGTGAAGTGAATGACCACTTCTATCTGGGAATTGTTGGCCAGGGAGAAACTCCTTTCCCTAAGGAACTGGCACCACCCTCCAGCTCATCCCTTGCACCCTCTGCCCGATTATTGGAGGTCACGCTTTCAGCCACTACGTCCCAAAACTCTGGAACACTCAATCCCTCCACCTTGCCCTCTCCCTCCCACTTTTCTCATCCCATCTGAAAACCTTTCTCCTCGACCGTTCTTACGTCCACTTCCCTCCCACCACTCAAAACCAGCTTAGAGTCAGGCTCCCGTCACAGTTAAGCATTGTGAGACACTACCCTGGGTGGAGGACGCTATATAAGTGTAAGTTGTTGTGAAGTATCTATGGAAGGCTCCAAACTCAAACTGCCACATGCTGAACCTGTGTAACAAAGTTGATTGTCTGGAGCATATTTTGGGAACCAGCACATTAGTTCTGCAAGTATTTGCAGAGTAGTTTCCTCATGGAACGACTTCACTTAATAACAATAATTCTGACATTTGATTCAACGTATGTCACATCAGGAGAATGTCTCAAAGTGCTTCACTGTTAAGTGTCATGACTGTACTTAGCAGGCAAATGCTTTTGTTGATATTCTAGCTCTTGTTCTCCCGATGTGAAAGGTGCTATACAAAGCGCTATACAAATGTAATTTTTGTTGTCTGTTGAAGCTCAGACTCTTTAGAATGGAATAGTTTACTTTCCCGAATCAACTTTGCGCTAGGGTCCGTCGATATGGAAATTTTCCGATTTAGATGTATCAATGGGCTCATATCGAGATATACCGAAATATCGATATTTTCGGGTTTTCCGTACTGCGCATGCGCGCGTGGCGCGCGCATTCGGAGTGCGCGCGCATTCGGGGCCTATCTCCTCAGGAGGTAAATATCTTTCTCTCTCTGTGTCTCTCACTCTCTCAATCTCTGTGTTTTTCTGTCTGTGTCTCTCTCACATCCCCCCCATCTCTATCTATCTATATATTATCACATCCACCCCGTCTCTCCCCCCACCCCGTCTCTCTCCCCCCACCCCGTCTCTCTCCCCCACCCCTCCCCCAGCCGTCTCTTTCCCCCTCCCCCCGCCGTCTCTCTCCCCCACCACCGTCTCTCTGACCCCCCACCCACCCCCAGCCGTCTCTCTCCCCCGCCACCCCCCCCAGTCATCTCTCTCCCCCAACCCTCCCAGCCATGTCTCTCCCCCCCCCAACCGTCACTCTCCCCCCCCCACACCCCACCAGCCGTCTCTCTCCCCTCCACCCACCCCTCAGCCGTCTCTCTCCCCCCCTCACCCACCCCCCCTGCCGTCTCTCTCCCCCCCCACCCACCCCCCCAGCCGTCTCTCTCCCCCCCCACCCCCCCAACCATCTTTCTCCCCCCCACCCCCCCAGCCGACTCTCTCGCCCCCCCAAGCCATCTCTCCCATCTACCCCCAACAGTCTCTCTCCCCCTCACCCCCCCCAGCCGTCTCTCTCCCCCTCCCCCCCCGGGCCCAGCCTTCTCTCCCCCACCACCCCCCAGCCGTCTCTCTCCCCCCTCACCCCCCACCAGCCGTCTCTCTCCCCCTCCACCCTCCCCCCGGGCCCAGCCTTCTCTCCCCTCCCCCCCACACCCAGCCATCTCTCTCCCCCTCCACCTCCCCCCAGCCTTCTCTCCCCCACCACCCCCCAGCCGTCTCTCTCCCCCCTCACCCCCCACCAGCCGTCTCTCTCCCCCTCCACCCTCCCCCCGGGCCCAGCCTTCTCTCCCCTCCCCCCCACACCCAGCCATCTCTCTCCCCCTCCACCTCCCCCCAGCCGTCTCTCCCCCCCCACCCCTTGCATACCTGTATATTGTATTCGAGGACTATGAATACAATATGGAGCAGACAAAGCAGTGTTGGGGAGTAGGTCAGAATCCACCAAGTGAAGAGAACAGCTGGTTTGGCTGAAGGAGGTTTCAGAGATGGGGTAAGGCCAAGGAGCGATTTAAATGTTAGAACGAGGATCTTGCACTCAATCCACTGAGTGACAGGGAGACCGTGGAACTGAGCAAAGAGGGGCAAAGTGGCTAACAGAAGCTGGTATAGGAGAGGAAGCAGACTCTGCTATGTATTTTGCACCCACACCACTTTAATTGTTACCCTTTGCAAAATGTAACTTTTGGCAAGTTATAAGTTGGCAATAAAAGCAAACAGAAATGACCGTCTCTACACCAATGGATTAGATCCAAGACTGAAGATGAAGTGTGTCCACATCCTTTGTTATAGACACAACAAATCTTAACATGTTTCCAAGGCGCAAGAGGAAGTACATCATATCAAATTGGAATAGCAACTTATTTTTGGATGGAGTAATAGCACAAACAGGATAAAAGTAAATGGGGTGGGAGGTGACCAAAAGTCAAAAAGTAAGTTTTTAGATGTAATAATAATCCTTGCATTTGATAATAATAGTTGCAAGTGCTTATGACTTAATTGAGGCATCTTAATGTTCTTTGCAGAATGTATTGTAAAGTCACATCTGTTTGTTCAGGTCCCTTTGTACTATTCAAAAAGAGGAGGGAGTGCCCTGAACAACCATTTTCCAACAATAAGAGGTTATTTATTTCATTTTCTGGACCATTGCTGTGTGCCAATTGACTGCAATACATTCCTTACTCTGCATTTGGACAATAATAAGTCACCATATCAAATGCAGGGAAACACTTTCAAATATTTGCTGATTTCCTTCAGCCATGTTCAGTTATGTTGAGGTCTACAAACTTCAAGTAAGTGATTGAACAAAATGGTAGATAAAGCTCCTCAGGCTTAATAGCCACTCCTGCTCCTATCCTAGGTTCCTAAAAGTAGACAAATTAATTTATATTTTTTTTGGGGGGGGGATCTACAACAACTGTAACAAATCCTCAAATCCAGCTATTTGGTCACAATTTATAGTTGATACTGATCAAACCTGCTTTCATTCTTGGTTCATTTTGAACTAGTTATTTTGACACTTGAATGCAATTGCCCTGTTGATTTAATGTGGAGCACAAAGAGAATATTTATCTCAGAAGCTTGTGGAAACTTATGCACACAAGCCTACTCCCAACGCAAATTACAGGGAAGGGGGCGGAATGAAATTACCCACCACTTCATTTCACAAGCTTCAAAGAAACCACCAATGAATTGAACCTGGCCTACACCAGTGCATAATAATCATTTGTTCTGCAATATCTCATATTTGCAAGTCGGGGCTAGTGTTTTCCCACCTATTTTTTGGGAATGTGCAACAACCATTAATTAGAAAAGAGTGTAATAGTGTGGTGTCACACCAGTCAGCTGATCCCAACGTCTCCTCTCGCACCTCCACGCACTGATATATCTGTTTTTGCTGCATTGCACGTGGCTAGCCTCGTGTCATGCAATATGCTCTGCAGCTTTCTGAAAACTTATGGCAAGATCGGAATTAGGACTAACTTCTTTCATAATACAGTACATGGTGAACATGGCCTTGTTTTCTATCCCATCCCATTATGTCAATTGTTTGGTTTCTTTTAAACCGTTGTGTTCAGTGGTGGGCTGGCACCCCACAAGGATTTAGGATTGTAAAATAGAGTGGTGGTGGGGGGGGGGGGTCATTTGCGGAGGGTACCAATTTGTAAAAGTGCCAAAAAGCTTAAAACATCCGGTTGCTTAAAAACTTTATAAGACTTAAATGAAACTTCTGAACCATCTTGCAGTCTGGTAATAGCTTCTCATGGGGGCATTCAGGAAATGTAATGATTTCTCATGAACCCAGTTAGACTCTGCATTTTGGCTAAATCATCGAAGAGAGCATCACTTCCAGATTGTACATTGTTGATACAATAGTGGATCTGTGGAATTACCGATTTCTGGAAGAAATGTCCATTTGAATTCCTCGATAAGGAATTCACTGCATGTGTGACCTAATGTCTGAGTATAATGAATATTTCCTGACTGTTCGCGCCCAATTGATTGGTGTTGGCACATATGGTTAGACAATAGACATGCTATCTACAATATTTTGGAATATTTCACAATGATTCTAAAATTGAGGAGATATTCAAGATTCAATGAAAGAAATTTAAGTGATGTCTTGAGAACTTGGCAATACCGTGACATTCCACAGACACACAGCTTTTGGAACATTGTTCAGATTATTTGTTTGATGGTGTCTGTTTCAAATGCAAAGCTCTAAAAGAATCAATCTCTCACTTCTTAATGAGCAAGCGCAGTACTGATGGGGTGCTGCAGTCCTGGAGCGGCTTCAGGCTAGCATCTGGTTTGCCTTACTCACTGCTACCTTGCACTGTTGGGATAGCTTCAAGTTAGTATCAATCAGGATCCCCAGATCCTTTACAGTAGATTATTTTCTTACCATTTGAATAACAGTCCTTTCCTGGATTTTTTTTTTGCATTTCTCTAAATTTAATATGCCATCTCTCTGCCCAATTCCCCCAAATATTCAAATCTTCCTGTAATCTACCCGGTCCACCTTTGCAGTATACTGCTTTCATGAGCTTTGAATCATCTGCAAATTTAGCCATTGTGCTGGTGACTCCTAGCTCTAGGATGTTTAGGATGATGTTAAGATGTCCCAAAACACACCCTGAGGAAGCACTGGACTACGTCCAAATAGGAATAATATCTGCCTTTCTCCAGTATCCAGTGATTTCTGAAAGGTTTGTGCCAGAGTTCCTGCAATTTCCTCCCTTAGTTCTTGAAGATCCTCAATATAATTTATCCATCCCTCGGGATTTATTCATCTTAGTTTGCACATTTGTTCGACAACCATGGATATGTATAGTGTCACATATTGCCTCTGTGAAACTACCAAGTTATTTCCAGATCCACTAAATTTCCCATCCCCTTTTTACTAAAAATTGAGGCAAATGTTTAAAAATTGAGCCAATACTAGTTTACCTCTGTTTCCATCTATTCTATCTAAAGTGGCTGCCCTTCCTTTTTTAAAAAAAAAATCCCATTTCATTTGTGCCCCAATTCTGGAGTTTATATATACTGCCATATCACCTTCTCTTCTCTCAATATGGTCCTTCCTAAACAGTGTGACTCCTTCCAGATTTGTATCCCATTGATTGGAATAATTCCACCATGTCTCTGTGAAGGTAATGATGTCCAATCATACACCTCTTGTAAGACCTTTCAGGTTGCAGATCTTGTTGGCTAGACTTCTTGCATAAATACAAGCACAGATCGATTGTTCGTTGCCTTTCCTTTATTTTATTAGCATTATTAATTTCCTTATCCCCAACCAATCAAATTAGACCTATTATACTTAGGCTTATGCTATTGATATACTTTCAGGTTTTGCCTAATTGGTTCAGTTTCTCTTTTATAGCTATCAAAACCACCCCTGTATCTAGTTTAAACATGCCCTTACTATACTATCTATCCTGCCCACCAATGCCTCCACCTAACTTTGGTTCAGATGGAACCCATCTGGTCTGTATAGGTGACCCATTCCTATTCTAAAAGGTGCCCCACCATCTGAGAAACCTAAAACAGGACTCTCTACACTAATGCCTTAGCCACACATAGGTCTTAATAAATATTATTAATAAGTATTAATAAGTGCCTTATTATACCCTGTCTCTGCTCACTAGCAAGTGGTATTGGTAGTAATTACAAAAAAAAGCTACACTTGAAGTCTTTCCCTTCAGTTTCCTTCCTAATGCCATGAATTTAGCATCTAGGACTTCTGGTCTACTTTTACCTATGTTATTTCTTTCTACATGGACAACCACGATTGGTTCTTCACTTGCTCCCTCAAGCATTTTGTCAACCGGGGATGTCAGATCCTCAACTCATTCACTTGGGAGGTAACTTGCTATATGATTTCCTGGGTCCGGTTTGCACAGAATTCTTCGGCAAACCAAATCGTCTAATCGCCCCAACACCATGATTTGTCTGGTTTTCTTTCTCTTTTCCCTCCTTCTCTGATAGGCTGTTGGATGGTCTCAGGGGATGGCACACCTTTGCCTTTCTCAGCCAGCCCTCGGGTTTCCATATTGTCTTTCTCCAGAGGAGAGAAGCTGTTTGAGAGCACCAGACGTGCCTGATCCTGACTCATTACCTGACCAAGACTTCTGGAGCTTTTTCCTAGCCGAAACCCACCCACGTCTTGTCTTCTAAGTACCTGGGACTTCCTTCCTACTCTGCATCCACCTAGCATGGTCTCCTCTAATACCTTGTTTATAAAAATCTCTCTTAGACTTTAATGTGCGGCCAGTCACTTAGACCGACCACTTCAGCCTCAAGTATATCAATCAGCTTGCAGTTGTTGCATATGAATCCCTCCATAACCTGGTCTTGGAAGTAACCTGGGGTTTATTACTTTATCCATATTGCTGTTTACCTTCTTTTTCACATCAACAAGTAATACATAGCAGTAGAAAGTGGAAGAATGATAATTATTTGGGAAGTTTGCAGGGCTAAAGGGAGAGAGTAAGTTAGTGGGATTAACATGTACAGCTCTTTTCAAAGAGCCGGTACAGACGCAATAAGCTGAATGTCCTCTTTCCTTGCTTTATAATTCTATGAATGATATTAATATTTGTGTTGAACTGGAGCGGTCTGTGAAATGAAGTGCAGTCAGTGTACACCGTATCTGACTCTTGATAACTTATCAGGTGAAACATTGCAGCGCAGTTCTTAAAACTGGCAAAGGTCGTCTCCCATCGCAACTGCTCGGTCTTAATCAAATGGAAGCCAAACATGTTGGTGTGTGTGTGTGTGTGTGAGAGAGAGAGAGAGAGAGAGAGAGAAAGATGTGTCAAGGCACTGTTTGAAGGAGTTATTGCCACTCTCAATGTGCAGTGTATTCATCACTGCATTCAGCGTTTTTAAATATTTTTCCTCGTTTTCTACTCTGTCCTGAAAGTATTGACTTGTCAAGAGATTTGTTTAAATGCTCTTGCAGTGCCTTGCTTCAGTAGTTATCCTTCATGTCTGGAGACTATATTGTAGGCTGTCTTCCATACTGTGAGGCAAATCACCACCCAATCCAGCATTATCCTCATTTGACCATCATATAATATACTTTAAACATGGACATAAGGAGGCCATTAAGTCTATGCCACTGTTTCCGGTATTACTAAATCATCTTATTTTATGAATCCCATTTTCCAGCTCTTTTTCCATATTCGCTAATGTTTTATTTCCCATGTGTTCATCTAGTTCCCTTTTGAATGAAACCACTGTAGCAATGATCCTAATCAAATTCTAATAACCACACACGATATGCCGAATTCTGTGTTGCTGTATTCTACAATTCTATAAAACAGCCACGAGGAAATGGATTTTTGCTCTCTGGTCTTTATATCTATATCAAACAGAGATAGCGTCCTCAGATAATGAAGGGAGAGAATCTGACAGATGGGTGGGAGGGGATAACAAACATTTTAGAGGGAAAAAAAGCTTCCAACTGCCTCCCTAATTTTCCTTCTAATAATCATAAGATGGCATAATGATCATAAGTAGATTTTTCTTCCATTGATCCAAGGGAGAGAAGGCTTGAGACCAAATGTTGAAACCCTACTACTAACTGAGATAAAATAACTTGGCACCAGCCTGCCTTTGAGATTTAACCCTTGAGCACTCAAGTGAGCTTGAATTAATATCCATTACAGCAAGTTGTTGCTTTTAGTTATTCTTTGCAGGTATCTCTGCACTGCTTATTCAGTCAACAGCCATGTTCAGGTTTTTGGGCAGTTGAGAAATAATTTATTCAGTCAATCTAATAAAGTAAAAGTTTATCTCTGTCCCCATGTACTGTATCATAATTACAGCTGTACTTTGGTGAAAGAGCTTTGATAACTCTGTCAACCATAATAAATTGAAGTGTTGTACACATATCATTTTGTCATTTGTTGTGCAAATTGGCTGATTAGTCTACTGTTCTTGCTTGTCCAGCAACCACTTTTTATATATAATCATGAACAGTGATCTGCAGTGTTCTGCTTTAGTATTCATGGTGTATTGTTATAATGGGAATTTCCATTAGCAATTTGCTTTGCTAGAACAGTAAATGTTCCAAAATGTTTTTTATCCCCTCCCCCTGGTAAATTCTCTCTCCTCCTTTTCTGAAGATAGCATCTCTGCCTGGAAGAGATTTGGAGGGAAAAAAAAAGACCTCTCCCCGACAGTTGGCTGTTTTATAACTCCTACCAGGGTCCGGCGATATATCGATATATCGCTAAAACCCAATCTAATTTTCATATTGATACGCTGATATAGGCATTTCAAAAATATCGATATATTGAAAAATCGATATATCGAGGTAAAAAATCGGAATGCGCGCACACTGAACTACAAGACCCAGAATGCTCATCTCTATACACAATGCACAGACCGAGGTGCAAAGCCGCCATATTGTATTCATAGTCCTAGAATACAATATACAGGTATGCAAGGGGTGGGGGGAGACAGCTGGGGGGTGGGGGAGAGAGACGGCTGTGGGGGGGAGGGGGAGAGAGACGGCTGGGGGGGGAGGGGGAGAGAGACGGCTGGGGGGGGGGAGGGGGAGAGAGACGGCTGGGGGGGGAGGTGGAGAGAGACAGCTGAGGCGGGGAGGGGGAGACGGGGTGGATGTGAGAGAGGAGAGAGACACAGACAGAAAAACAGAGATGGAGAGAGTGAGAGACACAGAGAGAGAAAGATATTTACCTCCTGAGGAGATAGGCCCCGAATGCGCGCGCACCCGGAATGCGCACGCACCCGGAATGCGCGTGTACCCGGAATGCGCGCGCACTCCGAATGCGCATGCAGCTTGCGCATGCGCAGTACGAAAAACCTGAGAATATCGATATTTCTGTATATTGCGATATGAGCCCATCGATATATCTAAATCGGAAAAATTCCATATCGATGGACCTTAACTCCTACAATACAAAGTTATATTTCTAAAGCGCCTTCCACATAGGGAGGACATTCCAAGGGATTGGACAGTCAGGGATTAGGACTCGGGTGTGGTGGGGGGTTGAGATCAGCGAGTGTAGTGGGTCAAAGAGGAGGATCTTGAGACATGACTTGAAAAGGGGAGGAAGCAAGGCGAAGGGAATGTGGGATAGAGTTCCAGAAGATATGGGGAGGCTGAAGAGGCTGAAGCCCCAACTACCAATGGTGGGGTATGCCAGGTAGAGAACATGGAACAAGCCGGAGCCTGCTGACTGGAGGGAACAGGCAGGTTGATGAGGGGTAAGCAGATTGGAGAGGGAAGGCCATGGAGGGTCTTAAAGGTGACAGCAAGGATTTTGAACTCAACCCTCTGAGGGATGGGGAGCCAGTGGAGTTAGGTGTGATGTGGTCACAGAGCCTGGTTTGGGAGAGGACATAAGCTGTAGAGTTCTGGATGATCTGTAGCTTGTGGAGGGAAGATATGGAAAAGCCAACAAACAGGGATTGACATAGTCAAGCCTGGATGTAATGCAGGCATGTTATGAAGGTTTTGGTGGCCTGTGGGGTGTGCCAGAATTGGGTAATGTTAAGGAGGGGGAGGAAGCTAGAGCGGGTCATGGCATGGATGTGGAGTGGTGGGTCAAAAATAAAAGACAATTGAGGTTTGAAAACAGCACAGAAGCAAGCTATTTGGCCCATCATGCCTGCTCTTTGAAAGAGCTATCCATTGAGTCCCTTTCCCTCGCTCTTTCCCCATAGACGTGTTTTTTTTTCCAATTAAATATCAGATTCTCTTTTGAAAGTTATTGAAAATGCTACCACCACCTTTTCTGGCAATGTAATATTTTATTTATTGTAATATTTTATTTTAATTCAACATTTTAGGATTAAAACAAATAAAACAGTAATCCCATTTAGTGCTTCGCTTCCAGTTTGGGATTGTCACAAATTAGAATAATAGAATCTCCCTGTGTTCTGGCCAACAATCATAAATAGAATGATCATTTACTTCATGACTATCAATGGGGTGATGCTGTGCAAATTGACGGCCACATTCACCCACAAAAAAAATCATCCACTTTACAATATATCCTATTGAGTTCTTTAAGACATCCTCCTAAGGTGAAAGGCCTTCTACCAAATGTAAGGATTTGATTTATAATCAATATATACATCTTCTCCTTATTTATCTTAAAAAAGTGAATCACCTCAGTAGATTTGCCTGCAACATGCTAATTACCTTCCTACAACCAGAAAAACCTTAGTTTACCCCAACTCCAAGAATAGTGGACCCAATTTTTTCAATTATTCATAAATGTTCCATTTGAAATATGTGTACATATTTATCAGTTTTTACAGAGCCAGCACGGAACCTTCTCATCTTGTTTTATCTGTTGTACAAGAAGTGCCTGCACTTGAACACTTTGTGAAACGAATATTGTGTCTCGGTTCACTTTACTCATGAGGAGAAACTTAAGGATTTGGGATTGTTTTCACTAGAATAGGAAAGGTTCGGAGTCAATCTGATAGACAAAATTGAGGAGATTTGATAAGATTTAAAAGGGAGAAACTATTTCCACTCGTCACTGGTGACTCATTAACCAGAGGTCTTAAGTTTGGATTATTTTCAATTTATGCGTCAGCCTGGCACAGGGGTAGCATGCTCGCCTCTGAAAGGTTGTGGGTACACGTTCCATGTTGGGAATTGCATAAAATGCCTCTGGCATCTCTGTGTGTTAGCTTGGCTCAGTAGTAGTGCTTTCGCCTCTGAGTAAGCAAGTCACACATAAGGACTTGAATTTATATTGAGATGATACTCCGATCTTGTCTGACTGTTCAGGTGGAGGTTAATGATCTTATGGCACTATTGAAAAGAGAAGGAAGTTTCTCCCAGTGTCCTAGCCAACAATCCTCCAAATATAATTGGTCACTTGTTTCATGGCTGTTTGGTCATTGCCCACAAATATCACTTCCTCCATATTACTTCACAGTAATTCCTATGAAGTACTTTGAAACATTCTTCTGATGTCACAAGGCACTAAACTAAATGCAAGCTTTATTTATTATTATCATTCATCCTCTTTGGCAGAAATGCCATTGAGTTTAATGTTATGAAAGAATTCTAAACACAAAATAACTTACACGATTCAATTTGAGGATAATTACATTGCTTCAAGCAGTTATTAAATACATATTTAAATTTGATGTCATAACTTATTAGTTGGCAATAAATTAATATGCATAAGTTAAAAAAAGATTCTTAAATAATGGACACAACAGGATAACCCCAACATTTACAGATTTGCTTATTAGTATCAATCCACTATTTTTAGAATCTAGCAGAATCAGAGTTCTTCAGTTAATGTCAATGAAAAAAAAACGCAATTATTCAACAGTGTCCCAGACATGTGCCTTTAACAGCAAACAAAATTTACATTTATACAGCACCTTTCACGTCGAGAGGATGTCCCAAGGTGCTGTACAGTTAGATAGGGACAAGAGCAGAGGGGGAGGGGACGGGCAGGATGAAGAAGAGTAGGAAAATTGACTGTATATTAATAAGTCACACAACATATCAATACACTTAAGGAAATAAATACATAATTACCACTGAAGAATTCATTGAATGACATGAATCCTACATCATTTAAGTGACGTAACTGCAACGAATGACATGATCACTTTAGCTCGTTTGAACACAAAAGCTACTTATATTGATAAGTGATGCATAGTAAGTGAGCACAGTGTAACAAACATATATCCAAGACAAAAAAATCTTTTACAAAGCCTAAATTGAGATAAATATTTAGGCAAAATTTAATTTACGTATCCAATTTTGAGAACCAGATACAATTCCATTGATTAGAAAATACATACTGTTATCTGGAGGTCACAGTTGCCTATTATTTTGCTGTACTTGGTCAGACCAAATTGATAGTCTCTGGCCTCAAATTCATCTTTGCCCAATGGAATCCTCTTAAGCCATTTTGCTTTTCACATAAAGATGCTATAACTTCATAACCAGTACAATCTTAGCTAGAAAAATCAGAAATGGTATCTTAGAAACATTAGCTGCATGGGCTACAGTACCAGGGCTTTGTTCCACAGCAATGAGTAGCTACATTCATCTCTGGTTCTCAATGATGAGAGATTCTGGTCAACCATTGACAGGACCTTGTATTACCACAGATCTGCTTGGATTTTCCAAATGTCTCTGCTGAGTTAATTCATTTCTAGGTAAACATTGCTTATCATCTTACCCCTTACACAGAAAAAAGAGGTAATGAAGAAAAGGCTCTTCAGTCCATTGATCCTTTACTGAGCAAAGCACCTACCCTTTAGTCTCCCAAATCCAATATCAAGCAGTTGCTTAAATAACTCATGTAATAAAATCATCATGAATCCAAGTTCTCATGGTTATCTATAAGAGAGTGGGGGTCACACATTAAAACATTTTTTTAAACACATAAAGACTTATTTTAACCTCTGTACATCCAGCTTCTCCAGACTTTCCTCCCACACTACCAAGCCCACAGTTTAATACAGCTTAAACTCAGTTATCCCAAAGGGCTGGTGCCTAATTATCACAAACTCCAATCAAGCCTGAGTGGAGTCCAGTCCTTGTTAGCTCCCTTTGACATAGGTTGATCGCCAATAACCATAAAAGGCAGTGACAGGGTTTATTCACCTGTCAATAAACACAGGTTAATCGCACTTATTGGGCTTATTAATGATTTATTGGGCTATTTTCATACAGACAATCTTCCAGTTTGCTTTAATTCATTTTTCATTTATTAAGATCAAACCAATGAGTCTGTAGTTGATAGGGATAGCTTTTTCAACTCACTTGGAATATAACATCTACATTTGCTTGTTTACAGTCTATTGATGGAAATTCTGGTGGACAACCCAACAAGTGGTGCAGCCAATTGCAGCCTGGCATGCGCAAGCCCATTCACAACAACAACCTGCATTTGTATAATATCCTTCACACAGGATAGCATCTTTGATCATTTAACAATTTTGCAGAGTTTATCGCTGACTTGAGGAGAAGTGACCGTAGATATGATGAAAGAGAAAGGACTTTCTTTAAGGTAGTTCGGGAGCACAACAATGTCACCAATTTCAAAGAACTGGTTTGGTAAAATGAGCTGACTTTGACTGTAACCAGGTAAGCTGATCTCGACTCAAAGCAGATTCTCCTAAAAATGGCTTCCACAAACACTCATCAGCCATAAATCAGCATTGATCTTAACACAGTGTAAATGAATGGAATTTACAAAAAAAACTCACCATCGTCTTTACCTCATCTGTTACCGAGAGCCAATTAAGGTTTTCACAGTGAAAATGTAGAATTTTTAAGCCAGAAAAAAAAGGTTAGGATTTAGGGGCGGTTTATGTTATTTTACTGTTAAAATTCTGTTACTGACTCCACAAATGTTTGGACAGAATCTGTCCCTGCTAGCATAATTGAATCCCTAATCATGTTGTCTCTAAGTGGAATTGAAATCCTTAAAGTTGTTATCAGTGGATCTGGTTTCACTTTCCAATACAATCATGATTTGTTAGCATTGCCACCAAACCAGATGTACAAACCTCCAACCCATGGAAGAAATTGTAAATTCCAATTCATTTTAACCTCTGGAGTGATAAGTATTGCAGTCTAGTTACGATTCATTTTCCACAAAGCACTGCAGATATGTCTCCATCTAGTGGAGTAAATATCTATCCGTGGGTTGTGACCTACAAAGATATGACAGCCCTTGGATACATCTGCCAAGGACAGAATCCAGAATGTGTCACCTCTTTACAGAAAGTATGGCATCATCTCTGTCGAACAACTCTGTCAATGCCATAGAAAGAAGAGGCTATTGGTTTGGAATAGGAGTATAAACAATCCTTGTTATGTGAGTTTCACTTTTACCCCTGAAGCTATTAACACCAGCCTACCATCTGATTCCATGTCTTGGCCATGGCCTGTAGACTGCATTGGTTTATGATTTGCTTATCTTCTCTTGCTGGTACTATGTGCTGCAAATAACTCTGTCATTACCCATCTCTTTCTCAGGCTGCCAGCCTCTCTTGGAATTAGATGAGTTTACTAAAACGGGAGAATTTTTTTTATAACCTTTCCAACTTTGTCATAGTTTTTAAAATATAATAAAGCTCAAAGCATTAATGTGCCAAGATATTATTTCATTACTATTATGGTGTGACATTTCAATTACTTTTTATTGAATATTCATATCATGATAGAATGGTTCCCCAGATATTCCACATTCTCCAGAGTCTACTTATACAGAGTATAGCCTGCTCTCCTTTCAATATAACCATCTCACAGTTAAGGTTTAACTGCACATTTAATTGCTTTTCATATAACCAATTAACTCCTTAAACACCCTCTTCCGGTGAAACCAGAAGAAAGCATGAAAAAGAAATGCCTTTTCAATTCATCAGGGCTGTTCCTTGTACAGACAGTGAAAACCTCCCCTATAATGACAAGCAATCTTTAAATAACCTTTGCATACCCAGCTCAGGTGCTAATCCCTGATTGTTGGATTGTATGAAGTACACACATGGATATTATATCTCGGAGGGGATCTATTTCAAGATCCTCAATCTTGTTTTCAAATCTCTCCACTCCTCTGTGCCCCCTACCTCTCTGACCTCCTCTCTCCTCACAACTTTGCTCTACTGGGTCTGGCTTCCTCCTTCTCCCCCCAATTCCTTCGCTCCACCATCGGCGGCCATGCCTTCAGTCACTACACCCCGAGGCTCTGGAACTACCTTCCTCATTCCGTTTGCCTCGCCACTCTCTTCTTATTTTCGGGTCTTGGCTAAAGACCTTTCTTTTCGACCGTGCTTTCAGTCACCTTTTTCCCCCTCTGCCTGGCTCGGCCCGGGATCCATTATTGGTAAGTGCTCTGAGACGCCATCCGGCATGGAGGACGCTGTATAAATCCAAGTTGTTGTTGTTATAGAGTTTGCTGTCACCCACTCTACCCATCACAATTTTTATCTCAACCCACTGATTATCATATCTCACAACACAGGACCACAAATTATACTGATTTATGATAATAATCCTCGCATTTTATACAGGGCCTTATCACATCGTTGAGATGTCTCAAAGCACTCCACACGTTCACAGATTATTGAGTATCTATTTTTCTGATATTACAACAGAGAAAAACTATACCTGGTGTTCGATGTATATTTCTACCAATAACTCGCAAAATAAAAATCTATGTTTATTATTATGACATTTAGTCATTTTTCTTTGATGGTGGAAAAGAGGTTACAACTTCACAATAATAGATGACGGTTCCTGTGTGGTGGCACTCTGATGCTGTATCACTCCCTGCAGTGTTTAGGTCTATGGCTTTATTCTCTGAGTTCTGCGTGCATAATAGGATTAATAATAATCCTTGCATTTGATATTGTGTTTTTTACATCTTCCAGATGCCTCAAAGTGCTTCACAGAATATATTTTAAAGTTAATTGACTGTGAATATATGGGCAAAATGCAGCAGCCAATTGTGCACAATGTCCCACAAACTGTCGTGGGTTGAAATGGCCAATTTATTATTTTTTTAAGGGATTATTATGAGGCATGTGGCCTGAGAAATTGGGTGAAATTGACATGTTGTTCATCAAGATAAAGGAGTTTCTCCCAGTGTCCTGGCTAAAAATCCCCCAAATTAAATTGATAATTTGTTTCATGGCTGCGGGAATATTGCTGCCCACAAATTGGCTGCTGCGTTCGCCTACAAATGCACAATCACTCCACTTCACAGTAAATACTGTGAAGCGCTTTGAGATGTCTTTTCGATTTGAAAGGTGCGATTCCAAATGCAAGCATTATTATAATTATATCCATTATTACTTTCTTTGAAGTCAACTATAAAATTACATAACGTGCAATCACTGTAGTTATAAAATCAATGGCTTCTTACAGAAGCAATTGCTTTATAATGAATGATATTGAATCGGAACACAGTAATTGCTCACAACAATAATCACAACAGTTTTATGTGTAGCGGAATATATAGAGCAAATTATTAACTAAACATTTGTCTAACAGAGAACACTATTTAATTTGTATCTTATATAGGCAAACACTAATGTTAGCACATAAATAAAATAGGAATAAAAGCAAGTTGGTTTAGTTTAGCTAGATATGTTTCTAAAAGTAAGGCTCCATATATATTTCAGTCCTGTTTTTTAATACTATACAGCTAGATTTAAGTCTCTGTGAAAAATAGAATTTGCAGCAATTACAGTAAGGTTGAAGCCCCAGAAAATGTTGATTTTCAACCCATTTTATTTGATGCATTTTTCAGCATTTAGTGTGATTCTAAAAGAACAAAAGTAATTTTTGATTTGAGAAAAGTTCTCTTGAGATTGACTGTGACTTGTATTAATACATGGCATCAAAGTCCAGCAATGTACTGAAAGCTATACAACATACTAATATATACAGTGATAATATAATAATGTTATAATAATTTCTGCATTTGAATTAAGCTACATGCTGATTAAAATAGGAAAATGTTTTGTTTTTACTGAACAATTAACAACAACAAAATTACATTTGTAGAATGCTTTTCACATCAGGAGGAATTATGGTAATTAAAGCCAGTGTTTGTGGAGTCCAGCTCAATGGTTAGAGCACTCGCCTTACAAGTGAGAGACCTGGGTTCAATTCCAGGCAGGACAAAACCTTGGGCAAGTTTCCTTACTCCACATGCCTGATAATAATCCCTCAAAAAAACCCAATAATAAATTTGTCATTTCAATCCACGACTATCTGTGGGACACTACTGTGTGCAATTGGCTGCCATGTTTCGTCCACAAATATATAGTCAATTCACTTCACAATATATTCTATGAAGTGCTTTGAGATGCCTAGAGATGTGAAAAGTTCTATTTCAAATGCAAAGATTATTATTATTATTATTATTTGTCCAGTTAACATGATTTAAGGAATATGTGTTAGTGTTAATGAAAGAAAAGTTTAAAACACCAAAGCGCATAGCGGAAGATTCTATTGAATCATAGAAATAATGATAAATATATAATCCTTTCATTTGAATCAGTACCTTATCACATCAGCAAGATGTCTTAAAGTGAATCCCTGGATTTGCTGTACTGTGTATTTGTAGGCAAGGATGGCAGAATGTAACACAGAAATGTCCCACAATCAACTATGAAGTGAATGACCAAATTTTTAATAATAAATTAACGTTCAAAATACTGTATAAATTTAGTCTGCGTAAAAGCATAATAAAATATGGTTAAAATTTGTAATGTTCCTCAACACGTTCCAAGTTTGTACATTGTTTATACTCTGGGGAAAATTCTGCTGTTTTACAGCAGAATTTACATTGCAATTGCACATCAGCAAAAGTAGTGTCCACTGGATTTTTTAAATTCGCTTATATGGAGTTAGAACCTACAAGCCAATGGACTGAAGTAGAAAACATTGCAATCTGTTTCCTGTGTTTTTTTAAAATACTGAACAGAAGGCAACTAATCTAAATGAGCTGTTGTGTGGTTCAGAGGTTGGGAGCAATGGGCTCATTACTGAAGCAACTGAGGAGACTTTCCATCAAAGATAACAAGGTAAAGGAGAAATCTGCGGTTATTACACATTTAATCCTTTTTGAAAGCTCAGTACAAATTATAGAATTCAATGTCATCCTTTTATATTATTAATACTCATTTCATGAATGCAATTGTGATAATGCTTTTTATTTTCAGCACCTGCATGAGTAGTGAAAGTAAACAAAAAAATTGGACTTGTTATTCCGTTCCTAGCTTCACTTTCTAGCAAAGGAGAAAATATTCAATTCCTTTGCAGTGATGTCTCTCACTTGGATGAAACCACAAATGCTGTCATTAAAATATTTATAAGAAAGTTCTGTAGTGCATATTGTATATACATGACGTATGGGGTTGTTGGGTTTTGAGTCAAAACTGTGTTTTGTTCTAGACGTATTCCTATGGAAGTGAATGGTTCCCCAAATTGTGGGCAGTTTTAGTCACTGTGTTCATGCCCACTTGAACATGAGTTTTGCCTCAGTTATCTTATTAACACATAAGGCCTACAATTCCACCCTGTTTTACTACAGATAAAATCATATTACTTTAAAATACAACATAATGCAGAATTGCAAATAAGTTATATTCAAGCTTACTTTAAAAGCCATTTTTACTGCTGTTTATAAAAAGCACCAACATGATTAAACATGATTTTAATAATTCTCACCAATTCACGGTGATCTTATGTTTTGATAAAATGATATTATAAGCTAAGACTAAGTAGAATTTCAGGCCTTCAGAGTGGGTACATTTCACATTTCTTGTAAAAGAGATTGGGGCAATGAACCCCAAAACATTTTGCCACATATATGAGGGAGGCTCACAACACCGTTTAGGGTTAATAGCCTATTTATAATGCTTACAAACAAAGTGCTATTGCTTCCAGAGACAGAGCACTGTGGAAAGAGAGGCCTGATTTATGTATCCTGCTTCCCATAACATTGGCCTGTGGCTGAGGAGACAATCAATAAAAGAATAATGCCCGATCTCAGAGTTCTGCCTGCATAGAAGTTTAATAACATTTAAAAAATGGTCCCTTTAAAGCACACCACACAAGAATCTTCAAGGGACTATTTGGAAGCAGAGCCAGGTTTACAGTATTGAGTTTACAGTGCTCCGGTGCCAATCAAAGTGCTGCTGAAACCACCTCCACTGGATGGACTTGGCTCAGAAATCAGGATGATTCACACATAAACAGTGCTGCTTTTCCCCTACTTTATACAGCACATTTTGTGAATCATGCTGATTCACCGTGAAACTATAAACACACCATGAAACACTCAAACCGCGGGTAACTTTAAAGGCGATAAATGAAACATCAGAAAGATGAAGCCAAATCCTCAGTGTGAATGGCTGTACTGACAATCACAAATTGTGAGCTAATGTGGAAACTTCTGATTTTCTTAGTAGAAACTTTCTTCCTTCTTGCACAATTGGTGGTGAACTGTCACTAAATCTAGCATAAGGATACCTCAGGGCAAGCCAGGATCACACAGGAAGAAATCTCCATGTACAGGCCGGAGCCTGCTGAGTGGTATGGGGTTAGGAGGTCTCAGAGGTAGGGTGGAGCAAGGCCATGGAGGGCTTTCAAGGTGAGAGGATGAGAAAAAATGAGTGAGAGGGATATGGAGTGTTGAATGAGAGAGAAAAAGAGAGACAGAACTCCAGCAGCGATAAAACCATAGAAATGAACAGTACAGAATATGCCATTGGGCCATTGTGTCAGCATTGTCACTTCTGAGTTAGAAGATTGTGGGTTCAAGACCCACATTGGGGACTTTGGGCTCAGCATCCAGGCTAACACATTGTCAGAGGTGCCAGAATACAAATTAGATGTTTCGGTTTCGACTCCCTGTTCGCGTGAATGTTAAAGATCCTATGCCACTATTGGAAAAGAGAACTTGTCCATGTGTCTTGGCTAAGAATCCCCCAAATAAAAATAAATTCACATCATGGCTGTTTAATATTTTGAGTTATTACTGTACGTTATTGTTGTATGTTTCCAACAACAGCCATCTGTATGATGAGGGGCATCACTTGTTTACCCAGTTCTGAAGAAAAAAAACCCTGCTATAGACCCCTGGAGGTTTTTATACTGCCCATATGGCAAGTGGGTTCTTCAAGTCATGTCTAAAAAGCTTTCTCTTGACCATACTTTGGCCACCCTCCCATCCCTCTACCCCTTCTGACCCCAAATACCAGCACAGGTACAAATAGTCCAGCACTCGGAGATGCCTTTCCGACGTGAAGGGGCTATACGAAATGTAATTTGTTGTTGTTGTGATTGACGCGATGGGGAGAAGTTTGGATGAAGAATAAGGTAGTTCCTATCTGGCTGGACAGAGGCTCCTGATGTGCCAGGCTGTGATTGTGATTATGAGTCTTCCCACTTTTTTTTATTGGTAATGAGTACTTGTACATTACTGAAGCACCGCAATAAAATATTCAAATTATTTTATTCTTTGACTGTTTGACGACTCAATTGTCTCCCCTCCTGCTTTATAATGGATTTTAAAATTGATCAACAACATCCTTGTTTCTCCTCAAGTTAATTTACACTACTTGTGGAGTCCTGCAGCTCAATGGTTAGAGCACTCATGTCGCAAGCGAGACACCTGAGTTTGATTCCCGGCAGAGCAAACCTTGGGCAAGTTTCCTGGCACCAACATAATAATCACTCAAGAAAACCCCCCAATAATAAATTAATCACTTTAATCCACAACTGAACCTATATTTTTTTCAATTTATTGATCAAAATGAAACATGAGAAAATAACACATATTATTGCAAAATAATGAATTGAATCTTTAACAAAAAAAAGTTGGCCCTTATTTTTTAGGGGTGGGTGGCAAGGGACATATCAGCGAGGCAACAGGAGCTCTCAGTGCCCAGCAACATGCACAGACCCAGAGAGAGAGACATATGCACACATTTAGAGACACAGACAGAGACACACACATACACTCAGGGATATAGACACACTCAGAGACACAGAGAGAGAAGACACAAATACACTCAGACACAGAGATTCATACATGCACTCAAAGACAGAGAAAGAGACAACAATAACAACAACAAAATTACACTTGTACAGCGTCTTTCACGTCAGTAGGACAGTCATTGTTTCAGATCCGAGCTGGGGACAGGGGGGTTGAGAGGGAAGGGGGGGGATTAGGAATTGCCGATGGGACCATCAAAGAGGAGATTCTTGAGGCAGGACTTGAAGGAGGCAAGGGAGGGGGCAAGGTGGAGGGACTGCGGGATAGAGTTCCAGAAGTTGGGGGAAAAGTGGGTAAAGGCTCGCCTGTCAATAGTGGGGCTGGTGAGGGGCTGGTCAGAGCCTGCTGAGTGGAGGGGGTGGGCAAGTTGGTAGGGGGTTAGAAGGTCACAGTTGTAGGGTGGGGCAAGGCTGTGGGGGGCTTTAAATGTAATGAAGGCATGTATGAGGGTTTCAGAGGCCTTGGGGGTAATGTAATGGCGGAGTCGGGCAATATTGCGGAGGTGAGGGAAGGCAGAGCAAGTCATTGCTTCGATGTGGGGGAGGAAAGACTGTTGAGGATCGAACAAATCACTAGGTTCCTGACTGGCTTGGTGAGGTTAAGTGAGCAACCATGGAGGTTGATGCTGCCAATGTCTGATGCATGAAGGCGCTGGCCGAGCCAATCAATAGGGCCTCCGTCTTATTGACATTCAACTGTAAAAAGTTAGCTCTCATCCAGGACTTGATGTCTTACAGATAGTCCTTCAGGACAGTGGTAGTCCTGGAGTTGAGGGTAGAGGCAAAAAGATAGAGTTGATTGTCATCCACATACATATGGAAGGTAACCCCAAATCTGTGGATGACGTCACCAAGTGGGAGCATGTAGATGTTGAAAAGCAAGAGGCCAAGGACAGAGCCCTGGGGGTTACCTAAGGTGACAGTGCGGGGGCTGGAAGAGAAGCTGTTGGTGGCGGCAAGGTGGAAACGATGCGGGAAGTAAGAGTTGAACCAGGTGAAGGCAGATCTGTGGAGATTGAGGAGAGAGAAGCGGTGTACGAGGATGGAATGATCAACAGTGTCAAAGGTGGCAGAGAGGACAAGGAGGCAAAGAGAGCCCTGATTGTAGATGTTTATAATGTCGTTAGAGACTTTGACCAGGATTGTCTACGTGTTATAGACAGCACAAAAGCTAGATTGAAGGAGTTTGAGGAGGGAGTGACAAGAGAGAAAGGAGTGAAGCTGGGAAGCAATGACTCATTCCAGGGCTTTGGAGAGGAATGGGAGGTTGGAGTTGGACCCGCCCACTGTGATGTCAGGTAAGATAGCCGGAGGCCCGTGGGCCAGAAACTACATTTACCGCAGGCTCGTAGCGGAGGAGGGTGTTTGTAGAGGACTCTGCGGGAAAAAAGTGCGTCTGCACTTTTTGATTAGCCCAGCTTATAGCTCTGGTTCATATGTAACACAGGCACCCTATGGAACCTGGAACCACAGGTGACTTGTGCTCACAGACCAGATGATGTTTCATATTAAAACATAACTGGCTTTGGGCTCACTGCCAATGTAATGTCCTGTGCAATATCATGATGTGATGTGAATGTTCATATGATTGGAGCTGTCACAATGCAAAAGCAAGCACTGCCTGGTCATCTTGTCCCACTATATGCCTGGCAATCTTGCCCATAATAAGACTGGCCAGGATTTTATGGATCTCAATGATAGCATTGCATAATTAATCAGCCCCGTTACTTTCATTACCTGAATGTGGTCAGTATTTTACTTTAGGATTCCCATCATTGAGAGACAGATTCCAATACATTGTATTACCCATTGTTCTCCTTCACTGTTACTTGCACATAAGTGTTCCTCAGTGCAAACTGAACAGTGAATAACTTGTTCCTGAAAATATATATTGAGGAATAAATTATTCCTCAATAGTACTTTCATCTGGCAAGTGATGAATCAATATGAGGCATATTATTGACTTCAGGACATTCTTATGGACCATCTGTCTCCAAGTCCTGGTTATTTATCCAAAGCTACATTAGCATCTCGGATTTCAATTTGAGAAGTCGTCTGCGTGAGAACTTGCATCATTTTTCTTTCCCTCAATGCTTTGTTTACCAAGTGAGCTACAGAACGAATATTTGTTGCCTTCAGCACTGGGTGACCATACACTAGAAGAGAGAATAAAAGTAAAATAAAAACAATGCAAATTTGAAAATCAACAACAGCAACAAATTAAATTTAGTCCCTTTCCCATTGGGAGGACATCCCAAGGGGCTGGACCGTCAAGGATCTGCACCCTAGCTGGGGGTTTGGATCAGGAGTGGTGAAGGGCTGGAAGGGTAGGGGTGGGAGGATGACCAAAGGAACGGTTGAAGTGTAGGGTCTTAAGATGGGCCTTGAAGGGGGCAAGGGAGGGAGCGAGATGAAGGGACTGTGGGATAGAGTTTTAAAGGGACTTTAAACTTTTTTTTTTTTCTGAACTGATTTACCATGAATACTAGTAGAGTGAATAACTCTATGAGGATTCAATGTACAGGTAGTTAGTCAAATAATGAAAATTGCACAATGTTAGTATGAAAAGGAACCATTTGGCCCATCAAACCATTTGGCCCATCTGTGTAACTGTTATTCTCCACATGAGCCAATTTAGTCTTACACGACTCTCACGTTTACTCCCTATTCCATTTAATAGAATAGAAACATCTATCGAATTCCCTTTCAAAATAAATTATACTTCAATTATGTTTTTTGGCAGGGAGTTCCACCTTCTGATCACCTGCTGCATTCTTGTTCATCGCTAGAACCTTATCTTAGAACCAGCACTGATTGATGGGATGAAAAGCTCTGTGTGATTACTGTCAGGAGATTAAGTGATGTGAAGGGTTCCTAGTGGGTATGGATCCACACAGCAAAAGTGGAGCAAATTTGTCAACTTCATCTCATCTAGAACAATAGCTTTTTGGTGAGCTATTTTTGGTGAAAATATTACTGGTCAATGGAGGATATTTGAGGGAAGGGGTGAGCCAAGGGTCTCAGGGATAGAGTTCCAGGACGTGGGGGCAGAAAGCTCGACTGCCAATAGTGTGTTGTGGTGGGTTTGGAATGATAAGCAGAGGAAGTGGATAGGTTAGCAGAAGTATAGAAGATTGCAGAGGTAGGTTAGGGCAAGAGCATGAAGAGATTTAAAATTGAGGACGAGGATCTTAAACTCAATCCTCTGGGGCAATGGGGAGCCAGTGGAGCTGGGCGAGGAGAGGAATGATAGGCTCATGGAGGATAGCATAAGATTAGTACCTATAGGTGCTTCAGAAGGACAATGGGGATCACTGAGAAGGGTGGAATGAAAAGAGTATTTGTAGATGTTGACCAACAACAACAATATAGCACCCTCCACGCCAGACTGCATCTCAGAGTACTTCGAGAAGCAGATCCTGGGGCCAAAATGCATAGTTAATTAAATACTCTTTAGAAGTTTTTGCCTACAAAACACAATCATTCCACTTTACAGTATATCCTATGAAGCGATCCTATGAAGCGCTTTTGAGACATCCTCCTGATGTAGAAGATGCTGTACCAAATGTAAAACAGATTATTATTGTTACTAAAAGGCTTTTTCAAGGCAGGGAGAGAAGGTGCAAGTCAAATGTATTTTGAGAGATAGTGCAAGTGAATTGAACATAGTGGCTGACTATTCAGCCTCTGATAAGAGGGATGGAGAAAGTAATGAATTAGCAGAAGGTCAGTCCAGAGAGCATGAGAATAAGGCTGGAAAAGATTATTAAGGAAGATATTGGTCAGGAAGATTGTTAAGGAAAGAAGGAGCAAGATCACAAGATTAGTTTGGATAAGATTATTTTGGCCCATTTGATCTCATCCTTCCAGAACATCTACCCATCATCTGAGCAGATCAGCGCTGAGGGAACACAGTTTATATCCTGAATTGTTTTCCTAAACCACATTCTTTTAACCACATTATCATTTGGTACAAATAGAAGCAAAAATGCACCATTTCTGTACTGATCAGATTTGCCAAAGAAGGACTAAGTGTTTGAAAGTAGGAAAATCAGTGCCAAGTACAGAAATATCAGCCTACTGGTCTGAAGATTATATACAATAATTCTATATTATATATTTTAAAATTCTAGATTTTATATAGGTATGTAATAATATATACAGACTGAAATGAATGTAAGCTCTTGTTTGATCCAGGCTCTTGTTTGATGGCATAAAAGTATTCAAAAAATGGGTCCAGGCTGACAAAGGAATTTAATCTTCCCATCATTATATCATACTAAGAGGTTAAGCACTTTGCAGAGTGCTATGTTTTACTGACTTGAAGTGGATTGAAGAGGCATTTAAGTTAAACCTTTTGTAGATCTCAAGTGCCAAATGCAGACAGATAGTCATGAAGTTTACTAAATGACATTCGCATTACTGTGTCAGTGGGGATAGCTCTGGAGTGATTTTTTTAAAATAGGGAAATTCAGAATAATTTGGGCACAATTGCAATGGGAGGCAGGCGCATGTTGAGTTCAATGCTTGATGCAATTGTTGTATTTATAAGGTGCAATTGTTGTATTTATTGTTATTACAATCTTCCCACAGGAAGAAATGTGAAAATGGTACTGCACAACTAATGGCCTGATAGCACAGACAGCACAGACAGGAAATGTAACAAACAACTATGCCTCCAAAGTTTTTTGCATGGTTTTCTCCAAGATTAAAGAACATAATAACTGCTACATCTTGTATTTATATAGTGACTTTCATATAAAGCTGCACCTGAAATTTCTTAATAACGACGGAAGAATAAGAGATTTAAGGATACAATGCTTATTTTCCGGAGATAAATGCAGACTTGGAGAGATGTAGTAAGGCAAAGTGGTTTCAGTAGAGAGTTCCAAGGGGACAGGAGTGAGCGACTGAAGCCTTGGACACCAACGGTGTAGATTGAAGGGGATGGAGAGTATGTAACCAGAGTCTAAATATCTGACATAAAAGCGGATGGGCACTGCCTACATGACTCTGTCTCAGAGACTGTAGTGCCTAGAGAGGAAACAATTAGTAGAATTTTATGTGATGTAATCCCACATTTAGTCTTGTTGAATTAGGCATTTTGCGTCTACCACCAGTGGGATGGGCAGTTGATTTGCTCTTATTCCACCATCTACACTGCACATATACAGAACAGGTGGTTGAAGATCCTGTCAAGAGTCCATTTTGCCTTTGTCCTGCAGTGAAATGTCTGCACTTAGCACCTCCATATGCAGTGCATCTTAGATTAGCAACCAAACTAAGTGGGAGTGAGTTGAAGCGTTATGCTCTCATTCTTCAACACAGTGTATTGACACTACAATAGACAATAATCTCTGTATTATCAAACGTGGCTTCCTTTGCTATTCTCCAGCAGCCATGTAAGTGCCATAGTGAAACAGAATCACTTCTGAGTGTTAAACGCATCAATTTACATAAATGTTTACTACTGCTCCATTCATTTCGGTCACAGAAATATTTTTTTCTCTTACATAAATATCTCTGTGCTTCTATTCCATTGATGACGGGTCTGACCCAGGTTGACCGGCGAGGGGCATATTTACCCAGATTGGCTCCTTGAGGTGGATAAATGGTGAATGCCATCTCCACTAATTGTCGCATTTTAATTACATTGGGCAATCTTCTTTTGGTACCTAACAAATAAATAAATAAATATTAAACCAAATGACTTTTTACACAACTATATCTGGTCTTAAGGCATTTAAATTCAATCATGCTTCCAATGAACTTGTCTCATACACTTTAAACCATGCTTATTTTCAGACTTCTGAGGCAGGGTTGATTAGCCATCGAATCGGACCTCACTACCCTTTCAGGCAGATCATTCCAAATTCGAACAACTCGCTGAGTAAAAAAAATTATTCTAACCTCCCCTCTGCTTCTTTTGGTGCTATTAGCACTAGCACAGATTATTTGTAGGGGAGCCAGGCTGAACCATATGGACCTGAAGGTGTGGCTGCAGCCTTGGGATTAGGAAGAGGGTGTAGGAGGTTACCATAAGTAGCCTCAAAAATCCCTGGCTAGGAAGGGGGCAGAAACAAATCAGCCAGGGTTTGGTTTCTGATTACTATCCAATGGCTCTGCCAGAAAGTGTGCAGGTGTAGATATTGGGTGAGAAGGGGAAGATTTGGTTGAGCAGGGATGTAAAACAGAGAAATGCTCCACAGAGTATGGCGTCTTCACCACCTATTGAAAACAAAATGCAAATGCCCTTCCACTGGCTGCTGCACAGTGTTTAGCCCTAAGATTTCAGCGTTGAATCTCCCTCCTTCCCCCACCTCATATTCAAACAAATAAAGTCTTGTGGGCGGCTGAAACCATCAGTGTAGCCTGAGAGTGAAGGAAATGAATCTCAACCACCCTGTCGTGTAATTGAACCCCAGCCTCCAGACCAAAGAAACGGCTTCCACACACCAACACACAACCCTCCAGAACATCTACACGGGAACTGTAACCCAACGTCCCTTCCCACGAGTAACATGTGATCCGAAACGCACAACAGCTTCACACCACACTGGATGCCCAATTCCTTTCGTAAGATTTGGATTCAAAAAGCACATCTGTATTTTATTCGACGGAAGTTATTCTGCAGTTAGTTTGGGTATAGAAAAAGGAGGGTAAACAATCGGAACCGGCAGCAGTCAGTTTCACAGCAAGTGCGTGTGAAAGTGCGTGGTCAACCTTAAGGATGTGAGTGAATCTGTGGATGGGCCGGCACATTGGGGTGCCGCAGATGATTGGCAGCAATTCAATCAAAGTTCCGATTACATCAGAAGCAGCACATTGCACTTGCTGTCAGACATCTGGTTTCTTCCTGCCATGTTGCCTGAATACTTATATTAAAGCAACATGTTCAGTGTATATTCCTTGTACAGCAGCCTTGCTGTGAAGGTACAAAACTGCCAAAGAGGAAATGGAAACAAAGATCTTAGCGCAAGCTATCCAGCTAGTAGAAGATGTTATGTGATTAGCAACAACAGCAGCTTCTATTTACATAGTGCCCTTCCCACAGAACAATGTGTAATGTCTTACAGGGGTGGGATAAACGCCAAGCAGCGGGATTGAGAGAGGGGGTAAGGGGGAGATCAACTTTGGGTACTTGAAGACAGAGAGAGAAGCTGTGAGATGGAAGGGTTGAGGCAGGGATTTATAGCAAGCCCAGGTTAGCCTAGCAGAGAGACAGAATAAAGGATTTACGAAGGGGATGATCAGAGTGATAGGAGGTTCTAGGGTGTGAAGTAATTGATAAGTGAAGGCGAGGACCTTGAATTCGATCCATTGAGAGGGTTGGAGTTATGGACATGCAGGAATTAACTTGCTTAGAATGTGAAATCCTACTGTGTTGCCATCTTTAAGTCTCTTTTCTCACTTCTAATCTGCATGTTATGTAACAACTCCCATCAGAGTTTAGCGTAATTAAAAGATTGAGACTCCTATATTTCAGGGACAGAGGATGATCCCAGCATGGTAGGTCATCGGGGCTCCAGCATGGGCACAGAATCCACTAACCCCCTGCATGTGTAAAACGAAAGTGAAAACAACTTTGATATGCAGTCTAAGTAAAGGAGAATAGAAAGTGGGACAGCAATAATTATATACAATAAATCTCCCAGGATACAGCCACCAACAGGCTATGTTGCTGCACCCCACTTGATGGCTTCTTTTCTGTAGCCTGCCAGTCCAAACATGTACAAAACACAACACTCGATGTTCTGTTTGCCAAAATGTTAAGTGTATCCACAGTGTGTGCTCAACTGGACTGTGAATGAATTAAACAGGCTGGCAAATTCGCACTGCTCAAGAGTTACAGAAGAGGATATGTGCTACCCAGTTTCAATCAGAGGAAGGTCTGTATTGACAGACAGGCGGGCAAGACATGACAAGCTGCAGATTGGCTTATTGTGCCTTAGTGATGAGCTGACTGAAGTCAAGAAATTGTTAAAATACTCCAGATCATGATTAAAGAAAAAACATTTGCAACTGTTTGGCAATGCTGAAATAAATCAGGCATATAATGATTATTTTATTTTAATAACTTGGTACAAGTTCGGACAAACAAATCAGTGTAAAAGACAGAAACCTACAGGCAATCTGCACTGATCATGACACTGGCCGTGACAGTCTTCACAGATTAGCAGGTCTTTTAAGAGCAAATGCAGCCCTTACGTGGCTTGTTGCAGAAGCCGGTGAGAACAGATGTTAAAAGATGAAAGAGTTGCTCAATGCTGCACCAAACATTCCTCCCATAATAGCCATCACTAGTTAAATGTAGAAGGAATGGCACAAGATGCAGAAGGTAGCTGTTAAGCCTGGTCTATCTATAATTGGATGGATGCAATATCTTTCCTCCACCACCTGCATTCACATAATAAATCCCATTTGGGAGTGCTGTTGTCCCCAATAAGATCTCTGTCATCTTGCAAGCCCAAACAAATGTGAATGTTACACCGAGGCACTCTTTCCAGACCATTAAAATCATTAATTTATGATTGAAATATTAAATAAAAAAGGATGAAATGCAAAGCAATTTCCTCACAAGCATTTATTCAGTTGTATGCTCCATTTAACTGTCTGACAGTTCACTGCAAATCCACCTACAGGGTAAGTAGCATTCTGGAAGCTGCAATGTATGCTCAGCTGAACTCACGTGTAGATGGTGGAAATAGTTGAGTGAACACTTCAATGCCACCACAACAAATAGCTGACCAACAGACAGTACATAATAAAGATGTACTTTAAAAAAAATTACAGTATGCACCCATTGTTTCCCATCTTTGTCTCTGTTGAGTCAGTGACAGCTCCCCTCATCTCCCACTGCAGGACATAAACAAGCTGTTTCCACTTGGTGGGAGTCCAAAACAAGGAGGCATAAACACACGATAGACCCTACAGTATAAACGATGGCATGGACCAGTTGAGCCAAATGGCGTAATTCAATGATATACAGTCATTTTAATATACTGTATCTTATTTCAGAGGATCAAGTCTCCATCCACTGTTTGAAACTGGTACCCATTAGTTTCACACTTGCTGTATCTGTGAATCTGAATTCTCAAATAGTCATTCTGAAGTGAAGAGTCACTGGATCCTTGAAGCCTTATGTGACACTTATAAGTCTGATGTAACTTCAACTGGTATCATGAAATAATATAGCAATATCCTACTGTACGTGCCTTTTACAATAGCATTAATCTTTAAACAAATCAAATAAATACTTATGGCATAGAGAGTCCTCTCACAGCATGGAAATAGGTCATTTAGCCCAACTAGTCTGTGCCTTTGATTATACACCACATGAACCTCCAGCCATGCTGATTTCCCCTTCCATATATCTCTATTCCCCTCTCCATCATGGCCTAAATACATTGATGTCTTCTGTCTCAATCATAGCTTCCAGTAGTGAGGTCCACTTATGTACAGGATATCATGGGTAATATTATAGTACCTGTAATAAGATTTGCAACAGTGCCCACAGTTGGTTGGAAAAGTAAAGTGGGATAACAGCTGAAGCACAAGCATTAATACTCTAGTCGCAGAACATCTAGACTTCTCATCAGCATCCCACTGTGTCAAACACCTGTGCTCAATATTTCTCTTTAAATAATTTCCCATCTATTTAAAGAACAATGGAAATAAAATCTATCCCAAGCTTGGTGGCGGAACCATGGAAACAACATACTTATTAAAATTGCTGCATAACAATTTTAACAAGAAGAATTTAACAGAAAGCAAAGAAACTGAAAATAATTGTGACTGTTTAGCGAGGATAAGTTTAAGGCTACAGAACACACATTTACTTACCGTTGTGCTATTTATATTAGAAACATTGTTAAGATGACACATCCATTTCCCCATGATCAGCCTATCAATTTCAAAATTATCCCTGTGTCATTGAGCTAGTCGGGGAGCAGGATATAAACATATTTTTCTAACAATACCAACGGCGCCAATTTGTTTTCTTCCTTCTCTGGAAGATAATGACTGTGGAAATAACTGGTCTGACTTTGTCACCTTGACTCGTTGGTGATTCCTCAGGTGTGAGCGTAGCCTGTTATACGTGGCAGATTATTTGACTGTGAAGAGTGTCACAGCCAAGCTTGAACCAGGCCTCCTCCACTAATATCCTCATACAGATATACCCACAAATACCCACAGTATGAGGAGAGATCTCTTATTCCCTTCTCTCTCATGTCAGCACAGACCAGGAAAACGGTCTAAGCATCTATAAACCCTGGCTGATTTTTCCTCTCTAGACAAAAAATACTGAAGCCAATTTTAGCACTGCTGCTGAAAGCATCTAAGTCAGAATTATACAGGTTACTACAACAACAAAACAGGCCATTCGGCCCAACTAGTCCATGCTCATGTTTAAACTCCATGCAAGCTTCCATCCGTCCTAATGCCCCCTCCTTTGAAGTAGTGCAATGGTCTTTTATAAATAATCAGTCATGAAAAATTATTGAATTTTTCCTAACCTTAAAGTCTTTTTTATGGTAATTCTTAAAAGGTGAAGCTTTTAGACTCAGGTGATATTTCTCCAAGCTGCCTTACTGTCATAGAGCCTTTCCTTGCACTTTACAATAATTTCTGTGAAGCGCTTTGAGATGTCCTCCTGATGCGAATGGTGCTATAACAAATGTAAGCAAGATTATTAACAATAAAACCACACAGTAACCACACTTGACAAAAATTACCCATTAAGTGCTTTGAGACCTTAGGACATTAGAAGTGTTCTATCAAATGGAATGATTATTTTTACATTGCATCTCATAAATTACTCACGTCAACAACACCAGTCCAGCTCATTTTACAGAGCTGCTGATCCGAGTTCCAGGTTTTTCAGTTCTTAATAAAAAGTAGGTCACAGAATGGAAAATCAGCCAGCCATGCTTTACAAAGCTCAACCACTGTCATCGTGTTAGAAATTAACTAGTGATAGACTGGTGCAAACTATAGCACATGTTGGCATGGACCTACACAAACAGCGCAGAGTGGATGGAGGAGTGGGAGAAACGGACACCCTCCCATTCACATTCATTCATGTGAAATCACTTAGACGATTATGTCTTGTACCAACGATTAATGTCCATTTCATGACAAGCTTCACTGACTACATTACTTGAAACAGGATCTGACCTGTAGTTTCTTTGCTATAATTTGTGTTTGCCAATTTGTTTCATGCCTTATTTTGATGGCCTGAACTAACAGCATACAATACACATTTACATTCATATAGCACCATTCACATTGGAGGGACGTCCCAAGGTAGTGGACAGTCCAAGGGAGATATCTGACAGCCCATATCTGAGCTGGAGATTGGGCTAAGGGAGGGGAAGAGAGATGGCCAAAAGCGCAGTCAAAGAGGAAGGTCTTGAAGTGAACCTTGAGGAGGTGAGGGAAAGTACCTCATGATAGAATTCTAAAGAGTGAGAATAAGTTCGCTGAAAGCCTGACTGTTGATTGTGGGGCGGGGGCTGTGAAGCAGGATATTGCCCACTGAGCGGGAGAATTAGTAGGGTTTGAGGAGATCATACAGGAAGTGTGAAGCAAGACCATGGAGGGATTTAACAGTTACGACGAGGATTTTAAACTGGTCTGCAAACTCAATATTGAATGAGAGCTAGTGGAGCTGGGCAGGAATTGAAAGGAATAGATTTGAGGAGCTAAGTAAGGGAAAGGAAATGAACTGCAGTATTCTGGATAGTCTGCATCTTGTAAATGGAAGAGATTGATGGTCTGGCAAGCAGAAAATTGTCATAATGTAGCCTGAATGTGTGGATTTGTGTCTCGCTGGCCCAAGGAGAGAGGTACCAGCGAAATCAGGTAATGTTAATATACAGCATTTCTCCCTCTGTTATTACATGAATATACAGTTAGGAGTTAGTTACAACATCAACAACATCAACAACTTCGATTTATATAGCGCCCTCCACGCTGGACAGCATCTCAGAGAGCTTCACAAAGCAGATCCTGGGACCGAGCCAGGGGCAGGGGTAGAAAGGTGACCAAAGGCATGGTTGAAGAGAAAGGTCTTCAGCTGGGACCAGAAGCTGAGAAAAGAGGGGGCGAGGTAAAGGTAATGAGGAAGGGAGTTCCAGAGTCTTGGGGCATAGTGACTGAAGGCACGGCCGCCGAGGGTGGAGCAGAGGAGTCGGGGGACATGGAGGAGGCCAGACCCAGTGGAGTGATACATTCTCTCCTGGAGAAAGAATTATGGCTGCAGATTGTCTTCACAATATTCTAAGATATTAGAAACTCAATGCCCCCTCATGAAACATTACTGTTCATAATATTGTGTTCTACATAAATCGGTGCATTAAGAACATCACATGGACATTACAGCATTCCCCTCAATCAGATGCAAGATATATTTTGGCTGCCTTCAGATGTTACTTTTTGTGAATAGCAACCATAGAAAATCTATTTGAGGAATCACAAGACAAACACTGCCAAACTGTTTTGTCCACAAATGGGCTTCCCATTTGTATACAAAACATATCAGTATTCTTAATGGTAATTAGCTCACAAAAAATCCTAGTGAGACCACTTTCCAGTAATATAAACTTGCATTTATATAGCACCCCTCATGCAAGGTAGCATCCCAGAGTGCTTGACAGTGGCAGAGCATAATGCCAAATTGGGGAGAGGTGACCAGGGGCAAAGTCAAAGAGGAAGGTCTTCATATGTGATATGAAGATGGTGAAGGCGGGATTGAGGAAGTGACTTCCAGAATTTCGGGGCATAGAGGTTGAATGCGAGGCCAATATTGGTGAAATGGTGGGCACAAGCAGGAGGCCAGAGATAGTCGAGCAGAGGCAACAACAACAACAACAACAACAAACAACAACAAAATTACATTTGTATAGCAGGTTGTGGGTTTGAGAGTAGGCAGATCAAAAGAGTAGTGAGGTGCCAGGGATTTGAAGACGAGTCTGAGAATCTTAAAATTGCTGACAGGGAGCCAGTGGAGCCTGGCTAGAACTGGTGTGATGAGAATACAGAGTTTAGTGCTGGTGAGTATATGGGCTGCGGAATATTGGATTAACTGGATCTTGTGGATAATATACCTGTGAAGTCAACATTACAATGACATTTTATGGCACTAAATAAAATGCAAGGATTATAATAACCTTTAAGTCATTTCAACGTGATAAAAATTTAAGCTGTTACCTTCTATACCTTTTACGATGTACCTTCATAAAAATTCTGAGATGCTGTTATAATGCTGTACAAATGCATGCTATATAAATGCTCTGGGTCATCTCTTTACAAGTCTAAATATCGGGCACTGGCAGCGTCAGCATCCACAGCTGCACACTCCACCTCATGAAGCCAGCCAGCAACCTGGGTGTCTTGCTTGGCCCTGAACAGTCCTTTCTCCCCACATCCATGCCATGACCAGCACTGCCTTCCACCACCTCCGTAAAATTGCCAGACTGTCATTGCATCACCTCTCAGACTGTCAAAATCCTCACCCATGCATTTATCACATCAAGCATCGACTATGGAAACTCCTACCTCATCTGCCTTCCTAGCCCTTCCCTTCAGAAGCTGCAGATCATCCAAAACTCTGCAGTTCATATCCTCTCCTGCACCAGGCTCTGTGACCCCATCACTCCCATCCTCACCTGGCTCCATTCGATCCCCAGAGGATCGTTCAAGATTCTTATCCTCACTTTCAAGGCAATCTGCGGCCTTGCCTCTTCCTATCTCTCTGACGCCCTACCAACCTACCCTCGCCTTCCGTTCATCTCCATGTCTCCCGCCTGACACGTCCTACCATCGGTGACCAGGCTTTCAGCCTCTCTGTCCACACACTCTGGAACTCTATCCCCCAGTCCCTTCACCTCGCTTCCTCCCTTGCTTTCTTCAAGGCCAGTCTCAAGACCTTCCTTTTCAATCATGCCTTCAGTTGCCCTCCCACCTCTCTCCTTCCCCTCTACCCTACCCTACCCTGCCCCTCCCCCTACCCTGCCACTCCTCCATGCTCGGGTTCCAACCCCTGAGTGTTCAACGCCTTGGGACATCCTCCCGGCATGAAAGGCACTCTATAAATGTAGCCTTGTTATTGTGGAACCCAGAGAGCTTACCTACTGCTTCAAGCTTTGCAAAACTATTTGGAATTTAAATTGCACCAATAACCAGCATAAAAATATTAAGGCCAGTAGAAGTCCAGAGATGAGTTTCATCCCCTGCTCCATGCAAATAATTCTGCATCTCATCAAATGCAATTCAATCTCAGATTACCATGAATTGAACAATGTATGAACAGTGCATCATTGATAGGGTTATTTTGCAGGAAATCATAAAGTCAGTCATGTGGGATATTATTAGAATTCAAAATTATGAGGGGTTTTGATGGAGACTCAACAACAATTTTCAAAAGGGAACTCGAAAGGTACTTGAAAAGGAAAAATTTGCAAGGATATGCGGATCAAGCGGGGGTGTAGGACTAATGGCCTCCTTCTGTGCTGTAATATTCTATGATTCTATGAATTCAAATTGATTGGACCACTCACAACTGATAGAAGTCCAAATGAAGTGAGTTGAATTATGAATCCAACCCAAAATATAATACAATCTAGTTAGGCTGTAGATCCTTTTTCTTCTGGTGAGGCTTTCAACAGTGTACTTGCTGTATAGTCAGAGATGCCTCATCCAGACATGTTTGCAAGTAATGCCTAAACCACAATGCAGGCATCTAGCCAATATTTTCTATGCAGCTAGCCAGACACACATGTTTGCACCTTGACAGACACACATGTTTTAATCTTATTGGTATCTTCTATAACCCACCCAATTCTCACTTAGACAATGTAACACAGCACGGAAACTGCCCTGGTCAAGGTCACTAATGACATCCTAACCGCCTGCGACCAGGGCTCCCTCTGCCTCCTCGTCCTCCTTGACCTGTCTGCTGCGTTCGACACAGTCGATCACACCATCCTCCTCCAACGTCTTTCCTCCCACCTCAACCTTCAAGGCACAGTCCTTGACTGGTTCCATTCCTACCTGACCCACAGTCTACATTTGTATCTTCCAACAGTTTCTCCTCAAACCCCCGCACAGTTTCTCATGGCGTCCCCCAGGGCTCTGTCCTCGGCCCCCTCCTTTTCACCACTTACACGCTCCCTCTGGGCGATGTCATCCGCAAACATGGGGTAAATTTCCACATGTATGCGGACGACACCCAGCTGTACCTTTCTGCCTCATCCCTCAACCCCCAGACCATCGATGTTCTGACAGCATGTCTGTCCGACATTGAGTCCTGGACGAGGGACAACTTCCTCCAATTGAACGTGAGCAAGACCGAGGCCCTCCTGATCAGCTCAAGCCAGCGCCCCCGCACATCGGGCGCTGCCAGCCTCAACATCCAAGGCTGTACTCTCCACCTCACAAAGCCAGTCAGGAACCTCAGCATCACATTCGACCATAAACCCTCCTTCCTCCCCCACATCCGTGCCTTGCCCGGCACCGCTTATTTCCACCTACACAACATTGCCAGGTTCCACAACTATCTCACCCCCCACACTGCCGAAACACTCGTGCATGCATACATCACCTCACAGCTGGACTACGGAAACTCTCTCCTCGTCGGCCTCCCCAGTTCCTCCATTCACAGGCTGCAGGTCATCCAAAACTCTGCAGCCCGTGTACTATCCCGCACCCGCCTCCGCAACCACATAACCCCAACCCTCGCCCGTCTTCACTGGCTCCCCATCCTCCAGAGGATCGAGTTCAAGGTCCTCGTCCTCACCTTCAAGGCCTTACACGGCCTTGCCCCACCCTATTTAACCAATCTACTTTCCCCCTATAAGCCCACCCGGACCCTCCGTTCAGCAGGAATTGGCCTGCTCCAAGCCTTCGCTCGAACCGCCCACCATCGGAGGCCGGGCCTTCAGTTTCTCCGCTCCCACCCTGTGGAATTCCATCCCCCAATCCTTCCGCCTTGTTTCTTCCCTTTCCTCTTTCAAGGCCGGTTTGAAGACTTTCCTCTTCGATCGTGCCTTTCGTTCCCCCCCGAACTTTTTGACCTCCCCTACGTGTTTCACCCCTTCCTGAAAACTCTCCTCCCAGCTCGGGTCATACGCCTCCTGTGCAGCGCCTTGGGACGTCCTCCCGACGTGAAAGGCGCTTTATAAGTTTAAGTTGTTGTTGTTGTAATAAATAGAAGGAAGGAAAAGCAATAAGTGTGGATTTACCCTTACGCTTGTCTTCCCAAATGAGTGATTCTGTGTTTTATCATGAGGTGTTTGATGTCAAATATAGTACATCATAGCTATGTCATACTTATATAATCTCATATTTATAAATAATAAGACTAATCCTTGCATTTGATATTGCGCTTTTCAGACGTCTGAAAGTGCTTCACAGAACACACTGTAAAATAAATTGACTGTGTATTTGAGGGCGAAACGCGGCAGCTGATTGTGCACAGCAGTGTCCCACAAACATTTGTGGATTGAAATGACCAATTTATTATAGTTTTTTTTTGGACGGATTATTATTAGGCGTGTGGCTTAAGGAAACTTGCCCAAGGTTTCGCCTTGACCTGCCTGGATTTGAAACACAGGTTTTGCACTTGTAAGGCGAGTGCTCTAACCACGGAACTACAGGACTCCACGATTGGAATCAAGGAGTTAGTTAGATATTTCATATTTTTGATTGGAATCGAGTCATTCTACTGACACTATTGACAAACATGGAACCTGACTCAAACTCAAGGTAAACTCATTGGATTACAGGGTGAAATTTGATAAATGTTATAAATAACATAATGAATGCATTATGAAATGCTGCAAATTTCAGTTCTGCATTTCTATTGGTTAGTTCTTCTTAATATTCTTTTTGTCTCCAAGTTTTCTTGAATTAGGTTGAATCTTTGAACCTGTCAGCTTTGATGGACCTTTCAAGGCCTGGTCTTCTTGAAATAGGCAGTCCAAATCATATTTGCGATGGCACAAAACCATTCATTGAAGTTTTTATCCCCAATGTTGTTTTAGCAAGAGAGGTTGTCAGTCTTCTGTCCAATCATGTTATAGTTTACGTCATCCAAAGACTACAATGGTTTTCTGCATAAATCTATTAACTCGTTCTTTTGCATGGCAGTGCAGTTTACAACAACACACAAAAATAATCTTCACGTCTCTCGTTATTTTTGGAACTCCGGAACACTCTCCCTCAATCCCTCTGCCTTATCCCCTCTCTCCCCTTTTTCAAGTTCTGCCTAAAACCGTTCCTTTTTGACTGTGCTTATTCCCTCTAACCCACACCCCCAAACCCCAGAGTCAGGATCCACCATTGTTAAGTGCTCAGAGATGCTACCCTGTGTGGAGACCACTATATAAGTGCTAGTTGCTGTTAAATCTTAATAACTCTGATTGTTATATGACTTGTCAGTGCTAGGATCCCCACTGCAAGGACTTGGGTTTGATTCTTAGCATCCGAATCACGGTTCAATTGGTGATTCACAGCAACAAAAGGTGCAGTATAAACACAGAATTGAGGCCAATAAATATAAGTAATTATACTGCATGTTGAAACAGGATGCAAGAAGAAACAAAGAATGAGTGTCCAATAGTAAAGGTGAAAAACAAGGAATTTAGTGTAATTATTGACCATTTGATGAATGTGTCCAGTTCTCATCAAAGCTAATCAAATACTGGATGAACCTTGTGGGCATTTGATTGAAGGTACAACAAATTACCCTGTTTCTGGTTCACTCATTGGCAAGATTACATTCACAATTTTTTGTACAATTTGTGCTACTTATATTCAACAGCCTTGTTGTTTAGAATAGTAACTCCAAGTGAAATGTCTTGACAATGTCAGCGAGCAGGTCCAGAGTATTTTTGAACCCACTAGTAAAAATATATATATTTTTAATTATAAAAAGTGGACTATATCAAAGAACTGATGCTTTAGTTAATTCAATGATGTACCTTTAAAAAGAGCAAATAACATACAGGTGAGTGATGTTTCTATCGTGGATCTCTGACACTGCATCGCAGTCTAGGTTTTAACACCACACTGGTTGCTATGGAAGAAACACATCCTGTGCTAATGAGGATTATCAGCTGCTAAACAAAACAGTCTTGCTGATGTAAGTTACACAAAGGCACAGCTCCATACATCAATTGCACGTGACTTACAAATCAGTTCACTAAGCACGATAAAGAAACTTTTTTTTGTAGCGTTATGTTTCTTACTCTGAATTAGAGAAAGGTTTGAGTGGCTACCACAAAGCCAACCCTTGTAAAATAAAGTGAGTAAACCAATATTAGGACAGGGAGGGTGTGACTATGAGAATTAACATCCAACATGATATTGAACATTGTATTATTCGGCTCAATAGGCAGTAATAAAGAGAAAGATCACAGGAGACCTTCTCTCTCATGGCAATGAGTCTGCCGAGCATGATCTTGCATCCAAGCTCATTAATTACAAGAGGTGTGAATTATGTAAATCAAATAAGCATCCTGGGACCACTGAAAAAAATCATGAATATGAAGGAGTGCTCCGGTGTACTGAGTGGAACTGTAACTGTCAATAACAAGACGTTCTTTAACTTACAAACATACCAACCGCCTGAAGCAATAAAATGATATGGCCTTTGGGAATTGGAGACATGAATAAAAAAAACTCAGGAGAACAACAACAACAGCAGGAAAATTACACTTATATAGCTCCTTTTATGTTAGGAAGACATCCCAAGGACAGTGAGGACAGTCACTGTTTCAGACCTGAGTTGGGGACCGGGGACGGGGGGGGAAGTGGGGGATTCGGAGTTCCTGGAGTTCCAGAGTTTGGGGGCAGAGTGGCTGAAGGCTTGTCCGCCAATGGTAGGATAGGTGGGTCGGGCGACGTGGAGAGGCCAGATCCTGCTGAGTGGAGGGGGTGGGCAGGTTGGTAAGGGGTTAGGAGGTCACGGATGTGGGGTGTGGTTGCGGAGAGCTTTAAATGTGAGGACCAGGATCTTGAATTGGATCCTCTGGATCTTCTAGACGTCTCAAAGTGCTTCACAGAATATACTGTAAAGTGAATTGACAGTATATGTCAATTCACTTTACAATGTCAATTAAGTCAGAACTGTTGCCTGTTGATCTCCTATTATTGCATAGTCCTTAGTTCTAATAGAGGAATTAATAAAGCTTTTGCTTAAGTTACGGTTGAACTCCTGTGGCTTAGTGGTTAGAGCACTTGTCTTGCAAGCTGGGGAGACCAAGCTGGGGAAACCGGTGTTCGAATCCAGGCAGGTCAGGGCGAAACCTTGGGCAAGTTTCCTTACTCCAAATAAAAAAAATAATAATCCCTCCAAAAAAACCACAATAATAAAATTGGTCATTCACTCCACGACTGTTGGTGGGACACTGCTGTGCGCAATTGGCTGCCGCGATTCGCCCACAAATATACAGTTAATTCACTTTACAGTATATTCTGTGAAGCACTTTGGGATGTCGATAAGATGTGAAAAGCGCTATATCAAAAAAAATGCAAAAAAATAAATAAATGATTTGCTGTAGGTTTCTGTCTACAAAATTACAAGATGCTTTTGGGATAACATAAAAAATTACTCCTTGTAAATGAAATGTTTCATGCCGACAGACATGCACACATACCCTGTTCTGTAATGTTAATTGTTAATATAACGCTTTGTTAATATGTTTCCATTAATTAATAGAGGCCATTTGATTATTTTAGTGGTTAGCAAGTTTCCCTGACGACTGAAAAAGCAGTAAAGCAGGTACACCATTGTAACTTTAATTGTTTCCTTAGTTATATCTGAATTGCATTGACTTAAAAATGTAAATGAAGCCCATTAACAATTAAAAATCTATGTAAATATATTGGTTAATTGGATTTGTGGAGTCCTGTAGCTCAGTGGTTAGAGCACTTGCCTTACTTGTGAGACCTGTGTTTCGAATCCAGGCAGGGCGAAACCTTGGGCAAGTTTCATTACTCCATAGGCCTAACCATAATCCTCAAAAAAAAACTATAATAAATTGGGCATTTGAATCCACAACTGTTTGTGGGACACTGCTGTGCGCAATTGGATGCTACGTTTCGCCCACAAATATACTGTCAATTCACTTTACAGTATATTCTGTGAAGCACTTTGAGACGTCTAGAAGATGTGAAAAGCGCAATATCAAATTCAACAATTATTACTATTATTATTTTCAATGGACAAGATAAATGTCCCACTTGTCACAATTAAAACCCACTGAAACTTTGGGATTGCACAACTTTGGGGTCTTGTATGCAGTTTAGATTAAGAAATTCCTTGACCCAGATATGCCTCGCTGCCTCTCTCCCTCCTCTGTTCTCAAAACTGATGTATTTGAAGCAAAATCAAGCATTTGACTTTCAGCTAAAGGGGATCATAACTTTTGACTGCCAGTTAGCATGTGTGCGGCTTTTTTGCGGACTACTCCTGTGCTGCTCCTCTCAACAATTTATCTAGGAAATATTGTCACAGCAGCTCTCTCATGTGTTGTGACAGCTGGGAACAGACTGCGGGAGAGGATAATGGGAGAGATATAGATAAATATATAAACAAATACGGAGTTTCTTTCAAGTGGTTTGCAATGCACTTTGACTAGTAAAATAGAATTTACCAAAAATACTAGTGAGATTTAGATTGTTAGTCGATTGGTGGATCACTTTTACAGAGGTAATAATTCCTTCAAAAGAAATAATAATGAATGGTCACTTCAATCCATGACTGTTTGTGGGACACTGCTGTGTTGCAATTTGCTGCCGCGTTTCGCCCACAAAATATACAATCAATTCACTTTACAGTTTATTTTGCAAAGGGCTTTGAGATGTCTCGGAGACATGATAAGGTGCCACATCAAATGCAAGGATTATTACTGACAGTGTGAAATAGTATCCACATGTACATTGCATGTGCACACGCTGGTGCAATGGTCATCTTGCTTCTCAGTGATCTTTCTGACAGCCCCTCTTTAGTGAGACTTGCAGTCAGTCTGCATTGCCTTTCTGCAGAGCTGATTAATGTAAATTAAATGTCTCAACTGTGCTGCATCCTGTCACGTGTTACACTGCAAATATTCTGCTCTTTGAAGTTCAGATTACACACTTTCGTTCTCTCCTCCTACGCTATTTTGGTTATCACGTTTCAGATATTTTAACCGCGATGTCTTTACAGAATGCTGACAAGCATTATTAGCACGTATTTGCATATATTACTCATACATACAGTAGCTAAGATACATTTGATTTGTTTTCCAATTGAATTGATTTTCATTAATCTGTTACATCTCAGCTGAAAATAGACAATGTGAAAAAACACAATTTTCAACCCATCATGTGTCTTTGCACTTGCAACTAAATATGTACTGATGTCCACAGGAATATATTTAAATTGAAAGTTTTTGATGAGCTTCTCAAGTACCGCAAAATGGAGTGGGAAGCAAGCTATTGAAGAAAGAAAGAACATGGGGTTGAGAGCAACACCCACACCCAGAGTGCCTCTGGGACAGAATAAAATGGAGTCACATCACTTTGCAGTATACAGACGCTTTGAGACACATCGACAATGTGAAAAGGCGTTATATGAAACGAAAGGAATTTGATTATTAATTATTATTGATCAATTTCACAATGGAACGAACGGGCAAGCCTGCACCAGTTCTGAGGCTCCAATGCCACAGCAAGAGGACACAACAAGCAAGGTCTAGACATTACAATAGTGTTGGCCATAGGAATGGGGGGTGTGAAGGTCAGCAAGTCTGACTTGCATTATAGAATCATCCAAAGCCATGCAAAAAACAACTTCTATCTTCTACAAATGCGCATCCAATAATTGCTCATGATATTTGCAACCTCTCTCCTGTGTCTACTGGTTGTTCTCGTACCTTAATATTGTTTATAATCTTCTTTGCTTCAATTTCCAATACTTTGTATTCTTTCAACTTTGGCTTGTCTTGTCCTTTTCTCCAATTTGCCTTTCCACTTATGAGGCCTGCCACAGTATGTCCTATACTCAGGTTTTTATCTCACCCAGGCTCACTTTCTGCATATATGAACACTTACTTTCAAAGATGCCTCCCAGTAATTTTTTTTTCTGGCAAGCTTTCCCACTGCTAGTCCAGCTAGGACCACCTTACCAGTTAGGGCTTTGGCTTGCAGGATTAACCGGAGCTGACTGGGGTGACTCCCTGCTCTCAGTGACTGGTCTGCCCTTCAAAGTCCTGCTGATGAGCCATGCTGGCTGTGCTGTCATCACAAGTGTCCTGAAAATCTGCAGACCCTCCTGTCTCAGGAACCAGACCACTAAGAACCCCACGGAGGGCTGGCTCGATTCCAACATTCCTTTGCGAAACATGTCACCTTAAAGCACCAACCATCACCAGTTCAGCTCAATTCTCTTCTCTAATACAGTATAAACATCTTGTGTAACCTTCTTCTATGGATCCCAGGTTCTTAGCTTTTTGACTCCTGGCATGACTAAAGATATCTTTGTGTTTAAGGAGGAGAGGTCACTACAGATGTTAGTTGACTGCTTTGGTGGGTTTTACTGGTACAATACAATTTGAATTTCACTTAAACATCAGGCCAATTTGATAATTGACCAGAACCTAAAATATTCAGTTTCTTGTTGGTTAGTTAGTTAGTTAGTTAGTTAGTTAGTTAGTTAGTTAGTTAGTTAGTTAGTTAGTTAGTTAGTTAGTTAGTTCGTTAGTTAGTTCGTTAGTTAGTTGGGTGGGTTGAAACTGGAGCCTCAAAAGTTCTGCCAGCCCATTATTTGAAGCTGTTCCTCTTTAAAAATCCCATCTCATCATTTTAGACCAGAGTGAATTCACCGTTAGCCATGAAATGATGGCACCCAGTGAGTAGCATTGTGCACTCGAATAAGGCCGTGTTACACAGTGCTTCTTTATAGTACTGTACAACGTTTGTGTTGCACACTTTCATTCCCTGCTTATGTGTGCAGCTGTCTCCCTCTCCCCTCCCCCAACCACCACCGTTTCCTGTTAACCAGGCAGCTTCCGCCCTATAATGGCCAATTTATGGGTCAAGAGGTCACCACCAACATCACTTTCTGTTTTGCTGTCTGTGTGCCATTGACGACTATTACTCAGATCATTTCTCTCCCTGACCATTACTGTTAAAGCATTTTTTTTCCATCTGAAAACCACTACTGTTATACTACAGGAAACATAAGTAAAACATATACAGTATAGATGTTTCCTGAATAACTCCAGTTTCAAAGTAGGCATTTAGTTGCTCTACTCACAATAATCTACAAGATTGATATTTACCGGGATAGACTAAAGTCCACGCATTGCTAATCTCCCGCATGGAAGGAAAGTGCTCACAGTCTTTAAAGTAATGCTGCAATTCATGCTTCTGGATCTCCATCCAAAACTGTCTTTTTATGAATGCCACTTCATACCCTGCAATCAAAAAAGCATTCATTAAACGTGACTTAACATTTTAGTGAGAATGTCTGTTTTAGCAAACTACAGTATTATGGGAACAATTCAACCAAAAAGATTTAGTAGTAAAGCATTTATCATGCTGAATAATTCAAGTCATTTAGGATTTGTGTCATCTTGAAAGCATAACTCAGTTAACACAAATAAAGGTAAGAAACGATAGACACAAGTAAAACGCATGAATCGTTTTAAATACCTCAATTAGATCAACCCTCAACCATTCACTTGCAGGCAGTGCAAACCAAGTTTGTGCTCCTGTGAAGCACTTTGAGATGTCTCAACAACGTACTACTTATGCACTAAATTAAATTCAAGGATTATTATTATCATAATAATAATAATAATGCTTACATTTGTATAGCGCTTTCCACATCTTATCGACATCTCAAAGCGCTTCACAGAATACAACAATGTCCCAAGGTTGGGACCAGAGCAGGAGGGGGAGGGGTCAGGGTAGGGAGAAGAAAAAGAGGGATGAAAGGGGGGAAAAGAGGTAGGGACCAGAGCGGGATGGGGGGAAGGGGTCGGGACAGGGGGAAGGAGAGCAGGAAAACCGACTGTATATTTGTGGGTGAAACGTGACAGCCAAATTGCACACAGCAGTGTCCCACAAACAGTTGCAAAAGTGGGACCAGGGGAGAAAGGCGAAAAGAGGGTAAGGGGAGGGGTCAGGGTAGGAGGGAGGAGAGCAGGAAAACCAACTGTATATTTGTGGGTGAAACGCGGCAGCCAAATTGTGCACAGCAGTATCTCACAAACAGTCATGGAAGTGGGACCAGGGGAGAAAGGCGGAAAAGAGGATAAGGGGGATGAGGGAGGGAAGGTGGTGTAAAGTCAGGGAGGAAGAGGGGGGAGAAAGGAGGGAGAGAGAAGGAATGGTGGGTAGGGGGCAAAATCAGGGAGAAATGGGGAGAAAGGTGGACAAGGGAGAATAGATCCCACACATTTCTACTTCTACAATAGTTCACTAAGTCAGCATTTCCACATTGCCAAACTGAACTGATGGATTCTCCATTGAAGAGGATGAATTACAAATTAACATTTCCTCCAACACAACTTAGCCAGAAATTGGTAAATCTCACCCAAAAGGAGTCCTCACTGATGACAGCTGATGCTATTCTACTGAACCATTGGATACAACTATTTTAGTAATATGGTATAATGATGAGGGTTGGCCTCTAGCATTATACCATAGAAAAACAGATTGTAGGCTTAGACCAACTGTACAATAACAACTTGCATTTACATAGTGTCCTTCAAGCCAGGTAGCATCCCGGAATATTTGACAGTGGCATTATCATTAGTTAACCTCACAATTTACCCCTTTCAATCCTGGTATCATTCTGGTGAATCTGCATTGTAACCCCTCCAAGTCCAATACATCTTTCCTGAAGTGCGGTGCTTAAAACTGTATGCAGTATCCAGATGATCTCCTCATAGTTTGCATGAGTAGTGCATGGGGCACTTACTGTACATACTTCACACTGCACAGAATCCAGGGTCCACAGTATAACCAAACTATAAGTGGACTGTATTATACTGAAAGGCGTTATAAGGGGTTGGCCTGTATACTGTATTTGCCTTCCTAACCATCGTCTTTTGTAGGTTGGTTCCACAAATACTAGATTAGTACATTATTTTACATCCACAACAAAATATTAATGTACTTTGAGAACAAGGTAATAGACATGTAAAAGTTTTAAATGATAGTGAATTGCGTGTGATCTCATGCTAGTAATGCCAACAGAAGTACAAATCTCAACTTGCTCATGTAAGTAATGATAAATCCTTACTGGACTTTGAATCAAGCCATTCTTCCAATTCTGAGTATATTAATGGTGGAGGACTCCAAGGAGCACCATAGCGTTTGCGAATACGTAAAATCATTTGCCGATACAAATTCACCACTGCTGGCAGAGAATTTCCATGTTTGGAAGCCTGCAATTGAACAAACATGTAGTTTAACTGTAATAGCCCCTTGGTCAGCAATGGAACATAATTGCAATACATCTGAGTATAAAGTTAGTCAGACACATTAAGAAGTGGGATGGGGGAATTAAAGTGTGCTTTCACCAATGCTAATATCACCAGTTGCATTTCCACTCCTCTCCCCACTTCATAAATTACAATATCTAGTAAAATATAAAGCATTGATAATCACTCCATTATTGTCTTGTATTATTTTCTTCCATTATATGTCTTTTTCATACTATATTAATACTCTACATATGAAGTAAGTATTCCACTTGTTTTTAGAAACAGTAATAAGATTATGATCGAAATTGTGATCATGAAAAATCATGACAAAAGTCTCCAGGGGATTCTTCCTACTCCACACTTGTTAACATACAAGTCCTGATTACTAAAGTAGTCCTAGTTGGACCTGCAATAGGAAGCTTGCCAGTTTGCATTACGATGGCAAGCTATTTTTACTTGGTTATACACCAGCAGTATTTTAATATGCAGACTAAGTTCCACGGGCATTGGCATTTATCTGTCCACCACCTGAACCAAATAGTCACACTATGTGGAGTCCTGTAACTCAGCGGTTAGAGCACTCACCTTGCAAGCAAGAGACATGGACTCAATACCCGGCAGGGTGAAACCTTGGTCAAGTTTCCTTACTCTGCACGCTTAATAATAATCCCTCTAAAAAATAATAAATTGGTCATTTCAATCCATGACTGTTTGTGGGACACTGCTGTGCACAATTGGCTGCCATATTTCTCCCACATAATAAACAGTATATACAGTATATTCTGTGAAATCTTTTGAGATGACTAGAAGACTAGAATCTTTTGAGATGCAGAACTCAAAGGCAAGGATTATTATTTTCAGCACTTTGGTACATCCTCCTGACGTGAAGGGTGCTATACAATGTAATTTTGTTGTTGTTACCATCAATGTGTGCAGACAAGTGTATTGATCAGAAAGTTTAGAACAAAGGCTATTTTCTTCTCTTTCCTTGCCCTGATTCATAGAGTCCTCTTGTTGCTCATGGTCTTAGCCTTTAGATGTGACCTTTGTCTTAAAATGTATAATGATGCAGAACTTTGATTCACTTTACTTGTATTTGTTTTTTGTTAAATTTAAGAAAGTCCCAAAATATTCCTGATACTTCAATTTTAAGGCTGTTGTCTGAGAGCTAAGAACACATGAAATTCCAGCCTCTAATTCACCAAAACATCAATAGCAAGAGAGGCTCTTGAGAAGATAAAACACTTACCTTGGTTTTAATCCTATTGATTATCATCCTTACAAGCCAGGCTCGGGTATACTTCTGAATGCAGATAGCTGCCTTTATTTGTTTTTTCTTGTTGGATTTTTTCTTCACCAAACGAAAAGCAGAAATAAGCTCCCAATGTGGTTGGACTTGCTTCAGTTTTGCAGTTTGTTTAAATTGGTATTTCCTCAGCCTGCATTCAAAAATAAAACAGAGGAATATTTCAAGTAACTGGGTCAGTGTAGGCCAGAGTTCTCTATCCCTGCTGCCACTTATCTGTTTAATACAAACCTGATCTACTGTTGAGCACCATGAAGGCCTAGGCCGCTTCACAGTGGGCATGCTTTATTTGTCAAAGCCCCTCATACAAGGACCTGGATTAAGTAGCTGGTGCTGAGTAAGCCTGGTATTGCATTTGAACCTCAAGTACATAAAAGTGGCTACTCTGTCATAAATTGCCTTGTGCAGATCCTGCTGCTATGCTAAAAGGCGGATGTCTGTCAGATAGCTGATGAGGAAACTCTGCGAAATGGGACAAGAATAATAATAAATAGAATAACAATAATGGGATGACCAGTTCCTGGGGTTGATAAACATGTTGTAATTTATTCAGGACTTGGAATTTTATTGGAGAGAAGTATGCACAAGCTCATAACAACTGGTGAACCAGCGCTCAATTGGTAGAGATTGGTGTCTTAGCTCTGGGCAGCAAGATGGTGGCAATGCTGGTAGTATCCAAACCAGTTAGGGTTGCATGCACGCCACCTAACATGGAAATTTGTGTGTTTGGAATCGAATGTGCACTATCTTGTCTTCCTGGAAGAACGCATCCTAATTCCGGAGCGTATTAGGTATGGGTTGGCAAAAGTCAAGGCTTGAGGACTGCAGAGTGTGTGTTGGGAGTATTGTGGAGTTTAACCAGCTAGGACTATCTTACTTGTTAGGGCTTTGGTTGACAGCAGCTGAGTGGGAAGAATCCTTGCCGCCAGGAATCTGTCCTAAAATGCATTGCAACATCATTCATAGTAGTAGTGGTTCTACTTTTTTTTACCTACCCTTTATTAAAGAAAAAACGTTTTCTTTTTCTTTCAATGTCGCCTTGCATCTTTAATGACTTTTGATGCTGGTGAAATTGTTTCACTTCAGGATGAACAGTTCGATTGTAAATGGAGAACAGTTTCCTCTTTAAGTTATTGTGTTTTCTATGTAAGGAATGTCAAAGAAAAATACAGTATTGTTATCAGCAAAATAGAATTTCCAAGATTATAGCCTTCACAAAATATATATTTTTTGCACTGAATGTTGTAGAATAAAACACTGGAAGTTTGTTCTTTGCTGTTATTACATTATTATGAATTTAATACAACTTTATAACAACAACAACAATAATTGCAACGTTAAATGAATATATGTTCCCAATGTATCAGCAACATAATAACAAAAAAACGTTAATGAGGGCAACGTTAAGCGGGGTCTATCTCTATTCCACATCAGTACTACTTGTAAGTAGCTTAAGAAGCTGCATTAATTAAGCACCTCAAAGGGCTTCACAGAATTTTACTGAATTCAGAAGTTCAGAAGTTCCACGGCCTCTTTTGACCATGATAATATACTGTCTATTGACAGATGAACGGATTGCTGGACAGATGGCTGAAGGTGTATTTTGCACAAGTGAAAGACTCTGGAATTCACAGTTATAGAAACACAGTCTATTTACTCTATGGGCACATTTCCTCATGGAAACATTGCAAACACTGCCTGTCTTTAAATTACTTCTGGAACGTAGCGTGGGAGCATCCAATCTCTGCCAAGAAGAAAACCTAGCCAATAACGTTTGCTTGAATTTATGCCCCACTGATCTGATCTTTCTTTTATGCTACGTAAATTCAAACAAACCTAACTCAGGAAATTGTGGCTTTGCACAGTTTACAGACATGTCAAATTGTTCCTGGTGACACAGAGAATTACAGCAAGGGACATCCAATTATGACATTTAAATAATTACCAACGTACAATATTCCTCAAAAAAAAATTCAGGATTTAAAAAAACTAGAAAATTGATTTAAATGTTTTGAAAATGCAAGATGGGGAGGGTGATTGAATAGAAACATACAGATGCAAAAGTGTTGCGAACTTGATTTATAGTTCAATTTACGATCCTTGGATTCTGGGTTCAACTGTCCAAAAGGTTAGTTGCATTCCACTCCCATACCAAATTCATTGTCCATTTGGGAATAAAATTGGCTGATATAATTAAGTACTGTATAAATACAGATAAATGTAATGTATTGCATATAGAAAATGAGAATAGGAATCAGAAATGTACTCAGCGCATGGGATAGAACTTGATAAAATGGAAGCTGAAAAAGAACCTAGGAATATTAATCAACCCATCGCTCACCATGTCAAAACAACAACAACAATAGCTTGCATTTATATAGCGTCATCCACGCCAGACGGCATCTCTGAGCACTTCACAGTAACGAGGGCTGAGCCAGGGTGAGGGGAAAGGCTACCTTAGGTGCGGTCGAACAGAGTGAGACAGCAATAAACATGGCAAACAGGTTGAATTGACTGTATATTTTGTGGGCGAAATGTGATAGCCAATTGCGCACAGCATGGTCCTACAAAAAGTCATAGTTTGAGTGTCCAATTTTTTTAATAAATAAATTATTATCCCCGGAAAAGCGATCCGCCAATCGACAAACAACTGCCGGAATGAAACCCAGATTTCCTGAGGTGATTGCTCTAACCACTGACTTACAGTGCTCTGTCAGGCTGCAGCTAGAGTACTGTACACAGTTCTGGTTATTGTGACTTAAGGAGCCCACGCAGAGGAGACCAACGAGGATTATTGCCTCTGTCTGCGGGAGGACTCTAAAATCAGGCTTTTTGCTTCTGCAAGAAATTTTTAGTTAAAGCAGACGGCAGTCACTTTGACAGAAACTCTAGACTAGATATCTGTAAAATGGAACGCACAAAATGGGAAAATCTTAACAGTGGCTTAATGCATATTGAAGAAATGTTACTCAAACACCCCCACATCTCCCCCAAAAAATTCAAATGTCAAGATCTGTCTTATGTAGCACTTTTGAGTATTGATTTTTGAGTATTGAATTGCAATATTTACTACAAGGTTTGCAAGCAGTGAGAAAAAGTCTGATCCAAATGTTCAGTAAGAGCTCGCTGGGACCTTTTGGAAAGCTTTTGGGATTGGGATTCTGAATTTGCCATTTGGCAAATATCGTGTCAATCTCACCATCTTATATTTGCAAATTGGAAGTTACAATTAATAAAGCATTCGGTTGATGAAAATTACATTTTAGTAACATTTTAAATCCCCCCCCATTCCCTCCATCCCCTGGTCCCCAGTTATCATATTATTAGTTCATTGATTTGCGATAGATAATTATAATTCCTGCATCAGATTAACATTCATAATGTTCAGAATGTCTCAAAGCACTTTGGAAAGTTGCTATAATGTTTAGTGAATGTATTCTGTAGGAGAACTCATAGATCACAAATATCTATTTGGAATAGTGCCATATCTAATTGAGACATCTAGAAGACACGAAATATCAAATGCAAGGAGTATTATTATAATTATATCAGCTGAATACATATCTGAAATGTAAAAGTGATGTACAAGGATGTACAAAAGGTCAGGCAAGAGAAAGTCAGACTCTCACAATAGTTTGACCACAGAAAAGCATTTGGTGCCATAGGTGCAGGTGCTTGTGTTGTTGAAGGCAAGGCAACAGCCTTTCCATTGTCTGTAACATCATCCCTTTTACCCAACTATTTAGTCATCATTGGATGACTAAACTTGCTGGAGCATGAAATAGACAATGGGAATTCTCTGTGTATAATTTATCCAAATCACTCCATGTTGCCAGCAAGGTCAAATGCATACGGAGTCTGTCTTCATCCTGGTTGTGTCTGGCTGCACCTGTTGTTACGCTACATGCTAAAAACAACACCCACCAGTTTCTCGTAGGCTTGAGTGCCCGAGACAAATTTGCTCATGATAAGGTATTAAAAATTTTGTTCTCTCACTCACAGAAGGGTGGAGGGTGGAAAACGGAAGCAAACATATGTAATTGTGGAAAATAATTATGCTTGTTTAGTACTTTACAACACTATTAGGGAAGAGCAGAAAGTTTAACTTTCCATGTGGCCTATGCTTTATCTGGCAATGGAAGTACTCAATATTCTCTCTGGGTGCATAAAAGTGATGTATGCATTCCTCAGCATGGATTTACAACAACAACAACACAATTACATTTAGCTAGGAGATGCTTTATGCTCTGGCCTGCTTCACATTCCCTACCTTGACCACTCCACGATTGGCGGACAGGCCTTCAGTCTCTCTGCCGCCACCCTCTGGACCCCTATCCCACAGTCACACAACCTCAACCCCTCCCTTGCATTCTGCAAAACCCAACTTAAGACCTTTCTCTTTGACTGTGCCTTTGGTCACCCTTCTATCCTTATTCTCCCCTCCCTCCACCCCTCCTGACCCCAAACACCATCTTGGGTGAAACCCTGACTGTCCAGCACCCTGGGACATCCTCCAGACATTTAAGGTTCTATACAAATATAGTTTGTTGTTGTTGTTGTTTATTGTGTATCAGCCCAGTTCAGTTGGTACCAGTCTTGATGCTGAGTCAGAAGGCTATGGGTTCCAGCCCCCATTGAGATTTGGAACTCATAATCTAGGATGATACTCTAATGTAGTGCTGGAGGATGTTGCATTGTTGGAGATGCCACTTTCTTTGACATATCACATTAAAGACATTAAACAGAGATTTCAGCTGCCTTTTCAAGTAGATGTTGAAGATGCAATGGCACTATCCAAAAATGATCTAATATTTTGATCAACAATACCTTCAAACAAAAATAGCCATTCACTCCATGGCTGTTTGTGGGACAATGCTGTGTGAAAATTGGCTGCCATGTTCATCTACAACACACAGTCATCGCACTTTACAATATGTCCACTTCTTGTGAAAGGTATTACAGTAAAACCTCGATAATCCGGCACGGTTGGGCCCATGCACCTCCCAGATTTGGGAGTTTGCTGGTATTTAGAACCTATCTAGAAATGGCTGGGGAAGCACCACGGCATACTATAAACACAATGAGCTGTAAACACAGCAATGAAGCCAAACAATGCCGGAGTTCCAACCACAGCACCAGATCAGAGCGGCGATGCCGGGAACTACAAGCAACTGTTCCAAACTTTGGGAGATTTGCCAGACATCGGACATAATCTAATACTGAAATCCTGCCGGTTTTAGGTAGTTGCCCCGTCTTTCGGAATGTCAGATTATTGAGGTTTTACTGTATTCCAAATGCAAGGATTTTGTATAATACGTTTGAAGGCATAACTGCACATACAATGTGTTAATTAATCCCTCTACCTCAACATAGCAGTCTCTCCGCGTCCTCTCTAAGGACCTGCGGCATCTAAGAAGACATATCTCCTCCCAATACCTAGGCTCCAAGACACTACCCTGTGTGAGGGGCGCTATATAAGAACATAAGAACATAAGAATTAGGAGCAGGAGTAGGCCATTCGGCCCCTCGAGTCTGCCCCACCATTCAATAAGATCATGGCTGATCTATTCTAGCTCCACCTACCCGCACCTTAACCCCATATCCCTTAATCTCTTTATCCACAAGAAATCTCTCAATCTCAGTCTTGAATATGTTCAAGGACTGAGCATCTACAGCCCTTTGGGGTAGAGAATTCCATAAATTCACCTCCCTCTGAGTGAAGAAGTTTTTTCTCAACTCAGTGAAAAAGGGCTGACCACTAATTTTAAGATTGTGACCCCTCGTTATAGTTTCTCCAACCAGGGGAAAAATTCTCCCACTATCTATTCTGTCATGCCCCTTAATAATCTTATAGGTTTCTATAAGATCACCTCTCATTCTTTTATATGCTGGAGAATATAGGCCTAGATTGCTCAACCTATCATCATAAATCATCCCCCTCATCCCAGATACCAACCTAGTGAATCTACGTTGTACCCCCTCCAAGGCGTGTACATCCTTTCCTAAATCAGGAGACCAAAACTGCACGCAATATTCTAGGTGCGGTCTCACCAGGGCCCTATACAGTTGCAGCAAGACTCTTATATTCTATAAGAATATAACTACTCTTATCTCTCCCATTCTAGTCTAGTCTCTCCCATTCTAAAAAATAATCTGCGCTACTGTTTTTGACACCTAGGTGGATGACTTCACGATTCCCTACATTATATTTAATCTGCCACCTACTTGCCCACTCACCTAGCCTATCTATCTATATCGCGTTGCATTTTTTTAATGTTATCCTTGGTGTTTACTCTCCTTCCTAGTTTAGTGTCATCTGCGAATTTGGATATTTTAAGTTCGATGTCCTCATCTAGATTGTTGATGTAGATTGTAAATAGTTGAGGCCCAAGCACTGTTCCTTGTGGCACTCCACTAGTCACATCCCGCCAATCTGAGAAAGACCCGTTTATCCCTACTCTTTGTTTTCTTCCCGATAGTCCAGTGGTTCCCAATCTTTTCTTGCTGCAACCCAAATTAACCATCAGCAAGTCCTTGCGACCCAAACTTTTTTTGCTGTGACCCAAATTAGTCTTCAACTAATCCTCCCACCACTAGAGGGTGATATCGCAACTGAAGCTCAGCTCAGCGAAAACGTTATCTCCGTTTGTTTTGTGGGCTTAGCGCAACTCGTAAGTACGCTCTTTATACAAATTGGTTAGCAGTGTCGCATTTGTTTTACTGTTGAAAGCTTTTTTGTAGCTTTAAAAGTTTTTTTTAAGTGTTGAAAGCTTTTTTTTAGTTTTACAAAAGCATTTTCAACAATAAAAAAAGGAAGAAAAAAAAATTCTGATGATCCTTTCTGACCCTACCGAGGATTGCCGTGACCCTGATTTAGGTCAGGACCCGAGGTTGGGAACCACTGAGTTAACCATTCTTCAATCCATGCTAATATATTCCCCTTAATTCCACGGGTCCTTATCTTGTGGATCAACCTTTTATGTGGCACCTTATCGAATGCCTTTTGGAAATCTAAATACGCTACATCTACTGATACCCCCCTATCTAATCTACATGATATATAAAAGCAATTTGTTGTTGTTACTGCTATTGTTAGAGATAAGTTGACCACTATTCTAATGGCTTGCCAATTAGCAGTAGCTTGGGTTTTGGTGGCATGGACCATCTGGCATGGGTGATAGCATGAATATCAACACTTGGTAATGCTCGGTACTTACTTACAGTGCTGCAGTTGGTGTCGGGAACTCAGCTGTATTTGGATTATAGGGTGTAACCACGAACCCCGGTCCTCCAGTTTACCATTACTCTATCCATTGGTAACTACGGGATAGTTTGCAGGAGCAGAAATATAATGTAACCAGGAAGTCTGCTGCTGCTGCTTGGATCTGTCACTTACAGAGCTGAGGAACTCTCTTCCAGCTTGGTGACATTAATCTAGTTGGTGTTTCATTAACTCTATGAGCTTGATCAGTTTAGATTGAAAATACTCCCCTCTCAAGTTGTGTTCCCTTCTATGTGGGACGTCGTCTTGACATGAAAGGTGCTATACAAATTTTTTGTTGTTGTTGGTGCTAACTGTAGCTTGCATTGGAAGACTAACATTACAAAATATATAATCCTTACATTTGGTACAACGCCTTTCAGATTGGACTTCCCGAAGCCCTTCATAGGATATACTGTAAAGTGCAGTGACTGTGTTTTGTGGGTGAAAAATACATTAGGATATTACTATTTTAACAGATATCTTATGTATTGTATCAAAACTGAAAGGAAACTAAAAATACTGGTATATGGATGCTATTAGTAATGATATACAAAAGCAAATGAGGAAAATAAGTTGTTACGTGCTATATTGTCATTGAATTACTGAAATAACTTTTGAGACTAGCACTGAGTGTTGGACAAGCAGAATAGATTGATTTTTTTCAGCAATCACATTGATATGGAAAAATTAACAGCATAGTGCTGGAAGGCCAATGAAATACAAACTGTCTTTAGTAGTAATCCCACAATACATTAAGAACGGAATATGGAACGCAATCAATGTACGTGTTTTTAAAATAAGCAAAATAAATCCATTCCTTAAAAAACCCAACATCAATATAGATTGCAATTGAGTCATGTAATACTGAATGGGATACATCATAGTTATTGTTTTCACCTATTCAGCCATATCAAGAATTTAGATATTTCCACTGTATTACTGTACAAACTTTATATAAACATATAAACTTTAACTCCCATTAGCCTGTGAGATCGTTGTTTCCTAAAGTTTAAGATGTTGCAGAATTGTCTCAAATTCTGAAATGCAGTCTCAATTGGAAACCAGTGTTCTGCAGCTCTTAATAAGAACAAACTTGAGAATTTTCCACATTTTTGTGCTCCTTTAACAGGTTAGACAAATTAGTCTTATGGGCTACAACCAGGTCGAATTTTCTGGCCTAGTACGAGACACGTTTTGGCGAGTTTGAGACAGTAACCTTGCTGCAGCATGCTGTAGCATCTCGCAACCTTATGACATTTAATGTGTACCACTCCTGACTGCTTGACCTCTTCAATATTACTGTCTCCTGAGGGAGCTTTTCTGGGTCTTTTGGCTCCCAATTCTTCAATATTTAATTCAATTTAAAGCTTATCACAGTATACATTGATTGGTTAAATGTACATACATTTTAAATTCTTGTTTTTGTTGTTGATGTTTCTGTAGTCTTTGACTCAGTGGCCTTGAAGATGGCAGTACATTTGGTGCCTTGAGAACATCTGTAAAAATTTGGTGGATATTCACAGCTTTGTTAGCTTTCCTCCGAAGCTCCAAATGTTCTAACGTGATGGCCTGCACCGCAAAAGTGAAAGAGAAAAAGCAAACTATAGTCAGCCAACAAGTGGGAAAGAGAAGCTGAGGTGAAAAAACATCTGTTTTCATGGTCATTATCACTGGCGATATAATTATCAGAGCCTTGAAACATGTAATCTTGTCTTTAATTGTTAACAGGTTGAGAAGTGAATAAACTCCCACCCCCTCCCACTCAACAAACAGCTACAAATAGCTTCAAATGACTTTGGGCCAAAGCATAACGCCAAAGTCAGTGTTTCACTCCGAAACTTGCTAATATCAAAGACTGGTTTTGATCCTACTTTTTTCACCCAGAGTATTTAATTAGAATTAAAATCAAAGTCAAGAAGTTGAATTACAAAATAAATACATTGCATTCAACTTATTTTTTAAAAAGTAACTTTAAGGAATTAAAGCTAATTTAAGCTATCCTTGAGATATTGACGAACCTAGTCACGTACCTAAAATTTCAAACAATGAGATCTAATGCATATCAAATTACAATGAATTGATCGTACCGATAAAGCCATTTCAGACAATTTTTTCATCTCTTTCAACACCTCTATCCCTCCCCCCTCCACCTCCAAACCCACCACCATCTTCTACCGGCCCTGGAAGAAGATTCCCCCTCAAACCTTCACCTCTGCCCTCGAAACCTCCGACCTCCTCACCCTGTAGAACTCTTTTTGCACCGACCTATCCTCCGCCTCCACCGCCCTCCATAACACCCTCTCCACTACCCTCGACACCTTGGCCCCCCTCACCACCAGAACCGTCTCCCACTCCCGATCATCACCGTGGTACACAACTCACCTCTGTTCCCTCAAAAGCCAAGTGCGAGCAGCTGAACGCACCTGGCTCAAATCTGGCCTCACGGTCCACTGGCAAATCTGGCTGGACCGCATCAAATTTTACCGCTCCGCCCTAGCCACCGCCAAATCAGCCTTCTACTCCAGGATAATCCTGGAAGCGAAGGACAACCACCGCCTCCTCTTCGCCACCACCAACCAGCTCCTCCGCCCCCCCCGTCTCGCTTCGCAGATCCTTTCCTCAAACGAACGTTGCGAGGAGATGTTGGACTTCCTCGAGTCCAAAATAGAGAAAATCCGCTCCGCGGTTTCCTCCCCCCACCTCTCCTCCACCTCCGCCCCTCCATCCGTTATTTCAACCCTCACCCAACCCTCCCTTCATACTTTCATCCCCACCTCCCCGTCTTCAGTCACAAAAATAATCACCTCCATTAAACCCACCACGTGTTTATTGGACCCCATCCCCACCCCCCTCCTCCGCACCCAGCTCCACCTTCTGGCCCCGCTCATTTCTGACATAATCAATCTTTCCCTCTCCTCAGGCACCGTCCCTACCTCCCTAAAAACAGCCACCATCAACCCTATCCTGAAGAAACCCTCCCTTGATGCGTCGCATCCATCAAGCTATCGACCCATCTCCAACCTCCCATTTTTATCCAAGGTCCTTGAAAGAGTGGTTGCCTCCCAGCTCCGCTCTTTCCTCTCAACTCACTCACTCCTTGAACCCCTCCAATCAGGTTTCCGCCCTGTTCACAGCACAGAAACTGCCCTGGTTAAGGTTACAAATGATATCCTAACCGCCTGTGACCAGGGCTCCCTCTACCTCCTCTTCCTCCTTGACCTGTCTGCTGCGTTCGACACAGTCGATCACACCATCCTCCTCCAACGTCTTTCCTCCTACCTCAACCTTCAAGGCACAGTCCTTGACTGGTTCCATTCCTACCTGACCCATTGTTTACAATTTGTATCTTCCAACGGTTTCTCCTCAAACCCCCGCACAGTTTCTCACGACGTCCTTCAGGGCTCTGTCCTCGGCCCCCTCCTTTTCACCATTTATACGCTCCCTTTGGGCGATGTCATCCGCAAACATGGGGTAAATTTCCACATGTATGCGGACGACACCCAGTTGTACCTTTCTGCCTCATCCCTCAACCCCCAGACCATCGATGTTCTGACAGCATGTCTGTCCGACATTGAGTCCTGGACGAGGGACAACTTCCTCCAATTGAACGTGAGCAAGACCGAGGCCCTCCTGATCGGCTCAAGCCAGCGCCTCCGCACATCGGGCGCTGCCAGCCTCAACATCCAAGGCTGTACTCTCCACCTCACAAAGCCAGTCAGGAACCTCGGCATCACGTTCGACCAAAAACTCTCCTTCCTCCTCCACGTCCGTGCCTTGACCGGCACCGCTTACTTCCACCTGCGCAACATTGCCAGGCTCCGCAAATATCTTACCCCCCACGCTGCCGAAACACTCGTGCACGCGTACATCACCTCAAGGCTGGACTACGGAAACTCTCTCCTCGTCGGCCTCCCCAGTTCCTCCATTCACAGGCTGCAGGTCATCCAAAACTCTGCAGCCCGTGTACTATCCCGCACCCACCTCCGCGACCACATAACCCCCAACCTCGCCCGACTCCACTGGCTCCCCATCCTCCAGAGGATCGAGTTGAAGATCCTCGTCCTCACCTTGAAGGCCTTACATGGCCTTGCCCCGCCCTATTTAACCGATCTACTCTCCCCCTACAAGCCCACCCGGACCCTCCGTTCCGCAGGACTTGGCCTGCTCCAAGCCCCACGCCCGAACCGCCCCACCATTGGAGGCCGGGCCGTCAGTTTTTCTGCTCCGACCCTATTGAATTCCATCCCCCAATCCCTCCATCTCGTTTTTTCCCTTTCCTCTTTCAAGGCCGGTTTGAAGACTTTCCTCTTCGACCGTGCCTTTTGTTCCACCCTGAATTTTTCGACCTCCCCTACGTGTTTCACCCCTTCCCGTACACTCCCCTCCCAGCTCGGGTCACACGCCTCCTGTGCAGCGCCTTGGGACGTCCTCCCGATGTGAAAGGCGCATTATAATTGTAATTTGTTGTTGTTGTTGTTACCGGGTCTTTAGGTTGAAAGTATATGGGAATAGGTCGCCCTATTGATGGGAGGTGGGTGCTCTCTGCTAAGCCTTTTGCTGGACTCTTTGACTCTGGGATTTCAGCTGGAATCTGAATGCTTGTCCCTTCTTGTTCCTGGTACTCAGTGGGTTGAGGTTGTTGAACTACATCACTTGAGAGGGGTAGGGAACTGACAAACTCATCCTTTTTCATCTGTGATAAATATTGCTGCTCACTAACTGTTTCACCTGAAATAACCACATTGTCTCTATCTTCCTCAAAGAGTGCAGTTTTTTGATCTGGCTGAATAAGTGCAAAGGCATCTTCCTTCAACATAAATATGGATTTCACTTGAAAACCTGAGTCTGTATCTGCCAGGTTGTCGGCTTGTTCTTCTTTGCTGGAGGCATCCTTGGCATCAACTGAGCCACGTATTTCAAGAGACATTTGGTCAACAGCATCTCCCGGTGTTCCTTTTGTATCAAACTGGTCTCTTGGTTGCTGAGGTACTACACTGAAGGGCACATCAATCTTACAATCAAAGATTGGTACATGAAGCTTTCTGCATGGGCTGTCAGATGGTATCTGCTTTGCCAATGCCTTGCGGCCTTTGGATCCATCCCGAGCGTCAATAAAACACTGCACTTCATGTTTAAGTTGTACTTGTGAGTCTTGAACTGGCAAGGGGCGGCTCGACTCATCCATTGCTCTAAAAACAAAATTGTGATCACTGCAAAGATGTTAAAAGAAAATGTGAGGAGGCAACACAATTTGATTAAGAAGCAGTGACATTACCAACAACAAATTGCTTTTATTTACTCCCTTTGACACGGGGTGATATCGCAGAGGTACTAAAGTGAAAGTGCATGGCAAAGGGTAGCAAATCCATAGCGCAATGAAATAAATCATACTGTAGTGAAAACATGACTGTAGTGAAAATGATGGGCAGCTCTCGCCCCACTCCTTGAACAAATAATATTTTTAGTCGGAGGTGGTTCTGTACTCCTTTCATTATTTTAATACCTAAATGTACATGTTTTGTTCAATTGTTTCTACATCTTTTTTTTTAAAAAAAGCTCTCCTTTAAACCTTAGCATCCTTGAGCGATTTGCTGCCTCCCTACAGAGAAGTATCCGCCATCTGCTCATCACCTCTCTAAGCAGCATAGCTGGGATAGGGGGTTGGGGATGGTGTAAGGCACAAAATATGCTGACAGATCCTATTAAGAAATGCTGCAAATTCAAACCAGTCATTTTGAAAAATACAGCGGAAAAAATTGTAGCTGTAGTCACTTTGGTAATTTGCCTATTTATAACTGAGGAGCTGTTGCAGGAAAGCATTCAGTGTTTACCTAGCGGTAAGTAGGAAACCAATTATTAGTTGATTGGCAAATGTTTTTTTTGAGGTAATAATCCATTTAAAAAAATGTGGTCACTCAATCCACAACTGTTTGTGGGACACTGCTGTGTGCGTTTCACCCAGAAAATACAGTCAATTCACTTTACAGTATATTCTGTGAAGTGCTTTGAGACATTTTGAAGATGCGATAATGCGCTATATCGAATGCAAGGATTATTATTGCATTACTATATCCTCGGCTCAGTCTCAGTGCTGTTTCCATAGCAGCTGCAAAAACAGAAAGTGATGTCACATGCACTCTTACACATGCTCTGCTGTTTTCCCTCTTGCCACAGAGTGCAACGGTGTGTGTTTCAGCTTCGGAATCTGCAATCGTTTTGCTGTTGCTACAATAATGCATAGCCCTGGATGGAACAAACACTGTTACTGTGCTTAAAATGTCCTTAAATTAAATAATTAAATGAAAGGTTTGCTCCTGATAAGAGGCCAATACAATACAAATTTACATTTACAGAGTGCCTTTCACACTGGGAAGACGCCCCAATTTTGCATCCAAGCTGGGGACAAGATGACCAAAGAGGGAAGTCTTGAAGCTGTCCTTGAAGCAGACGAGGGAAGGCCAGAGTCAAAGGGACTCCAGGATGCAGTTCTATGGACTGAAACAGATACGCTGAAAGCCTGGGGCAGGGGGTTTTCAGCAGGCTAGTGCCCACCGAACTGATCAAGTAGCCATGTAGGTAGGGTTTGGGGGGTCAGAGGCAGGCCAAATGGCTGTAGAACCACATAAATTTGAGCAGAGACTAAGTCCTGTTGGCTCCTGTGGACAACGTCCACTCAGCAATGTATGTACTATTGCATTTAATGTAGAATGGATCAGTGGTTAAAGAGAAATGATTGTTCAACAACCCTGCATTCATATAAAAAAAAAGCTATGTTAAAATAGCAAAACAGACTCCAATGATCCAGTGATTCCCAGAATACCAATGCTGCTCTGAATCAACTGCTCCACTGATTGACTTTGATGTTTAATTCAGAAAATTTGGGGACCAAATATGTTCGTCAATTACACGGGACAAATGATAAAAGATCCAGAATATATTATAAGACAAGAGGCATCTCAAAGGTAAAACATTTTATGACAAGTAGATGTTGCATTCACCTTAATCTGCTAACGACAATGAGTGCCCTGCTCCCTCTCCCCCTTCTGTGCCACCCCTAGACCCCACAGCCTCCTGCAGGATGACCATGACCCACTAATCCGCAGCCTCATGTCTTAGCCTGCGCATTTTGGCTGCTGCCCCAGACCTGAGCTGCCCCTCCCTCGAAATGCCCCCCTCTCTGCAACTCTCCCGCTCTGTTCTGCCCTCTCTCCGCCCTCCTCGCCTCCTATCCCACACTTGACCATTCCCACAGCTTCTCTCTGGGAAGCCTGGGAATCCTCTGCTGGGCTCATCGTGACATGTCGGTATTGGCTATCCAGCAGCAGCCACACTGACTGCCCCATTCCTCACTACTGCTACAAGCCACACTGGACCCAGACTCTGAGGGCTAACCTCTCCTCTCTCATCCGCATCCCCACCCTCCCAACCAATCCAATACCCCATCCCCTCTCACACATCCATCCGCCAACTATTCCTTCCACATCGGCCTTCAAAATACCCACTCCCTCTGCAACAAGACGCTGGCTGTCAACGATCTCATCCTCAATGAGAACTTTGATATCATGGGCCTCACAGAAACCTGGATCATCTCGGGTGATACCTTCCCCCTCATGGAGACCACAACATCTGGCTATACCTCCCATCACACACCCTAACCACCACTGTGGTGGTGTGGCCCTCAGCTCCAGGGCGTCACTTGCCCTATTCCCCTACTCCTCTGATTCTTTGCATTCATTTGAACACCTTACCCTCTGCCATTCCACCCATCTCTCACTCAAAATTCTCCTCATTTACCGACCCCAAATCCTCCCTCAGCTTCAATTCTGACATCTCCTCCCTCCTGACTTCCCTCTGCCTCTACTCCGATTGCCGCATCATCCTCGGTGACTTCAAACTCCATTTCACCCCCACTTGCTCCACCTCGGACTTCTCTCTCCTCTTCTCTTTCAACCTCTCCCTCCACATCCATTCCGCAACCCACAATCACGGCCACCTGCTTGACCTGGTGATCACCTGGGGCCTCAATGTCTCGGATGTCACCCTCACCGACAGCCATCTCCGATCACCATTTAATCTCCCTCAACTCCTCTATCCCTCTCCCCATTGCCTCCAAACCTACCACCATCTTCTACCACCCATGGAAGAAGATCTCCCTACAAACCCTCCCCTCTGACCCACCTCGTACACCGACTCATCCTCTGCACTTACTCTCCTCACCACACTCGCCACTACACTCAACGCCTTTGCGTTGGGAGGAGAGGTTACCCCTCACCTCCTGAAACGCCTCCTATTCTCGAACCTCACCTTGGTTCACCAGCCACCTCCGCTTGCTCAAGGGTTAGGTGCGGACTGTCGAAAGCACTTGGCTCAAATCCAGCCTAAAGGTCCATTGGCCTATCTGGCTGGACCATATCAAAACTTACCGCACTGTTCTCAACTCCACCAAATCATCCTTCTATTCAGGATAATCCTGGAGGTGAAGGGCAACCCTAGACTCCTGTTCTCCACCACCAACCGGCTCCTCCGCCCTTCCCGCTACACCTCGCAGATTTTTTCCTCTAATTCCCACTGCGAGGAAATGCTGGATTTCCTCAAGACCAAAATCAATGGAATCCACTCAGCTGTTACCCCCCTTCCAATTACCAGTTCCTCTCCACCTCCCTCATGCACTACGACTCCTGGCCATTGCTCCTTCCACACCTTTGAACCTGTCTCCCCTCCTCTGTCATCACTATCATATCCACCATGAAGCTCACCTGGACCCCATCCCCACCCTTCTCCTTACCTCCCAGCTTCACCTCCTTGCTGACACCATCAACCTGTCCCTTTCATCCGGCACCATTCCCACCCCCCATTAAAACAGTTACCATCACCCCACTCTGAAGACATCTTCCCTTGACCCACCACAGCTCCCTAACTACCGGCCCATCTCCAACCACTGTCTTATGCGGCGATGCTTAGGGCTCTGTCCTTAGTCCCCTCCTCTTCACCCTCTACATGCTTCCCCTCAGTGACATCATCCACAGACATGGGTTAAACTTCCACATGTACATGGATGACATTCAACCTTTCAGCTTCCACCCTCAACTCCAGGACTACTGGTCTGTCTGTCGTCATCAAGTCCTGGATGAGAGCCAACTTTCTCCAGCTGAATGTCAGCAAGACTGAGGCCTTCCTGATTGGCTTGTGTCAGCGCCTCCGCACCTCAAGACCCTCCTTTTCGATCTTGCCTCCCACCTCTCTCCCTCCCCCGGAGCCTGCCCCTCCCCCCTGCTCAGGTCCCGACCCCTGACTGTTCAACACCTTGAGACGTCCTCCCGACGTGAAAGGCACTTTATAAATGTAATTTTTTTTTGCTGTTGTTATCATTGTTGTAATCTAAAATGCCAATTGCATAAAAGGCAATTAGATGCTGTTTTTTCAACTAGCTTAAGTGAAATGATCAAGTTTCATATTTGAAATGATGTAGTGTATAAAAGGTCATGTAAATCAAATCACCTAAATCTCACAGCGTGGTCCGGTCCATCCATTCCAGAAACATGTGTTGATATTTTCTGAAATGATTAAGAGAATGGGTCTTCATTTGGATTTTATTCAGAATTTAAACTTTTGAATTCAACTGCACTTTTAAAAGTTTTACATTGTCGCACCACAATTCCGAATGCACTGTACCTCCCTCTGAACTTTACACTTTGTATTATTTTTAATCTATTAATGATATTATTTAAATAATTTAAATGCTTCACGTTTCAATGTTGATTACATAGCAGTGAAGGGTACAGATAATTATAGAAATCACAGCAAAGGGCAGGGCTATTCAGACGATCGAGCGTGCAATGGTTTGAACTCTAATCACATTTCCCTGCTCCCTCCCTATATCCTTTTATAACCTTCCTCTTCAAACGTTTAGTGGTTCCTTTTTGAATATCGTTATGCTCTCAGTCTCGATAGCCAATTGTGGCACAGTATCCCACATTTTAAGAACCCTCTTTGGAAAAAAAGTTCCTTGTATTCTCTTTGCCCCTCTGAAAGCCCCCATTGACAACCCTGATTGTATGCTTTCCAGTCACTGGTTTAGTAAATCGAATTTAATAAGAGTAATCATTCACTGATTTTCCATTCAAAATCATTCCAAATTTTTAATATCTCTATTAGATCCATTCATAATCCATGCATTTATTACAGATCAGAACTCTGCTGGTCGTATGCTCTCTCATACTAAGCTCCTTGATCCTATCACCCCCACCCTCGCCAGGCTCCACATCCCCTAGGATAGAGTTCAAAATCCTTATCCTTGCTTTCAAACTCATCATCCCGGTGAAATGGAGTCTAGATGCCATTTGGATAATTCCCAGCACATTTAACACTTGGAAAGAATCACATATCACAATCATTTGTAGAATGATACTTGTTGAAATAATCTGATAGTAAGGCAACTAAATCGTATTGCTATAAGCTGTAGTTTTTCATCATCAAATATCTTGCTGTAGTTCCCTAGACTCTGTTTGCCTACTATAACATGTTCATTGGCAGAGCCGGGACAATGAACTCTTCAGTGCGGTAAAATATTTATTGAAAGAACGCACTATCAATGAGTTCACTTCATGTATAAAACAGTAAACGTGTCAGTGTCAAAACTAACCCTGGGGTGAGGTATGTGAGAGCTCTCACCACCTAGAGATAACATCCCATATTTTGGCTCAGTTGGTAGCACACTCTTTCCTCTGGGACTGAAAGTTTTGGTTTTAAGTTTCACATTGGGCTTGCACCTCTACCTATTTACCCTAATACTCCAACCAGTAAGGCATTGTTGGAAGCGCTGTGTTGTCCTTTGGATATGAATTTAAACTAACGTCATGGCTGCTCGTTTTTCAGGCACATTAAAATTCCATGAAAATAATTGAACAGTAATGGGAAATTATCCTGGTGTCCTGGCTAACAATCATCCAAATTAATTGGTCATCATTCACTTCATGTCTAACTCTGAGACTTTGCTGTGCATAAATTGGCTGGTGAGTTTGCCTACAAATACACTTGACAGTAATTATGTAAAGCACTGTGAGACATTTCAACATCATGAGGCCAGTAATACAGTCGATGTGGGAACTTCATTGCTCACTTGTGGGATGAATTCCACATTCAGTGACCCGATTAAATCAATTATGATCAACTTTGAGATGTCTTGAAGACGTGATAAGGCGCTATATCAAATATAAGGATTATTATTATTATCAATCATAAAAATATCTACAGACTCTTTTACCTTGTATTATAAAATGTATAGAACTGTGTAAAATGTTATCAAAATATTGTTCAGAAAAACATTTTCTAAATTAACGTCAGTCTTTTGCTACCAAGATGTTTGTTTTGCAGGTGTGAAAAATACACGATTGCCAGTGGCTTTGTAACCAGTAGGTTAGGGTGATAAACCTCCAAGATTTCATCTGATGTTGAATCCCACTGGCTTGGAATACATTTGTTGCTGTGAAGCTCAGCTTCAATTAGTTTTTATTTAAAATTTGCTTTTTACTGACTGTAAAGTGTTGTCGTTTCTATTACTGAAACAGCTAACACAACAGGGGAAACTTCCTTAGTATTGTTTGCTCATTGGCACATACAGGGGGAGTAGGTGTATTCCTTGCTTGATCAAATTAATCAAATTAGGATAATCAGCATCAATCAATCAAAATTACATTTATATAGTGCCTTTCACATTGGGAGGATGTCAGAGCATAGGAGGAAAGGGAATGATTAGGAGGATTTTTTTTCATAGAGTTGTTGGGATTTGAAGTGCTCTGTTGGGTGTGATGGTCAAGGCAGCTTCCAAAAGAGAACTAGGTACCTATCAAGAAAAAACAATAACTTGCATTTACCTAGTAACTTTCATGTGGGGTAGAGTTAAAACACTCAAAAGAGGAATCATTTGCAGGGATACAGAGCAAAAGGCAGATATATGAACTGAATGAATCGCTCTTTTAAAGAGCCAGGAGAGACATGAAGGGCCTATTTGCCACACATTTCTATGGTTCTATGCACAGTGAGTAAACTGAAATATGCAAAAGCCAACTGCTGTACCATGATTGTCATTTCAATTGATACGAGCATAGGTGTGGGACACAACTGAGCCAGTGGCTGAAGCTGCTTTCTGATGTTATTTTCTGGGTGCTGAGCAAGTCAGTATAATATGCAGTTGGAAGGTAGTTATTTATTATTCGCTTATTTTAATATGGCCCAACTTTGTAACTGTCAAGCAAGAGCGATAACCTCCCATGAGTTCATCTCACACAGGTCACACCAGCTTGGAATATATTTGCTGCTGCTGTGAACCTGATTATTTATTCTTACAATTATTTGAGTTATTTAAACACAAGACATTCCCTCATGCCAATGTAACCACAGACCATCATATATAATGCCACGTATGACACACTTGATGCATTTCTCTTACCGTTTGGCCTGAGTCCTTTTTTTGACGTAACTTAGGGCTCATGGCTTGCTGGCTTGTGTTCCAGTTCCCCAAATCCAGGCCCTCTGTTCTCATCTTCAACAGCTGGTATTTATTCCATAGCTTTTTTTCGGTTCTCGGCTTGGCAACTGGAAAATACCCACTAGGTTCCTGACCTACATGGCCTCTCCAATCAAAATAAGCTATTTTATCTGGTGAAAAGGAAGAACATCCAGAGTCATATTGGATGTAAATTTGTCTCACAGGCAAAACCAAGCCTCCAACTGCTATTTCAACATTAACCCTGCACGGCTTTGTGTCAGGTCCACTTTTAAATGTGCAAATTGAGCGGCTGGCCTTCTTTGTGCTTTTAGCTGACAATTAGAAAAATAACTCACAATTAAATAGCTGTGTATGTGTTTGCATATATGTGCAACATTAAAATATGGGAAAAGAAGGGGAGAGGTGAGTGTAGGGAGCAATCCCCCAAATTCTTTCTGTAGGATCTGAAACCTACTCCTTTCCATGTTAGTGGTTCAAGATGGGACAGGTATTGGGCAATAAATTATACATAATACTGGTAATTTACCATTGAAAAGCTCGCATTGGTTTTTCTGCTTTCACAGACTTGATAATATCACTGTTGTTGGATGGTGGAAGCCATCCAACAACATGTGAATTGGAGCCATAGAAATGAATCACCACCAATCATTGGTGGCTGTGATTCTTCCCACTTAGCTTCCATTATCTATTAGAGCCAAAGCCCTGAAGGATGGGATAGTTCTTGATGAACAGACAGCAAGAATCTTGCCAGTACATAATGTTCACAAAGGTTATATGTGTGGTTTTAGCTGGTTAAATTCCAGCAGTATTCCAATGCATATTCTGGGGTTCCCAAATCTTGGCTCTTCCATTATTGCTAATTATTGTGCATTAGCTTAGGCCACTCGTTGACATCAAAAAGACATGCTTTCAGTTACGTTTACTGAAATCCATACAAATGTGAAGCACAAAAGGTGGCCATTTGGCCTATTGTGTTTGTCCTGATTCCCTGAAAGAGCATTCAGTTGAGTCATTTTTCTTACCTTTTCTCTCCCCATACATTTTTTCTTGTATTTCATCTTTTCAGATATTTATTCTAATTCTTTCTTAACAGCTAAATATAGATTCTGTCTCAGCCAAAGATCAAAGGTGAGGTTTAACACATCCTATCAACCCTCCATAAATGTTTTTATTGAATCAATACAGTTATCTTCCTTTGTGCTCCTGCTGATTATCTTACATCTGTGTCCTTCAGCTACAGACTCCCTAACAATAACAACAACAAAATTACATTTGTATAGCGCCATTCACGTCAGGAGGATGTCCCAAGATGCTGAACAGTTATTGATTCAGACTCAAGCTGACGACAGAGGGGAGCGGGGAAGGAGTTGCCGATGGGTCCATCAAAGAGGAGAGTCTTGAGGCGAGACTTGAAGGAGGCTAGGGAGGGGGTGAGGTGGAGGGACTTCGGGATGGAGTTCCAGAGGTTGGGGGCAGAGTGGCTGAAGGCTCGCCCACCAATGGTTAGGCAGGTGGGTTGGGGGACGTGGAGCAGGCCAGAGCCCGCTGAATGGAGTGAGGGGGCAGGTTGGATAGGGGATAGGAAGTCACGGATGTAGGGTGGGGTGAGGTCATGAAGGGCTTTAAATGTGAGGACCAGGATCTTGAATTGGATCCTTTGGCTGATGGGGAGCCAATGGAGTCAGACAAGGATGGGAGAGATGGGATCACGGAATTTGGAGCGGGAAAGGACATGGACCGCAGAGTTCTGGATTATCTGCAGCCTGTGGAGGGAAGAATTGGGAAGACCAACCAACAAGGCATTTGCATAATCAAGGCGGGATGTAATGAAGGTGTGGATGAGGCTTTCAGTGGTTTTAGGGGTAAGGTAATGGCGGAGTTAGGAAATGTTGCGGGGGTGGGGAAAGGCAGAGCGAGTCATTGCTTGGATGTGAGGGAGGAAAGACAGTTGAGGATCGAACAAGACACCGAGGTTCCTGAATGGCTTGGTGAGGTTAAGTGTGCAACCATGGAGGTTGATGCAGCCAGCGCCTGATGCAAGAAGGCACTGACGTGAGCCAATCAGTAGGGCCTCGGACATTCAACTGTAGAAAGCTTGCTTTCATCCAGGACTTGATGTCTGACAGACAGTCTGTCAGGACAGTGGTAGTCCTGGAGTCCAAGGTAAAGGCAGAGAGATAGAGTTGGGTGTCATCTGCATATATGTGGAAGTTAATCCCATGTCTGTGGACGATGTCACCAAATGGGAGCATACAGATGTTGAAAAGTAGGGGGCTAAGGGTAGAACCCTGGGGGATGCCACAAGTGACAGTGCGGGTGCCGGAAGAGAAAACATTGGTGGCGACAAAGTGTAGGCGATGAGAGAGGTAGGAGTCGAACCAAGCAAGGGCAGGTTCACGGAGATTGAGGAAGGAGTCAACTAAGTTGACTAATGGAAATAATTTCCTACTGCATACCTGTAGATTATTTCATGCCTTTTACCTACAAACTGAGTCAAAATTAGTGATACTGTACAGAGCAGCATAAAGTGATACTGCACACAGCAGCAGAAAGTAATATTGTACATTCAACGATATTGATGCATAGTTTAACTTAGTAACAGTCTTTTCACAAGAAAGACTGTGGAGCTCAAGACATGAGTAGTATGGTCACTTGCATCCATTCAACTCCCGCCCCAGGTTTGACCGATGGTCTGAATGGTAGCGGAATACATTTAGTAGAAGTGCCACACATCGCAGTGTCGCTCCATCACATCAGGCATTTTCCTTCATTTGAACTGAGGCATTTCCGGAAGGTCAGAGAACATTCCATTCCAGAAGCTGCAGCCCTGCTGCATAAAGCATTTTCTGTGAGCATTTCTGTAATCATATGGTTCCGTTGAACCCTATTTAGAAAATGCCCATGTGACTCCTCTGGTTATCTTTAGAAGTAATGATGAAAAATGCTAACTGGGCAGTTCAAAGATATCCTGGTTGTGAAATTCCTCATTGTGGAAAAATTGGATTTCAAGTTTGCTATAAAATTAACCGCACTGTGCACTGAGAACTGTTGATAGGGGCAGCAGGGTATGCAGAGGTAAGAGCACTCACTGCTCAACAAGTGGACATGGGTTCAATTCCCACCAGGGCCAAGCATTGGACAAATTTCCTAAGTAGGACCCTGGCTTTTAGTCAATTGGCAGATCGTTACCCTGACGTACCCTGCCTGGGAATCAAACTCAAGTTTCTCGCTTGTGAGGCAAATGCTCGAAAAATTGAATCCAATGTTATAAAATAATTATTCCTGTATATCAGCCGGATTACTGTAAAACACTTGACAGAACTACAGTGACACAGAAGTAATTTGAAGTCTGACATAGAGTTCAATAAATCTTGCCCACCTATTACTGGTGCAGTTTTCAGACCATGTGTTTGATATCCTGGCTCGCAACCCAAACTACTGACCTGTTAAATTTGTAAACAGTGGCTTTTATTTCAATAACAGTCATAGATATATCTATACAGAGAGAGAGAGAGTAGGGAGGGGGGGAAGGGGAGTGAGGGAAGAATATGGGCTAAAATTTCACACTAGCCCAAGAACTCACAGATTTGTCATATTTGGCTGCTTTGTTTGCTGACGAAAAATGTACAGTCGATACATGACAGTGAAATCCTGTGAAACTCTTTGAAACGTTCTCCCAACATGAAATCCGCTGTAAAAATGCAAGGATTATTATATGCATTCAGTTTTTTTGGGGTCAGTCATTGGCTGACACATGCGGAAACCCATCCCCATGCTTAAGCGTAACCAAACCAAATGGAGTATGATGGATCGTGGAAATCCCAGGGATATAATAATTGAATAAACTAATTCAATCGAATAAACAATAATTGAATAAACTAGGGCTGTATTCTCTGGAGTACAGAAGAATTAGGGGGGATCTTATTGAAACATATAAGATTCTTAAAGGGCTAGATAAAGTAGGCACTGAGGGACTGTTTCCCCTGGTAGGAGAATCTATAACCAGGGGTCACAGTCTTAAAATTAAGGGTCAGTCTTTTAGAACAGAGTTGAGGAAACATTTCTTCACTCAGAGGGTAGTGAATTTATGGAATTCATTACCCCAGAAGGCTGTAGATGCTCAGTCCTTGAACATTTTCAAGGCTGAGACTGAAAGATTTTTGAAAAATAGAGGGATCAGGGGATATGGGGATAGGGCAGGTAATCAAAGTTAGGTGAGAAGATCAGCCATGATCTTACTGAATGGCGGAGCAGGCTCGTAGGGCCGAATGGCCTACTCCTGCTCCAATTCTTATGTTCTTATGGTCTTATATCTATTGGAATGGAATGTGCATGCTATCCTTGGGGGGACTCATCCTGTTTACTTAATTCTGGTATTTCTTTAAGTACTTTCCAAGCACTGCTCATGATCCATAGCTGCTGCCAAAACTCCTGTGGAAACCATGAGCTTGATCTTGGATAGGGATCACTTTACATGGATAGGGTAGCGATTAAAACATGGGACAAGTAAATACACAACAGTAAGAATAGATAAACCAAGGAACAGCATTCAATGTTACTCACCTTGTTTCAAGAGAGTTGGAAAATGTGAAAGTCTAAAGTCGATCATGCCATCCTCCTCCACCGTCTCCACCCCCTTAACCACCGTAGTGAGACAGCACTCGCATGGTTCAAGTCCTAGTTAACTAACCACTAACAATACATTTTGGCAAAATGGTCTCCTTCCACATCTGCTGGGTACCCCAAGGCTCCATCCTTGCCCCCCTTGTTTTCCTTATCTACATGCTCCCTCTCAGCAATGCCATCCACAGACATGGGGTCAATTTGCACAAATATACAGTCAATTCACTTAACAGTATATTCTGTGAAGCGCTTTGAGATGTTGATAAGATGTGAAAAGCGATATATCAAATGCAAGGATTATTACTATTGTAATCTATTTAGGATGTTTAATTGAAGGGCCATAATTTGTTTAACACCTTTTGATCGATACAGGACACTTGGATTTGTTTTAACGAACATATTTTTTGTTTGCGCATGCGCAGTACATATTTTGAATATCGCGGTTGGATTTTGCGTGTCCTTTTTGTCCATATGCCCAGTCCATAGTGTATTCGCGGGTAAATCACGCTCGCACCTGATATCCAAGCATTTGAACTGGCCAATAGCATGTCGCCAAATCATTGTTTAAAAGCCAGCTGATTTTGAAGTGACACCGTGCCATGTCCGTATTACAGTAATTTCCAAACATTTCCGAGCAACTTAGAGCGATTTAGAGCCTCTAACGAGTTTATAGCAAGTTTTTAGTAAGTGAAAGAGCAGCGATAATACCACTAGCGTCCAGAAACCCCCCAAAGTCATCACTTTAAATACTAAATTAGAGGTGATTTACAGTGATCGATTCTGGTGAAAAAGGTACGGACGTCAGGAGGGCTTTAGGGCTGCCTAGATCAACAGTGGCTACTATAAAACAGAATAAGGACAATATACTGGCAAGTTCAAGGTGTGTTACATCTACAGGTGTAAGCAGATTAGCAAAACATAGGAGTGATGTGATGGAAAACATGGAAAGAATGCTGAGTGTCTGGATTGAGGATCAGAACCAGGGCAATATACTATTCAACACCCTGGTTATCCAAGAGAAGGCAAAATCATCATTTAGGGAGTTAAATAATCAGGAAGGAGAAGGCTCAACGGCACCATCTTTCAGTGCTAGCAGAGGGTGGTTTCAAAGGTTTAAAAGATGCTGTGGGCTCCAAAACATCAAGATGAGTGGGGAAGCTGCAAGTGTCACTGCCACTGTCACACTGCCAGTGTTTGCCAGTAGTGTACTGTTGTAAAGTTTGCCAGTATTGAAGTACAATACTGTACAGTTACCCCAAGTACCCCTTCTTGCCTATATGTGTTAATTTGTGTTTTGTGTGTTATGTTGTGTGGTTTTGTGTGTTATTTAGTGGGTTTAAGATCCAAAACTTTTGTGAAAAGAACGCATCTTTGGTTATATAATGCGACCGCATGGGAAATCGCATTTTGATTTAGGACATTTCGATCTAGATACAGTTTTTCAGGAACACAACCCTGTCCTAAATAGAGGTTTACCTGTATTATGTGGATGACACAGAAATCTACTTCTCCTCCAGCTATGAATCCCAGTCCACCGATGTCCTGCCAGCTTGTTTGATGGACAAGGCCTGGATGAGCACAAATTTCTTGCAGCTGAATGTCAGCAAGATGGAAGCCATATGCTTTGGCTCCTATTAACGTCATATCTTCTGTGAGTCTGAACTCTTCAACTTCTCCAGGCTCCTCCTTAGATTCTCCAAACCTATGCTCAACTTAGGAGTCAGGTTTCCTCTCTACCATTCCCTGACCAGGACCATTTTTTTCCACCTCCATCGCATTGCACACCTCCATCCGTAACCCACAAAAAAACAACGTCAGTCCCTGACTGGACTATTCCATTACCCTCCTCGCTGGTTTCCCCAGCTCCACCATATACAAAATTCACCTAATTCAGAACTCATTCCACCTGGATTCAAAGTCTAAAATATTTCTACTTTCCTGGTCATCATCATCACCACCACTCTAATGTAAAGTATACACTTGTTCTAGGAAGCATAAATAGTCTTTGTCTCTGTGCATCTCAAAATAAGGTAATTTCCAAAACTCAAGGTTCTGTACCTCATTATACCAGTCCGTGCCAAGCTCCACTTGTTCCCAATTACTGAATGGATCAATTTCAAGATTCTCTCACTGTTTTCAAATCTTCACGTCTCCCTCCCCACCTATCCAATTTGCTTAGATCCCCGCTCCCTTGCCTGCTGCCTCCATTCGGATGACTCCAGCCTCCTGTTTGTCCCTCTGCTCCACCATTGGTGTCCGTCCCTTCAGCCCCGACACCCCAAAACTCTCTCCCTCAAACCCTCAGCCTTGAGCCCTCCCTAACCACTTTCAAATCCCTCCTAAAGACCTTCCTTTTTTGTTTGTGCTTATGCTCACCTCCCCTCTCCCTGTAAATGGGGGTCAGACTTTGCCACTGTTAAGCTGCTCTGGGACATTACCCCATATGAAGGGCACCAAATACCAGTTGTTGTTGTTACTACCCAGGTACCTGTTTTATCTTCTAAATGGTCAACATTTAATGGCTAGTTTTAGGCATAATTATCCTCACCCTTACCCCCAACTTTCACACAATGATTTGGACTAAACCTTCTTTCAAAATTATGAACCCATAATCTTAATATTAATTAATATTAGGTATTAATATTAATAACTAATATTACCTAAAAACAATAGTTTGGTCACTCAATTCACGTCTGTTGTTACTGTAAGCAATTGGCTGCCACGTTTCACCCACAAGTCAATTAACTTTACAGCATATTCAGTGAAGCACCTTGAGACATCTAGAAGACGTGAACAAGCGCTTTATCAAATGCAAGGATTATTATTATTACCTGCTTACCACTAGCAGATTAAAAAAAAGTTTTTATTGACCTTCGAGGCAGCATTTTAGAGTAAGTATGAATGAGAATAACCCTTGCATTCATTATAGCACCTCTCACTTGGGCAGGATTTCTCAAAGTGCTTCACACGATTTACACTAAAGTCCAGTGACTGTGCATTTCGTCGGTGAACAAGTCAGTCAATTTTCTGAGAACAATATCTTACAAGCACCATGACGTGAAAAAATAATATTATCTAAGAAATTGTTGACCTTCAACAATAATTCAATTCAAATCAAATAAGGCAGGTTTACGAGCCCATCTCTCGGGGTACTTGATATTTCAGAAGCATATTTGTTGATTTCTGGAATATTTGTTCTCTTAACAATAATGGACATTCCTAATTCCAGAGGTTCAGAATCAAATTGATAATTAAAAGAGTGAGATTCTGAATATGCTTTCAAATAGAGTGAATGAAGCAACATCATGAGGATACCGACGAAAGCGCTCCATTTCAGAAATGTCAAATAATATAGGTAATTTGACTTTCACATAGACAACAACAACAAAATTGCGCTTATATAGCACCTTTCACATCAGGAGGATGTCCCTTAAACAGCTAATCTGCTGTAAGTAGCCATTATTAATGACCTGAAATCACAGTAATAATATATCATTTTAAGTGTGAGTGGTTGGATATGAACTCTGACTTGCATGGAATGAAAGCAATATATGCAGCAAAAGCAATTACAACTTCAATTGATTTACTTTATAAAATGCTTCACTAGTAAATTAGCTGTAATTAATGGTAAATCTCTAATACATATAGTTCGCAGGTTTGCATTTCAGCTGTGTTATTGATAATAACTTTAAAATTCTCATTAACGCATTACTAGTTTGCTGGAAAATGTTGTCTCTTTCCTGTGATCTAAGAAACAATGATTTTATTCCCAGTCAGAAGAAGGTCCCAAGGCACTGAACAGTCAGATCAGCACACTAAGATTATTTGTGAAAATAGAAGCGCACAGAATTGGAGGTAATCTTATGACGTGGCTTGGAAATTGGTTTGGAGGCAGGAAACTGAGAGTAGGGATACAGGGAATGTTTACTAATTGGCGGGACGTGACAAGTGGTGCCCCCAGGGGTCTGTATTGGGACCTCAGTTATTTGCTATATATATATAAATTATTTGGATGAAGGAATAGAAAGTTTTATATCCAAGTTTGCAGCCCACACTAAGATCGGAGGCTCAGTATGTAGTGTAGATGAGAGTAGGAAGTTACAAATAGATTTAGACAGATTAAGTGATTGGGCAAAGCTGTGGCAACAATAACAACAAAATTATACTTGTATAGCGCCTTTCATGTCAGGAGGATTTGGCAGATGGAGTTCAATGTAGGAAAGTGCAAGATCATCCACTATGGACCAAAAAAAGATAAGGCAGAATATTTTCTTAATGGGGAGAAATGGCTGATCCATCCCTCTCCTAATCCTTTCAATTCCAATTTCCCACTTTCTCCCCGTATCCCTTAATAGCCTGACCCAGCAAAATTGGTCAACCTCACTAATGAAGGTGTGGGTTGATCCAGCATTCACAGCCTTTTGGGGGAAAGAATTCCAGATTTCTACCATACTTGGTAAGAACTGTGGAGGAGCAAAGAGATTTGGGTATCCATATCCACAAATCACCAAAAAAAATCCCAGGTGCTAAACGTAATAAAAAAGGCAAATGGAAATGTTGGCCTTTAGCTCGAAGGACTTGAGACACAAAGAGGACAAAATAATGTTTCAGCTGTATCGAGAATTAGTCAGACCCCATCTGGAGTACTGTGTTCAGTTTTGGGCACCACACCTCAGGAAATATATATTGGCCCTGGAGGCGCAGGTTCACTAGAATGTTACCAGGCCTAAAAGGGATAAGTTAAAAAGTAAACTTGGATTGTACTCCCTTGAGTTTAGAAGATTGAGGGGTGATTTGATTGAGGTATTTAAGATGAGATAGGGATTTGGTAGGGTAGATAGAGAGAAGCTTTTCCTCTAGTGGGGGAATCCAAAACAAGGGGACATAGTCTTAAAATTAGAATCAGGCTACTTAAGACTGAAATCAGGAAGCATTTTATCACTCCAAGTGTGGTAGAAATCTGGAATTCTTTCCCCCAAAAGGCTGTGAATGCTGGATCAACCCACACCTTCATTAGTGAGGTTGACCAATTTTGCTGGGTCAGGCTATTAAGGGATACGGGGAGAAAGTGGGAAATTGGAATTGAAAGGATTAGGAGAGGCACGGATCAGCCATTATCTAATTAAATGGCGGAACAGGTTCGAAGGGCTGAATGGCCTAATCTTGTTCATATGTTTCTAAACTCCACGACCCCATCTCCCCGATTCTTGCCTGACTTCATTGGGCATCATTGACGCACAGCATAAACAAATCTAATCATTCAGAGGATTCAATTCAAGATCCTGATCCTCACCTTTAAAAGCTTCCGTGGACTTGCCGCACCTTACCTCTGCGACCTCCAAACCCCCTACCATCCTGTCCGCTCCCTCTGCTCAGCAGGCTCCATGTCCTCCAACCCACCCACCCCACCATCGGCGGGTGAGCCTTCAGCCACTCTGTCCCCAATCTTTGGAATTGCTTCCCACAATCCCTCTAGCTCAGTCCCTTCTGAGCCTCTTACATGTCCTGCCTTAAGATCTTCCTCTTCAACCATGTCATCAGTCAGCCCCTCTTCCCCTCCCTTCCATCCATCCTCCCAGGTACAAAACACTGACTGTCCAGCGCCTTGGGACGTCCTCCCAACATGAATATGAATGGCGCTAAACAAATATAATTTTGTTGTTGTTATTTCACAGCACTACATTTTTGTAAGTTTTAAAAAAAAGTGGTTATTTTTGTTTTGTCGTCATGAAGATGAGAGACGTCAACGGTGTTGAATGGAACACTTCCCCACTTGCATCCCAGTCTAAGTGTTCTATGATCATGTATTCAAGGCCAGACATAGAGCTAATCTCTCTCTGCTCTAACATAGTATGACATAACCTCTAGTCTCAGAAAAGAACTCCTTGTTTGGCTGGTGTGACATTTTCAATTTTCACATCCCGCATGGCCTCTCTGAGTGAGATTATCAACTCGGTGTGAATTTGGGCTAAAGCGTAGATACTTTTGTGCTGTGCATCAATGATGCCCACAAGGAAAGGATTATACCTGTCAAAATGGATTTCACTTAGAATGCTTTAAAACCAACAGAGAAGATTTGATCAGTTGTGGGATGGATTGCAAATGAATAAAAGGGCAATGCTCTTACCTATAACACTGCCATGTTCCCCCCACTATCAACCATTCTAACATGCCCTTTCAACTTTTACTAGGCGAGCTTTATTTGTCAATCTTTCACTCTCTCTTTTTCAGAGACCAATACAGTCTTTCTATCCTATCTGTATAGTTGCAAAGGCTGATGTTGAGTGTGTTAAAGTACTGTATTATGCTGTTAGAATATTGCAGGGAACAAGACTTCTATATTATTGATGGTTGTTTCTACTGAAAATGTTTGGAGTGCAGGGTAATAATATAGTTTTAAATATGAAATAAAATTATTTCAAACCTTTTCTTTTTGAATTGTTGATGTATCTATCATATGTGTTAAATGGTGCATCTGAGCATGGCTTTCTAGGCAGCAGTGTTGAACGTTTGGGATGTCCTCCCGATGTGAAAGGCGCAATATCAAAGTAAATTATATTGTTAGGGTCCCCCCCAAAATGGTTTGGCATGTGTGGTTGATGCATGTAAAGGTCTGTGATGATGTGGTTAACATTATGTTGAATAAAGCAATACCATTGCTATTATTTACGTTTGAATCAGGCATTCCTCAGGGCTCTGTCCTTGGTCCCCTCCTCTTCAAACTGTAAATGCCTCCATCTCAGTGACATCATCAGCAGACATGGGGTAAATTTCCACATGTATGCGGATGATACCCAACTTTACTTTTCTGCTTTCACCCTCAACTCCAGGACTACCGGCGTCCTGACTGCCTGACATCAAGTCCTCGACGAGGGACAACATCCGCAAGACTGAGGCCCACCTTCATATCAAGGCTCAACTATAGAAACTCCCTCCTCATCAGCCTTCCCTGCTCTTCCCTTCACAAGCTGCAGATCATCCAGAACTCTGCAGCTCATGTCCTCTCCCGCACCAAGCTCCGTGACCACATCACTCCTACCCTCGCCTGGCTACATTGGCTCCCCATCCCCAGAAGATCCTCATCCTCACTTTAAGGGACATTCATGATCTTGCCCCCTCCTGTGTCTCCCTATGAACCTGCCCGACCCCCTCCGTTAAGCAGGCTCCGGTCTGCTCCATGTGCCCCGCCCGACTCGCCCTACCATCGGTGGATGGGTTTCAGCCTCTCTGCCCCCACCCTCTGGAACTCCATATCACAGTCCCTTCACCTCACTTCCTCCCTTACCTCCTTCAAGGCCGGTCTCAAGACCTTCGATTGTGCCTTCTGTTGCCCTCCCAACTCTCTCACTCCCCTCCTAGTTCTCACCTTCCCCTCCTCCCTACCCTACCCCTCCCACTTGCTCAGGTCCCAACCTGACTGTTCAGCGCCTTGGGACGTCCTCCCGACGTGAAAGGCGCTCTATAAATCTAATTTTGTTATTATTCATACTCTCTGGGATTGGCTAAGTAGAATACATATATCCAAAGACAAAGTCCAACAAATATCTCTGGAATTCTCATGTACAGGTGGGATACGTAGAACTCTCAGTTTGGTTCGGATAACCTTAAGCATGGTGATTGGTTTCTGAATGTGTCAGACACCTGGCTGAGTGTCATAATCAGTCATCATTTTAAATCATGAATCCACCAGTTTCTTTCACAAAGAGAAGACAGCAGCAATGGCATGATATTCTATCTCTTGACTTGACGCTTGGACATTGATCTCCACATCAGGGCAATGACTGCTGCATGCAATGGGCTCCAACATGCCACGATAGATCACTTTACCACAACACACAATCAAAGCTATTGAAAAAATAGTGCTGTTTACTTTCATTTTAAGAAAAATGAACAGTTATTAGCGTTGATGCACAAAAGAGAAAGAGATTACTCTGAGGAGTTAAGAGTGTGATTTACATTTACATGCGGTCTGATCAGCATTCAGCCTTTTACTTTCATTAAAACTGGCAGCTGTCCCAGAAGAGCATTGTACATTTGCATCAGGAGTAGCCAAAGGGGATCAATAAAGTCGTAGAATGCACTGTAATGGGAAGAGACACTTTGCTGCTTGCTTTTGAAAATATAGAGCAATCTTTTCCAGCAGGCAAAGCCCCACATTATACACGAGTTTAATTTTCAATTAGAATCAAATTTTACTGCAGTAATGGGCAAATTCCCCGATCTGGATGACCGAGCATTGAATAAACCTCCAATTGCCTCCAATTATGTTCCTTCACGTATTAAAATCAATCCTAGACTAATGATACATCATGGAATTAGGTATCATCAACAAGTTAAAGGAAATAGTATTAGTATTAAGGTATATTGAAGGTGGTATGGGGAGGCCTATCTCTAACCTACTGCTTCTTCAGACTGGGCAGTGCTTGATGCATGTAGACACTATTGCTCTGTGCAGCTTCTTGACCTCTGAAGAGCCCATTTATTAACGGACTGAATGTTGTCCAATCCACCTGGTAACTAAGAGCAAATTTGCCATCTAGAGATGGAATACATCTACACAGCAATCTGAACCCACAAACAAGGTGGGTTCAGTGAAAATCTAATTGGTTTAGAATTTAGACAGGGAAGTCAAGGGTACCTTGTCAAACATACCCAAATTAAAACAAAGGACAAAGTCTGATTTATGTGGCTAAATATGGGCTTAGCAATATTTTTAAGAAGGTTTGGCCACCCTGTGAAGTCTGTCTCCAATTATTACAATATCTAACACAAAGTGGTAGAACCGAATGTTCCAGTCAGTGAATGTTCCAGGGAGTGTCTGTGCATCTGTTGTGCAAGTGCCAACCAAAGCATTCACCTTCTGGCACATGTCCAGCAATCCTTCTGAACAGGTGTGAATCCTACTGGGAATGCTCTGTATTGGTATGTTCAAAACTTGTGATTCGTGCTTTGCACTCTCAAACTGTAGTTTGTGACCATCTTTCTCAATACAGCATCAAGCTGTTTCTTAATTCCCTTTAACGTTGTAAATCTAAACTATCCTCCTGGTAATAATCCCTTCCAGACATTAATTATCGTCTGCAGAAAAAATACTTAATGGTGTCAGCCCTAAACACATACTTTATAAACCTTAATCTCTGCTTTCATGTTCTTCTGCCTGGTGTATTTGAATGTATGATTGATTCATGCTTTGCTTTTAAGCAATGTACGTATCACTATGTTGACAAATCTTCAATTCAGTTTTTGACACTAAGAACTAGTTTCCAAATTGAGATGGAATTCAACAATTTTCCACAATTCTGAGCACTCTTACATTTAAAGGCAAAATAGCTTTATAGGCTTAGACTGGATGAAATTTCAAGCCTCAGATTCAGCTGGAGCATTGTAGAGCTCAAACAGGACCTCTTGAATCGGAACTCAACTGATTCGGCAATACTGTAGATCAGCAACCCATTGCCTTATTTATTGGTATCTTACACAGTTTAGACATAGTGACTGGGGAACTAGTTAACTCCTCATGATAGCTTTTGACTTCCCTAAATTCAATGCCGTCTATGGAGTACATATGTTTTTTTTATTATTACTGTACTTGCTACACACAGTAACTTACATTGATCTGTATTGAACTTAATTTGCTCATGTTCTACCCCAGTGTATAATTTGTAAAGTTCTGGTTGTTTTCTCTGATTCCACAATATCACAACTTCCTATCAACTTCGACCCAGTACTCAGTCTGAAAACTCAGGTTATTTATATGCATTGGGGATAAGGGGGATCTTAGTAGATTCCTTAGTCACTCCATTCAATAACTCTCCCCATTTAGACCTAGCTATCCTTATAACTACTTTATACTTTACTATTAGCCAGTTACAAATCCTCATATATATCTCACCCTTGGCTTAGGTAAAGCCAACATTGCTTGTTGATCTCTGATTTATGATGGGATTTCCCATTGTGTGATGGTCGGCAAATATATCATCATTGGGAGAATAATTCCATCTAAACTAAAGTGAAACCATTGTAAAACATAAACCTGTGGTTGTAATTCTGGGAGGGAAGCTGCTTTGCTCCTGGGTTTATGGTAAATGTAGATCAGTAAGCTTGGTTTATACTTCCTGCCCTACATCAGAGGTCAGAGGTGTGAATTGGTTTACAAGTGCAGAGGATAACAGGACTGGGGCAATAGAGGGTTGGAGTTTGATATAGGTGATAATATGGTGGCAGAGGTTTGCATCAGGTGGATTTTGTGGATAGCGGAGCTGGGGAGACTGAGGAGGGCAATGGTAAAATCAATGTGAGAGGTAACGAGTGAGTGAATGAGGGTTTCAGTTGCATAGGATGTTGGGTTAGCTACATCAGCTGCACAGTTATAGCTGGTTAACCGTCATAAATAATAATAAATAATCCTTCCATTTGATATAGCGCCTTATCATGTCTTCGAGAAGTCTTACAGTGTTTCACAGTATGTACTATAAAGTGAATTGACTATATTTTCTGGGTGAAACGTGACAGCCAATTGCACACATCAGTGTCCCATAAACAGTCATGGATTCAGTGCCCAATTAGTTTTTTTAAGGAATTATTACGCCCAAAAAGGAAATCTGCCAATTCACTTAACAACCCAGTTCCTACTCACTGCTAGGTGTATGGAGTAGGGAAACTTGTCCAATGTTTCACCCTGCCGGGAATCAAACCCAGTTTGCTTGCGAAGTGAGTGCTCTAAGTACTTAGCTACAGGACATCACAGTCTTGAGGTGCAGTGAAAAGTACGAGAGTGTGTGGAAGAGGGGAAAAAATAGACAGTGTCAAACACACACACACACAGAGTGTGTGAGAAGGATGTGGTTGGTGCAACTGGCACCCAAGAGGCATGTCTCATTATAGACTGGCACTGGTTCAGCTTGAATTTATCTGACTGAATCAAATTTGTTGAGAAAGATATAATGAGGGTGGTGTGGCAGGGCCTGCCGACTCATGTATCTGCCACCCATAGTGAAGTGTTCTCTCAAACAAATTAGACTGATCTGCAAAACATGTCACTTTTTTAGTCTCAGCATAACTCCATACGTCTTCAGTGCCTAACTACTGATTAGCATGTCATCTCCAGGATGCTCCTGACTGTTCAAACTGTACACAGCAGAGCCTATTCTGTTCTACATAGGTGCTTTACATAGATGCATGCGCTCAATGGTAGAGGCAAGGACACCGAAGAAACGTTGTGGGCTTCCTTAACAGGATTTTCTAACAAGGATTTCTGGGAGTAATAAACCCTTCAATCCAAAAAAATTTAATATAATAATTTGGTCACTCAATCCACGACTGTTTGTGTGACACTGCTGTGCATATTCGGTTGCCGCATTTTGTCTCAAAAATATACAGTCAATTCACATCAAAGCATATGGTGAGACGTCTCAACCAAATGCAAGGGCTATTATTAACAAAAAACAACATAAACAGGATCCCCAGAAATCATACTGTACGGTTCTCTTGTCAAGTAGTACCTGGAGTATTTAGTACAGGCTTCCCAGAACAATACTTTCAGATATACTGAAAGAGTAGATCATGATGACACTGTTATTAGAATTGTAAAGGGCCATTTCAGGACAGACACAAGGCAATCATTATTTACCAGAGGGTAATTAATAATATTATTAAAAATAACTGGAACAAGTCACCAAGAAGGTGAAGATCAGGTGTCAGAATGCATTTTAAACATAGGTTTATACTGTGATGGAGAACATTTGGAGGATACAATCAGATGGCTTTGATGGGCCTTCTTTATCCAAACCTCTCCCTTGTCTGTATTGAATTTAGATGAGGGAAGAAGATTGGCCAGGGAATCAGAAGGACTCTTTCCTTTAAAATCGAGTCATGGGATCCTTAACATCCACCCCAAGTGACAGATGGATCTTCTGCATCTGAACCAATCTTATGAAGGTTTATTGCCACTTTATAAAATGAATGCATTGTATTGGACATTTTGTATTTAATGTGTTCATATTGCGTATTTCTTATTGCATTATTTTATCCCCTTTTAACAAATACACCTTCAAAAATTAAAACTTTCAACTGAGATGCAATGAACATTTATTTCTGGTGGTCTAACTTGTGCAATCTTCCTGAAGAAAGCACTCTAAAGGGCATGGATTCAATGAGCATTTTTTAAAAAAAGGTATTATATCAAATGCAAGGATGATTATTATTATATAAACTATTTTAAAAAAACATACTGCACATTAATCAATAAATACGAGCACAAACTTGCTGAAACTTCATTAACGGTGTCTGTACGGTAGATTGCTGTTTGGGGTCAGTGTACCCCAAATTGTTTGCAAAATTAGTTGTATTAGAGAGGACTTAGAATTCTGATCACATCACTTTCAACTAAATTTCAAATAGTATTTGGGTGCATTCAGTAAAGCACCAAGCAGTCTACTGTTCATCTGCCAAGTACATTGAAAAGGGCTTCAATAATGCAACAATGATCTTCTGCTAGAAATGCTGTCATATGAAATCAGCTTCAAATTTCAAAAGTAAACTAGAGTCAGAGCCCAACACAACAAGCATTATACTTAACCTGAGAACAATGAGGTCCAATCAAAGAAATGCCACCACGTTCAAGATTCAATCAAAGAAACATTTAATGAATTGGGCTTTTCCCAGTCATATTAATGATAAACTGTTACATGTTCTCACAGTGACTTTTTAATAAAAATGCATTACATTTCTGAAACTGAGCTGAATTTTACATAATTCTTTGGATTATCTGTTCCACAACAATACCTTACATTTATACAATGCCTTCCATGTTGGAGTACGTTTCAAAACACTTTACAGAGCTAATGAGCTGGAGGGCAGGAAAGCTGAAGAGGATAGAGGGGCGGGGAAAGGTGACCAAAAGCACAATAAAAAGGGTTTTAAGTGGGGGCGCGAGGGTCTCTGGGATGGAATTCCACAGAGCGGGGACAGAATTGTTGAAAGCTCACCAACAGTTAGTAGGACCGATCAAGCAGGGAACATGAACAAGATTAGCTGAGGGGCTGGGATGGTAAGGTTGCAAGAAGTTACAGAGGTAGGGTGGAGCAAGGTCTTAGAATGATTTGAATGCAAGGAGAGGATCTTGAATTTTCTCTGTTGGGGGATGGAGAGCCAGTGATCATGGGGGTGCCAGGCTCATAGAGCCTGTTGCGGGAGAGGGCATGGGTGGGTGAGTTCCAGATCATACCACTGCTACCCCATACTTTATTGCTGTGTTCTGCAAAATTACAAATACAGTTGACAGAAAGGTAGCATACAGAGATAACATAGGTAAACCAATAGGTCCTCCACCCCACCACCCCCCACCACCACCCACACACACTGTAGCTTTATCAAGGGGACAGTTTATGAATAGATATAGAATATCAATAATGTTGAGTGATGACTGACAAATAACGGTTTCAATGTAAGAAGCCAAACAGCAACAGCTCCCCGCACTACCCCACCAACCCCCACACACATACTATAGCAAACATTTTTGAGATGGAGCAATCCACTTCTCCCAGGCCTCATCTAGTCACCCAGCTAAGAGCAATGAAATGCGTTATCAGTGTGGAGGGTTGAATTGAGCGAACGGTTTAGTGGAATGGATCTTCAACTATGTGGTTGAGAACCCAATATTGTCACCTGGTAAAGACATCAGAAATAAACATTATTATGTACAAGTAAAGGTATGACTAAAGAAAGTGTTTCAGGACACCGACCGTCGTGAGGGTTGCTACATAAATGTAAGTTGTTGTTGATTAGTATCATCCTTTTAAATTGATGCATGACACGAAGAAACACGCTATAAAAATAATACTAATCCTTGCATTTGACAAAGTACCTTTTCACGTTTTCGAGACAACAACAAAATTACATTTATAGAGCACCTTTCATGTCGGGAGGTGTCTCAAAGCGTTTCACAGAATATACTGCAAAGAGAATTGACTGTATAATTTGTGAGCAAAACGCAGCAGCCAATTGCATGCAGCAGTGTCCCATAAGCAGTCATGGATTGAGTGATACATTTTTTTCAAATGATTGTTACTCCAGAGAAGTAATCCACCAATCGACTAACAACTGGGTTTTTACTTACGACTGTATTAGGAGACAGAGACATGTGGAGTAAGGAAACTTACCCAATGCTTCGTCCTGTGGGGGAATCAAACCCAGATCCTTTTGCTTGCAAGGTGTGTGGTCTAACCATTGAGCTACAGGATTCCACAAATATTATTTTTCTATCATTATTTAATTCTACCCATCAATAACAATTCAGTCATGCTGTCTTCATTTACATGCTAAAGAAATTACAGGTAAAGCAAATGTTTAGAAGATAACAATTTCAGCAGGATTATACCAGGGGACAAATGGTTAATCTTTTCTGACAGCATCGATGGAGAGCAGAAAGTAAAGTAACATTTCAAGTTGATGACCTTCGTCATTGACCTGAAACATTAACTCACTTTTGCTCCCTTTTATAGATGCTGCCTGATCTGATTTTGGTATCTGTGGTATTTTGCCTTTTGGGTGATCTATTCTACCTGCCCAATTGCCCACTCGATTTCTTTAAGGTTAGAATGCTGTATAACTGCACATTAATGATCTGCATGTCTGGTTATCCACATTGGGTCTCTGAAATGAAAGTGAACCCAGATTGTGATATCTGCAAAAACGTTTTAAGTGCGTGAGACAGGTAAAACAGATGCTTAGATAGTTTGGTACGGAAAAAGAGACAGATACAAACAGACATGATATCTCCACTGTTTTCACATTCATGATGGATTAAGTCCTAATTAATGTGGATATTCACTGTACCTTAAATCTAGTAAACTTTCTTCTCCTTGACCTGATTCACACCTCTAGGCTAGTTGGTAGATTTAAACATCAGGATATCAGCTGTTCTTTACTAAAACTCTAGTGCAGTACTGCAGGAGAATTACATATTCAGAAATAACAGCAGTCAAATGTGACATTAAAGTGATGCCTGTTGAAGTAGGTGTTAAAGATCCCATGACACTATTCAAAACAAGGATGGAGCTGTTTTTTCCCTTTAATGGTCAACTTGATAGTAAATACCTGTGAAGTGCTTTGAGATGTTCCGATGTGATGTTCCACATAATAAAAATTGTTCATTTCAATCCACGACTGTTTGTGGGACAATGCTGTGCACAATTGGCTGCCATGTTTCGCCCACAAATATACAGTTAATTCACTTTATAGTATATTCTGTGAAGCGCTTTGAGACATTGATAAAATGTGAAAAGCTCTATAAGCATGATTATTATTATGATGATAGTGCTAAAACGCTAATGAAATGTTTCTGTTTTGTGTATGAATATTGCATGACTAATAGTGAAAAGTAACAACAATAGTAAGAGAATAATATAAGATAGGACAGTCAATGCTATTCCACTGCCATCCTGTGTCTATGGAGGGGGAGGGGGCAATTAACATTGTGTGAATATGAGGAGGGTTTCACATAGTGTATCTATGGGGGAAGAGTCTAACAAAATGTGTTTTATGGGGGAGAGATTAAACTTGTGTTACTATGGGAAAGGTCTAACATGGTGTGACTATTGGGGTCTCACATGTCATAGAATCATATGGCACAAAAGGAGGCCATTCGGGCCATCTAGTCTGTGCCGGCTCTTTGAACAGAGCAAATCAATCCCACTGCCCAGCTTTTTCCCCTTAACCTAACGCAGCTGCTCATCCTAAATAAAGATCTAGTTCCCTTTTAAAAGAGGTTATGGAATCTGCCTCCACCACCTTTTCAGGCAATGCAATCCGGATTCGAACAACCCGCTGAGTGAAAAAATTTCTCCTCAGCTCCCCTTTGCTTTGTTACTATTTTAAATCTGTGACTATGAGTCACTGATTCGCCCACCAGTGGAAACAGTCTTTCCCTATTCACCCTGTCGAAACCTCTCATAATCTTATAAACCTCTATTAGATCTCCTCTCAATCTTCTTTGTTCTAGAGACAATAAACCTAGCCTTTCCTCGTAGCTGAAGTCCCTCATTCCTGGTACCATCCCAGTAAATCTCCTCTGCACCCTTGATATCCTTCCTAAAGTGTGGTGACCAGAATTGTACACAGTACTTCAGCTGAGGCCTAACCAAAGTCTTATAGAGGTTAATCAGCACCTCCTGACTTTTGTATTCTATACCCCTATTTATAAAGCCTAATATCCCATATGCCTTCTTAATGGCTTTGTCTATCTGTCCTGCCACCTTCAAAGAGTCACTAACACAAATCCCCAGGTCTTTCTGTTCCCTCACACCCCTTAAATTTGTACTATCTAGCCTATATTGCCTCCCCTCGTTTCTTCTCCCAAAGTGTATCACCTCACACTTCTCTGTATTAAACTTCATCTGCCATGTGTCTGCCCACTTTACCATTTTATCTATATCTTCTTGCAGATGGCTACTATCCTCCTCACTATTTACTATTCTCCCTAACTTAGTACCATCTGCAAATTTGGAAACCGTAAATTTGGAAACCGCATTTGTGCTCCCTAAACCCAAATCCAAATCATTAATATATATTAAAAAGAACAGTGGTCCCAAAACTGATCCCTGGGAGATGCCACTGCACACTTCCCTCCAGTCTGAAAAGCTGCCACTCACCACAACTCTCTGCTTTCTGTCTCGCAGCCAGTTGTGGATCCACGCTACCACTGTCCCTTTAACGCTGTGGGCCTCTATTTTCTTAATAAGCCTCTCAAGCGGCACTTTGTCAAATGCCTTTTGAAAGTCCATATAAACTACATCAACTGCTCTGCCCTCGTCCACCCATTCTGTTACATCGTTGAAAAATTCCAGCAGATTTGTAAGGCAAGATTTGCCTTTAACAAATCCATGCTGGCTGTCCTTTATCAGCCTATATTTTTCTAAGTGAAGATCTATCTTGTCCCTGATTATAGACTCTAGAAGTTTGCCCATTACTGATGTTAGACTGACTTGCCTGTAGTTCCCAGGTTTGTTCTTCTGCCCCTTTTTGTACAGGGGAGTAACATTAGCAACACTCCAGGCCTCTGGTACCACCCTTGTGTCCAAAGATGATTGAAAGATTATGGCCAAAGGCTCTGCTATTTGCTCCCGTACTTCCCTTAATAACCTAGGATGCATCCCATCCGGACCGGGCGACTTATCTACCTTGAGCGCCATCAACCTTTTTAGTACTTCCTCTCTGGTTATGCTTATCTTATCCATTTCTACTACACTCTCCTCCAATACTGTGACATTGGCTGCATCTTCTTCTCTTATGAAGACAGAGGCAAAGTACTCATTTAGTACATCAGCCATGCCCTCTGCCTCCACAATAAGATTTCCTCCTTGGTCCGTTATTGGCCCCACCCTATCCTTGACCAATCTTTTACCCTTAATATGTTTGTAAAATACCTTTGGATTCCCTTTAATGTTACCTGCTAATTGTTTCTCATGCATTCTTTTTGCCCCTCTAACTTCCTTTTTTAGTTCTCTCCTGCACTTCCTATATTCTGGTTGGTTGAATTCTGCATTCTGGGCCTGACACTTATCATAAGCCTCCTTTTTTTGCTTTATTTTCACCCCAATTGTCCTAGTCATCCAGGAAGGTTTGGATGCCCTACATTTTACTTTTGTTGGAATGTTTCTAACTTGTGCCTGAATTATCTCTTCCTTGAAGACTGCCCACTGCTTGTTAGCCATTTTACCTGTCAATCTTACTTTCCAGTCCACCTTGGCTAGGTCCCGCTTTAGCTCACTGAAATTAGCCTTCTTCCAGTTGAGTGTCTTCACCTTTGAGTGTTCCCTATCCCTTTCCATAATTACACTGAACCTAATGAAATTGTGATCACTATTCCCTAGGTGCTCACCTACAGAAACCTGCTCTACTTGCCCCACCTCATTCACCAAAACTAGATCCAGAACTGCTTCTTTCCTTGCTGGACTGGAAACATATTGATCGAGAAAGTTGTCCTGTACACATTTCAGGAATTCTTCTCCCTCCTTGCCCTTTACACTACTGTTCTGCCAGTTGATGTCGAGATAATTAAAGTCACCCAATATCACTACTCTATTAATGTTATTTAACGTGGAGCTGCTGTTGCTCAGTGGTTAGAGCATTTGTCTTGCAAGCTGGGGAGGCCAAGCTGGGGCGACCCGTGTTTGAATCCAGGCAGGTCAGGGCGAAACCTTGGGCAAGTTTCCTTGCTCCACACGCCTAATAATAATCCCTCCAAAAAAACCACAATAATAAAATTGGTCATTTCAATCCATGACTGTGTGTGGGACATTGCTGTGCGCAATTGGCTGCCGCGATTTGCCCACAAATATATACAGTCAATACACTTTACAATATATTCTGTGAAACGTTTTGGGACGTTGATAAGATGTGGAAAGCGCTATATCAAATGCAAGGATTATTATTTATTATACACAATGTAGATTCACTCAGTACTTTTATTCGAACTATACAAATCATCCCCTTTCAAAATCTACAAGTCACTCTTCCCAGAATCCATTTATACTGTACTTGCATCCTCCATATTCGATTGCCACTTATGTACTTAAAGCAATATGCACAATATGCGACATCACAAAAAATTATGTGACTTGTTATAGTTATTAGTATTCAATGGAAGAAATAGGCAATGAGTGTACTCTGAGCCACCTATATCTACTGTAGCTGTCACTAATTGATTATGAACAACAGTGAAGACAAATGGTTGTTACAATGATAAATAGCTCCTTGGTGGGTATTTTAATACAAGAACAATATTCATGCTGGCAATAGAAATAAAGCGCTTGACCAGCACTATTTCCACGAGTTATTAAATCTTATTAAATCTTATTAACCTTATTAAATCCACAATCAACTGTGAAACTGTCCTGTAGTTTGCCCTGATGTCTCCTGCAGAAGCCAAGGAGAAATGGGAACTGAGACTAGTTTTACAGTTTCTCAAGATGGATGCATAATATATTCCACATTTGGTATTTTCACACGATGATATGAAGAGAAAAAATATTATCCAAGAAGAATCTATTCAGCCAAAGTTATTTTTAACCACAAATTATTCATCCTACAAAAAATTATTTGGGTTTGTTTCTTCAATGAGAAATTGCAATAATTAAATATCCAGAATTATACTTCACAATAGCCTTAAACTATTTAAAAATATATATACTGCAGATATATATCTTGCAAATATATATACTTGCAAGATCCTTACTTCTTTTCCTTTAGAAGAATACACAAGAATCAATGAAGACACTTGCATGAAGTCATGATTAATCAATTAAGGTGTTTTGGAAATATAATTCATAAGTCAGATGGAGTTGCTGACAAAATAAATAATAATCCTTACACTTGATAACACACTTTATCACGTCATTGAGATGTCTCAAAGAGCTTCACAATGTATACTGTAAAGTTCTGAATTTTAGTTAATCGGCCTGATATGTTAACTCAGTTTCCTCTCCGTTTTAATTACTGTAAAGTGAGTTGACTGTATCTTATGGGCAAAAATAACACAATATTTTGTGGGTGAAAATAATATAATTTAAGGAGTTCTGAATACACCAAAGAGTAACATATGATTGGGGGAATGAGGCAACAGAAACACATACCACAGCTTCAACAACAAATTACATTTGTATAGCGCCTTTCATGTTGGGAGGACATCTTAAGATCTTGGAACTATAAATAAATAATAATCATCATTTGATATAGCGCTTTTCATATCTTCTTGATGTGCTCAAAGTGCTTCAAAGAACACAACAATAACAAAATTACATTTGTATAGCTTCTTTCATGTCAGGAGGACGTCCCAAGGCGCTGGACAGTCAGTGTTTTAGACCCAAGCTGGGGTCGGGATCGGGGTAGGTGGAGGGAAGAGAACGGTAGGGGGGTGACCGAGGCACAGTCGAAGAGAAGGTTCTTGAAGCGGGACTTGAAGGAGGCTTGGAATAGGGAGAGGTGGAGGGATTGCGGGATAGAATTCCAAAGAATAGGGGAAGAGTGGCTGAAGGCTCTCCTGTCGATGGTGGGGCAAGTGGGTTGAGGGTCATGGAGCCTGCTGAGTGGAGGAAGCGGACAGGTTGGCAGGGGGTTAGGAGATTGAAGACGTAGGGTGGAACAAGGCCATGGAGGGCTTTAAAGGTGAGGACCAGAATTCTTAATTGAATCCTCTGTATGATGGGAGCCAATGGAGTTGGGCAAGAATGGGGGAGTTGGAGGTTGTGGAGCGGATGCGGAAGAGGATATGGGCTGCAGGAAATATAATGTAAAGTGAATTGACTGTATATTTGTGGGCGAAATGCGGCAGTCAATTGCGCACAGCAGCATCCCACAAAGGTTGTGGTTGAAATTATCAATTTATTCTTTTTTTGTGGGATTATTATCAACCATATGGAGTAAGGAAACTTGCCCAAGGTTTTGCCCTATCTGGAACAGAACCCAAGTCTCTCATTTGCAAGGAGAGTGATATAACCACTGAGCTACAGGACTCCACATAACACTATGAATAATATATTTTATTGTTTTTGCTGTCATAATTTCATGTAACTAAATAATGAATTGAAATACTGTAATATAGCTGCTCTTCTTTGCAAGCAACAGATAAAAGCAACTTGGTAGATTCAGGTTTCAGATCAGATGAATCACTTGTTGCCACAAGGATCATGAACTAGACTGTTGGGTACATGTATTTACTTTACATTCAAGTCGGTTGTGAAATCAGTAATGTAGCCTTAGGATAGGGTCGGACATTAAACCTTTTTGGTCTACTCACGTCTGGAAAGAAACAGGAAGACTCGGACACAAAGGTTTATTGTCATCCATCTCAAGACTTACTTCTTCCGCACCCTTCCTGTCCCCACCCCCGCAGCTTGGGTGCACAGTATCAAACACTTTAGGCCAACCAACATGAAAGACACTAAAGGCGCTAGTAAATTTGTATGATATTGTATTGCATGCCCGAATAAACACATGTGACTGGCAAAGCACAAAAGCACTAAGTGGAAACTGACTCAGCAACAACAAATTATATTTGTACAGCACCTATCACCTCACCTCGGGACGATGTCCCAAGGTGCTGGACAGTCAAGTATTTGCACCAGAGTTGGGGGTTGGGATGAGGAGGGGTGGAGGGCAGGTAAGGGGTAGGAGGGAGACCAAAGACACAGACTCCTTCAGAATCTGAAATGTAACAGCTTTACTTTTCCACTTAATTGAATACTGTTAAAGAAAGCGTCCTGTTAAGAACAGGACTCCCCTGCACAGACTTCTCACATCAGTTTCTCTCTCCGAGGATCTCTACAATCAATTATCTCCATCTTTCTCTCTCTATCTCCAGCGGTGTCTTCTCACAATCGCCTATATACAGTGGTTTGCTGTCTCTCTTAATCTATTTTTGTATTGGGCAAAGTTGCATAAGAAAGTTGAGGTGCCTGTCCGGCTAGCCAAACTACCTCCCTTAGGCCCATCAGGAGAAGGGTTCAAGATGGCTTAATTGATTGCCTTGTTTATCTGCCATTCGCCTATAAATACACAGTCTCTTCACAGTAAAATCCTGTGAAGCACTTTGAGACATCTCGATGATGTGCTAAGGGCTCTATATTGATTGTAAGGATTATTATTATTATCATTGTTTCTCAAGTATGTTACTAACTACTCTGTTGATCTTTTTTGGTGGGGTGGGGGTTCCACTGTGATGAATTGCTTTGCGTAACTAACTGGAGATTCCAGTTTCCAGCTCTTTGAATGGAGAGCTGCCTCCATAAAAATAATCATAATATTAATAATAATCATCCTTGCATTTGAAACTACACTTTATTAGTTGTCAAGCTGTCTCAGAACACTTCACCGAATCCAGTACACTATAAAGTGAATGACTGTATTTTGCAGGCAAAACACAGCAGCCATTTGCACATAGCTGTGTCCCATAAACAGTCATAGATTGAATGAGAAATTTTATTTGGGAGGTGGGGGATTGTTGGCCTGGACACTGAGAGAGGGAGAGAAACTCATGTCATGGGATCCTTAACATCCATCTGCACAGGAAGACAGGAGCTTGGTTTAACATCTCACCCAAAGGACAACACCTCTGACAATGCAGCACACCTCCGGGGCTGCATTGGAGCATCTGTTTAGACTGTGTGATTCCAAGTTCTGATGTGGGGAATTGAACCCACAACCCTCATAAGACAATTTTCTAAAGATTATACAATGAGATCAACACCCGTTCCAGCCTCACTTCTGAAGTTCTAGCCAGGTTGAAACACTTTATAGATGACATTCCATTGAACCTGAAAGTGAATTATTTTACTCAATATATAACATTAGCATGATTTGGAGCATTGGTGATTCGATGAATGGCTGTACAGTCAATTCACTTCACAGTATATTCTGTGAAGTGCTTTGAGACGTTGATAAGATGTGAAAGTCAAATGCAAGAATTATTTATTATTATTACACAGAGCAAATTGACTAACCCCTTCTTACATCACCCTAGGAAATGAAATAAAACCAACAAGCTCAGTAATGGTAATAATCCTTGCTAAATTTATGCAAGGTTTTATGGAAAACCTCACACAAGTTTCCATATTCCACATACATATGTTTACCTAGCAGTAAGTAGGAACCTGTTTGTTAGTCGATTAGTAGATCGCTTTTCTGGGTTAATAATCCCATCAACATTTAAAAAAAAGTGATCTGCCAATCGACTAACAACTGGGTTCGATTTACTGCAAGGTAAAAAGAGGCATATGTAGTAAGGAAACTTGCACAACGTTTCGCCCTGCTGGGAATTGAATCGTGATCTCTTGAATCCTGAGCTTGTGAGGCAAGTGCTCTTATCAGGGAGCACCTTAAAACCATTGAGTCCAGATAATTTGATCTCTGATGGAAAAGTCATCTCTTAGCTAATTCCTCCCACTTCTAAGACCATCTGTGCAGTTTTCTTTTCCCAATCTGCTTGGGACTTTGATTCATAGTACTGTACTGTGCTTTGAATCTCCCTTCTCAAATAGCAAGACACACACTAAAGCGCCTGTGAGCACTGTAAGAATGTTGCATGGGAGGTAAGCCATGCAACTTTACTCTTAATTGTGACATGTAAGACAACAGAGAAGTTGTTGAAACTTACAGTCAGTAATGCTTTTGGAACCGAATATTGATCTGTGTGCTGATTTCTTGTTTAAAGCCTGGCCAAATCTGGGTGAAATAAAAGCACCTGCATTAGGTTTAGTGCCAATAGAATTTTAACAAATAAACAGGTCGGTGAATGTGCGTGATAATTTAAATATAAAACTAAATGTTTTCACAACCTCAATTTAACACTGCATAAAAAAACAACAGATTACATTTGTAGAGCACCTTTCATGTCGGGAGGGTGTCCCAAGGCACTGAAACAAGGTGAAATAAATTACCGGATGTTAAATTAAGAAACGTTTTACTGCTAATATCAGATATTCCACAAATGTTTATGTACCACTGCTTTGTAATTGGAATTTCACTCCAATTCCCAAGAACACTTCCTAGTTTACTTTAACATGTAAAGTGTTTTACATTGTGTCATATTAAATTTATTTCAACCGCATGTGGATTGTTGATGATTCCAGTTAACAAAAAAATTATCCTTTTAAAAGCACAGCATTCAATTGATTATCAAATCATTTTGGGTGCCTTTAATTCTGCCATTTCTTTCTATAAAAATACTATGTGTTATACTCACAATTTTAGGACAGTACTCTTGCATGTTTTGTTTCAGCATTTGGTTAAAATCACAGAAGTAGTCATGGGGGAACACCTTAACACTTTAAACTTACTTACCTTGCTGTTATTTGTAACATAGTCTTGGATCACCTCCCATTCTATACCGTAGACACTGTGTATTTTTAAATGGAATTGATGTGTGACTTCGGATAGCAAAAAAAGGTGTATGTATATGATGAGTTGATGCATATCCAAATACAATATGATGTCCAAGAGCAACAAAAAGCCTTTCAGTGAATCAAAGCCAAAGTTAAACTAGTTATTTGCCTTCTACGGTTCAAATGCCAGATTGAAAATCTGGTTTAGCCTTCACTTTCTGTTTTGCCACCAGGGAAAGGAAAATCTCTTGTCCAGACTCAAAGGTAATAAAGCCTGGCTTGACATTAGTCTGATGAATCAGCTAAATGTGGATAAATGAAGGCTGTACAATGGAAAACAGATGAATACTCTCTTATTCCTTGGATGAAGATCTCATAATTCATAAATGATGATATACTCCTGCCTAATCAATAATGTTTGTTGAGTATATAAGGATACATTGTCCTCAGGGCACCACCTATAATGTACTGTGAATAAAGGCAAAATGCCTGCTGTCTGCCAAGTACGCAATATCCAATTGAAATAGTTACATTACGACATCAGAAAAGTCTTGCAGAGGGAGCATCATGGCATTTTTTTTAGGGGAATCTCCAATTGTAGATGAGCTGTATTAAAAAAAAATTGAGTATTTTAATTGAGCCAAAAAGATGTGCTCTCTTTGCCTCCCAGCTCCACTTCCTAGGCTCACTACTCTCCGACTCCATCAATCTCTCTCTATTCTTTGCCACCATTCCTATCCCCTAAAAACAGCTATAATCACCTCCAACCTGAAAAACCTTACCTGGACCCATCCCTGCTTTCTAACTACCAGCCTATCTCCAATCTCCCTTTTCTTTCCAAGGTCCTTGAAAGACTCTTCAACCTCTACATGGTCCCCCTCGGTGACATCATCCGCAGACATGGGGTCAACTTCCTTATGTACACGGATGACACCCAACACTTACCTCTCCTTCTCCATCCTCAGGACAAAAAAAACCTGTGATATCGATATATCGGTATATGTCGATATGGGCAAACTGTTATATCGATATCGGAAAATTTCCATATCGACAGACCCTAGCATCCATGGATGCACTCTTCACCACATCAAGCCAGTCAGGAATGTAAACTGTGATAACTTAACTAAAATGTTAATGATGTTGTATTACCGGTAATTAACATATATATATAGATATATATATATATATGTGTGTGTGTGTGCATATGTGCAGGTATAGATCTTATTAGGACCCAAGGTTTTATTAGAAGTGTTTTTCATGAAAGGCCTGTGACAGGAGAACTCGAGAATATGCAGAACCAGCAAATTAATTGCTGAAGTGCTGGTTACGAATTGGTACAAGCTGGATTCATAGACTCTCACGTTATTAGGAAGATAGAGACAGAAACTATTCATCAACCAGGGAAAGAAACAGCTTTCCAAGGTCTTAGACAGGGAGGCTGGCACTAGTGAATAAATGAATCAAGAGACCAAGGGTCAAGAGACAGGAGACGGGGGACAATGGCCAGATGAGATCTGGTTATTGTTCGGACGCTGCTAAATGTTTAAGAATATAACAAGAGAAGGTTTTAGTCAGTCAACTCTTTATTCAGTCAGTGGAAGAGTAGGAGGACAGGGAAAAGAGAGCTTGGGCATAGAAACTGCACTCTATGTAGGCTCTGAGCTGGGATTCAGAAACCAGCAGCCGAACACTCGTCCAATTGCTCACACTGATCATCTGACGAATTACAAGAGACGAGGCAAAGATCTTCTGTTAAACAGACTAACCGACTACCTGACAAAGGATGTCTACCAACACCTCGTAAAAGGAGGAAAGAGAACAATGCCAATGCTGAGCAGAGAGAGAGTGTCAGAACATCCCACTAACACAGATGAGCTGCCAAAGACTTCGCCAGTGCAGATGAGCTGCTGACCAGTGATCATAAATCAAGAAGAAGTCCGGTTGAGAATCTTTATCGGGTACGTGTTAACAGTCAGACTTTTATTGCATAACTGATACTGTTTTTTGATATGTGGACTAAAATGAACCTACGTTAATCATTGCCTAGCTATAAATAAAGGGTATCTGATAACCCCAAAGCTCTCTGAGTCTCGTGCATATTGATAACAGTAACACAAATAATTTACAGGAACCTGGGCATCTTGTTCGACCCTCAACTGTTCTTTCTCCACCATATTCGTGCCATGACTTTCTTTTCCTTCCACCACCTCTGCAACCCACATAGTCGTATTCATCACCTTATAGCTTGACTATAGAAACTCCCTCATTGTAGGCCTACCCAACTCTTCCATCTACTAGTTACAGATAATTGAAAATTCTGCAGCTTGTCTCCTCTCCCGCGGATCAGGCTTTTAACCCCAACAACTCCACCCTTGTCTGGCTCAACTGGCTTCCCATTCCTCAGAAGATAGAATTAAAAATACTTGTCCTCACTTTCAAGGCCCCTCATGGCCTTGCTCCCCCGCCCACCTCTCTGACCTGCTAAATCCTTATCAACCTATTTGCTCCGTCCATTCAGCAGGCTCCAGCCTACTGCCTGTCTCCCGTCCGACCCGCTCTACCATCAGTGGCCGGGCTTTCAGTTTCTCTGGCCTCAGCCTTTGGAACTCTATCCCACAATCCCTTTGCCTTGCTCCCTCCCTTGCTTGCTAAGGTCTTGACTGTTCATTGGAGGGATTGTTCAGTGTCTTGGGACATCTTCTTACCGTGAAAGTCACCTTACAAATGTAGTTTTGTAATTTTGTTGTTGTTGATGTAGAGACATAATTTATATCTCATTGGAAAGGTCTTGCATGGGGGAGTGTTATGGGGATATTCTTTTTCAGGGATCTTCTATCGTGACTTAAATAAGCTCAACATAAATGTATGGATTCGAATAAAGAGGCCTCCCAACATGAATCATCCCCAACCAAGAGTCCTCCCACTGGTCTTGCCAACAGGAATCCTCTCAAAAGGACGTGTGCAAATATGTGAACAAATTATGCCAATGAGTTAAATAACATATTTCTTAATCTTAAGGGATAAAGATGCCTAAGAGGTGAATATCAAGCCTTTCAGACAAATAAAAATGCTAGATGAAAGATAGATTAAATTAAACTGTTTTCGAGTGTGTACAGATAGTATCATATATTATATACATATATATACATATATATGTATATATTATATATATATAACACATAACACCAGAGGCTATTAGCTTTGGGACAAAATTTTAATGGGAGTTTGACAGGGCTCGATCTATCGGACAATCCCGTCAAGTCTCAGTTTTGTACCTCTGAACATGGGTTTTGAGCCAATGAATATCACTTAAAATGTACAGAATGTGCAGAACCAGTCAGTCCATAGAGACACTAATCTCTGGAGACCTGCCAGTTAGACATTCCAACCATTAATTAATAATAGGGGGCCATTCTGCCATGATAGCAAAATTAGGTGCTTTCATTTTGAATTTCAAAAGACAAGCTGTTTTAATGAATCACTAATAGCGACTCAGATTTTTTTTGAATTACTCATTACCCAATTCACTCTTGTTAGTGAATATATAATGTTGAGGAAAGAGTCAGTGACAATAAAGCACACTCGTCAATGTTTAATAATCAGTGATCTCAATATAGTATTTCAGAGTGTGATGATCAACCATGATTGCTTGGTAATACTGTACTCTATCATTAGGTTATTATATAGAGAATGATAGAGAGCTGGGAATTATTACAAGTAACCAACCTGATCAAAAGGATTATTAACCTTACTGAACTGTTAACTGCAAGATGAAGAATTCTTTCACACTTTTTTTTACTCTGGATGGTTTGGCAAATTTGAAGAGTTGTTCTCGCTAAACAAATCATGCCTAACCGTAATAGAAATAACAGCACAATAGTCTCCACAGACACCATAATTAATATTGTTTCTCAAAGCATATGACATGTTTTTACAGCTAGCCTTGCTGGCTGTTAGCTGAGAGTAGTCCCTGAAGGATTCAAAACTAATTCAGTTAAAAACTGATGCAATTATTCCACAGTAAAGGCCATCTTTCTGGAAGCAGAGCAGGCTGTTCACTGCATTAAACCCCATTCCTTCCACAGGCTACATACAATTCCTGTATCAATGACTCTGCCCATTCATGAATTACTATTATCTGCCCATTCATACCATTTATTATGTTTATGTTGTTTAACATCTTGAGATTAATTCCCATTGATTGATAAGATAAAGCTATATTGCATATCATCCTCTGTCTAAGATAATTTAGAAAATGACAGGATATCTATTGAAGATTACAAAAAGCATTTTTCAGCCAATTCCAGCTGCTTCCTGGATAATATTTCCACATACTCAGCATGATCATCATAAAGCATTAACAGACGAGACATGAACATAGGGTGGAGACTCTTGCAGAATATAATCACTGGTATGGACTGGTTTATAAATAATGCTAAGTAGCTGTTCATGATTTTCACTCAGTTATTTAAATCCTGCTTTTAGGTAATAAATGTCAACCATGGAAGCAGTGTTATCCACAAATATACAGTCAATTCACTTTACAGTATATTCTGTGAAGCGCTTTGAGATGTCTAGAAGATTTATATCAAATGTAAGGATTATTATTATTATTATCTGAGCTACTTGATTAAATTACCATTTCAGACTTTACTGAAATGGTAATTTAATCAAGTAGCTCAGATAATAATAATGATAATAATAATAATCCTTACAGCTATTTAGGTGTTCAACTTTATCGGTCTTAATTACAGTATTGGTTTTAATAAACAACATAAATGACTTGCATGCCCCATTTAATAGGTTTGGCCAATTGCTGACACTAAAATGCACTGTGGTGATGAGGTATGCATGAACAATATGCACAAGCATGTGGGTGGTTGAGTAGAACTTTCAGCTTGTTTTAGATACTCTTAATCATGGCGATGGGTTTCTGCATGTGTCAAACACCTGGCTGACCAACATAAAATGTACAAGGCTTGAGCAACCAAAGCTTTGAATTCTGCTAGGTGCCCCCACACGCCCACCAAAGGGTGGAAAGCAATACTTATTTTAAGAACCTTTCGAAAATGAGTGAAACAAATTTGAGCAGTTTTGAATTGTTGTTTTAATATGTAGCACTCTTCCCCAATCCATAGTTGTCTTCTACATTCTGGTTAGACTGGTACCCTGAAGACAAAATAGTGAGTAACTTCATCGATGAATCGGGGCTCCCTTGGCTAGAGGGTTTAGCACTTTCTGCCATGAATCTTTTTGGCTCCTTTAGAAAGAGGCTCATCTCTGTTTCTCTCTAGGAGAATCCATGCTGGGTGGCATTTTCATTGTCACAGTTTAAAAAATAAAGATTGAAATGAGGAAATGAGAGAGATCCTTAACATTTCAAAATACATACAATTGACATGAAGGCACCTTTGTCTTGCCAACTCCTAGCATTATAAAAATGAAGCCTGTTTAAATATTTCAGTGGTATGCTCTTTGCAGAAGTTTGAATAAAATATCTTCTCATAGTTGAAACGTGTAATAAAAATATAAGTTCTGGACCTGTTATTTAATTTTACAGCTCATTGACATCAGCAGACGCTACCTAGCAATAAACCAATATAACAGTATAAGCAGAACACCCAAAACCTCACCTATATTGATAGTAAAATTGAATACAACAGTAATAGTACTATCAATGATAGTGATAACTTATTTACAAATCATGTTAGCACTGACTGAAGATTTTATGATCCCATGCCTGGGTTTCTAAGAGACCATGGGGCCTAGAACTCCATCAGAAATATAGTGATATTGTTGACAGAATTTGGAGTGTAAAATAATGCAACACATCTTAAAATTTCAGTGCAATTGAATAGGCCTTCTATTGAGGGGTGTAAAGAAATTGACACTATAAAATGAATCTCATTAACAGATTGGTTCATACCACAGTTGTTTATCTTGTAATTTTGGTGAAGTTAAACTCCTTAAAGACCAATGCTGATTTATGGTTGGAATATATTGGTATAAACTTGCTAAGAACTATAGAAGGGTCCAACATGATGGACTAGACAAACACATGCTCCTTTAAGTGAAACTTTCATTATTTTCAGCTGTTATAAGCTTCAGCACACAATCTAAGAGACAATTAATTGGACTGTTGCAGATTAACAATAGCATTCTGTTTGAGACTAAATGTGACAGTGGTTGTTGAAAAGCTACCATTATTTCCATCCTTTGAATGTTTGCGGTTATTTTGGGTGTCAGGTTTATATCTGTGCATTTGTCACATTTGGCTATACTTTGTAAATGATGTAAGCGTGTGGGGCACAATTAGCAATTGTTTTACTTACTCATTATTTTTATTAATTTCCCAACTTTATAAAATCTATTCAACAATCTTTTAAGTTGAAGAGATGTTGATATATACCCCAATGTGCTCTTTATGCTTGTAAATGATAACCATCTTTTATCAATTTTCTTTCTGTAATTTCCACAAATAGCATTTGCTAAAATATTGTTCCAACATATACCAGCGAGAGATCACCATATACAGTATTCTGGTCTGATTTGTGATAAAGCATTTTTGATCCTGTGAACTATGTGTATGTTTTTACAACTAACGTGTGCTGTTCAGAGCTTCATTTCGGAAATAGACATGGTTGGTAATGCACTCAGGATGCATTATGCAGGATAAAAGTGATGAAGCCAGTTAGCCAGGCTTCTGAATGCCCCGATCAAAACAATGTGTGGATTATAGGCAGGGTGAATCAATCTGTTCTCCAACCTTGGGTAACTCCTCCCGCCCACTTAAGTTACTAGGTAATTCGACCATGTATAACTCTCTGACAATACCATACAAAATTACAAATGTACTGCGCCTTTCACGTCGGGAGGACTTCCCAAGGTGCTGGGCAGTCAGGGATTTAAACTCCAGCTGGGGTTTTAGATCAGGAGGAAACAACCTCACCCTCACCAATTGATATTAACTCTTTCAATGTTTTCCTACAGGAATTTCTATCCCCAGGTTTTTCCCAATTGCTGTTGTCAACTGTTGTACAGTCTAAGACCTGAGCTAATTATTGATCATTTTCATTTAACAGGAAGCGTGCAAAAAACAACAAATCCTGTATCTAACCAACTGGATTGCATTTCAATGCTCTCTACCGTGTTAATCGCAACCAACCACACAAATTACTCACAAAAGATTTATTTTAGCATTGTAAACTGAATCATTTTTCAATTCTCCTACACAAACTAACCAAGATTTAAATAAAAATTCACTCCAACCAGAAGAGCTGTGATGCGAGTATGTGCCCTGATCTGAATAAAGAGGTTAAATAAGCAACTAATCTGTATTTTGATCTCAAATCCAACACCCCCTCTCTCCCACTACTCCTCTCTTCTGCTAATATGAATCCCTTGAGATGAAGAATATGCCTTGAAACATTGTCTTACCTCTTGCAGAGTCTAAAGTCAGAGCTGTGTCTGGGCGCTGACTTTTCACACAGCGTTTTGGTAAAGAAGGAGACTGGCGGAGAGGTACACTTAAAAAATAACATTAAACACGGTGTGTTTCAATTAATGCAGATGTCACATGCAAGTCTCATGTCACAAAATAAAACAGATTTTCTACACTTCTCATTTCTACAGTTTTGTATTAAAATTTATAAGAAAGGAATACATTTTCAAAATTTATAATTGCTAAATAATAACAATAATCCTTGCATTTGGTATAGCGCATTTCACGTCTTCTAGATGTCTCAAAGCACTTCACAGAATATACTGTAAAGTGAATTGACTGTATATTTGTGGGCAAAAATGTGGCAGCCAATTGCGCACCGCAGTATCTCACAAACAGTCATGGATTGAAATGATCAATTTATTGTTTTTTTTGAGGGATTATTATTAGGCATGTGGAGTAAGGAAACTTGCCCAAGGATTTGCCCTGCCTGGAATCAAACGCAGGTCTCATGCTTGTAAGGCGAGTACTCTCATCACCAAGCTACAGGACTTCATATTTAAATGATTAAGTGAGATGGGGCTACACCTTTAACTTTACCATTTATAAAAGACACTGTAGTAAAATTCTTTGTCTCTCAAGTCAAATTAGTTAACTTCCAAATACAAATGCTGGGACCTAATTTGTATTGGAATTCCCATTGCTGTGTAGGAACTCTACACTGGATGTGTATCAGGTCAAAATGGAGTTCCATCAGGCTGGCATGAAAAATTCTAGTTATTAAAGGAGTCCCCATTTCTACAATTATAAAATAATGCAAATTAAAGCTTGTTATCACTAGTTTGGGCCCTATTCATTGAGAATAAAATCTTAACGAATTGAAACTTGCGTGGATACAGTCAGACCCCTTAATCGGGTCTGTTTGTAACACGGTTGTTCCATGGACCCATCTTGTATATTTGCATATAAAACATTGTCACTATACTTTACATTATATCCTGTGGAGCACTTTGAGATGTCTCGAAGATGTGATAAGACGCTATCCCAAATGCAAGGATTATTATTATTATATTGGAAGGTCAGTATTCTGGCTTCTGGTGCATGAAGTAAAGGCACAGAAGATCTCACAGCATCTCAGCAAGCGTTGGAAATGCGTACATTGTGCATTAAAAAATCAAGTGTCTTGAGGACTCTGAGGCAATGACTGTCAGCTGTTCTATAATGCGGCCCATTATAATACAGGGTCTAAATTGAAGTATCCAAATCACTGTCTCTAACAGTCCACGTCTGTAACTTGTTTGTTTACCTCTCATAAGTTCCCCTGGAAATAATGTTGAAAATATTTTAACATTTACCTCTGTGCTCTTTTCTTTTTCATCAGATCAGTTTTCGAGCTTAAGCCTTTGGTCTCCAACACATCCAACACGTCCCCGAAATTTATAGGAGCTGCACAAAAATGCAAATGTATTTCTTCAGAATGCTAAAATAAAGATTATCAGATAGTTACACATGAACAGTATTTAGTGCAACAAATTCTAATGTAAACTTGTAATATAAAAATGTAAGTTTGCGTGTACATGTTTCAATGAAGCAAAATGAGACAAGTTGCCAAAATTTGAGGTGGTAGGGTGTGTCTGGGGTGGGGGTGGTGGGGGGAGGGGGGATGGGGGGGTGTTGAACTGGTCTCATTTCCAAGACTAATGAAATAATTTGTAACCAGTTGGAATTTACAAATCCTTTCATTAGTCTTGAAAACAAGATCCCCTCACCACTCCTCACCGAAAATCTCAGATCCAATTTCACTGAAAGTTGAAACTATATTTTTTTGGTCAGCCGGGTGTACGACACATGCGAAAACCCATCACTGTGCTTAAGAGTATCTAAACCTAGCTGAAAATTCCATGCATCTCACCTAAACATGGAAATTCCAGATATAGATTGTTGGAATGGAATGCGCAATCTCTCCCTGGAGGGACATATCCTGCTTATCTAATGCAGAAAGCTTAAGATGGAGGTTGGCAAGAGCCAAGGCTTTGGGACTCTGGAGTGTGCATTGGGATACTGCTGGAGTCTAACCAGCTAAAACCATTCTAGATTGCCATTGATATTACTGTCTGGAAAACTTTCCTGCTGCTTGTCTAGCTAGCACCCCATACTCATTTGGGCTTTGGTTGCAAGGAGCTCAGTGGGATGACTGAAGTTTAAACTGACGTGAGAATTCTTCTATTTCTTAGTATCTTTTGGTGGGGCAATTTGTCCACTTTTGGTGTTTACATACTGCATTGCTTAAATCCACCCATCAGTCATGGTGCTCAGGTTAACGGTATCCCAACCTGTCCCTTTCCTGAAGATATTGGCTCTAATGGGATTGCAGTTTTCCCCAAAGGCACAGCAATGAGCATTCTTCAGGGGGGAAATATGCAGTATGAAATGTAAGAATTACCACAAGATTAAACAATTTGACTGTTTTGTGTCTTTTACAACAGATTTGGGACTGAATATTCTCTCCTTCCCCAATTTGTGGAAAACCGATTCTCCCTTCATACAACAACAAAACCTTCATACTGCTGAAAATACAAAAAAATACTTTTTCCACTTAGCCTTTCCACTAAAATCATTATTTCTTGTTACATTTGGTCATTTAATTTTAAATGTACAGCAGTGACCTCATCCATATTAGGCTGCAATGCAGAGTGGTTGAGGGGCTCAATAACCCAATCTCATACTCGTGAGGTTGCTAGGGACATCATTTATCCACACTGTGTGAGTAAATTGAGTCCTTGGTAACCACACAGGAATGTATGGATTTTGTGCTGGTAGCACATAGGTGTTTATACATTTCTGCAGTGCAGGGTTAGGGAAAGAGATAAAAGTAGACAGAGATAGAGAGACTCAGAGAAATAAAGAGAAAAGGGAAAGACATAGTTTGCTTATCTATGATGGGCCCGGTCCCTATTTGAGCGAGTACTCAGCTCTCTACTGTGAAATTGCAATCTTCAGTTTAAAACAGTGTCCGGTGAAGCCAGGTTAAATTATTGCTCCTATGGTTGGGAATAATGTTGGGCTTGATTCTTGCCCAAGACCTTTTTATTTGGTCTACATCTTTCCCTTCAAAAACAATTTGCATTTACATAGCTCCTTTCACATGGGGAAGCATGTTGTAGCATTTTGAAAATCATAAGCATGATAAGCATGAGATTTGTACATTGATGCCACGGTATCTCACAAACGGTTGAGATCCAGGAGCTCAGTAAGTGAGATATTACATCCAAACCCAGGCTGATACTATTATGCAGAGCTGGGGCACAGTGCCATGCTTCGGTTGAGACTTTAAACTGAGGTCTAAACATGGCACTATTTGAAAAGAGAAGGAAGATTTTCCTAGTGTCCCGGCCAACAATGTCCAGATAAAATTGGTCATATATTTCATGACTCTTTGTTTGTTGGATGCCGTTTTGTGTACATTGGCTGTTACAGTTTTCTTCAAAATACACACTACCTACTCTTTACAATGAATCCTGTGAAGGACTTTGAGACGTCCTCCTGACATAAAAAGCATTATTTAAAATACAATGTTTTGCCCACAAATATACAGTCAATTGACTTTACAGTATATTCTGTGAAGTTTTTTGAGACGTCAATAAGATATGAAAAGCGCTGTATCAAATGCAAGGATTATTATTATTACAGTATAATGTTATTAACCCATATCCTTATTTTGTGACCAAAAATATACCTCTTATGGTAACTCATTATTATCATGCATCCATATTTTTATACATAGACAATGTGCAGAAAGGAAGGTTACAGTTATTCCTATACTACTACAGTACTATTAATAATGATCCTTGCATTGGATTAGCACCTTTTATGTCATGAGGACTTCACATGATACACTGTAAAGCACAGTGACTATGTGTTTTTGCAGCATTTTGTAGGTAAATGTGGCAGCCAATTTGCACAAAGCATTTAATGATTAAATGGCATTGTTTCAGCATCTTGGGACATCCTCCCAACAGGAAAGGTGCTCTATAAATGTAATTTTGTTGTTGTAAAAGTCCCCAATCTCCAACCAAACTGTACAGTCGCATGTTTTCAATACAAAGAGATTTCTTCCACGGACAGTACAGCATGCTATCACACAAGCATCCTACCAGTTTTCTTTAAGAATGGATTCTGTGGCTTCTGCTGCCTTGATGTCCCCTGCTGCTTATTTGCAGAGAGCCCTTTGAGCCCTCGCGGGCTGCTGCATCTGTCAGTCATCTGGTAAAATTCTTCCAGACACTGTACATTTCCCAAAGCAGCATGGATTCTTGGTTCCTCTTGTAGCTTCCCACAATCTGGTGAGGGAGTAGGTCTCTTCACCCAACACAGCTTACTTTGCCTCTTGGAATACAGAGGGCTGGGAACTCCTTGGCGCTGAACAAAGGGGTTGGTGAGCCTCTGTCAAAGGAATTGCATTGGGTTAAAGTTATGAGACAAACCTTTGATTTGTTTGGGAAGTGAAGAGTATCATATTATCCTGTTTGGTGTTAGCACAGCACTGGCCACCTGATGCGCAGTATGTAATATTATTTGTTAATTGTTGGGTGGAAATTAAGTTGCATCATTCATTTCATACTGAAATTTGAGTAGCTGTTAGCTGCATCTGGTTTTGATTGCAAGGCACTATAATCCAATTGATTACTCCTGTGGTTGTATTGTTATTTCAGGTTAAATGGGACTACCAGGGTGGCTGTGTAACCCATAGATTTGAAACAGATAAGGGGTTTCTTATTACAAAAACAAAAGTTGCTGGGGAAACTCAGCAGATCAGGCAGCATCCATGGAGAAAGGAAAAAGAGTCAATGTTTCGGGTCTACAACCCTTCATCAGAACTTGGGCTTGTTGAATAAGTTCTGACGAAGGGTTGTAGACCCGAAACGCTGATTCTTTTTCCTTTCTCCATGGATGCTGCCTGACCTACTGAGTTTCCCCAGCAACTTTTGTTTTTGTTTCAGATTCCCAGCATCTGTAGTATTTAGTGTTTTGTTAGGGGTTTCTCATTGCCTGTTACCATGTTATTTCCAACAATCAACTGCTGCTAGTTTAACAATTCACTTTAACAGTTATAGACAGTTCCTGTTAGCTGCATGGGTGTCTGTCAGCTCCATCAACCACCGGTGGAGGAGCCTTAAGCCACGTTTACCCCCTGTGTCTAAAACTCTTGAAATCTCTCCAGCTCGCCTCTTTCTGCTTTCAATGCCACACCTCTTTTGGACTGTGATTGTGGCTACCTCCCACCATTCCCCCTTAGATCCCTCCCTGAGCTCCCTCACCCACAAAATATACAGTCAATTCACTTTACAATATATTCTGTGAAGCGTTTTGCGAGGTATCGAAGGCACTATATCAAAAGTAAGCATTATTATTTATTATTCTTTGGCTTTCTTGCTCAATCTTTGTAAAAACACTTCAGATGTTCTCCCAACATGAAAGTTACTATACAAGTGTAAATTGTTATATAATTTGTTTCATTTTACTGGGAGACCGAACAACTTTTAAAAAGATCCACCTCAAACTATTGAGAACTCAACGTATGCATGGAAATTCCTGCTTATGTGGTATGGAGTGGGCATATTCACCACTAAGGAATGCTCATCTAATTTTTGATGGTTTTCGCATCGAGCCAAAACTAAGAGGTGCATCCAGGTACTGCTGAAGTTTTACCAGTTTTGCCATTGCATACATTTGCTAATATCCTGTTGCAAGTCCAGCAAGGACAACCCTAGTAATTAGGGATTTGGCTAGAGTGAACAGGAGCCAAGTGGGTAGAATTCCAGCTCCTTTTAAAATAATAATAAGAAGAATACTAATATCCTTGCATTTGATATAGTGCCTTATCACATCTCCGAAAGCGCTTCACAGAATATTCTGTAAAGGTATATTTTGTGGGCAAAATGCGGCAAACAATTGTGCACAGCAGTGTCCCACAAACAGTCATGGATTGAGCGACCAATTTTTTGTTATTGAAGGAATCTGCCAGTCGACTAACAATTAGAGTTACACGGTACAGAAGGAGGCTATTCGGCCCATCGTGCTCTTTGAAAGACTACCCAAATGAATCCCATTCCGCTGCTTTCTCCCCATAGTCTTCAAAATTTATAGAATTTATCTGCTTTTCCAAGCTGTTTAATTGGACAGAATTGTAGGAATGAAGAGCTGTCAAACCTTGGGGATTTGTTTTCAAAACTAATAAAAGAAGTGGATATTGTACACAAATATATTTAAAAGTGTAGAAGAGCACTGAACATTGGTAAACTGCAATCCAGAGGCTTCAATTCAAAATCCTGGTCCTCACATTCAAAGCCCTCCATGGCATTCCCCCACATTTGCGACCTCCTAACCCCCTACCATCCTGCCTGCCCCCTCCGCTCAACAGGCTCCGGCCTGCTTCACGTCCCCCAACCCACCCATCCGAATATTGGCGGGCTAGCTTTCAGACACTCTGCCCCCAACCTCTGGAACTCCATTCTGCAGTCCCTCCACTTCACCCCCTCCCTGGCCTCCTTCAAACTCCTGCCTCAAGACCCTCCTTGATGGTCCCATCGGTCACCCCAAATCCCCCCCTTTCCCTCCAACCTCCCCGTCCCCAATCACCATCCCCAACCACAGCTCGGGTCTGAAACAATGACTGTCCAGTGCCTCGGGATGTCCTCTTGACGTGAAAGGCGCTATACAAGTGTAATTTTTTTTGCTGTTGTTGTTTTACTTTCATATACTTGTCCATATATTCACAATTTTGCTGATAAGAAAAGCAAGACCCGGATTTGCAGACTCATTGTAAAGCAGATAAATTTGCCAGTAAAACTGGGTAGTAATCAGAAGGCATAGTAAAAGTCCTACAAAAGAACTTGATAGGGGAATCATATGGACTGATGACTAGCCAAAGAAATTCTATATTGATAAATGCAAGATTTTGCATATAGGATGTAAGAATAAGAAACAAATATGCTTCATGTATGGGATTGAACTCGTTAAGCGAGAAGCTGAAAGAGCATCACTGAACATGTCAAACCATGAAACAGAAATAAACAAGACAAACAGGATGCTGGACTATGGAGCTCCTGTGCCTTAGTGGTTAGAGCATTTGTCTTGCAAGCCGGGAAGACCAAGCTGGGGAGACCTGTGTTCGAACCCAGGCAGGTCAGGGCAAAACCTTGGGCAAGTTTCCTTACTCCACATGCCTAATAAAAATCCGTCAAAAAAAACCGCAATAATAAAATTAGTCATTTCAATCCACGACTATTTGTGGGACACAGCTGTGCACAATTGGCTGCCGCGATTCGCCCACAAATATATGGTCAATTCACTTTACAGTATATTCTGTGAAGCGCTTTGGGACATCGATAAGATGTGAAAAGTGCAGGGCTGTAGTCGAGTCCTCCTCATCCGAGTCCGAGTCCCTGGTGTCCGAGTCCGAGCCACTATTTAATGTCCGAGTCCGAATCCTCAATGTCCAGGTTTAATGTCCGAGTCCTCCATGTAAAAATTCACGCCCATCACCAATTTATACATACTAGAATTTCAGTTTTATACCTTTTTTTGATGTATATTGCTTGCTACGCTTTGTTTACAAGGGTTGGGTTCTTACTTCATAGCTTTATGCAATAAATTGACTCATTATCCCGAAGTTCAAGTGCTTAATGGTTTGGTTCAAGAACAAATTAAAATTCTATTTTTAGTCCCTGAAGTACAAGGAATATTGACTTCTCAAGTCGTCTGTTGTTATGAATTCCTTATGATCCGTGTACCCGTACCGAATCACTCGGGACATGGCAGACATGGTAATGCTCGTACGCGCCGGGCAGATAAGAATCAGGGAGGTTTCAGTGCATAGCACGTGATATAAGCATAGTATGGTAGCCCTTGTACAGTTAGTACACAAGACAATGTACCAAAAAATACTCACAGTCTCAGCAGAAATCAGTGTTACTACTCAGTACTCACACAACGAAACTGAAACACGTGGCAATCCAAGGCATTGGATTTAAACGGGTCACTTTTTAAAGGGCTTTTTTCATTGGTAGAAAATTTACATGTGATAGGAAGTAGTATCTCACGTGGGATACCGTGTCACAGTTCATTCACATGCAACTTTCGCTGCGAGATTTCCGGTAAGTCGGCCAGTATAGTATTTGTGCGAACTACAGAAAATCCCGCAGCTCGGCTCATACCTGCCGGACTCGTGGCAGTTTCGAAGCTGGAGTCCTCGAGTCCCTGCTGTCGAGTCCGAGTCCGAGTCCTGCACAGCCGAGTCCGAGTCCTTGAAATGAGGACTCGAGACTGGTCTCGTGTCCGAGTCCAGGACTCAAGTCCTACAGCCCTGGAAAAGTGCTATATCAAATGCAAGGATTATTATATTATTATTATGTTCCAGTTTTATGCAGATGAATGCTATAAGTGAATCTGAACTAAATTGGGCACTTTATAATGAAGTTACTCTGATTTCATCCACATTGTTAAATCCAACCAGGTAAAATTAAATGTATGCACTACTTTAAGATACTTACATTTTCTGCACCTTGAATAGTTTTCCACCTGGCCTCAGGATCTACATATGTTGTGGTTTTTTGAGTACCTGCAAATGGAATAAAGAGAGTGAAAAATAAAATAATATGGAGAATAACAATGATAATAATAATCCTTGCATTTGATATAGCGGTTTTCACAACTTCTAGATGTCTCAAAGCACTTCATAGTAGTGCTGTAAAATGAATTGACTATATTTGTGGCTGAAACGCAGCAGTTGTTCCCACAAACAGTCGTGGAGTGAAATTACCAATTTATTATTGTATTTTTTGAGGGATTATTATCAGCCATGTGGAGTAAGAAAACTTGCTCAAGGTGTCCCTCTGCCTGGAATTGAACCCAGGTCTTTCGCTTGCAGTCTGTCTGGACATTATTGGTCCTGGAATCGAGGGTGGAGTTAGAGAGATAGAGTTGGGTGTCATCCACATGCATATGCAAGCTGACCTCATGTTTACAGATGATGTCACCAAGGGGGAGCATATAGATATTGAAAATGAGAGAGCCAAGGACAGAGTGGTGAGGGACACTACACATGGCAAAGCAGAGCCTATTTATGGAGCGCCTTTCACGTTGGGAGGACGTCCCAAGGCACTGAGCATCCAAGTACCAGAAACGCAACACTTCTACCAACTCCGAGCTTGTAAGACCATTTAATTCTAAAATTGAAGATCTGATAGGATTGCAAAACTATTAAGATGAGTTGTATTTTAAAAAATGTTGTACAACTGCAGAAAACTGACCTTATATTTTTGGACATAAAATATTTACAGACTAAGATGAGGTGAACAATCGGGCCTCCGATACCTACAGAATTAAGCAACATCTGCTACAAAGGATGCGAGTACTGCAACAACAAAATGACATTTATAGAGTGCCTTTCATGTCGGGAGGACGTCCCAAGGCTACTAATGATGACTCGTTAGGTGAGGGAAGTGAACCACTGCCTCACCTAGAATTTCAGGGACACAGGAGCAAGGCAAGGCAATTCCAGCATGGGAACCTCAGGAGCAAGGCAGTACTGGAGTAGGAACTAGGCCAACATGCGTGAAGGCTCCTTGCCATGGTAACAAGATAGCTTGGTTAGCCAACCTCAGATTGCCTCATCTGTCAAAAGATCACCAGCCTCCACTGGTGGGTACTTTCAATGGTGCCTGTGATTGCAGAGTACAGTGGTTCAGGGGTTGATTGGTACTAGTGAGTGACGTTATCAAAAAAATCACAACATTAACATTACTGAGGTGGTTTTTCTAGATGTGCTTTGTTGCAGCTGTTTACATAGAGAATCCCTGTAGCCCAAGTTGTACTTTATATCCTCTCTTTCAAGAGCGAGCCCAGATGCTACTGGCCAAATAGCCTTCCTCTGTGCTGTAAAGTTCTATAGTTTTAATCATGGGAATGTTTCTTTTCAATTGAATAATTTGTGTATTTTTTCTTTTCAAATAAAAAACAAAAGTGTTGCGTTTAACAACTTTCAACCAGTAGACTTACCTATCAATCCTAAGGGGAAAGAACTATAAACTTTAGAGGACTGGGTTGCATATTCACCATCCAGAACAAGGTCAATGGGCTGCGATTTGATATTGGGGTATAGTTTTTGAGTGTTGCCTTTAAATTGTTTGGAATTCTGCTGTAAATAACAGAAAACATTGTATAAAAACAAGTTTCCTAAATAGGTCTATTTTTGCAAATACAAAGTGCCCAAAAAGTGTAATACCATTACAATTTGTAATAAGTCTTAAATAATTGCTTTTAGATAATAGGGTCCCAAACAGTCCCTATGTATTATACTGTGGACCACGCAATCCTTCTCCACTGCCTCTCCTCCCTCCTCAACCTGCAAGGTTCTGTCCTCGAATGGTTCCGGTCCTCTCTCTCCCACTGCCTTCACTTCGTCTCCTCCAACGGCTTTTGCTCCAGCCCCCACACAGTCACATGTGGTGTTCCCCAGGGCTCTGTCCTTAGCCCCCTGCTTTCCATCCTCTACACTCTCCCCCTGGGTGACATCATCCACATACATGGGGTAAATTTCCATATGTATGCAGATGACACCCAACTCTCCCTCTCCGTATCCACCCTCGACTCCAGGACTACTGGCATTCTGACTGCATGTCTGTCCGACATTGAATCCTGGATGAGGGCAATTTCCTACAGCTCAACGTCAACAAGACAGAGGCCCTCCTGTTTGGCTCACGTCAGCACCTCCGCACCTCAGACGCTGACAACATCAGCGTTCAAGGCTGCTCTCTCCGCCTCTCAAAGCCAATCAGGAATCTGGGTGTCTTGTTTGACCCCGAACTATCCTTCCTCCAAATCCGCTCCATGACCGGCACAGCCTTCCATCACCTCCGCAATATTGCCAGACTCCGCCACTACCTCACCCCCCACACCACTGAAACTCTCATCCACACCTTTATTACTTCCAGGCTCAACTTCGAGAACTCTCTCCTCGTCGGCCTCCCCAGCCCCTCCATTCACAGGCTGCAGATCTTTCAGAATTCTGCAGCTCGTGTACTCTCCCTACCGGGCTTCGTGACCACATCACTCCCACCCTCGCCCGTCTCCACTGGCTCCCCATCTCTCAGAGGATCGAATTCAAGATTCTCGTCCTCACTTTCAAGGCCATTCACAGCCTTGCCCCGCCAATCTCTCTGACCTACTGTCTCCCTATCAGCCTGCCCGCACCCTCCGTTCAGCAGACTCAGGCCTGCTCCGCATCCACCGCCCTAATCGCCCAACCATCGGTGGCCGGGCTTTCAGCCGCTCTGCTCCCATACTGTGGAACTCCATCCCGCAGCCCCTCCACCTCGCTTCCTCCCTTTCCTCGTTCAAGGCCGGTCTCAAGACCTTCCTCTTCGACCGTTCCTTCGGCTCCCCCACTAACTCTTTCTCCTTGTTAATCCTTATTCCCTTGAGGAGCTGCAGGCCTCCTGATAAGCTTCTCCAATATCCCTCTCTTTGCTTCTCCCTTATAAGAAAATCAGAGTTCAGTGATGGGTAACAGGAATCGTAAATAGCAATTCCTTCTGGTAACCGCCACAGTAGTTTAATCTGATGTGAATGTTTTGGGAATGGAATTCCACAGGTTGACGTAATAATCCTTGCATTTGATATAAAGTTTTTCACATCTTTGAGATGCCCAAAATGCTTCACAGAATATACTGTAAAGTGAAACAAAAATAGAAGCTGCTAGGAAAACTCAGCAGGTCAGGCAGCATCCATGGAGAAAGGAAAGTGAGTCAACGTTTTGGGTCCACGACCCTTCGTCATTTTCCTTTCTCCATGGATGCTGCCTGACCTACTGAGTTTTCCCAGCAACTTCTGTTTTTGTTGCAGATTTCCAGCATCTGCAGTATTTTGTGTTTTGATACTGTAAAGTGAATTGACTGTATACTTATGGGTGAAACACGGCAGCCAATTGCAGACAGCGGTATCCAACAAACATTCGCAGAGTGGAATGACCAATTTATTAGTGTTGTTTTTTTGAGGGATTATAATGAGGAAACTTGTCCAAGATTTTGTCGTGTAGGGAATCCACAAAACGCAACAACAAAATTGCATTTATAGAGCGAATTTCAAGTCGGGAGGACATCCCAAGGCGCTGAATCGAACCCAGGTTTCTTGGTTTCTTCCTTTCGGGATGAGTGCTCTAACCACTGAGCTACAGGTCTCTGTTTACAACATATTTACAGTAAGTTGTAATATCTTGCAGTTACTCCAGATTCACTTGTAGTTGCAAACAACTCTAGGAATGAATTAGCATAACATGGTCCACAATCTGCATTCTCACTACAACAAAACAAAAAATTGCATTTATAGAGCGGCAGGATGTCCCAAGGCACTGAACAGTCAGGTCGGGACCCAAGCAAGGGGCCAGGTGGGGGGGGAGGGAATTTGGAGGGGTGGGATAGAATTATTAGTAACTCTTGTGATATTCTATGAAAAATTTAAGACAAAGGACTGGTGGGAACTGAATAGAATAATAATCCTTGCTTATATATTTATTTACATTGATATGCATTAATATAAACGTATCTCAGCTCCTCATGGACCCAGCCTCTGCATCTGTGACTATTATTTCTTCCTCTAATCTTTTCTTCTTCTCTAATACTTACATCGATTTTAAAATCATCACGTTGCAGATATTGACGACTGTTCAGCTCTAGATCTGCACCTACTCCTGGCGACGTTAGAACAATAGGCTCTTTCTTGGTGGCTTCCTTGATCTGTAAAACAGATTGATGCAATACATTACTAAAATTAAAACACAGAATACTGCAGATGATGGAAATCTGATAGAAAGACAGAAATCGCTGGGAACATCAACAGGTCAGGCAGCATCCATGGAGAAAGGAAAGTTAGTCAATGTTTCAGATCCACAATGGAGGCACTCCGTATACTCTCACCCCGCCCCAGGAGGAGAATTTAATTATTTTCATTTCAACTTATTAAGTAAACTGTGATGGGTTTCAAGAAATAGTGAAAAGTGCTACATCAAATGCAAGGATTATTACTATTTTTGTACAAGCACACATTAAAAGATGTGCTTTGGAAGAGCTGGCTGTAGAGCTAACATAAGACAACATGCACAAGGCTGCCAATTATTTTGATATTATTGATTTGAGTCATATGTGCTTCAGCACATTAACAACCCTTAAGAGTGAAAGAAATGCTGAACTGCAAATGTGCAGAAATCAGAAGAGAAACAGCACTTTAATTATATACAGCAAAACTATTAGGAATATCCTAGTCTATAAGTGTACAACATAAAATGTATTACCATAGTAAATTTATTACTAAATTCACACAAATTGCTAGATAACAGAACTCAGTGATAGCATTATTCAAACTGTTATAAACAGCTGCCGCATAAATTTGTGTTTTATGTATTTAGCTGTGAGAAGACTGACAGGGATAGAAGTCTATTCTGAGGGAATACAACTGCAAGATTTAGAGAACGAGAGAAGGGCCATTTCACCTGAGTTGATCATGAATGTGTTGATTCCACTCATCTCAAATGGACCACATCAAACTTTCACTCTCAAAGACTCTCCTTAAAGTGCTCTGAGTCCTGAGGATTGTGGTAATTCCAAAGAAGAAAAAAATTAAATATCTCCTTGACAACCTGAATGCAATCAAGCAAAAAACCTCAACGTATCACTCTTAACAGCTGTGGAGGCTCCATTATACTTACTCTGGTCTGTTGCGAAGCTGAACAGTTCTATGATTTTAAATTCCATTGACAATTTGGGCAGGGTGTATGCAGCAAGAGAGTTTATAGAAAGCAAAACACTGGGGAATTTGAAAGAAATACAGTACAATACAAAGAAAATAGGATGTTGCCTCATGGTTCACTCATCTATTGTGTATATTCACTCAATACCTTGAGTGGCATGAGAATTAGTGGAACAACTTGGACTCTTACAAGCAGCAAATATTCGACAGTTTTATGGTCGATGGTGAAGCTGCTGCAAGCTATCAGCACAGTGACCAAACACTGGCTCACTAGTATACAAATGCTCAGTGGAGGCAGCTGTACATTGTACTGTACACTGAATTGTGGAGACTATAAATACAGGTATTGAAAGTGATTCCAGTTTTCTCACCATCGGAATGTATCTGCAACGGTTTTGGTGTCTGAGATGTTATACGATGACATTTAAGGATTTGTTCTTAAATCACCAACAAACGACTATTGTTTCATTCTGTCCACACATGGAAAAGCAGCAAATATTAACACAAATCAGGATCGGTTTTGGGACCATTGCTGTTTGTAATCTACATCAATGATCTGGACTTGGGTGTAGGGAGTACAGTTTCCAAGTTTGCAGATGACACTAAGTTAGGGAGAATAGTAAATAGTGAGGAGGATAGTAGCCATCTGCAAGAGGATATAGACAAATTGGTAAAGTGGGCAGACACATGGCAGATGAAGTTTAATGCAGAGAAGTGTGAGGTGATGCATTTTGGGAGAAGAAATGAAGGGAGGCAATATCGGCTAGATAGTACAATTTTAAATGGTGTGAAGGAACAGAGACCTGGGGATTTGTGTTAGTGACTCGTTGAAGGTGGCAGGACAGGTAGACAAGGCTGTTAAGAAGGCATATGGGATACTAGGCTTTATAAATAGGGGTATAGAGTACAAAAGTCAGGAAGTGCTGACTAACTTCTATAAAACTTTGGTGAGGCCTCAGCTGGAATACTGTGTTCAATTCTGGTCACCACACTACAGAAAGGATGTGAAGGCATTGGAAAGGGTACAAAGAAGATTTACTAGGATGGTGCCAGGATTGAGGGACTTCAGCTATGAGGAGAGGCTAGATAAGCTAGGGTTATTCTCTCTGGAGCAGAGAAGATTGAGGGGAGACCTAATAGAGGTTTATAAGATCATGAGGGGTTTCGACAGGGCAAATAGAGAAAAACTATTTCCACTCGTGGGTGAATCTGTGACTCGTGGTCACAGATTTAAAATAGTTTCAAGGCGAAGTAGATGGGAGCTGAGGAGAAATTGTTTCACTCAGCGAGTTGTTCGAATCTGGAATGCATTGCCTGAAAAGGTGGTGGAGGCTGATTCGATAACAACTTTTAAAAGGGAATTAGATCTTTATTTAGGGAGAACAGGTCTATTAGGCTATGGGGAGCGGGCAGGGAAGTGGGATTGAATCGCTCTTTTCAAAGAACCGGCACAGACTAGATGGGCCGAATGGCCTCCTTTTGTGCCGTAAAATTCTATGAATCTATGAAATTATTATTCAACAGTTCAAGCTAAACCACACCAGGAGGTGAGAATTTGAATGAAGTCGTTCAGATTTAATTTTCTTGTGGCTGATTTACAAACAACAGTGTTCTTTTGACTATATAGAAGAACGTGCATGTTTATACTAACTGATCACCTCAAAACATCTCAAAGCACTTCATATATAATTGCTCTTAAATGCAGGAGTGATTCTTCTCAGTTTTTGAAGTTTCCATAACAGGAGAGGATAAACAGTAATCAGTATTTTGAAGGACTACCCGAGCTATTGCCTGCTCTTAAATTATGCAGACAACAAACAACAACAAAACTATATTTACATAACGCCTTTCACGTTGAGAGGACCTGAGCTGAGATTGGGGAGGGTGGAGGGAGGCGCGGGGAGTGGGGGTTCGGGGATGGGATTGGTGATCAAAAGGGAGGGTCTTGAACTGGGTCTTGAAGGGGATGGGGCAAAGCGGAGAGACTGCAGGATGGAGCTCCAGAGGGTGGGGTGAGTGTGGCTGATGGCCGGTCTACCAATGGTGGGGTTGGCAATGCAGGGGACGTAAAGCAGGCCTGACTCTACCGAGTGGAGGGAGTGAGCAGGTTAATAGAGGGTTAGGAGGTCGCAGAGATAGTGTGGGGGAGCAAGGCCATTTGAAGGTGAGGCTTAGGATCTTGAACTGTATTCTCTGTGTGATCGAAAGCCAGTGAGGTCGGGCGATGGAATGTCCTACTGAGATGGAATGTACATCCATGGATGGCGATGCTGTCAGTGCCTAAGCTGTGAAGGTGCTGATGGGAGCCAATCAGGAGGGCCTTGGTCTTGTTGATGTTCAAGTAAAGAAAGTTAATTCTGATCAAGGACAGCAGTGGCTCTGGAGTCAAGGTGGAGGTAGAGAGGTGGTAGAGTTGGATGTTTTCCGCATGTGTGTGGAAGTGGACCCTATGTCTGTGTACAGAGCCCTGAGGAATGCTGCGCAAGAAAGTGCGGGTGCTAGAGGAGAAAACCTTTGTGAAGATGAAGTGGAGGCGATGCGAGAGGTAGGATCTGAACCATTCAAGGACAGAACCATGAAGGTTGAGGTGAGAGAATTTTTTGTGGAAACAAAACAAGGCTGTTTTGAAGAATCTTTTATCGAAACGTAACATGCTGAGAGCTATATAACTCTGATCCAGTAACCAGATGGACAAAAAACCTGGAGTCATAAACCTTCCAGCCAGCAGGACCCAATCCTATAAAAACACATTCTGTTTAGGGCAGGTTATATGTAAAACTACCTAGCATTTAAGGGGTATGTAACGAGCCTTATACCTGATACAGTACTCACTTTGTTTTTTAAGCAAATACGATGAAAATCCGAATGTGGAAAATTCACTACACTGATGCCCTCTACTCAAAACCTATCTAAAATGCTCTCTCTTTCCTTGCAGTGTCAGCCACCCACCTTCCATATCTTCCTTCCTTGCTTAAAAGTGATGGAATTTCCTTTGTGAAAGGTATTATTTAATAGCAAAATACAGTGCCTATTCCACAATTCTTATTAGTTTTTATCATCTAAGTGGAGTTCCGAACATTCTCAAAGAGAAGAGGGTGGTTAGATAATTTGCTTTTTGGATCTGATTATACTAATTAACCTTTTCAACCAGAATATATATATTTTTTAATTTGGGATAATACTACAGTATAACTGAACATATCCATTTCTTAAAGCCTTAGTTATTAGCTTTCAATCTTTCCACATTTCTATTTTTCCTCTTACAGTGGATTTTACAAATACATTTCTTAATTTGCATTAACTGTTCTACGGTTTGTAACAATTATATATTGGCTCAGGAATAGTTATTATTCTTTCTCAATTATAACATATAGCAAACTGATTTAGTTTTCCAAAGCTGATTGCTTTTTGGTTTAATTGATCTTCTGTTAAGTAAGTGCATTACAAAGTTATTCCTATGCTGTCATTTCTAACTATGTATACATATTCATTAGATGCAAATAATACGAATGAAGTAAGATACAAATGATACGTGGTTTCTCAAAGCAACCACACAAAAAAAATGCAACATTTGTTTTAAAAGGTAATAAAATTATTTACAGTACTGTACATAAAAACACCATTAGCTGACACCTTCTGTGAATACACAATACAAAATTACATTTATAAAGCGCTTTTCACATCGGAGGATAAAAAAGTTTCTCAAAGTCCCACAGTGCTGAACATTGAGGGATTAGGACACGAGTAGGGATGGAGCTTGGAGGGTGGTGGGAAGGATTGGCATCAGAGAGGGTGGAGGACAGATAGGGTAGGAGATTGGCCAATGGCTTGGTAGAAGAGGAGTGTCTTGAAGGAGACAAGAGAGGGAGAATGTGGGTTTGAGTTCCAGAGGGTGGGGGCTGAGCGGCTTAAGGCTCGAGGGTCAATGGTGGGGCTGGACGGACAAGGGACATGGATGGAGCTTGCTGAGCGGAGGGAGCAGAAAAGTTGATAAGGGGTATGCAGTTCAGAGAGATTAAGGTCATGGAGGGCCCTGAAGGTGAGGATGAAAATTTTGAAGTCAATCCTCTGGGGGATAGGGAGCCAGAGGTGTCGGGCATGGGCAAGTGTGATGATGTCAGAGTTCTTTGAAGGAGATAAGTTATCTTGTGTACAAGGGAAGCTCAGTGGAATTGTATACTTTAATTTTTATCATAGGTCTTGACATAATACTACACAGGAAATTGACGGGAGAGGACATAAGCTACAGGGTTCTGGGTGATCTGTAGCTTGTGGAGGGAAGAGTTGGGAGTAAAGAGTAAATATGTATATTTACTGTGTTGGTTTGTTGCAAACCGATGCCGATGGATGATGTAATGAGGAACACTTGTCCGGAACATTGCCAGTGACCTTGGGGGTGATGTAAGGATGCTGCCCAGGAGCCTAAGTGAGAAATGAAAGTCGGTGACCACAAGCCTGAAACCAAACTAAGGGGAAAAAACTGCCGAGACATTCTGTACAAGCCACAAATGCCGCTTTGTTCATAACACATCCTGACTATAATTGAAGTGAATTTTCCACTTATTTGAGTATTACCTCTCCCAATTGGAGTGAGAGACAAATTCCTATTTATACTGCATGTAAATGATCTGGAAGTGGGAGCAGAAACCAAGCTACTGTAATTAGCTTTGATAATGTTACTAAACTGGAGAGGATAAACTGTAAATAACAAGGAACAGGGTGATTCAGCATGGTTACCGCTCGATAGTCCAAAGGTTCGTTAGTCCGAAGGTTCATTAGTCCGAAGGTTCATTAGTCCGAAGGTTCATTAGTCCGAAGCTTCCCTAACCCTAACTCTAACTGTAACCCTAACCCTTGGACTAATGAACCTTCGGACTATCGAACCTTTCGACAATCGAGTGCCCCCCACTCAGCACTCTCCGTCAAGCGTGGAGAGTGCTATATAAATCAAAGTTGTTGTTGTTGTTGTTGAGTTATCTGGGTCGATGAAGTTTGGGCTGGTAAGTGGCAAATGTCGCACGCAAGGAATCCTTTCAGTAACCAACCAAATGGCAAGGTGCCTCATGGGAATCCTTGGATCCAAATTTTGTACTTCAGAATAGGGATGCCTCAGGCCAGCACAACTAACTTGGCGTTGTGGTTAGCACATGCACCTCACAAGTGAGAGGACCTAGATTCAATAACCGGGCGGGGAGAAACTGTAGGCAAATTTCTTGTGGTCTCCTCTGAAACACTGACTGTCCAGTGCCTTGGAAGTCCTCCTGACATGAAAGGCGCTATACATATGTAATTTTGTTGTTGTTGTATTGGTTTGGTTAGAGCACTTGTCCTGCAAGCAAGAAAATCTGGGTGCAATTCCCAAGCAGGTCGACACATTAGGCAAGTTTCCTTACTCCACAGGCATCTGTTTCATAGAATCATAGAACACAAAAGGAGGCCATCGTGTTTGTGCCAGCTCTTTGAAAAAAGCTGCCCAAATCAATCCTACTCCCCGTTGTCTCCCCTTAGCCCTGCAAATCTGTCCTCCCCAAATAACTATCTACTTCTCCCTTAAAATTTGTTATCGAATCGGCTTCCAGCACCGTTTCAGGCAATGCATTCCAGATCTGAACAATTTGCTGCATAAAAAAATCTCACCTCCCCTGTTTATGTTAACAACTATTTTAAATCGGTGTCCTCAGGTTACCAACCCACTCACCAGTGGAAATAGTTTTTCCTTGTTCACCCTTTCAAATCTCCTGATAATTTTGAAAACTTCTATTAAGTCTCCTCTTAACCTTCTCTGCTCCGAGGAGAATAATCCTAGCATCTCTAACCTATCCTGATAACTGAACTAGTATTATTTACCTAGCAGTAACGCATAACCCAGTTGTTAGTCGATTGGCGGATTGTTTTCTGAGAGTAATAATCCCGTAAAAAATTAATAATGAAAATTTGGTCACTCAATCCATGACTGTTTGTGGGACACTGCTGTGATTAATTGGCTGCTGCATTTCAAAATACTGTATACAGTCAATTTACTTTACCATATATTCTGTGATGTGCTTTGAGACACTTCAACAACAACATACAACATGCTAAGATTCTATATTAAATGCATGGATTATTACTAGTGTTGTTATTTTTATTGGAACGTGGGAAATGGGAAATAAAAAAAGACCAAGACAAACAGTTCATCTTAACAGTCATATGTCATGTCCTGAACTACTCAGCCATGTCAAGCTGCCAGTTATCAGCAGGATTCCCTGAGTGACTCAGCCCTGTTAGTGAATTCCATAGCAAGATTCAAAGCAATTATTAATCAACAGGCACACACTAGTTTGTTCTGGAGTAATATGTGACACATAGCAGTACAGTACACATTTTGGAAAGAAATATGGCTATTTTGCATTGGCCCATCAACCAAAATGATCACTTCCCCATATAATTCTTCACACACAGACACAGGAACGTTTTTTTTGCTTACAGAGTTAATGCAGAGCTGCCAAGTTCAATTCAATTTGACCACATGCAAGATTCCCAGAATTTCCCATTCTGATCACACATACTAAGGATTGCTAAATGCACATGAACTTATAATGAAAAATAGTCTTATAAATGGAGTCAGCATGGACTTAGAGCAGGAGATCTTGTTTGATACATCGTTTTAAGGTTACAATACAAATTCACATTTTATACCGTTCTCATCAGAAGATATCCTGAGGCTGGTCAATGCTTGTTGGACACCTGAGTTGGGGATAAGAGCCAATGGGGATGGGGGGGGGGAAGTTGTACAGGTCTGAGAGCAATATTTGCCTGTTTATGTAGCTTCATTGCATTCTTACCCTAGCTGCCTTGGCAGTTAGCAAAGCAAATTGTAGCACTGTTCCACTAGGAACTAGAAATGCTTTTGGCACCGCTGAGTATAATGTTATATGGGCTACAGTCTAGACTACACAATAAAGATGTAGAATCCTTGGAGGCCCAAACATCGGGTTGTGTGACTGTTGATCTGAAGGTTTCTCCATCACAACAATTATCAAAATAAACAGAAAACACAAAGTATAAAACTGTTGCTAAGTGTTTCTATCAAATTTGTGAGCTGAATTCCCTTTGTACTGTAGCGTGCTGTGCAATCTCTTCACTATGCACATGTCTATAATCCCTCCAAAAAAAACACAATAATAAAATTGGTCATTTCAATCCACGACTGTGTGTGGGACACTGCTGTGCGTAATTGGCTGCCGCGATTCACCCACAAATATATACAGTCAATTCACTTTACAGTATATTCTGTGAAGCGCTTTGGGACGTTGATAAGATGTGGAAAGCGCTATATCAAATGCAAGGATTATTATTATTATATTTATCTGCAGTAGGGCTCCAATACATAAATAAAGCTGGGCTATAATGACAGCAACCCAGTTTTAATTGGTTACCAACAAGGTTACCAGGTGCCTGGGTTTTCTTGAATATATGAGAAGGCAATCTCATCCCGGTGAGTACGGGATTAGAGCAAAACACCCAAATAAAGGAAGGAAGAGTAGTTATCAGGCTGTTTACTATATTATATATGTTTGGACTTGATCAGGGTTGTCCAACCTTTTGGCTGCCAAGGGCCAGATACTGGATTTGAGAAATGCCAGTGGGCCTCATAAATAATATTTTTTAAACTTTCCATTCCAGAAACACAACCCATAAGAATCATATAGAAACACTGTTTTAAATTGTGTAACGTAATACTGTACTTAATTTTACTATATTTTGGATGCAATACAAATTTAAATAGGTAATGTAAAAATTCATACAATTTAAAACAATACACAACAACAAAAATTATATTTGGAGAGCGCCTTTCATGTTGGGAGGATGACTACTATCAATAAAATACAGATATGCGAGAATAATTATTAAAAATCAGTCAACAATGAAAAAGTAATAAATAATGAAATATATTAAAATTACAGATAATTTAATAGCCTTAACAATGAACAAAATAATGATAATCTCAAATGCAAATAATATATGCATCAAGTTAATTGTTATGTTTTAACATCAAAACACAAGATCCTGTATCAACTGAGCATATGGTGTCTAAGGAATACCAGGCACCAAGTACAGGGTGGGCACGTGGACCAGTTAGATGCCAGTTAGTCACATTATAGGCTTAGGGTTATTTATATTATATGTCTTAGCGCCTTAGGACGCTCTCCCGACATGAAAGGTGCTATACAAATATAATTTTGTTGTCTTGGTATCCCTGCACAAGGGGTGAGAAGCCTGGCATTGGAGAATGAGATCATAGATACTGAAATTGGATACCTGGGTGTAGGGATTGAGGATCGGTCCATTGACAATGGGCAGCCAGGCAATCGGGGACTTGGGTAACAGACCTGCAGGTACTGGGTGCAGAAATGGTGCATGGGTCGCAATGCGGCCCGTGGGCTGGCAATAGGTCCACATATCATCAAACAGTGTGCTCCTTTCTGTTGCAGGGTGACGTGCGATCGAACAACCACTCGTCAGATGTTCAATATGATCTTCTTAGGGTTTGAAGCAACAACAGCAACAAAATTAGATTTATAGAGCGCCTTTCATGTCGGGAGGATGTGCCAAGGCGCAAGAAACTGCATTGAACTTTGCAGCCTGGATCAGAATGACCCTCAACAATGAAATAACCTTGCTGCTGTGCACAAGCCAAACAGAATCATCTCTGGATTAGCCATGTAGCCAGATAGACCCCCTGACAGAACCTTTAACCCATCCAATTGTTTTGCTCTGAATTTATTAAATTTGACTGTACAGTCATATACTTTTAGTGCTTCTGAAATAAATGGAGACAATAAAATGGCCCCAACAGGATGCGGTGAGGTCAGTAAGTGCTTTCGTTGTTGGAGAGGATATCCTCCAGCCATTCCCTATAATGGTGAAAGATAATTCAACAGCTGGATCAGTAGTTTTTAGGTTGCCAGATGAAAGAGGCTTTCTCCTTTGGCTCATCTGATTATTTTACTGAGAGATGGACAACATCACCACTCAGAAGCATCTCATCCTGAGGGAGTGAGCATATCAAGAAAAGTCAACCAAATGAGCAACTAGCTCAAGATTTAATAACAAGTGGGAAATACTGAGAAGCGTTGCCACCCTTTTTTTTAAAACACACATACACTCACACACAGAGTCCTTGGCTGCCCAAATAACAGTGAGTGCAGATGCTCTGAGACAAGTTTGCGAATATGTGGATGAGTGGAGAATCCTTGTAAGCCATCCCCAATGAAGGCATCCACCCACACAAGGGTGAAGAGACTGAAGAGAATGAAGAGATGAAGAGACTCAGGCTCAGGCTCAGCCTGGGAACAAACACGGCAGAGGACCTTAATGCTTCTAAGCTGTACATTGTTGGCTGAGGTTGCTGCCTTGATAGGAGTAAAAAATGAGAAATGAAACCACAGAGCTCTGAGACTGTGTCGAACACCTCTAATGCGCTCAAGTGTATTTCCTAAACCAGCTTCCCACAAATGTCTGCTTTTCTCAAAAAAGTTTTGAGAGTGTGTGGAGCCCAAGAGTTTTGTGTGCACTGAGAGTACACTCTGGCAAACTTCCAAACAGACAAACTGCAGATGTTTGTGCACACTGTAACAATGTCCTGCTGGACTTTGCTTCAGTGTGTGAGACCACGTTGCTGGTTGATATTTAATAATAAACACGACAAGTAATTGTGCTCATCATTAGAGATGGCTTCATCTTTGCAGATTGACCATTGTTTTTGAGTTCATGTTGTCAAAGGCTGAAAAAAGGGCCCGTGCAAGCTCAAATACGAATCTGCGGTAATCTTCACTTGACTGTCATTTACCAATCAGTTACCGGAGATCTCAAACCTAGCCCCTCTCCCCAAATACAAATATTCAACAAAACAAAATGATAAACTCTTAATGCAAGTCAAATTTAGGATTATGCACATCCCGCTTAAAGGGCAAGTCATAGATGGTGGTGATTAAATCTGAAAGAATCAATCATTTGCCAATAGGTCAGGGCTGCCATCTGGTGTTTGTTTATGTCAGCCTCAAAATATTACATTTCTCAATAGTTATACAATACTGAGATGCACCTGATGCCCTGTTTAGTGCTTAATATTTAGTATTATACAATGAATGTGAGCGTACTGAAAGCACAGTGCAATGTACAGGTGATAAAGAAAGTGTCAAAGAATGTATTAACATTAGGTTCCCTCTCCCTTCAGCTATTATGTCAGATAGAAGAGTGGAGTGCACAGGGATAGCAAAATTGTTTATTTAAAGAAACAGCCGATCCTCTCCTTAGGGCTGAGCTGGCTCCAAGGTGACATATTTGGCAACAGAATAACAGAATGATGGAATAAAGTCAATGCTTGTTGGTAGTCTGTTTCCTGGGCAGACAGGTCCACTGACCTCAAGTGCACTGCTGATGACAAATCAGGCAGCACAGGTCATTGGACTTTAATTGCTCTAGCTCAGTGGTTCCCAACCTCGGGTCCTGACCCAAATCAGGGTAACGGGGGTCCTTGGTTGGGTCGCTTCAGTCGCGCAGTTGGTCGCACAGTCTTAAGGGTTGGGAGGATCTATCTGTTGGGTGGCCAATTTAGGGTCGCAGCAAAAAAAAGATTGGGAACCACTGCTCAGGCTGAACATACAGCAGAAGGTTTGCCAGACAGTAGTCCCAGTGGCAAGCAATGGGCTTTAAACTGGTTAAACGCCAAAGTACCCCAATATACAGTGTATATATATTGACAATATACAGGTCATCCAAAACTCTGCAGCCCATGTACTATCCCGCACCCGCCTCCGCGACCACATAACCCCCACCCTCGCCCGTCTCCACTGGCTCCCCATCCTCCAGAGGATCGAGTTCAAGATCCTCGTCCTCACCTACACGGCCTTACACGGCCTTGCCCCGCCCTATTTAACCGATCTACTCTCCCCCTACACGCCCACCCGGACCCTCTGTTCAACAGGACTTGGCCTGCTCCAAGCCCCCCACCCGAACCGCCCCACCATCGGAGGCCGGGCCTTCAGTTTCTCCGCTCCCACCCTATGGAATGCCATCCCTCAATCCCTCCATTTCGTTTCTTCCCTTTCCTCTTTCAAGGCCGGTTTGAAGACTTTCCTCTTCGATCGTGCCTTTTGTTCCACCCCGAACTCTTCTACCTCCCCTTCGTGTTTCACTCCTTTCCAAACACTCCCCTCTCAACTCGGGTCACACGCCTCCTGTGCAGCGCCTTGGGACGTCCTCCCGACGTGAAAGGCGCTCTATAAATGTAATTTGTTGTTGTTGTTGTTGTTGTAGGGTCTGCAAGGCTTGGGTTTCGCCAACCTGCACCTAATACTCTTCAGAAATAGGTAAGCAGGGAGAGAGAGAGTGGCATTCCATTCCAAACACAGAGAATTTTCCGTGCATAATATCCATACACATCTGGTATTCTCAGTCTGATTTGGATACTCCAGCACGGCGAAGGAGTTTCTGGGTCTCATACACCCGTCTCACCAAACATGTTTTTCCAGAGGAAAGATTTTACAATCCTTCTCAGGTTCAGTTTGGTGCCATAATAAAAGAGAACGGTTGCATTTAAAACAAAACATCTATAAAACAAAAAAGGCATCAATGAAAGGGTTTAAGACACTACCGAATTTTGAGCCACAATGTAAAGCGTTCACTAATTGTTTCACAACACATTGTAAACAGCCTAAAATCTTATTAAAATTAGGAATCGTTAGAAAGGCACAGTACTGCTACCCGATAGAATCTAACTACAAACTATAAGAAAGGCAGAACGCAAATAGTTCCCACACTGAATGCAGCATAGCAAATTTGGCATTAGTAGGATATTGAAACCAGAAAATAAGAAACTGAATATATTTTATGTTTATTCAACATTAACTAAGTTATAAAATAGAAATTAAAATACACCGAATTTCTCCAAAAACACAATTGCCATTTATTTATAAAATAAACTCTTTAAAACAGCACAAATAAACTTTAGAGATATGATTTTTTTTAAAGAGTGTTTTATATGTTTATATAATAATCAAAAATACTGTTGCATTTGATAAAATGCTTTATCACCCCAAACTGATAGTTTTCTGTAAAGTGTATTGACTTTATATTTGTACTTGTAGATGATCGCAGCAGTCAATTTATATTATTAATATATTCTGGTGAAGTGCTTTGAGACATCTCAACATCATGATGACTTGGGATATAAAAAGCAAGTATTATTATTTACACAGAACAATTACACCACAATTGTCACTCCATGAAAAAATATTATTGTTTATAAACAAACAATACTTTGATTTAATACTTTATCACATTGTCAAACATCTCAAAGCACATCACAGGATTATACTGTGAAATGAAGGGTAGCTACTAGTTTTTGTAGATGAGGAACTGAAAGATTACCTAAACAGGGAAATGTGACCTCAGTTTAATGGTTCATTCAAAGGACAGGACTTCCAACAATGCAGTACTTCACTGACACTACATTGGAATTTAAGGTCTAGAATTGGGACTTGAACCTACTAATTCAGAGGCAACTGAGCTCATCATTTTGACACCAGAGCGTAGCTTTGTCACATTTTATGACTTAACTAAGACAACAAAACTATTCAGTATTTTCTTTACAATAAAACATATATAATATGAAACACATCAATGAAGTAAACCACATACTATTCAGAAAAGAAAAAGCAAGTTCTTCAATTCATTCCATTCTGTGATTATTGCTTTGTGCTGAATGTTGTGTGATTTGCCTGACCTGCACTAACATCACGTAGAAGTCAAACAGAGTCGATTGGCACAATGAATGGAAAGGTAAGCTCATGGAAGTAACGAGCAATGGTTGGAAGGAAAGTAATGTGTCAATGAAAGTTATTTAGAAAAAACAGTTGGAGTCTGTAATAATACAGTGGTTTGAATCAGTAAATGCATTCAGTGATGTTATAATGGATTGTAATAATAATAATCATAATCCTTGCATCTGATCATGTGCTGGAATCATATAATTGAGACATCTCAAAGTGCTTCACAGGATATATTGTAAAGTGGAGTGAATGTATTTTGGGGATGAACCTTGGCAGCCAGCTGGACACATCAGTATCCCACAAACAGTCAACTTATGTTACAGAGCTGGGCAGCACTTCCATGATGTCAGGTCATTGATGACATTGATGCCGCTGGCACCCATCCTGCCCTACACACATAAGTCAACAACCACTCTCACGAGCATTTCTGTGTCTTGGGAGGAGTTCTACACTGTGTGTTTGTAGCAGACAGCACCAGAGGCATATTTCACATCTGGTAAATTGTGCCACTCCATGGCACCCATGGTTCCATAGTGTCAGAATATAGCCTTTTCTATTCAGAAGTGCAGTATAACATTGTCCGACTGTATGTTTCCGGTGGTAGAATAAAATGCTTCAGTGTATGCAATGGAATTGTTTTATAGGAATGCAGTCCCTATCAAGCTTTGTTAAATGGGATACAAGATTAACGAGGTTTAATTACAAGTGCACTCTGATACAGATGTTTATTTGTAGTTATGCGGTTTGAGGAAGAGCAGTTGCCTAGCGACGTTTTTTTAATTTCAGGACAGGCTGAAGGGAGACTTGTAATGGGTGCCAGATGTTTAATTTCATTATATAAACACTATTAAGAAACACCACAGTAAACCTGATGCAATATTGGAATTACTGCTTTGAGAGCATGGCTAAATTAAATTGTTCATTATTACATTTGCCTGTTTTGAAAATCCAGTCCTTTTATCTTTTATCTTGTATATTAAATGTACGGTTATAAGAAGGAATGATAGCACATTTATCAATAAGCTCCAATTAACCCTGCAACCAAAGTCCTAATGGGTAGCATTTTTTGCTAACCAAAAAGCAGTAACCTTGCCAGACAGGTAGTTTTAAATCCAGAAGTACCTCAAAGCACAATCTGGCGCCAAAGCCTTGACTCTTCACAATCTGCGGCTCACACTCCTTGCAATAAGGTAACCAGCGTGGGTACATCTGTGCATTCCATTGCAGACACAGGGAAATTTCTATGTATAGGTGGCACACATAAGTGATACTCTGTATAGTCTGGATGCTGTTAAGCATCTTTTTAAAAGATCTTATTTTTAAATTTCCTAAATACTTTGTAGTTCATAGCTACAGATATTATCTTTTGTATTTGTTTTGGAGATCACTGTTTTCCTTTTGTCAATACAACAACAAAATTACATTTATAGAGCACATAAATGCGTCCTCACGTTGGGAAGACGTCCTAATACCATTTTCTTCAGCCAATATTTGTGCCTCACTGCAACCAATCAGAGAGTACTCAGGGCTGAGAATTCCTTTATGAAAATATGGGGGGGAGAGATTATTTTGACAAGGGCAATGATCAAGCTAAAATAGCAACATCAACAGAAGCAGATCTTTCCCTGGGTTGGGAAGCGGCTCTTGATTATCCAGGGTAAAGTGGCGGACAATTGAGGTTTCCCTGCTTTGGATATTTCTTCAAAAAATAAATAATTTGGTCACTCAATCTACAACTATTTGTGGTACACTGCTGGGCACAATTGGCTGCCATATTTTGCCTACAAAATACGAAGTCAATTCATTTTACAGTGTATTCTTGTGAAGTGCTTTTGGGCGTCTAGAACACGTGAAAAACGCTATATCAAATGCAAGTTTTTTTTAAATTATTATTATTCTGTGAAGCTCATTGAGATGTCACAGAAACCTGATACGGCACTACATTAAATCTAAGGATTATTATTTTTATTATTGAGCATGGTAATGGATTTTCACATATGGCAGAATTCCAGCTGATCAAAAAAAATGCTTCCAGCTATCTATAGTTATAATACATTGAAAATATATAAATGAATAAAAAGCAATGGCAGCTATGCATTCAAAAAAGCACTTGTTTGAGATAGCATCTGGATATGGTTATAGAACTATGAAGGGAGTGGATGTGTGAAAACATAGGCAGTATTATTCAGCAAGTGCTAAATATAGAGATATAAATTGGACATAAGACTGGTAGTTTAGGATTAAATATTACTGCACATTGAGTGGACTTTGGTAGTTAATATCTTTTCTGCAATATTCTGGAATTGTTTTTAAAACTGGAATTCTCCTGCTACCTGCATAAGATTGTACAATCTAATTACTGTCCTTTGTAAAATAATTGTCTTCATTCGATTCATATAGCAAGAGGATGCAAAGGAAGAATCTCTCCCAACCGGTGATAGCTTGTTTCAATGTACAGTATGCATATAGTTTCTGTAAAAACATAGTCTTATTAATGATGTTCATAATCGCCTCCCTGAATAATCCGTGACATTTTCCTCCATTAAATCCTTCACTCACCATAGTCATGAATTTGGGTCAGGACTGATAACACTGACATCAACTCCCACTACATTTCATAAGTGTTTGTGGGCACAGAAATTGATCACCACTCAGAGTGATAAAACAAGCATAATATATACATATACTGTATTATATGTATACAGATGTGAAATATGCCACAAAGTTATATTCAGGACATGCACCATGAGGTTATAACCAACACAAAGACCATGGTGCAATAACCAGCACATATTTGAACATCTTACATAACAAATGCCCAAAACACATTCATCCTCCACCATACAAGCACACATTATCTCTCTGGATGCTGCTAATCCACTGTAAAAAAATGACATTTCTTCAATGTGTGTATACCACTTTAGTCCTTTTGATACGTTCATTACCCTCGATAGAAAGTGTATAAAATAGACCATGTAAATATTTCTATGTAAATTTAAAAACTAGAATACTATTCACACAAGCGCAACATAACCAGACAGGTCAATCGGCATCTGACAGAGAAAAATAGGTTAGTGTTCTGGAAATGACTCATCTTCAGTACTCATTTCCTCTGAGAGGGGAAATCCTCATTTCCCCTCTCAGATGCTAACTGTCCTTCAGTGGCTTTCCAACCAGCATTATTACTTCAGATATTCTTTCTTCGCAGTGATTTACTTTCTGTACAACCAGACATACAACCACATACAAAAGGACAGAATTTTGAGCTGGAACTTTCCAATTAACAAGACACATTTTGCAGAGTAGCTACATTAAGTAAGTCTGTGCACAATTTAATAGATTATTGCATCCATCATAGGCTCCCCCTCTGCCCCCCCAGAAAGAGAAACAAAAATCAGCCTGTTGCAACATGCACCTTTGGATAACAATTTTGTTAGTTTATCAGTGGGGACCACTGGTTATATGCATTTGCATTTGATATGTTACCTTATCCTGATGCTGATACATCTCAACCTGCTTCACAGAATATATTGTAAAGTGGATTGACTGTATTTTGTGGGCGAAACACAGTAGCCAATTGTTTAGAGCAGTTAAGAATGGTTACCGCTCGATAGTCCGAAGGATCGTTAGTCTGAAGGTTCATTAGTCTGAAGCTTCCCCTAACCCTAACCTTTGGACTAATGAACCTTCAGACTATCGCACCAAATGTTCGGATTAACAAACCTTATTTCATTGTCGATTCGAACTATCGAGCGGTAACCATGGTAACCGCCCCGGGTATAGGAAATTTGTGTGTTTGGACTATCGAACCTTCGGACTAATGAACCTTCGGACTATCGAGGGACACCGTTATGAATACAGCAGAAACCACCAGATAAAAATACAGGATGAGGAAACTTGCTTACTGACCTGGTGGTACTGTCGGGGGCGGCTTGAATCCATCACAGAATAATGGGCAGTTGGCCCCTCTGTCTTTTGATTGTATGAATCCTAAATAAAATGTGTCTGGCCAGGCTCAACCTAATTCCAGGTGAGTGCAGGCTTGTAGCACAACACAGGCCTAATTGCCTGCTAAACTAACAAGCTCATTCATGGGGATCACATGATATCTGGTGTGACAAATGGAATATGTCACAATGGTACAATAAGGGATGCTCTTCTGAGCTTATAGCAAAGCAGTGGAAGCTTTTACCTGCATCTCAACTGACCTCTGAGGTGACCTGCCCTAAATACAATCACTGCACTTTACAGTACATCTTGTGAAGCATTTGGGGATGTCTAAAAGATGTGAAAAGCACTATATCAAATGTAAGGATTAATATTATTATTATCATCCTGACTACGTGAAAAGATGCTATATCAAATGTAATTACTATATTTTGATGATTGGAATGAGAAACTTCTCTTGAGTGCAGCAACTTTGACTATGCATTTTTCTGTTACAAGTGCACATACAGTCGCTACACTTAGCAGCAAAAGGAATGTCACTCACCAATTGGAAAACAATCCCTCACTTTCATGAGCACAAATCCAACGTGAAAAATATACAGCCATCATGCTAAAATTAGTCGGCAAAAGCAAAACTCTTATGGAATTAACTATTTCTGGAAGAGTTAGTCTTTAAACAATATTCTTTTGGAAGAGGAATAAAAATTGTATTAAAAATATTATAAAGCAGAATGTATCAGCTGTCATGTTATTCCTAAATGTAACAAACAGGAAATGTCAGTAAAGGGCAATTATTTTTAAAGCGCAATAAGGTTACTTAACTGTCAATTGTGCAGTTTAATGAAAGAATTATCTGCATGGTGTGCTACAGTCTAAAAGTGTGTTGAAGTTTGAAATTCTGTATAAGTGAGAATAGATTACAATGAAGGTCAGAGAATAATTTAGAAGATGAGTTTAGAATTGGTAATGGTACATAACCTGAGCATTATGGAGCATTATGTACCTGACAGTGTGAATCATTTTCAACTTTTCCTGAGTTTGGTGGTATGTTTGTAGGTTGGGTCAGACAATTAAGTTGAGAGAAACCTGGTCATAATTTAAAGAGAGAAATAGATTTACTCTATTTTCTGAATGTTTTCAAAGTGCAGTCTTTGGCAAATTGTAGGATTCAGTCTTAACTTTGCCACACCAAAGACAATTATTTGTAATTCTCAAAAATCTACAGATAAACCAGCTCCCAAATTAAGGTTGAATTTAAGAATTTTTGCCAAATTCTGGAAGTTCTGAACATTCATAAAATTGAGTCCCTCTGGGTGGAATTTCTACCCTGATTGGAATGTGTTCAATCAATGAAAGAGATAGGAAACCAGAAGGTAGATATGGCACTACAATGGTGATAGAGTAATCATGTGGAGTAGAACAGTAAATAGGGTTGTTTAAGACCTCTTTGAACATTCCAGACGATCTGAGCTATTATCTCGAAGAGAGCTGTTGACAACATATTTGGAGTTGAAGTACAGGTCAGTCATGATGTAATAGAATGGTGGAGCAGGCTCAAGGGGCTAAATGGTTTACTCCTGGTCCTATGTTCCTAAACAAGTAATCCAAATTGACACAAAGATCCTGGGACAAAAATGATTGAGTATTCCCAGTTGTTTTCTACGATTCATCTATATATTTTGGCACCAAGTATCTGACACATGCAGAAACCCATCACCATGCTTAACATTATTCAAGCCAAATTGGGGGTTTGATGCATGCCACCTATTCATGGGAATTCCAGAGGTACAACAACAAATTACATTTATAGAGCGCCTTTCACGTCGGGAGGATGTCCCAAGGTGGAATGGAATACGCTTTCTCTCCCTGGGACACATCCTGCTTTCCTAATTACGGAAGGCATGAGGCACGAGTTGATAAAAAAAAAGACTTGGGGATCCCAGAGCATTGAGGTACTGATGGAGTCTAACTAAGTTAAATAGAAAGAGCCAGGCTGCTTGTGCTGTCATCAGCAGTGCCCTAGAATACTATGGATCTGATGGCTCAGGTACTGGACTACCGAGACCGCCACAAAGGCCTGGCTCGATTCTGACATTCCAGTGCTAGACATGTCACCCTAGAGCAGTGGTTTCCATCCTTTTTTTGCTGCGACCCTAAATTGGCCACCAACATTGGTGGCCTCTCGACTGCGCGACTGAAGCAAAGCTCAGCCAAGATGGTATCTCCGCAACTCGCTAGTGCGGTCTTTCATACAGATTGGTCGGCGGTCTCGCCTCAGGCACTTTTCAGCATTAAAAAAGCATTTTCAGCATTAAAAAAATAATAATTTCTGATGACCCTTTGCAACCCTACTGAGGACCCCCGCGACCCTGATTTGGGTCAAGACCTGAGGTTGGGAACCACTGCCCTAGAGGATAATTATGAATTGGTTATTTGACATATTTGGTATGGATGATCCAAGGAATTCCCTGCTGGTCTCCTGATAAGGCACCTCAACTCAACCTGAAATGCATTAGAGCATTGTCACCATCTTCCTGTTGGACACACATCCCTTCTTAGTAAGCACCTAGTTCCGCCAGTTAGAGATGTGGAGCTTCAGCAACAGCCACTTACTTACTTCTGTGCATGCCAATTAGGGCGGATTCAGTCACTGGAATTCTGAATGCATATTTGCGAACTCAGACTCCAACAGTTTTTGTCGCAAGCCATATCAGCTATCTGACGCATGTCTGTCAATCTGACAAATATCTGATCTACTGTATATTTAAAAAGTGCCAAGGCCAATTTCCATGTGCATTTGCGAACATAACCTCCAGAATCAAACAGCACCAACAAGCATGTCAATGTATGACTTGTTCAGAGTGACTTACAATTCATGTGAAAGTCTATAATTATTATCCTATTCCACCATTACTTACCCGAAGTTTGGAGAGCCTGTGAATGTTGCAACAATACCAATCCAACACGCTTTCGAACAATTCAGATTGTTTTTCAGTTTCATTTCTGCAATAAGAAGTTTTTAATGAAGTTAATAGACTCATGGATTTCACCCCAAAATTATATCAGTGTCTCTTTGACAGTGCCACTATACTTTAATGTTCTATTGCAAACAGGTTACTGGAGCTATAATTTTCATGAACTCAAGGGCTCAAGATCTGGGTTGTGACCACAGAGTTTCTGACACAACTGATAGTGTCTGACATAAGAAATGAACAGCCAGGATGGTTACAATTAGTAGATCAGTGTGGGACTGATCGAGTCTCAAAAAAGTCATGCTTACTATAGCACTGAGAAATGCTTGATCTGTGGTTTATCAGAATAACAACAACAAAAAAAAAAATTACATGTCTAGAGCGCTTTTCACAACAGGAGGAAGTCCCAAAGCGCTGAACAGTCAGGTTAGGACCTGAGCAAGGGAGAGGGGCAGCGTAGGAGGGAGGGGCGAGAGAGAGTTAGGAGGGCAGGGTGAGAGTTGGGTGGGCAGCAGAAGGCACGATCGAAGAGCAGGGTCTTGAGACCGGAGGAGGCAAGGAAGGAAGTGAGGCAAAGGGACTATGGGATGTAGTTCCAGTGTGTGGAGGCAGAGAGGCTGAAAGCCCATCCACCAATGGTAGGGCCGGTCGGGCGGGGGACACGAAGGAGACCGGAGCCCGTTGAATGGAGTGGGTGGGTACTAGGTTCATAGGGGACAGCAGGTCAGGGAGATAGAATGGGGCCAGGCTGTGAATTGCTTTGAAATTGGGGACAAGGATCTTGAATTCGATCCTCTAGGTGATAGGGAGCCAATGGAGCCGGGCGAGGGTGGGAGTGATGTGGTTGCGGAATGGTGTGGGACAGGACACACGCTGCAAAGTTCTGGATGATCTGCAGCTTATGATGGGAAGAGCCGGGAAGGCCGACAAGGAGGGATTTTCCATAGTCAAGCCTTGATGTGACAAGGATTTCAGCAACCTGGGGGGTGAGGCAGGCAGTTATCAAAACCTAAGGAGTCTGGCGATGTTGCAAAGGTGGTGGAAGGCAGTACTGGTCATGGCGCGGATGTGGGGGAGGAAGGACAGTTCAGGGTCGAACCAGAAAGCCAAACAAAGACAACTCATTGTTCACCCCCCTCCCCCCAATCCCCCGGGTATGGTTTGACAGAAATGGCACTTCAGGTTCTACTAGCAGTACAGCAACCCAGTACCCCAGCAGTAAAGAGGCCTGAATCCCAGCTGTAAAGAGGCCTGAATCCCATCTATAGAGAGGCTCCTCAACCTGGAATTAGAGCACCTTCAAACCCAGTAACAAAGCACATCCATTTCATATTCTCACTCCTTCATATCTCAAGGTTGGAGCATCATTTTACCAATTAAGAGAGACGATAAATAGAGAGCCTGGATAGCACAGCTAATTTAATTGCTGCCTTTTCATGCGAGATACCTGGATTTGAAGTCAGCTCAGACATACAAGAGGAAAGCTTCTCTTGAAGCCTGTTATAAAGAATATTTCTGTCTCAACAACACATTTTTCTGACCTGACAGTTAATTGGAATGCTTATTAGAGACCAGTGTTTACAAGTTTAAAATGTTTAATCTACACCCATCAATTATAGTGACAAAAGCAGGCTTTCAAAAGCTCTGTGTCAGCAGAAATTGCGTTGAACAAATTCAGTGAAGATCATGGATCAGATTCAGTTGATGATAGCTGTGGAAAATATCTGCTGTACATGCCGCAGGCAAAGAAACATAGATTTGGCAAGTAAAAATATATTTTAGTTGGATTGAATATTTTGCGCTTGCAGTAAAGGCAAACCACTGAGGAAATGATGCAAGTGGCACATAGTACAATTCATATCTATTAATCCTCACCAACAGCATCATATGAAGCATGATCTATTGATTTCAAAGACCAGATTTCTGTTACAACAATGTGCACCTAATTGGTTTTCACATAATGCATATATACATTCAGTAACGGAAATACTATATTTCCCATTTTGGTAGTAGGCCAGGTGTCTGACATATTGTATATGGAAACATCTCCTTCACATGGAAATGGAATATACATCACATTTACCTAATTCAGGTGAGTATTATATGCTGGCTGACAAGTTACAAGGCTCAGGGGACAACATTGTGTGTGCATTTTGGTATTGCTGGAGTTTAAACAGCTAAAACCAAATAGTCAATATTGTCCCTAAATCAGTTTTCCTCCAAATAACACTTGATCAGTGAAAATGTTAACCTCTATTTATGGTTAAGAGACAGAAAACCTAAGGGTCCAAAATGCAGTTATTTAATTTAATTCTAAATTCACTAGATTAAAATTTCCATTATGTCAATGGCATTTGATCAACGTTTTTGAATTGTCCATGAAATTCATTATTAAACTGAAATAATGATTTGCACAAAGTTGTCATTTTGTTGACCAAACCTTGAGATCAGTCTGTTTTATCAAGTCTCCAAAGTTGCCTTAGTTTCACAATATGAAGTATAAGTACTTGCACAGCACTTGGTTATCTGCATATAGAAAAACAAAACCATGTTGATTTCGTTTTACACAAATGGCGTGGCCTTCCAGTGCTTTCTCTTTCTCTAATAAAGCTTCCTTTGCCAAGAGTCACTATTTACAACTTCGCACAGCTGGTAAAGTTTTGCTCAGAAATCTGTAAAGCAGCTGTTCCCCAGAACCATTCTTCACAGTTGTTCCGGATGGTAGAGTTCAATCCTACACCAGAACAGAACAATGTTGTAAACTACTTTATAGAATAAAAGATCGTCCTAACAGAACAAAGGTGACGTGATACAGACAAAAACATTGGGATGTTTAAAAATACTGGGATTTCCTGAAATAAGTGGCCAAGACTTCCAATCATTTAGCCGAGAAGGATATTTTGTCTTAAACTTTGAGATCGCACAGAACATTGAAATTCAGTCATAATTAGAAATTTGGATTTGCAGTAGTTCTTGAAAAAGAACCGATGCTCAAATTAATATTGAATTTAAGTGTTTTCCACACCTCTGCGTGATTTTACATTAAAAAAAACCTTTGAGGTCATTAGGCTGAAACTAGATGAATTTCAGATTTCTGGTCCATTTTAGAATGCTGAAACAAATCTGTAAATAGCAATTCTGCTGTGCGCAATTGGCTGCTGGGTTTCACACAAAAAATATACAGTCAATTCACTTTACAGTATATTTGTGAAGTGCTTTGAGATGGACTCAATGATGCGATAAGGTGCTATATCAAATGCAAGTACAGTATTATTATTACTACATTATCAATTGTTTGCCATCCCAGGCCTCTAACTAAAAGTGAACAATTTTCTCAGTGTCACCTGAGTGTCCAGTGAATTGGCAATTTCAATTTAGAGAAGTAATTGACAATCTTAATTGACAACGTGAATGGTTAAAAACAGAATTATTAGACGCAACTAAGTTCAATTCAGGATTCGGTGCCCATCCCTTGAAACAGCTGCAATAAGTCATTTTTTACACCCCGCTTACTTGCTGTTCCAGAACCTTCTGAAGTTTCTGAAGCCGTTGTGCAGCTGTTTACTGTTTTTCACAGAGTGATAAAATGCCAAGGGAACCTTTGAGCAATACCCAAACTTTGAGCAATACTGGTCACCCAAACCTCACTTAATATACTTGGATTTTGTGAGAGCCAGATAATACCAGGGCATCTACATAGGCAGCTTCCATTGGGTGTATCATGGTCTTGGACTCACTATTGGAAAACATTTGTTCATTAATCGAGGATTGCTTTTTAAATAAAGTGAGTGAGACTGCTAACAGCTGTGTATTCTCTCTCCCAACTTGGTGACAAGTTTCCAATGCCAGCTTCCAATTATCTGCTCAGCAGAGTGGACAATCTGTACTTGTGTGTCAACCTGGCTTAGTGGTGGCACTCTCACCTCTGAGTCAGAAAGCTGTGGGTTGAAATCCTATGTGAACCACTCCAATGCCTGTGTGTTGCATTGTTCGAGGTGTCATCATTCCGAAGAGACGTTAAACGGAGGTCCTATCTGACAGTTCAGGTGGACATTAAAGAACCCATGGCACTCTTTAAAAATGGTAGGACTTCAGGGAGGGCTTCAGAGATCCACAAAGAAAAACTAAGAAACTGATTAAGAGGGAGAAAATGGATTATGAGGGCAAACTAGCTTGGAACCTAAAGACAGATTGCAAGAGTTTTTACAAATACATAAAGAGGAAGAGACTATCTAAATTGAATGTGGGTCCATTACAGGTAGAGACAGAAGGAATTAATAAGAATAATCCTTGCATTTGATACAGTATAGCACTTTTCACATCTTCTAGACATCTCAAAGTGCTTCACAGAATATACTATAAAGTGAATTGACTGCATATTTGTGGACAAAACGAGGCAGCCAATTGCGCACAGCAGTGTCCCACAAACAGTCGTAGATTGAAATGACCAATTAATTATAGTTTTTTGACATGTTATATAATGGGGGATACAGATATGGCAGAGTTATTAAATAAATACTTTGCTTCTGTCTTCATGTTAGAAGACACTGAAACCTTACCAAAAATAGAGGTGAAGCAAGAAGCAACTGTTAATGAGCAATTTGGAGAAATTAACATTGTTAAAGAATTAGTACAGTACGAGGGAAACTGTTGGGATTGAAAAATGACAAATCCCCTGGACCTGATGGTTCTGTATCCAAGCGTTTTAAAAGAGGTGGCTGCTGAGATAGTGAATGCCTTATTTATGATCTTCCAAAATTCTCTGGATTATGGAACTGTTCTCATTGATTGCAAGATCGCAAATGTAACACCACTATTTAAGAAGGGTGAGAGAGAAGATGGGGAACTATAGACCAGTTAGTCTGACATCGATGGTGGAGAAAATTCTACAATCCTTATTTAGGGATGTGGAGTGGGATACTTAGAAGACCATAACATGATTAGGCAGACTCAACATAGCTTTACAAATCTTTTAGAGTTTTTTGAAGATGTAACTAGAAGGTTAGATAGGGAGGAACCAGTAGATGTAATGTATTTAGATTTTTAGAAGGCATTCGACAAGGTGCTACATAAAAGGCTGCTACAAAAGATTAGGGCCCATGAAATTAAAGGCAATATAGTAGCATGGATCGAAGAGTGGCTAACGGGAAGAAAACAGAGTAAGGATAAATGGTCTTTCTCAGATTGGCAGGATGTAACTAGTGGAGTGCCACAAGGATCAGTGCTTGGGCCTCAACTATTTACAATGTACATCAATGATCTAGACAAGGACATAGAACATAAAATTTGCAGATGATAGATACAAAGCTAAGTGGGAGAGTAAGCTCTGAGGATGACACAAAAAGAATGTAACGGGATATAGATAGGTTAGCTGAATGGGCAAGAAGGTGGCAGATGGAATATAATGTAGGGAAGTGTGAAGTTATTCACCTAAGTAGTAAAAATCAGAAAAGCGGATTATTTTCTAGAGGAGGAGAGCCTAGATAGTGTTAGTGTTCAGAGGGATTTAGGTGTCCTTGTACACCAGTCACAAAATGTTAGTATGCAGGTACAGCAAGCAACTATGAAGGTTAAAGGCATGTTGGGGTTCATTGCAAAATGATTAGAATACTAGAGTGGGGAAGTCTTGCTGCAACTGTGTAGGACCTTGGTGAGACCGCACCTAGAATTATTTGTGCAGTTTTGGTCTTATTTAAGAAAGGACGTGCTCACCTTAGAGGGGGTGCAGTGTAGATTCACTAGGTTCTTTCCAAGAATGGGGGGTTGATCTATGAGTATAGATTGCATAATCTAGGCCTATATTCTTTAAAATATCGAAAAATTAGAAGTGATCTTATAAAAACCTATAAAATTCTCAATAACAACAAAATTACTTTTATAGAATGCCTTTCACTTCGGGAAAGAGTAGACAGTGGGAGACAGTTTCCTCTGGTAGCAGAATCTATAACTAGGGGTCACAGTTTTAAGATTAAGGGTCAGCTTTTTTGAATAGAGTTGAGGAAATACTTCTTCGCTCAAACGGCAGTGAATTTATGGAATTCTCTACTCCAAAAGGCTCTAGATGCTCAATCCTTGAACATATTCAAGACTGAGATTGATAGATTTCTAATGGATAGAGGGATTAAGGGATAAAGTGGGCAGATGGAGTTAGATTAGAAGATCAGGCATGATCTTATTGAATTGCGGGCAGACTTGAGGGGCTGAATGGCCTACTCCTGCTCTTAATTGCTATATTCCTATGGACTTCTCCCAGTATCCTGACCAACAGTCACCCAAATGAAATTGGTGATTCCTTTCATGACTTTTTGTGGGACATTGCTGAGCATATTTGGCTGTCGCTTCTACCTACAAATAGACTATTTCACAGTAAATCCTGTGAAGTGCCTTTGAGACGTCCTTCCGATGTGAATAAGGTACTATACAAAAAGCAACAATAATAATAATTATTATACAAAAAGCAAGTATTATTATAATAGCAATGCGGGAGATGTAACATGCCTGTGAATTCCACAAGACAAGTGAAATTCAGTAGTTTGTTTGAGTGAGAAACACACAGCTCATGACAGAACCAATGCTGACAAGAGTAAAACCTTGTCCTCGGGAGAAACACTTACACTGTGCCAATGGTCAGATACTAACAACCACATCTGAAAAAGCAGCAACAGGTTTGCTGAGTGACCTATAAATCATTCCTCCATTTCCATTAATAGACACAGATTTGTTTTGCTTTCAGTCTAGTGTACACAATAGCAATCATAGGCTAGATGGCGATTGAATAAATCAGAAAGGAAAAAATAAATATCACTGAATTCCCCCTGTAACAAATGTTTGCAATGTTCTCTTGGAGACTAACCACTAAGAGTCAACGGAGGCAATGGATCCAACGCTAGTAGAGTAGCCTTAAATCTGTGCTGCAGGTTAAAGAAAGATATCATTACATTGACTGAAAGTTCTGGATCTGCATCCCAGACAGCCCTTCACTTTTTCAAGATTGCTAAAATCCTCCCAGGGAAGGAAGTAATGCTCCATGAGACTGAACCGAAACCCAGGCAGTTAGAAACAAAACAGAGGTCGCAGTAGAGTCAGCAGAATGGCCAGTAGGTCAGGACTCATTTAAGGATCAGCGAGATGCTGCAATGGCAAGAAGATTTGGGTATTCTTGACGAAAAGATCAAAGGGCTTTCTTTATCCAAAGCTCTCTCATGAACATGATCCCTTCTCAGTTTTTTTTTTACCTGCAAGAAGCCCTCCACTTTGCACTATTCACATCCATTACCATCTTTTCAATGCAATTTTTTAAATTTACATTTGAACCCTGCACTACTTTGAATTTCCAAAAAAAAGATTAGTTGTTGACAAGTGAACATTCATGCACATTCAATCATTACCTCGGATAATCACCATCTGGTGCAGTCACTAAAACAATTGCTTAGATTGTATTTATTGTTACATTTCCCTTCACTTCCCAATGGTCCCCTGGCCCATTCCCCAGCAGGTGGACTGGCGGCCTCCTCCTATATATCTGCCAACATTGGTCCTTAATATGTTGTTGGGAAATGCACAATAGTAACTTGAGGTCAACATTTGCAGGATTTTCCCCTTTCCCAGAAAATAACAATTTACATCTATATAGCTCCTTTCACGTTGGGAGGACATCTCAAAGAGCTTCACAAAGCTCACTGGGAGACCAAGATGGGAGATCGAGTGAAAGGGAGAGAGGGGGCTGACAGCAAGGTAGAAAACATAGTTGTTAATGCATATTTCGAAGGCAGGGAGCGAGAAGAAAAGCAGAGATACTAGGATAGAATTTAGCTGAAAGCTCATTCATTGATGGTGGGGTGAATAGAGCGGGGAATGTGAAGCAGACCGATTTGCTGCACTGGAAGGTTGCAGAGGTAGGTGACAGGAGGAATTGGAGGTGTCTGAAATGTGAGAACTGAAGTCTATGTACCAAATAGTTTGAAAGGGTCTTTTACAATATTTTTCAGTTGTAACTTCTCACTGTTGCATATGGAAAGCCAGAAAAAATAACCCCACACTCTTAGTTTCAGCCAGAATGAATGCCATCCAAATCACATTGTCAAAATTGAATGACCTAGATGCAGGTTTCATGCCTTGTTCCCAATGGATCAAGCAGGAGAAGGAACTTGTTGGATGGGAGGTAAAATCAATTCCTCTCTCATGACGTTATAGGATTTATAGGAGGAAAATGAAAATATTTGGGGTATATTTGAGGAGGTAACGGAATGGGTGAACGAGGGTAGTGCAGTTGATGTAGTTTACATGGACTTTCAAAAGGCATTTGATAACGTGCCGCATGAGAGGCTTATTAGGAAAGTAGAGGCCCATGGCGTTAAAGGGACAGTGGCAGCATGGATCCCAAACTGGCTGCGAGACAGAAAGCAGAGAGTTGTGGTGAATGGCTGTTTTTCAGACTGGAGGGAAGTGTGCAGTGGCGTCTCCCCGGTTTTGGGACCACTGCTCTTTTTTATACAGGTAGACCTCGTTTACCGAACGCCCGGTTACCGAAACTTCACTATAACAAGGGTTTCTATTTGTACCACTTCTCCACTTAACAAAGGCTGCTTTCACTATAACAAATGTTTACACACACTTTAAATCTCGCGGGCTTCTCGTGCGCAGCTTCTCGTGCGCAGCTTCTCTCTGGTTGCCCCAGCAACGCACACTCAGTCTTTAGCGTGCCTCAGTTAAGCAGTGCAGTGCAGCCCCTCCCATATGGGAGGAGCTTAAGCGGCAGGATGCTTTGTGGCTTGAATAATAGTAAGTCGAGCCAGGCAGAACTGCCAACCATTTTTGACAAAAAAAAGTACTCCTGAAAGCTAAACACAGTATTTTGTAGTAAAAAAAGTATTTTCCCCAGAACCTACCGGTGCTTAACAAAAAAATGACAGTGCGAAAAGATGCCAAGTAAAATGAGACTTCAAAACCCCTCGTTAAGCAAAAATTGCGTTAAGCGGGAGTTCCCTACTGTGTTTCTGTATATGAAAAAACTCGTTCCCAGTAATGCCTTGCGCCTAGCCTAGTGCCCAGCACTAACATTTACAGTGTACCAACGATGGTATAAGGCAGGTAGCACTGCTATTGAAGGCAGGGAGAGAGAGTTAGAGAGAAAAATACTGAAACAGAGAGACTGTGGGTGAGATTGTGACAGCCAGAGACTCAAACAGAAAGAGAGAAAGAGACACAGAAAGAGAGAGAGACAGAGAGAGAGAAAGAGAGAGAGCGTGACAGAGAGAGGAAAGAGACATGGAAAGAGAGAGAGACAGATAGAGACTGAGAAAGAGAGAGACAGAGAGAAGGAAAGACAGACAGAGCATGGAACATTTCGGAATTTCCAAAAAATGTATTTTAACAAGAAAAATCATACTGCCGTATTTACTTCAATTTACCGTACTAAATACGGCAAAAACGTACTGGTTGGCAGCTCTGGGGAGGCCTCGTTGGCCTCCGCAGTTCTTCCATTCACAGGCTGCAGGTCATCCAAAACTCTGCAGCCCGTGTACTATCCCGCACCCACGACCATATAACCCCCACCCTCGCCCGTCTCCACTGGCTCCCCATCCTCCAGAGAATCGAGTTCAAGATCCTCGTCCTCACCTTCAAGGCCTTACATGGCCTTGCCCCGCCCTATTTAACCAATTTACTCTACCCCTACAAGCCCACCCGGACCCTCCGTTCAGCAGGACTTGGCCTGCTCTAAGCCCCCCGCCTGAACCGCCCCACCATCGGAGGACAGGCTTTCAGTTTTTCTGCTCCGACCCTATGGAATTCCATCCCACAATCCCTCCATCTCGTTTCTTCCCTTTCCTCTTTCAAGGCCGGTTTGAAGACTTTCCTCTTCGACCGTGCCTTTTGTTTCACCCCGAATTCTTCGACCTGCCCTACTTGTTTCACCCCTTCCCGAACACCCCCCTCCCAGCTCGGGTCACACACCTCCTGTGCAGCGTCTTGGGATGTCCTCCCGACGTGAAAGGTGCTTTATAAGTGTAATTTGTTGTTGTTGTTGTTATAGAGAGGGGAGGGGGGATAGAGAGATGGAGGGGATAGAGAGGGAGGGGAGTTGGGATAGAGAGGGAGGGGAGGGGTATAGAGAGGGAGGGGAGGGAGGATAGAGAGGGAGGGGGCATAGAGAGGGAGGGGAGGGGGCATAGAGAGGGAGGGGGGGAATAGAGAGGGAGGGGAGGGGAGTGGGGGATAGAGAGATAGAGATGGAGGGGGGATAGAGAGGGAGGGTGTTAGAGAGAAAGAGATGGGGGGTAGAGAGAAAGAGAGGAGGGGGGTGTAGAGAGATAAAGATAGAGGGGAGGGGGGGAGGAGGAAGAAAGAAGCGCATCATGTGTCTGGAAATGCCTGGGTCCAGGATGCGATATTTCAGTGCGGTGTCTGTGAAGACTTTGCATGGAGCAGGGAGGATTGGTGTGTTTTTATTCCTGGAATTTTTGTCACATTCCGGATTTCCGGACTTTTGGCTGCTCAACCTGTACACTGAAAATGTTAGCGCTAGGAACTGCTAGGAACTAAATTGATTTTAGTGGGGAGGCTTGATTGGGGGCGGCGGTTTGGCTGCGGCCAAATACAGTAATAAAGTCAAACTCTCGCAAAACTAAATTTTCGCTTAATGAAGGGTTTTAAAGTCCCTAACCCCTTCATTAAGCGGGGTCTACCTGTATATATTAATGATCTGGACTTGGGTGTAGGGAGAACAGTTTCCAAGTTTGCAGATGATACTAAGTTAGAGAGAATAGTAAATAGTGAGGAGGATAGTAACCATCTGCAAGAAGATATAAATAAAATGGTAAAGTGGGCAGACACATGGCAGATGAAGTTTAATGCAGAGAAATGTGAGGTGGTACATTTTCGGAGGAGAAATTAGGGGAGGCGATATAGGCTAAATAGTACAATTTTAAGGGGTGTGAGGGAACAGAAAGATCTGGGGATTTGTGTTAGTGACTCTTTGAAGGTGGCAGGACAGGTAGACAAAGCCGTTAAGAAGGCATATGGAATACTAGGCTTTATAAACAGGGGTATAGAATACAAAAGTCAGGAAGTGCTGATTAACTTCTATAAAACTTTGGTTAGGCCTCAGCTGGAGTATTGTGTCCAATTCTGGTCACCACACTATAGAAAGGATGTTAAGGCATTAGAAAGGGTGCAAAGAAGGTGTACTAGAATGCTACCAGGATTGAGGGACTTCAGTTATGGGGAAAGGCTAGGTTACTAACCGTGGTGGGTTACTTATGGTCACGGATTTAAAATAATTTCAAAACGAAGCAGAGGGGAGCTGAGGAGAAATTTTTTCACTCAGCGGGTTGTTCGAATCTGGAATGTATTGCCTGGAAAGATGGTGGAAGCAGATTCGATAACAGCGTTTAAAAGAGAATTAGATCATTATTTAGGGAGAACAGGTCTGTTAGGTGATGGGGAGAGAGCGGAGCAGTGGGATTGAGTTGCTCTTTTCAAAGAGCCGGCACAGACCAGATGAGCTGAATGGCCTCCTTTTGTGCTGTAAAATTCTATGATAAAATAAACACAAAGTCTGCGATTCTGAGCAAAAAATTGTGTGAAAATCTACAGCTGGATTTAAATATCCTATTTTTAAAAAAGAAATGAATAATTCAGAGTGAGATTGTACTTACACACTCTGCTAAGATGATTTTATTTTCTCTCTGCAGAACTGAAGTCCATGGCATCAAATAGTTTGAAAAGGTCATTTAAAATATTTTTCAGCTTTATCTTCCTATTGTTACATTGCGAGTGCCCGGAAGAAATCCACCACAAACTCTCAGTTTAAGCCAGAACAAACTGCATCCATGTGACATTGTCAAATATGTTTACTGAAGGAGATCTGATTAATTTACAGCCCGCTCTCTGCTGTTCTGAACAACGGAACATTGTTTGAGGTTCTTTTGCTGACTTAATGGTTTGGAGAGCACAGAATAATCAAAATGCTAAGACTCGGTAATAAATCTGTACATTTTGTGACACTCCATTACATATACACAATAAGGCCCACTTTAAGTAACTGCAAACTCAGTCCTGTCAGCAATACAATTATTAGGGGATCCTAACAATTATTAGTTGAACAGAGATGTAATACCATGAGCACAAGGGCAGGAGATTAATAAAATGTGGATTAACCCAATTTATGAGGGATGTTAAAGATCCCACGACCCTGTTCAAAAAAAAGAACGGAATTTCTCCCCGTGTCCTAGTCGACAATTCATCTACAACAACAACTTTGATTTATATAGCACCCTCCACGCCGGACTGGATAAGTGACAGAGCACTTATCTATCTCTTGGATAAAATTGATCACTCCCTGCATGCCTGTTTGTGCTGCCACTAATTGGCTGCTGTGTTTGCTTCTAAAATACAGTCACTGCACTACATGGTAGATCATGTAAGGTTCTTCAAGATGTGAGATGCGCCATATCAAATCCTAGGATGATTAGTATTAACCACACACCAGGGGGTGGCTTGTTATTGGCAATGCCTTAACAATGTTGCTAAGTTATTGCACTGCCACAGTTTGCACACACTGCCTGGGCTTGAGAACTTTGACAGAGTTTGCAATTCACAGCCATTTAAATGGACATGAATTGAAATAGACTGGCTGTTGACAGTCCAGGATACAATTGGAATGATCTCAGATGAGCCAAATGTAATCGTGAGATATTAGACAATGGACCTTCCAGCCCCTGGCACCATCTGACACAGATAGCTCATGCAAGAGCAAATTTAAACTTCTGGACAACATTACCTGGTTAAATAATTCCTCAATCTGAGCAAAATAAATCTAATGCCTACCCTCCCGCGAGTGATCAATCTGATTATCTCGCTGGAACGTTGTACAACAAAGAATATCCTAATAGTTGATAGCAGCTGTCAGATAAGTGAAACTCTTCAGCACTCAATCAAGTTTTGCAGAGCATAAATGTAATCACCAAATAAACAAATTAATGACATCCACAGAGGCTTGGAGGAGTTTGCACTGTGATAAACATCATTCTTTTTGCTGCAATATCCACTTAACACTGGAGAGTTTAACGAGAATGAACTGCCATGTGTCCCATCTGATCAACATCTGGAGGTGAATTTCACCTGCAGAACTGGAGGAGGATTTATTTCTGCAGGATATTTTATATCATTCGTAGATTACTGCAAATAGACTAGGGGAGGGGTGGGGGGAGAGCACGTTCATATTTCATCCATTTTTTTTTCCCATGCTATTTTCAGTCACAATGTAAAAGCCTGGTTCTTGCAAACCACAACTTGCACAAACCACAAACCAAAACACAACTTGCAAACCATCCAGAGTGCTGTAGCACTCTGGATGGTTTGCAAGTTGTGTTTTGTTTTTGTCATCAGTCTGAAACAGTGAGTGTCCAGCGCCTTAGGAAGTCCTCCTGACATGAAAGGCGCTATACAAGTGCAATTTTGTTGTTGTTGTTGTTGTGTACAGGAGCTGTAGAACATGAGGAGCCTGGCGTTTGAACAGTCAAGGTTGGATATGATGAAAGCATAAATGACTGTTTCAGCAGCCTTTGGGGTTGGTGGTGGGGGGCAGGTGTAGAAGCGAAGGAGGATGACATTGAGGGAAAGCCAATCAAATACTTGAAGCACAGTTGATGGTCAAACAAACCACAGAGTTACCAAATCAGCTTTGTGAGGTATAGGGAGCATCGGTGCAGATCAACGTGGTCAGTTCTTTAGATAAGAAGGTGCTGATGGGAATCAGGTAGGAGAGCCTCAATTTTATTGACATTCATCAGAAGAACGTTTGAGCTCATCCCTGACTTGATGGCTGACAGGCAATTAATCAGAACAGCATTGCTCCTGGAATCAGTGTCAATCGCAGCAGAGAGGTCAAGGAAGCAAAGTGAAACCTGGTCGCAGGCCTGGGTTTGGTTTCTGGGCAGGGTGAAATGTTGGACAAGTTTGGTTACTCCACACACCTCTGTTTACCTAGCAGTAAGTAGGAACCTGGTTGTTAGTTGATTGGGTGAATCGCTTTTCTGGGGATAATCATTTCTAATAATTTTGTGGGCAAAAAGTATACTCAATTCACTTTACTATACCGTATGCACTATTCTGTGAAGTACTTTAAGATGTCTATTTGGATGAAAGCAACAGGATGAAGACTGATTTCACACTATGTTCCACCACTCAGCCAGAAGCTGGATATCAGTATTTGGTAGGACTAACTATAGTATATTTCTGAATGCAGAGAAAAATATTCCCCTTCCTTCCACTTTGTTGTCCATTATTGATGTTTTAAATAATAATCCCTCAAAAAAATAACTTGGTCATATTCAATCCACGACTGTTTGTGGGACACTGCTGTGTGCAATTGGCTACCACGTTTCGCCCACAAAATATACAGTCAATTCACTTTACAGTATATTCTGTGAAGTGCTTTAAGATGTCAAGAAGACATGAAAAGCACCATATCAAATGCAAGGAATATTATTATTAATAATCAGATCACTTTAACAATGGTAAACAATGGTAAACAGGATCTCTAGTAAATAGTAAACACTTTAGTAATAGTAAAACAGATCACTTCAACAACAGTAATGACAGTTCTTCCCAATTGCACACTGAGATTGTGCTCCATCCCTGCAGGCCATTCTGGTGGGAATGATCTATCACTCAGCTCTGCAGCTGTATCCACTGCTCAGACGCAACTCTTGGAGAACATTACACCACGTATGGGTACACGCCCAGATGTCCAGATGGGAATGTACACATGAAGATTCAAAGTCAAGTATTTCATTAGCTCTTCACGGAGGTGCTTTTTGGTCTCTCAACAAAACCGCAAAGATTAAACACCAGATATGGTTCAGCTACTCTTCCACAGTTCTTTAACACTAATGGGTCCATTTTGCAGGTAATTAAAGTCATTATGATTTGCCTGTAAATCTATGTTGAGCTGCATTTATAACATGTTCTGCAGCAGGACACGCACAACCAACAACAACAATAACCAAATGACATTATAGAGAGCCTTTCATGTTGGGAGGACGTCCCAAGGTGCTGACCAGTCAGGTTGGGACCCGTGCTAAGGAAGGGGCAGGGTAGGGGGGAGAGGTGGGAGAGAGTTAGGAGAGGAGGGAGAGAATTGGGAGGGCAGCAGAAGACATGATCAAAGAGGAGGGTCTTGAGACCGGGCTTGAAAGAGGCAAGGAAGGAAGCCGGATGAAGGGACTGTGGGATGGACTTCCAGAGTGCGTGGGCAGAGACTGAAAGCCTTGTCCACCCATGGTAGGATAGGTTGTGCTGGCGACATGGAGCAGACCGGAGCCCTGCTGAATGAAGAGGGCAGGGAGGTTCATAGGGAGACAGCAGGTCAGAGAGATAGGAGGGGGCAAGGCCATGAATGGCATTGAAAGTGAGGACGAGAATCTTGAATTTGATCTTCTGGAGGGTGGGAGCAATGTGGGCCCCTAATATAACTGGTGTGAGCCCCTAATATAAATTTAAAATATTGTTTGGAAATATATTTTAGAAATATATTTTGGAAATATAAATATAAGCCCCTAATATAAATAGTGATTCAATGATAAAAGTGCTGTATATCATAGAATCATACAGCCAGAAGGAAGCCATTTGGCCCCTCAAGTCTGTGCCAGCTCTTTGAAAAGATGTGTCCAAATCAATCCCACTCATCCGCTCCCTCCCCCTAGTCCCACAAATCTGTCCTCCCCAAATAACTATATACTTCTCTCTTATAGGTTGTTAAGAAACACCACCCTTTCAGTCAATGCATTCCAGATCCAAACAACTCGCTATGTGAAAAAAATTCTCCTCACCTCCTCTCTGGTTCTTTCATCTATTATTTTAAAGCGGGTGTCCTTGGGTTCCTGACTCACTCGCCAGTGGAAATAGTTTCTCCTTGTTCATCATACTGAATTTTCTGATAATTCTGAAAACCTCTATTAAGTCTCCTCTTAAGATTCTCTGCTCCAAGGAGAATAATTCTAACTTCTCTATAACTGATTGCTGGTACCATCCTGGTAAATCTCCTTTGCACCTTCTCCCATGCCTTGACATCCTTCCTGAAGTGTGGTGCCCAGACAGATCACAGTACTCCAGCTGAGGCCTAACCAGTGATTTATAAAGGTTCATCATAACTTATTGACTTTTGTATTCTATGGCCCTATTTAGAAAGCCTAGCATCCCGTATGTGTATTGGTATACATTTGCCTATTAATAACAAAACATTTTCCTGTTGGTTCCACAAAGTAGCTATTTTTTTATCACAATAATGCATTTTTTTGGTTGCTCTATTTTCTTTGTACTATACAGAGATTATAGAATAAAATATATAAAACAAAAAATAATTGTCACTATAGTGAGAGGTTTAAATTAAAATGCTCCTTCCTCAAATCTGTGGTTCTTAGAGAATGAAATTTGGAAATCTCACAAAATAGATAGAATACAAAGACATAGGCAAATAATAACAATAAGGAAATGAATATTTCCATGAAGATGTTGAAGCCAATAAAAATGCGTTCAAAAACAACAACAAAATTACATTTGTAAATGTGTTTAATTAGCAAATTTGTCATCTAACTAGCAACAACAATAACTTGCATTTATATAAATTTCCTTACTCCACGCATGCACACACACACACACAAATCAAAATTACATTTATAGAGCACCTTTCACATCGGGAGGACGTCCCAAGGTGCATACACACATGCCTGATAATAATTCCTCAAAGAATCAAATGAATAAAATAACAATTTGGTCACTCAATCCATGACTGTTTATGGGACACTGCTGTGCTCAATTGGCTGTCGCGTTTCGCCCACAAATATACAGTCAATTCACTTTACAGTATATTCTGTGAAGCGCTTTGATACTTCTATAAAACGTGAAAATCGCTATGTCAAATGCAAGCATTATTATTTATTATTATAGATATTATATATTTTAACAATGGCGGAGCCTGAGGTTAAACAAATGTCTGAACATAGCATATAAGTGTGAACAAAAATCTTGTGATATAAACTCTGTTTTCTGCATAGGAAACCTTCTGTAAATGATCCAGAGTACACCCACTGTGCATCGCCCAGCCATGATTGTGTTTGACTGTGATGCCCACAATGATTGATTATCCTGCTGGACACAATCATGAAGAATGACCCACATTTGTGAGATCTAGAGGATAGCCGGCATCCAGGGAAAAGTATAAGTCAATACTTTTATGAATGTGAAGCACAAATTACTGCAGATGATGGAAATCTGAAACAAAAACAGAAGTCACTGAGAACACTCAGCAGGTCAGGCAGTATCTATGGAGAAAAAAAAGTGAGTCGATGTTACGGGTCTCCAACAATTCTTCAGAACTGGGGGCATGTTGGGAGGGAGAGGCATTTAAAGACTAATAGAGATGGGGGAGGCAGGGCAAGGAAGATAAAGGAACAAATGGAATACAGGACAGGGGATGATGGGTTAACGAGGTAGTAATGATGCAAAACAAAGTCAGGGATTGCAACAAAAGAGCCCTCCACTTCCACCTCAGACAACCAGTCTCCATCCACCACCACCCTCCTCCGCCTGGCTGAACTTGTTCTGACATTAAACAACTTCACCTTCAACTGCAAGCACTTCTTCCAAGTAAAAGGTATTCATCCACATGGGTCCCAGCTACATCTGCCTGTTTGTTACACCTGGAAAACTCTTTGTTTCTAACCTACTCAGATCCACTCTCTGACCTGTTCCTCAGATACCTTGATGGCTGAGTTGGGGTTGCTTCCTGCTCCACAGTGAGCTGGAAAAATTCACCTATTTTGTTTCCTCCTTCCACTACACCATAACATCCACGTGGTCCATCTCTACTTATCCCTTCCTCGACTATTTCCATCTTGAGGCGTAGATTATCTACCGGTATCTTTTACAAACTCACCAAGTCCCACAGTTGCCCGGACTACTTCTCATCCCACCTCCTGTAAAGACTCCATTCACTTTCCACAGTTCCTCCGCCTCCACCACATCTGCTCTGACAATGCAACCTTTCAGACCAAAGCAACTGAAATTTCTTCCTTATTCCTTGACCAATGATTCCCATCCACTGCAGTAGGCGGGGCCCTTGACTGTGTCTTCCCTATTTTTCGCACTTCTGTCCTCACCCTTTCCACCTCTTCCCAGAACCGTGATATGGTCCCCCTAGTTCTCACCTTCCACTCCACCAGCCTCAACATCCACCAAATAATTTTCCGCAATTTTCCTCCAGTGTGATGCAACAACCAAACATATCTTTCCCCTCCCTCTCAGCATCCCTCCATGACTCTCATCCGCCCAGCACTATCCCATGTCTGCACATGAGATTAAATATCTACCCTTTCACCTCCTCTCATACCACTATCCAGGGCACCAAACACAATTTTCAAGTGAGACAGCAATTTACATTTACCAATGTAGTATAGTGCATTCACTGCTCAGGTTGTGGTCTGCTCTACAATGGGGAGATCAAGCTCAGATTGGATGACCTCTGTTCTGTCCGCAAACACAACCCTAAGCTTCCAGTTTCTTACCACTTCAACTCTCCTTTCCACTCAACCTCTGAACTTTCCATCCACAGTCCCCAACTCTGTTGCAATGAATCACAACGCAAGCTCGAGGAACAACACCTCATCTGTCTGCGAGGGACCTTGCAGCCCTCTGGCTTCAATATTGAATTCAACAATTTCAGACAATAACAGCTCACCTTCCCCCTCCCCCTCTTCTGCAACCATTGCCACATCACCTGGGTCTCAGACACATCTTTTCTCTCTCTGGTCTGCCTGTTTTGTTGCAATGTCCCCGCTATGTTTAGGATCATTAACACCTCTTCAACCCATCATTCTCGGTCCTCTATCCTACTTTTTCCTGTGTCTTCCTTGTCAGGCCTCCCCACTTTCTGTTAGTCTTTAAAAGCCTTTTCCTCCCAACATGCCCCAGTTCTAATGAAGGGTCGTGGACCCGAAACATTGATTTGCATTCCTTTTTCCATAGATGCTGTCTGACCTGCTGAGTATTCCCAGCAACCTCTGTTTTAGTTTCACTTTTATGAAAGTGTTTGGAGGGATAGAGTGCTAAATTTGGTGAGAATATTTACGTTGAAAAAGGAATCTCTAATGGTGATGGTTGTGCAATTTATAACATGTGCCGAGATAGCCACACAAAGGTTATATCTTTATAAATCCTTTTGTCCCTCCATTTTTCATTTAGAAACGTGGAAATCTACAGTACATAAAGAGGTCACTGGGGCTGTCAATTATGTACCAGAGTAAGATCACTTCATCCCCATCAGCCCACTTTATCCATATACACATTCGGTCACACCTCTCCCTCCACTCCCTTTTTGAGCCCCTGCAGCCCCTGTCCACAGCACAGAGATGGCGCTTGTCAAAGTCACAATCGATATTCTGTCTATTTGTGAGCAGAGTTCACTCTGCCTCCTTGACTTCTCTGCTGCGTTCAATACAGCCCTCCTCCATCGGTACTTCTGCCTCATGAACCTTAGTGGAACCGCACTTGCATAGTTCAGTTCTCCCTGGGCCCTCAGACTCAATGAACCAGTGCACAAACCCCATATCTGGTCCTTGAACAGGACTTCTCTACCTCCCCCACTTACCTCAAATGCAGCCAAAACTTCCCACTTGGATTACTCCAATGCACTCCTCGCCATTCTCCCAGATCCACCTTTCAAAACATCCAGCCGATTCACAGCACTGTGGCCCATCTTCTGACCAATTCTAGCGAGGCTCCACTGGCTCCCCATCACCAAACAAAGCAACTTCAAGATCCTCACACTCGTGTTCAAATCCACTCAATCACTGGCACCTCGCTACCTCTCCAACCTCCTCACTCCACCACCAACAGCCTCCACTCGACTGGCACTGGCCTCCTGCTCATCCCTCACAACCCCCTGCCCCACCATCAGAGGTCACACTTTCAGCCAGTATGTCCACAAACTCTGGAGCACTCCTTCAATCCCTGAACCTTGCCCCCCTCTCCCCCTTCAAGTCCCGCCTGAAAACCTTCTTTTGCGACCATGCTTATGGTCATCTCCACACAAGTTTCCCCAACCCCCAGCTAGGAGTCAGGCTTCGCTGCTGTTAAGTGCTCTGAGAAGCTACCTGGCATAAAAGGTGCGATATAAGTGCAAGTTGTCTTGTTGTTGCAGCTCCTCTCTTTCATCTGCCTGTCTACTTCCATCATGAAAGCTACAATGGACACCATCAACACCACCCTACTCTGCAAGTCATTCCACATCCTAACGGTTCACTGCGAGAAAGCAATCATCCAACGTTTTCTTAGTATTGTTCTTGTGGCTATCTTGTTTTATACATATATTACATGTAGTTTATCATACTTCAGTTATTAATATAAAATACAGATCTTACCTAGAGACCTCATAGAGCATTTCCAACAAGATGTTGTAGAAGCTCGAGTTTGAGTCCTGGTCAGAGACCATTTTCCCCCTTGGAAGAAGAGGAAATAGAATCGACATTAAAATAATCTTATCAACATCCTCCTACAGCTGCCGGAGGAGGGGGGCATGTGGGTTAGGGTGGAAATTGTCAGATTCAATGAGGAAGAAAAGGTTAAACTATGTTCCTTTTTTAATTAGTCGCATTAACAGTGGATTCATTGTCAAGTGCCAGTCTCTCAGGCCTAAGGGCTGTTTTTTTTATTTGAACCAATGGCGCCCTCACCTGGTCCAAGGCAGGACCATCTTGTGTTTTATCCTTATTTTAAATCTATGTATGCAGCCTCTGCGCCTCCACATGTGTTGTTCGTTGCGATGACAGTTGCAAGCATCCTTGATCTTTACTGAAATACTGTCATCACAAACTTAAAAGCTTTGCAAACTCATACGGGTGCAGTTCATCTTTAAACTAGAAATAAAATACAAGTATTTGAAAAGGTCTGTGTAATGTTGAAACAGAGATTGAAACTACTGTGCATTGCAAAGTTACTTTTCAATCATATATTGTATTTCACCTTTTCCTGGCAAACTAACAACAACAACAACAACTTGGATTTATATAGTGCCCTCCATGCCAGACGGCATCTCAGAGTGCTTGAGACTAAATGGTGATATGGTGTTTATAAAGTATGCTTTGTGATTCATATCACAAGGGAAGGTAGGGATAGCTTGCACAATACTAGGGAGAGATAATTGAAATATAAGAGGGAGAGACTAACACAGGTCACAAGTGAGATTACTTGAAGCATTCAAAGTATAATAAATGTATACTGATCTGACAGTACAAAATTTTAAACAGAGTATTAGTAGATAGGAAACTGAAATTTTAGTTTTAACATTGTATTGCTTTCTGAATAAATTAAACAGCTTTCTCCAAAAAACATTTCTAATAAAATAATGATCTGATGGGCTGAGTATAGCTGCTTGAAAATAAATTATAGGAATAAGTACGGGGTGGGGTGGGTGGTGGTGAGATCTTATTTTCATCCCTTCCATCTTGCCTCCCACTTCTTCCTATCTGTCTTCAAATCCTGCCTAAAATCTTTACTGGTCACTTCTTACCCATTTTCCCTTGCTCTGAATCAGACCCCATTCCTGTGAAGCGCTGAGAGATGTTACCTTAAGTGAAGGGCGCCATCAAAATTATTGTTGTTGCATCACTATCCAGAAAGATTGCACAAATTGTGTTTTAAATAAATATTTGCATTTAAAAATCTGGGTGCTCTACATGCAGGTCATTTCCTGGTTTAAGTGAAACATTCATGTAAGAATCTGGTCTCTTGTCATGTTCAGCAATTGGGGTAATGAGATTTATCAATCACAGCTGAATGTCACTGCCAGTTAGTTGTCTGTTGTTGATAAAGTTCACAGAGATGATTGGTTTCATTATAAACCTCAAATAAGCATAAAAACAGACAAACTAAAACTACACATGAAGCAGTGTCTCAGAGCACTTCATAACTGTGGAACCAGGGGGATGGAGAAGGTGACCATAAGCACGGTTGAAGAGGAACATTTTCAGTCGTGATCTCAAGGAGACGAAGTGAGGGGGACAAGGCGGAGATAGGCTGAGATAGTTCCAAGTCTTTGGGGCATAGTGGCTGAAAACATGGCCTCCAAAGGTGGAGCAGAAGTGGCAAGGCACAGCAGGAGGTTAGGGCCAGCCAAGCAGAGGAGGCAGGCAGTTGAATAGGGAGAAAGCAGGTCAGAAAGATAGAGAGGTGCCAGGATGTCAAGGGATTTATAGAGAAGGATCTTAAAATTGATGTGTTCTGGAATAGGGGGCAAGTGGAACCTGGCAACGACTGATGTAATGTGAGTACAGAGTTTAGTGTGAGTGAGAATACGGACTGCGAGGTTCTAAATCAGTTGTAGTTTGTGGGCAGTAGAGTTGGGGAGACCGGCGGGGAGGACATTGGATTAATCGAGGCTGGAGGTAACAAACGTGTGGATGGGTGATGGTTTCGGTTGCAGCTCGATAGTCCGAAGGTTTATTAGTCCGAAGGTTCGTTAGTCCGAAGCTTCCCCTAACCCTAACCGTAACCCTAACCCTAACATTTGGACTAATGAACCTTCAGACTATTGCACCAAATGTTTGGATTAACGAACCTTATTTTCAGACTATCGAGCGGTAACCACGGTAACCGCCCCGGGTATAGGAAATTTGTGTGTTCAGACTATCGAACCTTCGGACTATCAAGTGCCCCCCGTTAGAGTGAGGTAACAGCCTCACTCAGTTTTGGAGTCTTTAGGTTTCAGACATCCAGAGATGACCCAAACATAATCTAATGTTAATAGCCATTAAATGATTTCTGGCACTAAATAAATGTTCTGATTAGAAGATTGCTTGTAGGCCGACAAGGTCACATAACAACTTCATGTCTATTACCTCATAAGTATTTGGTGATCTAGCAAAATGTGTATAAATGTACTGGTTTATATTTGCCAACAGCTTACCCTGGACATGGAATGCTAATTATCAACAGAATGAAAAGCAAATGTTTCAACTCTCAACTAGGACAGTTGGACAAGTAGAAGAGGTTTATTCCTCTTGAAACAAATGTTCATCTAGGTTATCAGAGTATCTAAATGGCAGATAAATTCCCTAGGCAGGCTTACCAAAACTTGTGTACATCAGACATGTTTTAAACAGTATCATGCTCAATGGTTCTCCCTATTTTGGCATCTTTACACTTCAGATATCCAGAGATCACTCAAACATAACCGATTGTTGAATGAAATCACTTTTGGCATGTCCCATTGTAGATGTCACATATTCTCAGTATTATAATAAAAGGAAAAACGCTTTTAAAAAAAGAGAAAGTATACTATAAAATTCACTTTGGCATCTTTCAAACATGCTTGGATAAGCAAAAGGGTTAAATTTTTACCTTAAACGCCTTTTCCTCATCAAGTGGTATAGTTTTTGATTGTAGAAAAAGCGATCTATTTCACCCACAAGCCTCTGGAAATCTATTCTTTTCATCATCTGAAACAGAAAGTTACATTGAAATAGTGTTATTACATTTAAGTTTGATATAGCTACTTTCACATCAGAATGATGTCTCAAAGGGTTTCACAAGATTTACAGATAAAGTGGAAGTGACTGTGCAGCTTGTAGGCAAGTGTAGTCATCGATTTGTGCACAGTAATGTCCCACGACTGCCAAGAAGTGAAATGAATAACTTGATTTGGGGGATTGTTGGTCAGAACACCAGGAAACCTCTCTTCTCTTTTTGAAGATTGTCATTGGGATTCTTAACATCCACCTGAGCAGGCAGAATGTTAGCACCTCCAAAATGGATTGCATTCCCACCACTATGTGAGTTCAAAGTCCCGATCTCGGGCTTGAAACTGCAATCTTCTGACTCAGAGGTGGGAAGGCTGAAGTATGTTACTGGACTTCTTTCTGCCTTTTTACCCCTCATGGTGCTAACTCCACATCACCCTACTGTATGTTACCCATAACAACCATTCTTCACACAAGATTGACAGCCCAAGCTGTTCAGCAGAGCTTGGTCTTGTCCTGACCAACTTTCTAACACACAAACTTTTCAGCAAAGGTTACGCTCATCTTAGACTACAAACGTACTACAGCTGGGGTGCCTAATGAAGGCTCAGCTAAATTTTCCATGCATTTGGGAGGTACCTACTCTCAGCTCAGTGCCTACTCACAACTAAAGATAATTAAAAGACATAGAGCTTAAAAGAGTAGGGTGGAATTTTATTTGATGCAGTTAACATAATTCTGGTTACCTTGCCAATGACATTTGAGTTTCTTGCCTGCATGCAATGTAGGTAACTATGGTTACCCATGTCTATAAAAACCAGCAGTACTGAATGCCAACCAGAACTTATTTTCCACTTGTTGAGAGCAGGAAAAAATTATCCAATTTCACAAATGCTTGTGGTGAATGTGAGCTTGAGGAATGATCTGATCAATGATTATGGGAGAACCAAAGTAGCAGTATCAATCCACTTTGCTATTCCTCTCCCTTGTTTGGGGGTCTGCCAACAATGGAAATAATAATAATCCTTGCATTTTATATAGTGTTTTTCATGTCTTCTAGATGTCTTAAAGTGTGTCACAGAATATCCTGTAAAATTAATTGACTGTAAATTTGGGGGCAAAACCTGGCAGCCATTTGCGCACAACAGTGTCCCACAAACAGTCGTGGATTGAAATAACCAATTTATTATTGTTTTAATAGATCTGGAGATAGAGATGGAACTGGATGGAAAGAAAATTCAGATCCAATGCCATCTTAAAAACCTGCTCCCTGGGTCTCTTCAGTAGTTGGCACTATAACCGGTATTATTCGAAAGAAAAGGAAGTTTCTCCCGGTGTCCTGGGAGAAAATGTAGTCTTTGACTTCTTGGCTGTTTGTGGGACACTGATGTGTGCAAACTGGCAGTTGCATTTACCTACAAATACAGTCAGTAAAATCCTGGGAAGCACTTTTAATCCACCCCACAGTCACTGATGATTCAACAGCATGATCAGGTGCTCTATCAAATCCAAGGATTATTATTATTATTATACATAGTTACTGCAGTCAAGATGTGCTCAGAAAAGTATTAAAATAAACAAATTTACACAGAGTGCTTATATAAGCATCTACCTGCAAATATAGTCACTGCACATTACAGTAAATCATGCGAAGGGCTTTGAGGCATTTTATCGATGTCATCAGGTACTATGTCTGAGACATCTTGATGACATGATAAGTCCTATTATAACAATAATAATCCTTGCATTTGATATCGCACCTTATCATCTTCTAGACTTCTCAAAGCATTTCACAGAATATATTGTAAAGTGAATTGACTGTATGTTTTGTTGGCGAAACGCGGCAACTAATAGTACACAACAGTGTCCCACAAACAGTCGTGGATTAAATGACCATTTAAAAAAAAAGATTATTACCTCTTAGAAATGTGATCTGCCAATCAACTAACAACCAGGTTCCAACTTACCCCTAGGTAAGCAGAGACATGAGGAGTAAGGAAACATGCCCAATGTTTTGCTCTGCTGGGAATTGAACACTGGTCCACTTGCTTGCAAGACAAGTGCTTTAACCACTAAACTACAGTAACAACAACAACTTCGATTTATATAGCGCCCTCCACGCCGGACGGCGTCTCAGAGCGCTTTGAGTACTCTATTATATTAAATACAAGACCTATTACAGTATTATGATTTTAGATATTTTTGCTGAGTCCTTAACCCTCAGTCGATGGGCATGCTCTCTTGTTTTCAGTCTGTTATACTTCTGTCTGGCCTGTTTCCATTGGTCTACTTTTATCACTGTTGGCTAATGCTATTATTAACCAGCAAGGATGCCCATAAAGCCCATAGCAACTAGATCGCGGATAGATGTAAGGCAAACAGAGTTGTGATAATGGGGGATTTCAATTATCCCAATATAGACTGGCAAAATAGCAGCACTAAGGGCAAAGCAGGAGAAAGATTCATAAATTGTGTACAGGAAAATTTTCTTGAACAGTATATCTCCAGTCCTACGAGGAAGGAAGCATTGCTGGATCTAGTCCTTGGGAATGAAATAGGTCAGGTTGAATAGGTTTCGGTAGGGGAGCATCTAGGTAACAGTGACCATAATATTAATAGATTTAGATTACTAATGAAAAGGGTGAAAATGCTTGACTGGAAAAGGGCTAATTTTGATGGGTTAAAAAGGGACCTAGAATTGGTGGAGTGGCAAGTAAGACTGGCAGGTAAAATGACTCATGAGCAATGGGAGATCTTCAAATATATGATAGCTCAAGGTCTAAATAGATATTTTCCCACAAAAGGGAAATGTGTGACAACCAAGCCAGCCTGGATGACCAGGGATATTCTGTCTAGGATGAAAAAGAAGAAGACGGCGTACGACAATTGGAAGATGCAAGATACTGAGGATAGCAAAGCGCATTATAGAGAATGCGGGAGTGATCTTAAAAGAGTGATAAGACAGGCTAAAAGATCACATGAGAAGAGGTTAGCGGATAACATAAAGGGGAATCCTAAAATATTTTATAAGCACATAAAGGAAAAAAAGGTTAGTTAAAGGTAGGGTGGGGCCAATCAAAGACAATGACGGCAATCTTGTTGTGGAGGCAGAGTACTTTGCATCTGTCTTCACAACGGAAATGGATGCCCCAAATTCCGCAGTATTGGATGAGAGGGTAGAGGAAATAGATCAGATTACTATAGACAGAGAGGAATTTCTGAAAAGATTGACTGGGCTCAAAATTGATAAGTCACCAGCACCAGACGGGATTCACCCAAGGTTGCTGTGGGAGATACGGGTTCAAGTAGCAGAGGCTCTGGCCATTATATTTGAATCTTCATTCGACACAGGAGTGGTGCCAAGAGACTGGAGAGTGGCTAATGTTACCCACCTCTACAAAAAGGGGCAGAAAGACAAACCCGGAAATTACAGGCCAGTCAGCCTTACTTCGGTAATAGGAAAACTACTGGAGACCATAATCCAGGACAGAATAAATTTCTACTTAGAGGAACATGAAGTAATTAGAGACAGCCAACATGGATTTGTTAAAGGCAAATCTTGCCTAACAAATCTAATAGAATTTTTTGAAGAGGCGACTGCGAGGGTTGATGAGGGAAATGCGGTGGACGTTATTTACATGGATTTCAAAAAGGCTTTTGACACAGTACCGCATAAGAGATTAATAAAACAATTAGAGGCCCACGGTATTAAGGGGACAGTGGCAGTTTGGATTAAGAACTGGCTGAGTGACAGAAAGCAGAGGGTGGTGGTTAATGGGTATTTCTCGAAATGGAAGGAGGTGTGCAGCGGTGTCCCCCAGGGATCAGTATTGGGATCACTGCTCTTTCTAATATATATTAATGATCTGGACTTGGGCATAGAGAGCACTATTTCCAAGCTTGCAGATGTAAGGTAGGGTAGTAAATAGTGAGGAGGACTGTAACCAACTGCAAGCAGACATACACAGATTGGTGGAATGGACTGACTTGTGGCAGATGGATTTTAATGTGGATAAGTGTGAGGTGATACACTTAGGTAGGAAAAATGATAGGAGGCAATATAGACTTGGTAGCTCAATCTTAAGGGGGGTGAACGTACAGAGAGATCTGGGTGTTCAAGTAAGCGAATCATTAAAGGTAGCCGGGCAAGTAGATAAGGCAGTAAAAAAGGCATTTGGTGTACTGAGCTTTATTAGTAGGGGCATAGAGTATAAGAGTAGGGAGGTTATGGTTAATCTATACAAAACTCTGGTTAGGCCTCAACTGGAGTACTGTGTCCAGTTCTGGGCACCTTATTTCAGGAAAGACATTAAGGCACTGGAAAGGGCGCAGAGGAGATTCACCAGAATGATACCAGGAATGGGGAACCTTAGCTATGAGGACAGATTGGAGAAGTTAGGACTTTTCCCATTAGAGCAGAGAAGGTTACGCGGGACCTGATAGGTCTTCAAGATCATGAAAGGTTTCGACAGGCTAGATAGGGAAAAGCTGTTTCCGCTGGTAGGTGTGTCTGTGACCCATGGTCACAGTCTTAAGATATCTACCAAAAGAAGCAGAGGGGAGGTTAGAAGAATTTTTTTTACTCAGAGAGTTGTTCGAATTTGGAATGAACTGCCTGAAAGGGTAGTGAGGTCCGATTCGATAGCAGCTTTTAAGAGAGAACTAGATAGGTATCTGGGGAAGACGGGTTTGCAGGGTTATGGGAGAAAGCTGGTGATTGGGGTTAACGAAAATGACTTGCTCGGTCAAAGAGCCGGCACAGACTCGATGGGCCGAATGGCCTCCTTCTGTGCCGTAACATTCTATGATTCTATGGTAATGGATTGTACCTTTGCTCTCTTCTTCTCCCAAAGTCAGTGGGAGATGTCACAGCCTCCTCTAGCTTGGTTTGGATCAAAATCTGAAGAGATTCAAGGGTACAAAACCTCAAACATGTAGCCCTCTCTGTGATAACACGCATTAATGCTATAATGCTCAGTGCAATGAGGCTGACATCCTTATTAAGTTGCCCACTGGATCAGTACAGATTCCAGCTGCTGGACTTCTACTGTGCTACAATTGCAAGGACTGAACAAAACAGAAACAAAACAGTTTAGTTAACGCAATGAAAACTGACTTGCTTTAGCGATGATCACATGAAGGAAACTGCATTACAATTACGACACCATTTTACTCATAAACAAACCAAATTAGCGTTGAACCATGAAGAACCATAGTCAAGTTTAAGAACCCACCCACTAAAGTTTATGTGTTTAACCTCTGACCTGAATTTCACTCAATGGCATTATTTTCATTTTTTAAAATTTATTTTATGACAAAAAAAATCAGGTATTAAATATCAGAGTGAGTTCAATCTAAAATTAAGTTTTGAAATAACCAAATTCAGATTAAACAAATGAGGTATAGCAGATGTCAGCAATTTCCATAATATGCTCTGTTACAAATAAGCAGAAGAATGATGGTTTTGTTGCCAACCTTTATAAGCCCCACAAAAGCAAATTAAAAACACTCATTCTAATCACTATCCAACTTTGAATTAACATCTGCCCACCATTATAGGCTAGGAGCTGAACCTCATTCACTCATAGGTTGGCTTAGGTAGGTTTCCCAGGAAACCTTTGGCTGATGTCCCAGGAAACCTACCCAAGCCAGTGAATACACTAAACAGTTTCAACCAGGCTCCAATATTTTGAATAATGGAGAATTTTGGTGTTGTGAGCACAATGCACCAACATGAATTCCTTTGAGATCTACCAAACTGCGGATAATGTCACCAAGAGGGAGCATGTAGATAAAAACTGCATATAACTGAAGGTCACAAAACTGTTCTTTGTTAGGAATTGTGGCCAGACAAATCACAGATCCTAAATTCTAAATATCTAATCCACTCTGTCATCCCACCTCTGTTCCTTAAAATATTGCATAACAACAACCACTGCCTCCCACCCCACCCCACCCCATACAATAATAATGATCCTTGTATTTGATATAACACTGTATCAAGTTTTGAAGATGTCTCAAAGCGCTTCAAAGAAAATACTGCAAAATGAATTGGCAGTACTGCATATATTTTGCGGGCCGAATTCGACAGCCAATTGCGCTCAGCAGTATGCCACAAACAGTCGTGGATTAAATGACCGATTTCTTAATTTTGTTGAAGGAATTATTACACATGGAAAAGCGAGCCGCCAATTGTTTAACAACTACTGTAGGTTCCTATTTACTACTAGTTAAACAGAGGTATGTGGAGTAAGGAAACTTGCCAAACATTTTGCTCTGCCGGGAATCGAACCCAGGTCTCTCGCTTGCAAGTCAAGTGCTCTAACCACTGAGCTACAGGACATCGCAATGAACATATAATGCCTGACATTTTATATATACAAAAACAATATGCAGAAACAACCAAACTTGAACGCAATGCATCTAAGTCATTTAGGCCAAATCAAAATCCATATGTGTAAATGCACAGAAGTTAGACAGGAATGGCACAGGAAACAGCATACGGCCATCACCTCAGTACTTGCCAATCTCCACTGTCTCACCAACTCCAAGGAGATTCATTTTAAGGTCCTCATACTCACCTTCAAATCCATCTACTTCCTGGCTCCTCATCTCTCCAATCTTCTCCGACCCCTCCAATCACCTCCTCAGCTCAGCTAACTCAGGCTTGCTGCACATCTTCTGTCCACTCCATCATTTTTAGTCCAACCTTCAGTTCCTATGCCCCTAACCTCTGGAACACCCTCCCCTACTATTTGGTCTCGCCTCCTCTCTTTCTGTCTTGAAGCCCAGCCTTAATTTCTACCTCTTCAAATGTGCCTAAGATCACCACCCCATCTCCCCTCTCCCTTGCTCATCCCATAAAGACACTACCCTATGTGAAGGGTGTTATAATAATAGTAATCCTTGCATTTGATATGGTGACTTATCACATCAATGAGACTTCTCAAAGCAGTTCACACAATATAATGTAAGGTGAATTGACTATATTTTGGGGACATAATGCAGCAGCCAATTGCGCACAGCAGTGTCCCACATACAGTCATAGATTGAGTGATCAATTTTTTGGGGGGAAGAGATTAACACCCCTGGAAAATGATCTGACAATCAACTAACAACCAAGTTCCTACTTACTATTCTATAAATGCAAATTATATTGTTGTATAAAGGCATCTGTGTCTGCAAACCTATTTGGAGCTTTTCTGGCAATTGAATGAATAATTAATTATTGGTTGAGGCTGGTACTATATAATCAATTAAAATTACCAAACCATATTCAGATGTGCTGGCAATTTGGCTGACACGGCCAGTTTACTCGTAAAACTAGACAACATTAGGTTGTCATTGAATTATTCTATTTTGGGTTTCATTAAAGATGCAGTTGCTTTTCCCCCAAAGATCTGTTTATCCATTTGTTAAATTGTCTACAGTCTAGGCTAACACTCCAATACAGCAGTGGGGCCAAAAATCCCTCAAATAAAGCTGGTCATTCATATCTTGGCTGCTTGTAGGACATTGTTATATGCAATTGAGCTGTTTCATTCAACTACAAATACATAGTTGATCCACTTCCTAGTGACTATGTTGAACTGCTTCGGTGCATCATCCCGACGTGAAAGGCAGTATAACAAATGCAAAGATTATTATTAAATTCAAACAAGTTAACTCTGGTGCAGTAGATAGATTTAGAGATAGAGTTCCTAATAAAAATATCATGCAAAAATTAAATTGCATTTTTATAGGTTATTGATCAGTCGACTTTAGGTTTGAGCTAAATGACTCCCGCATTTAGGGGGTGGCAGGGTTACAACTGAAAATCAGAAGCCCTAATTACATATCCTAGTGCACTTGAATTCTATTTTTATATATATTATTTAATTCCCTCTTAGAAGCTCATACAAATACTGTATGAGCTCATACAAATTCTGAAAGAGATTCTCCTAAACTCACCCAATCTGTCTGCCTTTGCTCCCTTGCTAACTGTATTAGATGTAGAATTCATTTTGTTCGGAAGTCAGCAATGCCCCTTGAGTTTAGTACAGCACAGTAACTTAATAATATAATAATAATCCTTGCAATTTATATAGTTCTTTCATGTTGGGAGGAAATCGCAAGGTTTACTGTAAAGTGTAGTGACTGTATATTTTGGAGGCAGATGTGGCAACCAAATTGTGCACAACAATGAAAAATATGAGTGTCTAAATGTTCAGATTGAAGTACAAGAGGCAAACAGCACATAAACGGTAATTTTTATACTGCATATCTGGTACCCATAAATTCAGGACTTACCCGTGACCGAAATAGAGCATTAATTTTTCCATCTGTTGCAGTCATTTTCAGGAATATAACTGAAAATATCAAAACAATCTTTTAGGTTTATTTTGTCAGATTCACTGATACAATGCCCACATTTGGGACAGATGCAATAAGCGACTTCTTGAACCAATAGCCTAATAAACAGTGGAGTTATAAAGAGGTACTGTATAATCCCCATGACTATAGGAGAAACTTTACTTTATCTGCAGTATTGCAAACTATTTGCAGTATAGAGTTTATCACCTCCGCCTTTCCATATACAGAGCAAGATATATGTCCTGTGTAGTGGCAACCTCTGGGACACTATCCCAACTAGTGCATGATTTCTCATGATAGTGAGCAGCTTAGTGATCATGTGACAAAATAATCAACTTTTCTGAAAAGTTTAAACAACACTTTAAAAAAACAGATTTTTAGAAAAGTTTTTACTTTAACTATTAAGAAAAAAAAATCCTTTGTTTTGAGGAAACTACCCCTTTTTTGTCATTTGAAAAAGTGAAAAAGATAGGAATAAAAATATTCTCGCATGACAGAACATGAAATGCGAATTTAGCACATTTCCCCTTCCCTTACTTTCTCACTTGTAAACACAAATACAAGCAGAAGGAGCTTCAGTGTTCTGGAAACACTTAGATTGTTTAGCACCAGCCAGACTCAGTGAGGGCTTCAATGAGTTTGCTGGTGGAGGCTGTGTTACCTGGGATGCAGAGATAACAGATTAGCTGGTAAGTGGACACTTACCAGCTAATCTCCCACACTTCCAGATCGCCAGAGTGTAATTCAGTTGCGTTGCTGCTGAAGCTTTGTCCCCAAGATTCTCTCTAGGTCATTTCCCGGGAGTGTTCCACTCCTCTGTGCTGTCACACAGGTTGCTAACATTAAGATTGTATTAGAGCACTCGCCTTGCAAGTGAGAGACTTGGGTTCTATTCATGGCAGGATGAAACCTTGGGCATGTTTTCTTACTCCATACGCCAAATGATAATCCCTCAAGAAAACAAACCCAATAATTAATTGGTCATTTCAATCCATGACTGTTTGTGGGACACTGCTGTGTGCAATTGGCTGCCACATTTCGCCCAAGAATATACAGTAATTCACTTTACAATATATTCCGTGAAGCGCTTTGGGATGTCTAGAAGACATGAAAAGTGCTATATCAAATGCAAGGATTATTATCTGTATTATCATTAGAGTACACAAAGAAGGCTGTTATGCTAAATCTTTATAGATCACTGGTAGCCTCAGCTGGAGAGTTGTGTCCAATTCAGGGCACCGCACTTTAAGAAGGATGTCAGAGCCTTGAAGAGAATGCAAAGATGATTTAACATAATTACACCAGATATGAGGGACTTTAGTTATGTGGAGGGACTTTAGTTATGTGGAGAGACTAAAGAAGCTGAGATTGTTCTTCTTACAGCAGATTATGGGAAGATTTAATAGAGATTTTAAAATTATAGAGTAAATAAGCAGAATCTGTTTCATTGGCGAGTGGGTCAGTAACGAGAGGACACAAATTTAGGATCATTGGCAAAAGGAACAGAGGAGAGATTAAGAGAATTTTGGTTATGCAGTGAATTGTTACAATCTGGAATGCACTGCCTGAAAAGGTGGTGGTAACAGATTGAATAATAACTTTATAAACGGAATTGGATATACACTTGAAAATTAAAACTAATTGTAATAATATGGGTAAAGAGCGGGGAAGTGAGACTAATTGGATAGCTCTTTCAAAGATCTGGCATAAGCACGATGGGCCAAATGGCCTCCTCCTGTGCTATGGAATTCTATGTTTCTATGAAATTTGCTTTTTTATTCAGTGCAATTACAATTTCTCAATTCCAAGTTTCCTTGAATAACTGTCTCAGTATTTCCCTTTCGCTGTACTTCTCTGCAGCAGCATCCAATTTATTCACTTTCTGCCCAAATCAATCGAAAGCTCCACTTGTCTGGTAAATTGACTTGATAACTGTCAGAATCTATCTTGCAACTTCAGAACCATGCCCTTGGTACAGTAAACCCCTGATCACTCGACAATAGCTTAACTTGTCACTTCTACTTAAGTCATCATGCTGTCAATATCCCAGCCCATTTATTTATGCAGTAAAAACCCGTTTATCTGGCACCCAAGGGACCTGGCCATTGCTGGTTAAATCGCTTGCCGGATATTGAGGCAGCCCGCTGTCGAAAACCCACCACAAAAAAATTAAAGTTCTTTTAACACACACCATACACACCAGACTAAATAATAACAGATAATAACAGAATATTGTATTGGTACTTATTGTTAAAACTACTCTCTTGCGCTTCTCACCTTTACTGGTTGAGGTTTATAGTCCAGTGATTCTTTTTAAATGGAGGAAGCCAAGCGGGTGAAAAATATGGCAGCGTGACTTTAAAGCCTTACTAGCGGCAAGCTGATAACCCTAGACTATACTAGTGGCAAACCTAAATACTACACCTGCGTGACAATGACTCACAAATTTTCCACCGCTATTGTTCCGGATATGTTCCGGTTTATCGAATGGGACTTTTTTTTTGGCATGCCGGTTATACAGAAGTGCTGGTTCATCAAGTCACGGATAAATGGGCTTCTACTGTATATTGAGGTCAATGCATAAATCACCACTCTAAATAACTCATCGCTCAGTCCTTTTCCCTTGGAGTGACAAGTTATCAGGAGTTTACATACAGTATTTCAGAAATGTATGTTAACTATATTTCTGCAGCAGACTTACTAACGTTATCATTAACCAACATTTTTGTAGTCAATAAGCTTACGTGAAAGTGCCATGCATTTCCTGCTGAAGTATGTTTTGTATACTTTCTCATTCCTGCCTCATTAGTGTTCCAATTGGGTATTTTTACAAGAATGTATTTTGACTAGTTTTTCTTTATTGGTCATGGTAAGGAATGAGATTGTCGGAAAACAAAAATATCCTTTTAATGGAATGCTTCATCGTCTAAAAAAAACTTAAGTGTTTGGAAGTTAATTGTTATTTTGTGGATGGTTTAAAGTGACAGTATATCTTTTTTAAAGGAAATAAATTGTAAGCTTAAAGTGTCGGAAGAGTACTATTTTAATCAGAAGCTACAACCAGAAAACGTACAATAATAATAATCTTCACATTCGATAATGCTTTATCACATCACTGAGACTTCTCAAAGCATTTAACAGAATATATTGTAAATTGGATTGAGAATTCATTACTTTTTACTATTTTATTTGATACCTATGATAGCTTTAATTTTTTAAAACATCGTTTTAAAAACACACACTCCCATTTTGCAGCCTGCTATTGAATTTAAAGTATATTTGTAGCCATTCACTTTGCAAAGCTGCTTAAAATGGAACTCCACAAACTGCAATACCGTTAGGTGGCTGCTTAAAGCGCTATCAAAAAAGTTATTAAAATTTACTTGTCTCACCAGCACCCTCAGGAGGTATGTTGTGATACTGCAGTCCTGGTCATATTCTGACTTTGATCACATTTATTTATTTAGCCATGAAGTTTCGCAATCATTTTCTAAATACCAAAATTGAAGTAAATACAGTATTAGTTAGAACCTAAGAAATGCAAGATGAAAAATGACCAAGATCCATCTAGTTCACCTTCCACAATGATATTTCCTAAAAGAAAACAATCTAGTCTGTTCCACAAGTTCCATTCGCTCAGTGAAATAGTATTTGCGTAGATTGATTTTGAATTTACCCCCATTCAATTCCAAGTTGTGTTCTCTGGTTTTACAGGCTGCAGTAAATCCCAAACTCTGCAGCCTGTGTCCTCTACTGTTCCCAACTTCGTGACCCCATCTCCCCCATTCTTGCCCGACTCCATTGGCTCCCCATTACCCAGAGGATCCAATTCTAGATCCTGGTTCTCACATACAAAGCCCTCCACAACTTCGCCCCACCCAACATCTGTGACCTCCTTTCCCCTTACCAAACTGCCCGCCCCATCCGCTCAGCAGATTCTGGCCTACTCCATGTCCCCTGACCCACCCACCCAACCATTGGTGGGTGAGCCTTCAGTCACTCTGCCTCCAACCTCTGGAACTCCATCCCAAAGTCCCTCTGCCTCGCACCCTCCCTGGCCTCCTTCAAGTCTCGCCTCAAGACTCTCCTCTTCGATGGTCCCATCGGCACGCCTCCTCCCCCCACTGTCCTTAGCTCAGGTCTGAAGCAATAACCTGTCCAGCGCCTTGGGATGTCCGTCTGACGTGAAAGGCGCTATACAAATGCAATTTTGTTGTTGTTGTTTATTGTTCTGGACAAGTTTAAACAGCCTGTCATAATCCATATTGTCTATCCCCTTTAGAATCTTAAATTCAACAATCATGCCGCCTCTCAATCTTCTCTTTTCCAGCGTGAACATGCCAAATTTACTTAGTCGCTCCTCATAGTTCAATCCTTCCATTCCCTCAATCATTTTGGAGGCCCTCCTCTGTATCTTCTCGATTTCTCCAATATGCTTCATGTACTGCGGCAACCAGAACTGTACACAGTACTCTAAGTATGATCTTATCAATGATTTTTCAATGTGTTAGTAAATTAAACTAAATCAAATAAAGATGTACCATCAAAAAAAATGTTCAAATCAATCCACTGATTTGCATTCCCTATTAATGGCTATGCAAACGCAACAATGATGTCTGATAGAAACATAGTCTAAATGGTTGAATCTGGGCCACTGCACATTGCTCTCTAGTCTAGAGTAATTCCACTTTGTCGTCAATTATTTGCTTTCAGACAAAATTGATATTGAATTATCCTGGTGGGGGGGTGAACAGGCTTCCTTGGAATAAAAACTGAAATTGCTGGGAACACTCAGCAGGTCAGGCAGCATCTATGGAGAAAGGAAAAGTGAGTCAATGTTTCAGGTCCACGAAACTTCATCAGAACTGAGTGTCTCCTTGGAGTTGAACTGTCTCCAAGATGACATGATGCCAAAAGAACTTCCCAATTGAGTCACTCCACCAGGAAGATTTCAGTAGTCCAGTTCCTGAGCCATGTGGGTCAGCAGTACTCCAGGGCACTGTTAATGACACATAAGCCAGCCTGGCTCATCGCATACTGGAAGCATGGACTTTTTCTACTCAGCTCCTAATTAACCCGGCAAGCCAAAGCCGGAATGGGTATTGTGATCCTAATTGAACAGGTAATAGATAGTTTGCCAAGGACTGCTCTCAGTGCAAACCTTTGTGGTTTTAGCTGGTTAAACTCCAGCAGTAACTGGAAATTTCCATGTGCAGATGGCATACATGTGTATGTGGAATTCTCATTCTCACCTGGATATTCTTAAGCATGGCAGTTAGTTTCCCCATCAACTAGTTGACAATATATATAAGCCCAACCCACATTTTAGAAGCACAGAAAAATAGAAAATAATTAATTTTCGTGAGAAGTCGGAAGCATATTTCCATTTTATTCAAAACTGTTTTAATGACAGCATGAAAGATGCAAATGCTGGAACCCAAAGAATGAAGGACAAAATCCAAAGATGATGAAGTGCAGGTGTACAAGATACAAAACAGTGCCAGCATTATCATTATTCATTTTGTTGTACTGCCGGGAGGAAGATCATACTGAATAAATATGACCTTGTTTTACTTTTAAACAAATGGTGGATTACGATCCATTTTGTGGTGTCACTGACTTCTATTTTGCAATATTCATCAAAGATATCATATGCAATAAAATTCTTAGGTTCATTCAATGGTCTTGTGGCTAACAATAATAATAATCCTTACATTTGATACAGTGCTTTTTGCATCAAAAGAAGATCCCAAAGCATTTCACTGGATACATGATAATGTATACTGACTGTATGTTTTGTGGGTGAACACAGCAGCCAATTTGCATACCTTAATGTCCCACAAACAGTCATGAAGTGAATGCTCAATTTTATTTGGAGGATTGTTGGCCAGGACATTGGGAAAAATTCAATTTTCTTCTTGAATAGCACAATGGTATCTTTAAGATTCACCTAAACAGACAGGCAGGGCTTCAGCTTAATGCTTAATATGAAGGACAGCACCTCCAACATGCAACACACCCCCATCACTGCATTGGGGTGTTATCTTAGACAATATGAGTTCCAAATCCTGATGTGGCGCTTGAACCCACAACCTTCGAACTCAGAGGTAAGAGTTCTACCAACCGAGCCAGTAAGACACGAGAAAGAGCTAGAAAGAGTAAAGGCCCTGCTTCGCACAGCACTGGGCTAAACTACACACAATCTGCACTGAATTGGTTAATATCTGCTAGTGCAGTAGTTGGGGTACTACTATTGGCCTTTGGATAATGAGATGGAAAATCATGTGTTGCTGACTGGTATCCAGAGACTCTTGCTGAAAGGTGGAGATTGGGTAAGGACCAGTGAGAAGTAACAACAACAACAAATTACATTTATAGAGCGCCTTTCACGTCGGAAGGACGTCCCAAGGCGCTGCACAGGAGGCGTGTGACCCGAGCTGAGAGGGGAGTGTTTGGGAAGGAGTGAAACACGAAGGGGAGGTCGAAAAAATCGGGGTGGAACAAAAGGCACGGTCGAAGAGGAAAGTCTTCAAACCGGCCTTGAAAGAGGAAAGGGAAGAAACGAAATGGAGGGATTGAGGGATGGCATTCCATAGGGTGGGAGCGGAGAAACTGAAGGCCCGGCCTCCGATGGTGGGGCGGTTCGGGCGGGGGGCTTGGAGCAGGCCAAGTCCTGTTGAACGGAGGGTCCGGGTGGGCTTGTAGGGGGAAAGTAGATTGGTTAAATAGGGCGGGGCAAGGCCGTGTAAGGCCTTGAAGGTGAGGACGAGGATCTTGAAATCGATCCTCTGGAGAATGGGGAACCAATGGAGACGGGCGAGGGTGTGGGTTATATGGTCGCAGAGGCGGGTGCGGGATAATACACGGGCTGCAGAGTTTTGAATGACCTGCAGCCTGTGAATGGAGGAACTGGGGAGGCCGACGAGGAGAGAGTTTCCATAGTCCAGCTTCGAGGTGATGTATGCGTGCACGAGTGTTTCGGCAGCGCGGGGGGTAAGATAGTTGCGGAGCCTGGCAATGTTGCGCAGGTGGAAATAAGCAGTGCCGGTCAAGGCATGGATGTGGGGGAGGAAGGAAAGTTTTTGATCGAACATGATGCCGAGGTTCCTGATTGGCTTTGTGAGGTGGAGAGTGCAGCCTTGGATGTTGAGGCTGGCAGCGCCCGATGTGCGGAGGCGCTGGCTTGAGCCAATCAGGAGGGCCTCGGTCTTACTCATGTTCAATTGCAGGAAGTTGTCCCTCGTCCAGGACTCGATGTCGGACAGACATGCTGTCAGAACATCGATGGTCTGGGGGTTGAGGGATGAGGCAGAAAGGTACAGCTGGGTGTCGTCCGCAAACATGTGGAAATTTACCCCATGTTTGCGGATGACATCGCCCAGAGGGAGCGTGTAAAGAGTGAAAAGGAGGGGGCCTAAAACAGAGCCCTGAGGGACGCCGTGAGAAACTGTGCGGGGTTTTGAAGAAAAATTGTTGGAAGAAACAAAGTGTAAACGGTGGGTCAGGTAGGAATGGAACCAGTCAAGGACTGTGCCTTGAAGGTTGAGGTGGGAGGAAAGACATTGAAGGAGGATGGTGTGATCGACTGTGTTGAACGCAGCAGACAGGTCAAGGAGGACGAGGAGGCAGAGGGAGCCCTGGTCACAGGCGGTTAGGATGTCATTTGTAACCTTAACCAGGGCAGTTTCCTTGCTGTGAAGTAAAATGGTTTCTTTAATAATAATCCTTAAAGTTGCACATTTTTTCCAATGTTATATGTAGTGAGGGGATCTTTGTTCTCCATCTAAGCATTAGAACCATAGAAACAATAGAAATTTATAATAAAGAAGAACATTGTGTCTGTGCTGGCTCTTTTGAAAAACAATCCCTTCAATCCCATTTATCTAACTTCTCCTCATCCACTTGGAGTTTATACCTTTTTGGATACCTATTTCTTTTTGAAAGCCAATGTGGATAATTAACTTGACAGTACTGCTTTCGGAGTCTGTGTGAACTAAATGCTGGTGTTACTAAGGCACAAAGTCTTTGATCTATACATACAATGAATGATTTTCAGTTAGCAAGAGAATGAGATGCGCTTGGTTGCCAACAAGATCGGTAAATTTACAAATGATTAGAAAATCAACGATCGGACGGTCTTACCAAAGTGCTGCACATCAGGCTTTGTGCAACCATTTACATCAGAGCGCTAATGATAAGAATTACTTCTGCAGTCAGCAATTAGTTCAAAAGCATCTGACCCAGTGTGCTGATCACTGACATCAGTGCCAGGAAGCACAGTATCTTTCATTGTGACATTGAATGCCTCTATTTTCACTGCAAAATAAAATATAGTAATTTATAAGGCTCCAATCTTACCCCATTCATGGTAACTAGTCAGACCTCATTATTATAACCTCAATACTTTAGATACTTTTGGGGAATTCAAGCTTTCAACCATCCACAATGGTACTTCACTGAAACAGGTGAAGATGTTTGTTTGAAATAAAAACAGAAGTTTCTGGGAACACTCAGTGGTCAGGCACAATCTATGATGAAAGGAAGTAAGACAAAGTTTCGGGTCCACGTTCCTTCATCAGAACTAGTGCTTGTTGGGAGGGAGGCTTTTAAGGACCTTTGTTTGTCTTTGTTTGTTGGATACACTGTGTATTTTGTGGGTGAAATGCAGCAGTCAATTGCACACATCAACGTGGATGGAATAATGGAAATAACTTTACTAACTTGTAATAGTTCCTCTGAAACCGTATTTCTTCAATTAAATTGGCAAGTGACATCCCATGATGGGAGATATATACAGTCAATTCACTTTACAGTATATTCTGTGAAGCGCTTTGAGACGTTAATAAGATGTGAAAAGTGCTATATCAAATGCAAGGATTATTATTTTTATATATTATATACAGTAACAATAACCAAATTTCAATAATGTAGCACCTGCTTACTTGACCAATTATTTGTGACCCCTGTACACTGCCAATCAACCCAGAAAACCCAACGATTTTCAAAATTATACTATTATCTGACTGAGAAATATATTCATAATTCATTTTGAAAATAAATGGACAACTGTCAGAGATCCAAGGTCGGATAAATGGAAATCTGTCCTGGGCAACTTTGCACATATTTGGGAGGCTATGATATGACAACAACAACAACAACAACTTTGATTTATATAGTGCCTTCCACGCCGGACGGAGTCTCAGAGGGCTTCACAATAGTGGATCCCGGGACCGAGCCAGGGGCGGGGCCAGAAAGGTGATCAAAAGCCCAGTCGAAGAGAATGGTCTTCAGCTGTGACCTGAAACTGGGAAGAGAGGGGGCAAGACAAAGGGAGTGAGGAAGGGAGTTCCAGAGCCTCGAGGCGTAGTGACTGAAGGCACGGCCGCTGAGGGTGGAACGAAGGATTCGGGGGACATGGAGGAGGCCAGTCCCAGAGGAGCGAAGGCAGTGGGTGCTGGGTTGGGGGGAGAGGAGATCAGAAAGATAGGGGGGTGCAGAGGAGTGGAGGGACTTGAAAACAAGGGTGAGGATCTTGAAGTCGATCCTCTCTGGGATAGGGACAAATGTAGCAGGTGGTCAGATTTTTGTGAAACTATAAATCTGCTCACTATTTTATATATATAAATGGCATTCATGATGACCAGGAGCTGGGTCATCATGAATGCCATGATGGCAAACACCTTACAACCCCTTACCAAACACCTTAAACACCTTACTCACCCTTCCTAAAGTGAAGCCAGGAAAACATTAATTCTGGAAAGTCTGGGCTACAGATGGTCAGGAACTCAATTTGTTTGGTCAAATATGTGGAAAACAGTTCCACCAAAAAAAAATATCATTTATATATTGTCTTTCATATCAGGAGGACGTCCCAAGATGCTAAGCGAATGTACAAAAAAGTTATTTTAGCATCAAGTGTGATGGAAAGTCAGATTTTAATGTTTCGCACACTACAATGAATAGGGATGTGAGGGGTGTTGAGAGACAGTGTTCAATTGAGGATTCAATTGTTTTCCAAAAGCCTTTCATCAGTACTAAGGATGTTTTCAGTAATAACATGGACACTTTCATCAGCTCCTAGGCTAATACTGAGTGTTGCATGAGCACTTAATTGTTGGAATGTTGAAATGTTGAAATGTTGAACAAAACTTCCATCTGCCTGTTCAGATTTACTTAAGAATCTATGACACTATTTGAAAAGAGATCAAATTTCTTTTGGAACCCTGGCCAACAATTCTCCAGTTAAATTGAATCTTCACCCAGCCTGTGTGTGACATTGCTTCACCTCCCCATGTGACAATTCTGTGTGTAGATTGGCTGCCATGTTTGCCTCTAAATACTATTACAATATTGTATAGAAAACTCCCTGCAAAGTGCTTGAGATTACAGGTTGTCGTAATGCTAAGGGGAAACTCTGTTATGTTGTGTTCATTGACTTCTGCAAGGCTTTCGACCCAAAACCTCATAAAGCCTTGTGATGAAACTGGAAGCCATGAGAGTACATGGCCAAATTTTGGAATTTATCTCAAATGTATATTCCAGCTCCAAGGGTCGACAGTGGACTTTTAGAGCCAATCCCTCCTGAAAGGTGAGGGTGGGGAGGTAAGGCAAGGATGACCATTGTCACCCACCCCATTCAGTGACATGTTTAGCAATGGATTGTCAGAATTGAGCCAATGCTCTGTGGCAGTCTTGCTACTCCAGTTCCCGAGCTAGGCAGATCTGCAGTAATCCAAGTCACTGCTGATGACAGCACAGTCAGTCTGGCTCATTGGTAGCTTTGCATTCACCAACATACTGATAATTAATTCATATGTGCTAAGCCACTAGCCCAAATGAAGTATTTATCTGTGGCAATATATTCCTGAGAAAAGGAATCAGATGATGCCCCTGGAGAGAACGCAGTATATATTCAAGTGAATCTTGCAGATGCTCTTCACCTTCACCCTGAGATGGAGAAAAGCCGTTAAAGCAAAAACCAACCCTGGAACTATTCTATTCTTGTTCCAGTTCTCAGATATCTGTCTAATGTATGAAATTCCTGTTGCATCTTTTGCACTGTATGGAAGGTTTCTTAGTCACAACTAAGAAACACTTCCCAGTAGGTTCTAGTGCCAGATTGTACCCATTGAACTTTTAAATTCAAATGCCACATTTCTTGTTTGATAATGTGTTGAATCTAGTTTGAAAACCCTCCCAAAATAATCATAATAATAATAATCCTTGCATTTGATATAGCGCTTTCCACATTTTATCAACATCCCAAAGCGCTTCACAGAATATACTGTAAAGTGAATTGACTGTATATATTTGTGGGCGAAAAATACCTCTTTTGGTCATCTTGGAGTCTTGTACTCAATGGTTAGAGTGCTTGCCTCACAAGTGAATGACCTGGGTTTGATTCCCGGCAGAGCGAAAAGTTAGGCAAGTTTCCTTATTTCACACACCTCTGTTTACCTAGCAGTAAGTAGGAACCCAGATATTAATCGATTGGTCACAGATCACTTTTCTGATGGTAATAATTCCTTAAAAAAAAGATAAATTGGTCACGTTCAATCCACAGCTGTTTGTGGGAAACTGCTGTGCGTAATTGGCTGCTGTGTTTCACCCACATAATAAATAGTCAATTCACTTTACAATATATTCTGTGAAGCACTTTGAGACATCTCGAAGATGTGATAAGGCGCCATATCAAATGCAAGGATTAATATTATTATTATGATTATTATTGTTGTTATTATTATCTTCCCCTTCCCCACAACATTGCTGTGTGGATCCCTCCCCAACATGGCTCAATGATACACACCATCCCTGCAAAATGTTTAAAGACATTATTCTCTGTGAAAGACACAATATAAGGGCAAGTTGTCATTGATAACCGTGATTACTGCAGCTGTTGGTTTCTTAAGATAGTGCTGTGGGTATGTTAAACCACTAGAGTTTAGATTTAGATTTAGATTACCATTGATTTGTAAGTGAAGCATTTACAACAAAATGACTCTCTGAAGAGTCTTAATGCTTGTGCATCAGGAAGTCATTCCCTTAATTCTTTGAGCTTATTCATTACACATGCTTCACTAACATCTATATTTGTTACAGATTCCTGAGCTGGTTTGATCTTGGATTTGTTGGTTATGAAAGCTTGGAGTAAAATAATGAATGTAGTATCTGTACCTTTTCTGATATTGCACAATACTGTATTTCTATGTCCTAATACTGTAAAAATCTATTCTCCTTTTTACGAATCTGCCAATTTCTTACTTGAGTTAAATAATTTTATTTGATCTTTCTAACGGTTCTTACTAATGTTCCTGCTTTCTGCTTACTGGCCGTGTCTGCTTATCCATTTTTATGAACCCTCCACTGATCTCTGAATGATTCTCGGTCCCACAATTCATTTTGATTCTTTATGCATTTGAAAGCAATTCTCAAACATTACCCTATCCATCAACCCACATTATTCAGCCACAATCAGTTATGTTTAAAATCCATACTATAAATAAACCATGGACTCCCCCACTGGCTTAAGCTCAATTGCTGGTCTGCATTAGATGATTAGCCTAACTCTGTTGCAAGATTACAAGATTTTAAAGTAGCAACAATGGTGTTGCCTTATTATACTCTACTTTTATTGTAAACCAGTGCACGGTGGAATATCTTCAATTTATTTCATTCAAAACAACTCTGAATTATTTAGTAAGAACATGAGAGCAGCAGTACATTATTTGACCCATTGAGCACACACCATCATCAGGAGTCATTAGTGTGGTGTGCTCGCAATGGTCTGGATTTATAATGGTCGAGGGTTTAAAAATGTGATGATGGTGATTATACAATACCATTGAGGCTTGCGTCCAAGAATAGCTAGAGGGAATAATAAAAATATTTTCATCTGATATACGTCTTTATGTAAGTAAGACATCTCAAGATGCTTCACTGGATTATACTGTACAAGGATTTACAAAGTACTGTATGTACACCACAGAAACAGGCCATTCAGCTCAACTCATCTGTGCCAATGTTAATATTCCATACAAGTCTTCACCGATTCTTTATGTCCCCCTGTGGAGCTCCTGCAGCTCAGTGGTTAGAGCACTCGCCTTATAAGCATGAGACCTGTGTTCGAATCCAGGCAGATCAGGGCGAAAACCTTGGGCAACTTTCCTTACTCCATGCCTAATAATAATCCATCCCCAAAAAACACAATAATAAAAATTGGTCATTTCAATCCACAACTGTTTGTGGGACACTGCGGTGCGCAATTGGCTGCTGCATTTTGCCCACAAATATACAGGCAATACACTTTACAGTATATTCAATGCAGCGCTTCGAGACATCGATAAGTTGTGAAAAGCGCTATATCAAATGCAAGGATTATTATTATTATTATACCCTTCTTCTCTCTCCCTCATGTAAAGTGTAGTGATTGTGTATTTTGTAGGCAAATACATCACAGTCAGATACAAATAAATCATTCATGTTAAAACTCTTCCACAGGTAGCATTTCCAGTTTGCATGTACAATGTGACTGGGGCTCAAGGGACAAGGCTCATTGATATATGAATTATGAAAATGTATTCTAGTGTCACTTTTCAAAAGCTATTCAGCACCATAAATGTCCCAGTAATTCAATGTCTCAGAAAACACATTTTATGGTACATGTTGTTGTCCGTATCAAACTAACAGAGGGTTAATTGAAGCATTTCTAATGGGAAACCAAAACACCAAAGTGTTGGGATTTCTGATCCCGAGAGTTCAAAATAATGACCCAACAATCCTTAATAAAGATTTAATGATTATAAGCAATTCTAGAATGATAGAATAAAAGAATCATACTACCAGTTCTATGCAGAATACAATGCTGGATACAGGCTGTTACACCATAAGTCAGGTTCAAGCTTCATCCCTTCTAACTTTCCTTCTCTAACTGACCCTTCTCTGCCTGTAAAACAAAACAACTGGAACCATGACCAGTTCCAGTAGTTCTGGACAACAGTGGCAGGCTGGAGATCTCGGTTTACTCTGAGACAACAACAACAACAATTTACATTTATAGAGCGCCTTTCACGTCGGGAGGATGTCCCAAGGCGCTGAGACACTCGCTAACTGTTGTAATGAGCCACTCTTTCTATCTTTATACTTCTCCACCATAACTAACTCAGCCAGTTGATCACTTGGACATTGTCCAGAAGCGATGTCAAAACCAGACTATCTACTGAGCCAGAGTTGTAGGGAGTTGTTCACCTCCCTTCTTTTCCCAGACCTTGAGATGTCTCTCCTGCTACTCACTTGGCAATTTCCCAAATGAGTACATTCCTTTGTGCCTTTGTTAATTGAGTCCTCTGTCCCTATCTATATCTCGAGCCGCTTTCCTTCAATTCTTTATTTATCCTAGAAGCTACTGATGTTATTGCGCTCCTTGGATTATTGGCACGGACCAGTACCCAAGGTTGTCTCAGCGCAGGGGAATGTGCACCTGGTGTTTTGTGCAGACAAGTTGTTTCGCTCCCATTTGCTCAAGGTTGTTGATCATGCCTGTGTTGTGGATAGATTGTTTTAATTGGTGCCTGATTGGAACTAACTATAATTAATTTTTAACACAGTACCTCCATATCCCAACAAAAGGGACCTTCATATCTAGAGTGGTTTGAAGTGTTCTCACAAAAATGTAAACTGGAATTAATTATTCTTTGAAGAAATGGGAGAAGCTTTCTCTTTCATGGATTTGAGGATCTTTTGATAATAATAATACTTGCATTACCTTATCTCAGATGTCTCAAAGTGTTTCACAGAATACTGTATGCTGCAAAGAGAATTGGCTACATTTTGTGGATTATATTTTAATAAATAAATTATAGATACAGAAAATAGGAACTTTTAAAATCAATAATCCATTGCTTTGTACAATGCACATATTGGGACACTGCTATGCAGAATTGGCTGCTGTGTTTTGCCCACAAATGTGGTCAATTCACTTTATACTCTACAACCTCGCCCCACCCTACATCCGTGACCTCCTATCCTCTTACCAACCTGCCTGCCCCCTCCTTTCAGCAGGCTCTGGCCTGCTGCACATCCCCCAACCCACCCGCCCAATCGTTGGCAGGCGAGCCTTCAGTCACTCTTCCCCCAACCTCAGGAACTCCATCCCGAAGTCCCTCTGTCTCATTCGTTCCCTGGCCTCCTTCAAGTCTCACCTCAAGACTCTCTTCTTTGATGGACCCATCGGCAACTCCCCCCCCCACCCCTGGTCCTCAGCTCGGGTCTGAAGCAGTATCTGTCCAGCACCTTGGGACGTCCTCCTGACGCGAAAGGCACTATGCATATGTAATTTTGTTGTTGTTGTTGTTTACAGTACTTATATTCTATGAAGTGCTTTGAGACGTCTAGAAGTTGTGAAAATTGGTATATCAAATGCAAGGATTATTATTATTGTCTCTAATTAGAGTTTATATGGTATACTCTTAAACTGAGTATTGTGAGAATGAGGTAGAGTGCTCGATGTTAAAAGGTAAGAGCATTATTACATACTCTAGGTCACTTCCATTACCCCTGAGGCAATACTTTACCAATTATAGTCTGAACACTTGTGATGATATCTGCTTTATTGAACCCTTAATGATATATTTTGAGAGCTGGAGGCTTGAGGAGTTAATAATAATAATAATCGTTGAATTTGACATGGCACTTTTCACGTCTTCTAGACATCTCAAAGTGATTCACAGAATACTGTATATTGTAAAATGAATAGACTCTACCTTTTGTGGATGAAACATGGCAGCCAATTGCGCACAGTAATGTCCCACAATCAGTCGTGGACTGATGTGACCAATTTATTATTTTTGTTTTTTTCTTGAGTGATTATTATCCGGTGTGTGGAGTAAAAACGTGCGTAGTGTTTTGTCCCGCCTGGAATCAAACACAGGTCTCTTGCTTGCAAGGCGAATGCTCTAAGCACTGAGCTACAGGACTCCACATTTTTTCTCCGCATTCAGCCAGTCAGGACTTCCAGGTCAATCTAAGACATACACCTTGCATTAAAATATTAACATTATGAATATAAAACAAATTGCAGTAATTTGTTATATTTTCTTGCTCATAAAGAAAATATATCCTGCCCTTCCCACCTCCTCCAGTCAATGTTTTCCCTTCAAAGGATAGTGACTTCGGTTCAGTGTAATTCTAGCCAGCAGTCAAATGGCCATTCTTCATATATAACTCATAGTAAGTTTCAGGAGGTTGGGAGCTACCTCAACCAAAGCCATACATATAGTCATAGGATATGCAGGTTCCAGCAGGGGTCACTGACTAGCCATCAGGAGCAGGAACACTGGCTGATATTACTTCCCCTGCTCCAGCCCAGTGGCCGTTTATAGCAGCCCCACCAACCATCACAATGTTGGCTGAGATCAGTTAAAAACATGGATAAGGGGTTGAAGTTGAAGCTTGCCTGATTTGCATGCTGTGCAATTAGATACTAAACAATTCGAAGATCTACTGGGAGATGTTTGATTCAGAATCAGAAGATATTCAAGGGGGCAATTTTCCAGCTAGAAAAAATTAAGACGCACTCACCCATCAAGGTCAGTAGATTTCACGTCCAGCAGAAAAATCATGCCATAGATATTTAACCACTAAATATTCATGCCTACATGAAGGGCACCAGACATATCAACAACAACAACAACAATTTACATTTATATAGCGCCTTTCACGTCGGGAGGACGTCCCAATGCGCTAAAATCAGAAGCAATAATGTGATGCAGATAGTGTTAGGTTTCTTCTTCAGAAACCTAATAAATATTAATTAAAAGTCATTTATATTTCATTATTATATTTTATTTTAATGAGGATTAGCAGTGGTGTTCTGTAACATCAGTGAAATAGAATATTTTTCCAGGGTGGAGTTGTGCAAAATGAGAGGTCAACATATGTAAGTGAATTCAATTAATAAACTGTGGCACAGTGTACATTTTTCAGGCAACCTGTATACCCACACTTCGATTCTAAATAAACTTTGATCCCATGTATGGGTCTAAAATTGGTCATTCAATCCATGGCTTTTGTGGGACATTGCTGTGCACAACTGTGTTGCCACGTTTGCCTATATACTCCATTTCACAGAATACCATGCAAAGTGCTTTGTAATGTTCTTCCGACTTGACAAGGCGCTATACCAAATGCAAAGATTATAGTTATTATACCATATGTATGAGAATGAACACTGCAAAATATGGGTATAAGAGAGGGGAACTCATACAAGTGAATAAAAAAATGGGACATAAAAATCTACAAAGTGTGATGCATTAATTGCCACATACCGGTAAACCTTTATTTAGGATGGGGTTGCGTTCCTGAAAAACTGTACCTAGATTGAAACGTCCTAAATCGAAATGCGATTTCCCATGCGGTCCCATTATATAACCAGAGATGCGTTCTTTTCAAAATATTTGGGACCTTAAACCCACTAGACAACACACAAAACCACACAACATAACACACAAAGCACACAAATTAACACACATAGGCAAGAAGGGGTACTTGGGGTAACTGTACAGTATTGTAATTTAATACTGGCAAACTTTAATACAGTACACTACTGGCAAACTTTAATACGGGCAGTGTGACAGTGGCACTTGCAGCTTCCCCACTCATCTTGATGTTGTGAAGCCTATAGCGTCTTTTAAACCTTTGAAATCACCCTCTGCTAGCACTGAAAGATGGTGCCGTTGAACCTTCTCCTTCCTGATCATTTAACTCCTGAAACAATGATTTTGCCTTCTCTTGGATAACCAGAGCGTTGAGTGGTATATTACGCTGGTTCTGATCCTCAATCCAGACACTTAGCATTCTTTCCATGTTTTCCATCACATCACTCCTATGTTTTGCTAATCTGCTTGCATCTGTAGCTGTAACACACCTTGAACTTGCCCATATATTGTCCTTATTCTGTTTTATAGTAGATCTAGCTAGCTCTAAAGCCCTCCTGATGTCCGTACCTTTTTCACCAGAATCGATGCACTTTATCATTTCCAATTTGGTATTTAAAGTGCTGACTTTGCGGGGTCTCTGCTGCTAGCGGTATTACCACTGCTCATTTCACTTACTGCTGTCTCTTTACGACATGGTATAAATGCGGTATATGCTGTAAATCGCTCAAAATTGCTCGGGAATGTTTGGAAATTACTGTAATACTGACGTGGCATGGTATCGCTTCAAAATCAGCTGGCTTTTAAACAATGATGTAGCAACATGCTATTGGCCAGTTCAAACGCTTGGATATCAGGTGCGAGCGCAATTTATCTGCGAATACACTATGGACTGTATGTATGGACAAAAAGGACGTGTGAAATGCAACCGCAATATTCAAATCATGTACTGCGCACGCGCAAAAAAAAAATTGTTCGTTAAAATGATTCAAAGTGTCCTATATCGATCAAAAGGTAACAAAAAATTATGTTCCTTCAATCGAAATGTCCTAAATAGAAGTGTCCTAAATAGAGGCTTACCTGTAGTTGGTAAATCCATCCGGTCACTTTGTTAAATTATTGATTGGTCTGCTGGAGGTGCACCCCTCCCCCTTCCACACACACACACACACACACACCACCCTCTCAGGCATTCACAATGGGTACTAATCCTTACATTTGATACAGATTTTACTTTACATTTTATATAAAGTGAGTAACTTTCTCAAGTAAAATCTGCATTTTGTTTATGGTACCCTGGGCAGTTACACTAAATTAACAGTTTACCTATTCATGTCAAAAATGAATCTAACCCTTTGATATCAATATGAACTGAGTTCCTTGAGGCATTTTTGCATTATGTAATTGTATCATCTTCCCGCTGAGATTTGCCTGTTTATGATAATCTTTTTATATCTCAAATTCTCTTTAACATTAAACAACTCTAGAAAAATAACCTAATTTTTTTATTATTTGGCCTGCGTTACGAAGTCTTTGATAAGCAATCTACTTAAAATTTTTTAATAATCTTGATTCCAAGAGAAACGATCTTACCAACAAGTTATCAAGCTAACATCACAAAGCACGTCAGGTCAGGGCGAAACCTTGGGCAAATTTCCTTACTCCACACTTTTAATAATAATCCCTCAAAAAAAACAATAATTAATCGGTCATTTCAATCCATGACTGTTTGCGGGACATTGCTGTGCAATGGCTGGCGCGTTTCACCCACATATATACAATCAATTCAATTTACAGTACTGTACTATATATTCTGTGAAGCGCTTTGAGATGTCTAGAAGACGTGAAAAGTGCTATATCAAATGCAAGGATTATTATTATTATTAAAACAATATAGTCATCAAAACCCTCCATAGGATTTGTTGTAATGTGCTTTCACTGAGTGTTTGTGGTGAACATTGAGACATAAACATTCACATATCATCGTCCTCAAAGGCTCTCACCAAACAATTTACAACATTTCACTAATCACTACCAAGCATCATTTAAGGAACTACAGAACCATCAATTTGGCCTCAATTATTTGGCAAATGTATGATTAAGATATCACATCCACAGCCAAGGACTGTTCACAGTAGATAAATGATCAACTGCACGTAGCTAGGCAAAAACTACCTTCAATAAAATGATAACAAACCCTGATGTCAATGTGCCGAGGAGAGGAAAGAACCATTAACTGCTTTCTACTACCTGTACTGGAATTTGCAGAGCCTCATCAAACAGCATTGATGTGGCTGAGTGTATCTGTGGTCCGTCGATATGGAAAATTTCCGATTAAATATATCGATGGGCTCATATTGAGATATACCGAAATATCGATATTTCCAGGTTTTTCGTACTACGCATGTGCGGGCGCATTCGGAGTGCGCGCACGTTCCAGGTGCACGCGCATTCGGGGTCTATCTTCTCAGGAGGTAAATATCTTTCTCTCTCTGTGCCTCTCACTCTCTCCATCTCTGTGTTTTTCTGTCTCTGTGTCTCTGTGTCTCTCTCCCTCTCTCCTCTTTCACATCCCCCCCATCTCTATCTATCTGTATATTATCACATCCACCCCGTCTCTCCCCCCCCCCCCCGCCGTCCCTCTCTCGCACCCCCCACCCCCGTCGTCTCTCTCCCCCACCACCCCCCCAGCCGTCTCTTTCCCCCTCCCCCCCCACCCCCGCCATCTCTCTCTCCCTCCCCCCCCCAGCCGTCTCTCTCACCCCCCCAACCGTCTTTCTCCCCCCAGCCGTCTCTCTCCCCTCCCCCCAGCCGTCCCTCCCCCCCCCAGCCGTCTCTCTCCCCCTCCCCCCAGCTGTCTCTCTCCCCCTCCCCCCAGCCATCTCTCTCCCCCTCTCCTCCCCCCCCAGCCGTCTCTCTCCCCCTCTCCCCCCCACAGCCGTCTCTCTCCCCCTCCCCCCAGCCGTCTCTCTCCCCCTCCCCCCAGTCGTCTCTCTCCCCCTCTCCTCCCCCCCCAGCCGTCTCTCTCCCCCCCCCCCCAGCTGTCTCTCTCCCCCTCCCCCCAGCCGTCTCTCTCCCCCCTCTCTCCCCCCCCCCAGTCGTCTCTCTCCCCCTCTCCCCCCCCCCCCAGCCGTCTCTCTCCCCCTCCCCCCAGCCGTATCTCTTCCCCTCCCCCCAGCCGTATCTCTCCCCCGCCCCCCAGCCGTCTCTCTCCCCCTCCCCCCAGCCGTCTCTCTCCCCCTAACCCCCCCCCCCCCCACCAGCCGTCTCTCTCACCCCCCCACCCCTTGCATACCTGTATATTGTATTCGAGGACTGTGAATACAATATGGCGGCTTTGCACCTCGGTCTGTGCATTGTGTATAGAGATGAGCATTCTGGGTCTTGTAGTTCAGTGTGCTCGCATCCCGATTTTTTACCTCGATATATAGTTTTTTCGATATATCGATATTTTTTTAATGTCTATATCGGCATATCGACATGAAAATTGTATCGGGTTTTAGCGATATATCGATATATCGCCGGACCCTGGTGCATTATACTGCATATAATATTGAGATATTATTAAAACACATTTTAATAATTGGGCAATTATTTTTAAACCAGTACAAATTTCTTCATTCTCTGATATTTCCTTTTCTTAAGTTTAATATGGCCACATTGATGTTCAGAATGTTTGAAATTCCTATTTTGATATTGCCCTCAGTATATGAACAATCGAATGTATGGACATTTTCTGATTTTTACACTTCCGTGCTATCAAAATCAACAGACTTTTATGCATTGTTAGAAAAGCAGGATGCACTGATACCCAATGAAAAGCATAACATTTTAAATAGGATTGAAAAAGTAAACCCAAACTAAAATAATGCACCAAGAAAATTGAAAAATATAGCCTAGATTTAGAGTTTGTAAAGGGCAATTTCAACAACAACAATCAACAAAATTACACTTGTATAGCAGAGGTGTTTTTAAGACTTCAAACTACTCGGTACAATTTTCTTAGGAGGTCACTGACACTGACGGTATATTTAATAAGTGCACATGCGCTATTTTATTTTATGCAAAAATTAACTTTCGGCGGATGCGATGCCTCTTTAGGCGGATCACCTGCTCCACTGGGCTGGGGAGAGCTCTGGTTTTCGCTATACAGTATTTAACAAAAGACAAGAGCACAGCGCACTCTAATCCTCCCATTTTGATTATTTTTTGCATTACTTTGGGGGCCCGCAATATTGCACCGACGTTAAAAATGCCTCTATTGTATAGCGCCTTTCACGTCAGGAGGATGTCCCAAGATGCTAGACAGTCATTGTTTCAGACCCGAACTGGGGACAGGGAGTGTCGAGGGAAAGGGGGAATTTTGAGTGACCGATGACTGTTTCAGGACAGATATCAGGAAGTTTTTCTTTAACAGAGGGTAATTAATGACTGGAACAGGTAAGTTCCAGTAGAAGATCAAGGATTGATCTTCAACAGAAGCAACGCATACAAAAAGGAGAATTCTTCCCACATTCACAGGTAATCTCCCTCAGCTCCCCTTGCAAACCTCAAAGTTTACAAGTGAGAAGCCCTTGTGTCGAGGCTGTGAAGCACGGATTCAACCGCATGCACAAGAAACCATCTTAATAAAAAATGTTTTACACCATTACATGTATGATTCACATAACAAGTTATGACAAGAGCAGTCCTCTTCCTTACCATCCTGCTGTGTTGACATTCAGAACTGCACTGAGTCATCTGAGGATCACCTTAAGGACAGACCCAGTGCCTTGCAATTGAACTAATAATAATCCTTACATTTGATATAGTACCATATCACGTCAAAATGTCTCGAAGTGCCTCACAGAGGATTTGTGTGTGAAGTGAAGTACATTTGTATAATAATCCTTGCATTTGATGCAGTGCCTTATTACATTGTCAAGGCATTTTAAAGGATCTACACTCAGAGGGTAATGAATTTATGGAATTTATGGAAGGCTGTAAATGCTCAGTCCTTAAACATTTTCAAGGCTGAGACTGATAGATTTTTTTTTAAATAGAGGGATTAGGTGATATGGGGATAGGGCAGATAATTAGAGTTAGGTCAGAAGATCATCCATGATCTTATCAAATGGTGGGGCAGGCTCGAAGGGCCAAATGGCCTACTCCTGCTCCTAATTCTTATGTTCTTATATACTGTAAAGTATCACGACTGTGTATTTTGTGTGCAAACGCAACAGCCAACATATACACTGCAATGTTAACACAGAAAGCCATGGAGTGAGTCATCAATTTTATTTGGAAGATTGTTGGCTTTTAAGGACAAACTTTCTTCTCTTTTCAATTAGTGCCATGGGATCCTCAATCCACCTGGACAGGCAGAAGGAATGTTGCTTTAACGTCACGTATGAAGCCCTAGTACTGGATTGGAATGCCAGCAGAGACTATATTAGTTCCAGGTCCCAATATAGGGCTTGAACCTACAACCTTCTGACTCAGAGATGAGATGCTATCAACTGAGCCATGCTTGTAGGCAGATAATTTGCACACAGCAATGTCCTACCAACACTCATGAATGTTGTTATTTATATCTAGGGGATGGTTGGTCAGGACACTGAGAGAAACTATCTTCCCTTTTTAAGTAGTGCCTAGTGATCTTTAAAATCCACCTGTAAAGGCAGACAGGACCTCAGTCAAAGGACAACATCTCCGACAATCTAACAGAGCTCAGTGCACTGGTCAGCCTGGTCTATTCTACTCTTAAAGAAACAATTTGAAGATTCAAACATTCCTCTTGACATTTCAAAAGCAGTTAACTTCTGTAACCTGTAAATAAAATCATTACTTCAATATTTCGGAGATTGTTGAGGTGATTTGTGGCTGGTGATATTTGTACATCAAATTGTTATTCTGTAAAATGATTTATTCATGCTATTAATTATTTAATGATGAAAGCAATGTAGTGAATATTGATTAATTTAACTTTTAAGCAGTTTTCAATTCAGATGTTTGTATGAATTTATTCCTGTTTTGAAATACATTCCGTCCACCTTTGTGTCCCATAACAAAAACAGAAGTCTCTGGGAACAGGCAGCATCTATGGAGAGAGGAATGTAAGTCAACATTTCGGGTCCATGACCATTCATTAGAACTGGGGCATGTTGGGAGAGAGAGGGTTTTAAGAACTAGAGAAAGGAATACAAAGGAGAAAATTGGGTAAAGGATTGATAAAGACATGTCAAGAGGGATTGCAACAAAACAGGGGAAAAGAGGAGTTTATAATTCAAAATGAAGGGGTTGGAGGGTGTGGAATTGCAACAGAATAGGCAGACCAGAGAGAGAAAGGTTGTGGGACCCAGATGTTGTAGTAATGGTCACAGATGAGTGGGAGAGGGAAGGTGAGTTGTTATGGTCTGAAATTTGTAAATCAATATTGAGGCCAGAGGGCTGCAAGGTTCCTAGCAGATAGATGAGGGGCTGTTCTTCAAGCTTGTGCTACGAAACAGCACCTGATTTTTATCCCCTGCCTTCTACCCCATTTTCTCCTTTGTCTTCCATGCCCAGCCTCCACCCTCTCTATTAGTCCTTAAAAGCGTTTCCCTCCCAATATGCCCCAAATCAGACAAAAGGTCATGGACACGAAACATTGACTCACTTTTCTTTCTCCATAGATGCTGCCTGACCTGCTGAGTATTCCCAGCGACTTCTGTCTTTGTTTCAGGTTTCCAGCATATGCAGTATTTTGCTGTGCATTTCATCTGTGTTCCATGCCTTTTATTCTTTCATGTGGTGACATTTCTGATCTTTGTTTCAAACTAAGGTCATAGTGATCTTTCAATCTGACATATGCCCATTGAATAGTTTATTGTGGTATCCATCCCAATAAAAAAGGAGGTACAGTATATACTGTGCTACATATAGATCACAAGATTAATTTGGTTGAAAAAGGCCATTCGAATCATTTGATTTTATTGATTGTTTTGCCCACAAAATATACATTAATTCACTTTACAGGATATTCTGTGAAACCCTTTGAGACGTCTTGAAGACATTACAGGGCACTTTATCAAATGCAAGGATTATTAGCAAAAACGCAAAATACTGCAGATGCTGGATATCTGAAACACAAACAGAAATTGCTGGGAATACTCAGCAGGTCAGGCAGCATCTATGGAGAAAGACAAGTGAGTCAACTTTCAGATCCCTTTCTTCAGAACTGCAAAATGTTGACTCACTTTCCTTTCTCTGTAGATGCTGCCTGACCTGCTCAGTGTTCCCAGCTATTTCTGTATTTGTTACAAGGATTATTAATATTATTTTTACTTTCTTTCCAGTATATTGATCTTCTCATTACAGCATAAGGCTGCTTCTTGAATTAGTACAATGTTGTGATCCAAACTACCCTCCTTGGCAGTTTGTTCCAGCCGTTGATTACTTTCTGGGTAAAGACACTTGGGAAGAAATGGTCATAGGGGGTAAAGATGAGCAAATGGGATTCATAGATTTACCCTGAATTAGTAAACTTGATGGGTTGAATCGTCTGCTCTGCAGGGTCTGGTCTCCTCCTTATCCCGTGAGACCTCTGCTCCATAATCAGAAGTCATGCTTCCAGCCACTGCATCCTGAAATTTTGAAGCATCCCCCTCAACCCCTATGCCTCAATCCCCTCCTTCCCCATCTTCAGATCGTGCCTGAAGATCTTTCTCTTTGACAGCGCTTATGGTCACTTTCCCCCATCGCCTGCCTCATCTCAGGCTCTACCCTTGATAAGCAAACTGAGATGCAGCACAGCATGGAGGGTCCTATATAAGTTGCGTGTTTTTGTTGTTGTATACTGTATTTGGAATTATATTATTATATCGTTTTACAAATTTTCACCCATAACCAACCAACAACAAAATACTCATTTCAAATTTGAAAATAGCTCATTCCTGTTGATGGCACAATTGTACTGACAACATTTTATAATGTAAAATATTAACATTCAGTAGCATGTGAAAGATCTATTCTTTTAGCACTTTAACTCCTTATAATGAGGAAATGTAAACACACACATTACTGTAATGTCGCCTTCCATTTCAAAGATAAATTACTTCTCTCTTTTACAGATTGTTTCCAGATGCTGACTGGTTGGATTTAAATTCCTCCCATGTCTGAAGATTGCAATCATAGTACAGTATGTGGGTTTTGTGGGTATGTTTCGTCCACAAAATGTACAGTGAATTCAAACTATACTATATTCTGTGAAGTGATTTGAGACATCTCAAAGATTTGATAAGGCGCTATATAGACCCGGAAATGCTATATCAAATACAAAGATTTTTATATTATATGCAAGAATTATTATTATCATCATCATAGTAGGGGCTTATTTTGAGCCCACGGTAGATTGAAGGTTGCCTCATATAATTGTTTTAATTCTTGAATTTCAGTTCTTTTAAATCACAGCATAATTGCACTGAGCCTCAATTTTATAGGATAAACTGTTAGAAAACAAATGCAGTACCTTCAGGGAGACTGTATACTATTACAGCTTTTGTAAAGGCTGCTATTCAGAAACTTGGTCAAGTTTCCTTACTGCATTCACCTGATAATAATCCTTCAAGAAACAAAAACAATGATAAATTGGTCACTTCAATCCACGACCGTTTGTGGGTTACTGCTGTGCGCAATTGGCTGCTGGGTATCAACCCCCCCAAAATACAACAACAACACAATTACATTTGTAGAGCACCTTTCACATCAGGAGGACGTCCAAAGTCACTGAAAAATCACTGTCAATTCGCTTTACAGTATGTTCTGTGAAGCGCTTTGAGACGTCTAGAAGACGTGAAAAGAGCTATACTAATAATCCTTGCATTTAATATAGTGCTTTTCACGTCTTCTAGACGTCTCAAAGCGCTTCACAGAACATACTGTGAAGTGAATTGACTGTATATTTGTGGGTGAAGTGCGTTAGCCAATTGCACACAGCAGTGTCCCCACAAACAGTCGTGGATTGAAATGCCCAATTTTTACAGGTGTTTCTTATTTTGGACGAATTATTATCAGGCGTGTGGACTAAGGAAACTTGCCCAAGGCTTCGCCCTGACCCGCTTGGATTCGAAACGCTTGTAAGGCGAGTGCTCTAACCGCTGAGCTACAGGACTCCACTACTTAAAAGGCAAGAATTATTCATCATTATTATTATTATGACTGTCATTATGATTTGAGCCACCAGGAGGCGTGAGAGAGACCCTGAGAAAAGCCAGTCTCTGGCTGTGCAGTGGGTACCTCTATAGACTGCAGATCAGCTCTGGTCTCTGCTGCTGTGGCGGGGGTAGGGGGGGTGGGGGGGTGCCAGCCAGGGGGAAAAGGCAGCAATATCCACACACACACACACACACACAGCTGTCAGACAGATAGACCGACGCCTGTTCTTTTTCTTTCTGCACAAACGAGCGACAGAAGGGAGGCTGCAAAGGTGATCTCAGCCCACTTCCCATCTCCTGTTCCTTTTTTTAAAAAAAAGGAGAGAAGTCAATCACTGAGCTACGTTGCAGTCAGTGCATTGCTGTGTGTGTGTGTGTGTGTTTATGCTCCTGTCACTTTGAAGCTGGGATCAGATCGATTTGCTCTTTTTTCTTTCTCTGTCTCATTCTCATTCTCTCCCTCCTCTCTCCCTCTCTCTCTCTCTCTGTGGGCTCCAATCAGCAGTGTGGACCACAGCAGAACCGCTCAGCATCCTCCTCCTCCTCCTCCTCCTCACATTGCAGTTTGATTGCCAGCCAATTTCAGTGGCATCTCTCTCTCTCTCTCTCTCTCTGTTGCTTTATATAATCCACACAAAGAGAGTGTCGGAGCCTGGGCTGGATTTGCGGGCAGCCGAATCTCCCTCATCAGCAGCGATGTAGGACGTCATGAAAAGGCTCCCTACCTCACCTTCCTCCTCCTCCTCCTGTATCCCTGTATTTTCTGGAGCAAAACACTTCGCTCATCCTTGGAGAGATCAGGACAGGCTGCTGGGAGCGGGGAAAGTCGGACTATCCTATCCTATCCATCCCATCCCTCCCATCCCATCCATCGTTATTTGCTGCCTTGTTACCGTCCAAACGACAATTGTCAGCGTTTTTCAGCAGTTTTATTGCCTGCAGTTGAGGTGCGATTACCATCACAGTGACCTTGTGTGTGGTGACTGACTGAAGGAAGGAAGAAAGAAGGAAAGGAAGGAAGGAAGGAAGGAAGGTGCGGAGATTTTTCTCTCTTTCTCTCTCTCTCTGCAAAAAAAACAACCCACTGAGGTTGCAAAAAGACCAGGAGATCCTATTGGATTTTCCCTGCAGCTCAACAACCCCCCCCCCCCCCCCCCCTCCCCCCCCCCCATAATAAAGAGTCTCTCTTTTAAAAATTATATTAAAATAATTAAATTAATTTTTTTGCAACCAAAAAAACGTTTATTTTCGAACCTCTCCTTTGCTGGGGTGGGTTGGTTGGGGTGGGGGGGGGGGTGGGGGGGAGGGGTGGGGTGGGAAAGGGGAGGTATTTTTGTTGTTATTGTTTGTTTTTATTTATTGCTCGAATCTCTCTCTCTGAATGGACAAATGTAATTTTGTTGTTGTTGCAGAACCAGCAGGTGTTTATTAGTGTTATTATTATCGTTTGTTTCATTTAAGATTTATTTGAATTATTTCTCTGAATCTCTCCCTGCAAAGTCGCGGGGCTTATTATATATATATATATACACGTATTATATATATATTTGCCCGCTTGAGCCGCGACATTGCCAATCATTGCCAATGTCCCACGACCGCAGCGTTGAGCTGGAGCATTTCGAGGAGAGAAGCCGGAGTCACCGGTCTTCCCGGGGGGGAGGAGGCGCTGGTGGAGGAGGAGGTGGTGGTGGAGGAGGAGGTGGAGGTTCAAGCTACAGAGGCAATGGCATCCCCAGCCCTGCACACAGCGCTCACTGCAGCTTCTACCGCACCCGCACCCTGCAGGCTCTCAGCCAGGAGAAGAAAGCCAAGAAAGTGCGCTTCTACAGGAACGGGGATCGCTACTTCAAGGGGCTGGTGTTTGCCGTCTCCCAGGACAGGTTCAGGTCATTCGACGCTCTGCTGGTGGAGCTGACCAAATCCCTGTCAGATAATGTCAACCTGCCTCAAGGAGTCAGGATCATCCACACCATCGATGGCACCAAAAGAATTACCAGCCTGGACGAACTACTGGAAGGTAAGCCAGGAGCTCATTGGGGATTTAGAGCCATTGGGGAATTAGATCTTTTCCTTGTTTTGGTGTGGGGGGGGGGGGGGGGGGGGGCGGTATCACCATGCTTCAGAGTATCCAAACCAAACTGAGAATTCCATGCATCCCATCTACCCATGGAAATCGCAGAGATAGATTGTTGTAATGGAATGCCCACTCCACTCTCTCCATGGTGGAATGCATCTTGCTTACCCAAATGTGGAAAGCATTAGGCGTAGGTTGGCAAGAGCCAATCCCAGAGTATGCGTTGAGGTACTGCTGGAGTCTAGCCAGCTAAAACCACATAGCTTGCCATTGGTATTGCTGTCTGGCAAAGCTTTCCTGCTGCTTGTCATTTCCTGGAATGAGGAACACCATGATTTGGAAACTCCACTGGATTACTCTATATTGTGTTTCAGCAGATTTTTCTTGTTTCACGTTTCTCTGATTCTTCACCTCTTCTTTGTCTTCTGAAAATGGTAATTTCACAAATTCCATCAATCCTCTGCAACTTCGCATTTCAGAAAGAAAGAGAGCGCTTCAAATAATCCCTCCGAAAAATAATGTGGTCACTCAATTCAGAGTCATCGGTGGGACATAGAATCATAGAATTTTTCGGCCCATCTAGAATGTGCCAGCTCTTTGAACAGAGCAACTCAATCCCACTGCCCAGCTCTCTCCCCATAACCTAACCTGTTCTCCCTAAATAAAGATCTAATTCTCTTTTAAAAGCTGTTATCGAATCGGCCTCCACCACCTTTTCAGGCAATGCATTCCAGATTCAAATAACTCGCTGAGTGAAAACATTTCTCCTCAGCTCCCCTCTCCTTCGCTTTGAAACTATTTTAAATCTGTGACCACGAGTCACAGATTCACCCACCAGTGGAAACAGTTTTTCCTTATTCACCCTGTCGAATCCCCTCATGATTTTATAAACCTCTATTAGGTCTCCTCTCAATCTTCTCTGTTCCAAAGAGAATAACCCTAGCCTATCTAGCCTTTCCCCATAACTGAAGTCCCTCAATCCTGGTACCATTCTAGTAAACCTTCTTTGTACCCTTTCCAATGTCTTAACATCCTTTCTATAGTGTGGTGACCAGAATTGGACACAGTACTCCAGCTGAGGCCTAACCAAAGTAGGTGTGTGTAATTGATGTGTGACATTGGTGTGTGTAATTGGCTGCTGCATTTTGCCCACAAATCCACTTGATAGTATATCAATCCACTTTATAGTATATTCTGTGAAAGCTCTTGTTGAGATGCCTCAACCAACTGATAAGGTGCTATATCAAATGCAAGGATTTTTGTTATAAATTGTGCCCAGAGCCTGAGGCTGACTTCAATTGCATTGCACCTTCCGAGTTAAAGTAATGTTAAAAGCACAGGGCCAGTATTATTGATAAGAGCAATGAGTTGCTGCATTCAACAGTACTGTGATTAAAGTCTGCTTTCTGGCTTTAGGTGCGTTGACAAGTTGTATTTAGAACAGTGCTTGCAATAAATTATTCTGTCGGTGCCCAGGAATAAAGAATTGTAATTGAATTGGTTTGAAGGCTGATGAAAACCATAAAGTAGGAATCTTAGTATTTTCCCCAGCAATTTAGTGCTATGTACATGACCAGTGATGTAATGGGAGCTTGCTACCTATTGGGAAATTTAACAGTTCGATCATTTCTTTTGGTATGTGGGATCGCCTGGTTTAGAAACCCCACTGGAATAATACTCTATGTTGTGTTTTAGCAGATGTGTTTGTGTCAAGTTTACCTTACTCTTCACCTCTTACTTGCCTTCTGAAAATGGGGTACAGTTTCACAGGTTCCGTCATCCCTCTGGTACCTCACCCAAAAGCTATTTTTCATGTGTGAGCTGAGACTATACTGAGTCAACATGTTATATCAATCATGCAGTGACTCATGGCCAATCTGAATCCCATCCTCACCCAATGTCCACATCCACGCATTCTCTCGATCAATAGGGTTCAGGAGTGGGAACTCTAGCTGATGTTTTTCATCTTCCGTTGCCAAGGATACTGAAGCCAATTACAGTGGTCCAACTGCTTCCCCTACTGACATGAGGTAACATAGGATAATATCAGTGGTATGGGTATCTTTTATTCACACTGGTGTGGGTGGCTCGGGAGTGAGCATTAATGGTGTTTACATGTTTCTAATTTAGCTTTATTTGTAGACTTTGCACCTTTATCTGACAAGATAAATGAGGGAGAAGGGATACCTTATTCACATCTCCTATAGAAGGGTATTGGAGAGGGGGACAGGAAAGCGGCATGGACTAGTTGGTATCCACATTGGCTTCTTTCTGCACCTTATCAACCTTGGATGAATGCAAATTCTTCCTCTTCAAAAATATGAGAAAATGCTCCAAGACACGTATGATAAATAACTTGTGAGAAAAGCAAAAAGATGAACAACTTCACTATTGTAATAGCTATTTAAATATATATCACAATATTTTTGAAAGTGGCTGGAGAAATGTCTTGCCCTTTGTGTCTTCTCACAGTTAAATTAGCTAAACATCAAATGTTCCTCCCAGGATTCTTAATCTTTCATTAACAATTCTTGATAATTGTTGTTATAAGTTGAATGTGTCGGTTGTCTAGATTCCGGTCAGGGTTATTGTCAGCCTAGCTCACTCAGAGTCACTCTTCATCCTGGAGTGTTAATGCCAGACAGAAGTTATGCGTTCAAGCCCCACTTGAACCATTCAAGGACAGAACCTTGAAGGTGGTTGGTTTCATGAGGGTTATAGTGATGATGAAAGATAGTGGGAGACCAGTTCAAAGGTGTGGAGTGAGGGATGTGTAGTGGCTGAGATGTGAGTGAAAGATAGGGAGGGGGTAGAAGACAGAAAGGCAGTGGCAACTGAATGGATCCCCATCACTTTGGATTTGAGGAGGAATCCAGCATCGCCTTGCAGTTGGCATTGGAAGTGAGGATGGGCGAGGCATGACAACAACAACAACAAATGGGGTTAGTGGATGAGCCAGATGATGATGGAGAAGAGGAGCCCGGGATTGTCCTTGGCCTCCAAGATTGTCTTGGAGTAGAATGATGATTTAGCGGAGGCGAGGGCATTGGGGTAAGATTTGATAATGTCCAGCCAAATCTGCCAATGGACCATTAAATTCGATTTAAGCCGGTTGAGTTCAGCAGCACGCACCTTTGCTTTAAGGGAGATTATAAAAGATAAAGGCTTGAAGACGTATGGGGATAGGGTAGGACAGTGAGACTGAATGGATAGTTTAAAAGATAAAATGATCTTCTGATGAGAAGATAGTAGATTAGGCACATCAGAATGGATGAGAGCCAGTGTTGACTCAATGGGCCAAATGGCCTCTTTCTGCAATAAAATTTATATCTTTCTAAGGAGGTGTTTGGTCCATTATGCTTGTATATAATTTTCTTCATCTGAACCATTCTTATTAGCTCCTAATTAAACTCTAACTTGTTCAGTCAGAGCTGAATTTATCGGTTTGGCAATTCTTGCTGTATCTCACAGAGTTCTGTTATTTAACAACTTAAGTACTGACACACAGTGACTTAAAGCTACCACCAACAAACATTAGTTTGTGCGTTTGTTACAAGTATGCAATGGCTAAAAATGCAAGCAAATGCTGGAACACACTTGTCATTCATTGCTGTGTGGGTATTGAGATTCCATCAATAGGATCAGTGAAAATTGAACAGGATGAGCAACTGATCAGTAACACTTTAAGGGATATGGAAAAAGATGGAATGTGAAATACCCAGTCTTAATAATATAGGTAGCTGTGGCAAAGATATGATGGTTGAGAGGCCAACTTCTGTAGAAATGATTTATTTCTATTATGAATTGCAAGATGTTAATAGAGGTGTACAACATTTTGAGGAGATTAACAGAATGAAAAGGGAGAAGCTATTCCACTGGTAGGAAGTCAGTGACTAAGGGGACATAGTGATGATAGTTAGAAAAAGAACAAGAAGGGGGTTTAGGAAAAACGTTTTCACTCAGAGATTTGTTGGGAAGTTGAATGCCTTGCTAAGTAGGGTGATATAGCGAGAGTCCATTGTGGGTTTCAAGAGGGGTGTAAACAGATGTATTAAGGATAGAGGCTTGAAGGGGTTTGGGGATTAGGCAGTAAAGAGGGATTGAATGAACACCTTAATCTGAGAGACGGTACACCCTCGATGAACCGGATGGCCTGCTTTTGTGCTATACGTTTCTATTATTCTACGATTCTATTCCAGTTGGTGAAGTTGCTGCTCAGTGTGCATCTAAGCTACAGTGAACTAAAGGGCCAAGGTTTCATCCCAGCTCTGTGATTGCTGTTGGATGGGTTTGATACTGGGGCAAAATTAGTCACTGATGTTCACTATCTTGCAAGGTGGACTTGATTGGATGTCAGATGAGTACAGGATTGGGTTCAGGGTTGGCTATCTACGTTTTCACATAAACAATGTCCTTGCGGTGAGTTACAGGAGGATTGATGGCTCCTACGGAACAATGTGCCAGTAATGATCAGCACCTTCAAGGTTGAAAGAAGCAATGAAATTGGAGGCAGAAAGGCACTCTGACTTGAACTAGGTTTATCATTGCTGTCATTTGCCTGGACTAGCATAGAATTTTAGCAAATGGGTTTAATTTGATATTTTGATATTTCCTCACATGATGAGTTGACATTCTTGAGGCATCTTGTTTGACTGGTGTCAGGGCAGCTGTATGTTTTCTTGGCCAGGAATAGCATATTTCTGATTCCTGTTAAATCTAAGTACAGTACTATTGTAGAGAGACATATGGATGTCAGGTGAGCGAAGCTGTTGGATCGTTGGTTGGGCAAAATTTGGTCATTTGATAGTACACATTTTTGGACGGTGACTTGTGTCAAATTACTATAATCCAATACAAGGTATTATATTTTATATTCTGCAATTCGTGTCAAATGTCCAGAAGTCTACATCCAGGCAGGTCAGGGCGAAACCTTGGACAAGCTTCCTTTCTCCACACGCCTAATAATAATCCCTCCAAAAAAGCACAATAATAAAAATTGGTCATTTCAATCCACGACTATTTGTGGGACACTCCTGTACGCAATTGGCTGCCGCGTTTCACTCACAAATATACAGCCAATTCACTTTACAGTATATTCTGTGAAGCACTTTGAAACGTCGATAAGATGTGATAAACGCTATATCAAATGAAAGGATTATTATTATATAAGTTCAAGACAAAAATCTTGCTCTATGTCAAATAATTGGAGCAACCACAAAAAATGCAATATCCAAGTTTCAGGTGAATCTACAACAATTCACTCTGAAATGGACCATGAAGTATGGTATCCTTCCCCAACCGCGGGGGATACGTTCCTCTAAACCTCCGTGGTTGTTAAAACTGAGTTTGGAAAATGCAGGACCCTATGGGAAACATGGGGATAGGGGGAGTAAGTTTGCTTTTTCGCAGTTGGAAAATGCAGGACCCTATGGGAAACATAGGGTTACGGGGAGTAAGTTCGCATTTCGTAGAACAAAAAACAAATAAAAACACATATAGTTATAACATACATAGGGATATGGGAATAAGTTTGGGCGCATTGGCTGCCAAGTTCTGCAGCAATCCGCGAGGCTATCTGACTGACTAATCTACACAGAGAGAGAGAGAGAGAGAGGGTGGTGTGGGGGGGTGGGGCATGGGGGGTGGGTGGGTGTGCAGAAGGTGGTGGGGGGTGACACGGAGGGTGGGAGGGGTGACATGGAGGATGGGAGGGATGACACGGAGGGTGGGAGGGGTGACAGGAGGGTGGTGGAGGTGGGGTGTGCGGAAGGTGGTGTGATGGGTGACACGGAGGGTGGGGTGGGTGGGTGACACGGGGGGTGGGTGGGTGACATGGAGAGTGGGTGTGTGCAGTAGGTGGTGTGAGAGAGAGAGAAATCAACAGAGATTTACCTTAATCCTAAAAGAGAAGCATTGTCGCTGGTTGATTGAACATCGCAACTGGGTCCTAGTGTTATACGGTAGCTGTTCATACACACACAGTACCTGTAGATCCACGAATGCAGCTAGATCACGTGGGATGGTAAAGATGCTGATAGGTGGGAAATGTGGAGCAGATGAATACACACCAATACGTGGATGAATACGGTCCCTTGTTTGGAAGAGTGAAACTTGAAAATTTAAACCGCGAATGTAAAACGGGGATGCACAAAACGCAGTTTGCGAGGGTTGTTACATTTAGCAAACCGTGGATGCGTGAATTTTGTGGTTGGCGAGGCCGCACTTGGGGCGGGATACCTGTACTTAAATTACTGAATCATCCGGCTGACTCAGCCATTGTCTCCAGTCTGTGCTCAACAGCAGAAGCATTGCTCATGTACCCTTAATCACTATCAATATGAATCAGTTGGTATCTAACATGCTGTCCTATGGGAAGATCGCTATATAAACGCAAGTTATTGCTGTTTGTAGCAAGACTTCATCTTCTTGATTTACGGAGGTTGTAGATTCAAATCCCACATTGGGACTTTGAACTTAGGTTGACATTCCAGTGCAGTCCAGTCAGTCGCGTTGCAGGCCAGTTGGGGTCTGTTGCATTGTTGGGATGCCGTCATTCAGAGGAGATTTAAACAAAGGCCTCAACTGTATGTTCATGTGCATATTAAAGATCGCTTGGGACGACTCAAAAAAGAATTGTGTTTCTCCTGACATCCTGGCCAACAATTCCCCCAAATAAAATTTGTCATTCATTCCTTGTGCAAATTGGCTGTTGTGTTCGCCTATAAATACAGCCTCTACACTTCATAGTAAAATCCTATGAGGTGCTTATAGACATTTTGATGCTATAATTATGCAGTATATCCAATGCAAGCATTGTTATTATTTTATTTAATTTATGGATACCCTCAATCTACAAGGTGCTAGTAGCTTCAGTGGACTGTGACTCATGCGAAATTACAGTATTCAGATGTCAACACTTTACTTTTGTGGTTGAAGAGAGATATCTAGAAAACAAAAATATGTAGTATCAAATTATCAAATTCTGTTCACACCCCACAATCCACTACCTTGGCTCAGCGAGCTTGGATTTTCTGCAAGACCTGTGTCCCCTTCACTTCACAATTGGCGACTGTGCTTGCAGCCACTATGACCCAAATCTCTGCCCGTCTTCAAATTACTCGTGAATATGTTCCCCTTTGACTGTGCTTTCAGTACTGTACCTCCTCTCACATTCCAACTTGGCATCAAACCATACTATTCTGAGACACTACCTGCATGATTACCAACATATAAATGCAAGTTGTTGTAGAGTGTTGTGAATTAAAATGTAGTGCACCTTAAAATGTTCACCAGAAATACAATATTTACCTTACTGAACTCCCTGTTCGACTCCCAAATGTTCTTCATGCTCTACAACAATAACAACAAAATTGCGTTTGTATAGTGCCTTTGACATTGGGAGTGCATCCCAATGCACTGGAAATGCCCTATATTTGGGCTCTTGCTTGCTTAGCTTTCCTTCACCTCCACACCATCACCTGTCTCCTTGTGCAAAATGAAGAATGTCCATTTAGCATAAGATGTAATGTTGTTGTTGCTGTTGAGGTTGACTATAAGTTGAAAGAAGGTGTTCCAACATTGCATAGATCTGAGTGAGGCCCTATTTGGAATAATGAAGAAACACCGCCACTGAAAACAGTAACTTTACTGACCCTCGCTGCCAGATAGATTATCTCTAGACCCTTTCTTTCAGCAAGGAATCCCCAGTAGGTCCTTTCAAATTATGAGACATTGGACCCAATGTGAAATCTCATCAGAACAAAGCCTCGGGATACCCAGCTGTTAATAGAGTTTATGTCAGAACATGTTTTATCTGGTTGTGAGGAATCATTAACATTATCGCTTTCAACATTCTGAATTCCATGATGTACGTTTGGGACACTCTATTTTTAAAAGGACATTGATCTGCTGAAGAGGGCGAGGAGAAGAAGCACAATAATTATTCCAAAGTGCCTAATTCTAAAGTGTTAGGAGAGGCTGTCAGAGCTGAACTTGTTCTGTTTGGAAACATAAGGATGATATGATCCAGGTATTTAATATGGTGAACAACACTAGTATAAACAGGCTACTTGAAATAGACTGTGACAGCAGAACTGTAGGGCATGAGTTCAAAATGATATAGCCACTGATGTTATTTTCACCAATATGCAGGAAGGGGATTCAACAGGGTGAACAGGGATTTGATCAGGTAAACAGAGAGAAACTATTTTCACTGGCAAATGGGTAGGTAACCCAAAGACAATGATTTTAAAATCCTATTTAAAAGAAACAGATGTGAAGTGAGGAGAATTTGTTTTCATGCAACGAGTTGCTTTGATATGGAATGCATTGCCTACAAGGGTGTTGGAAGCCAATTTGATAACAACTTTTAAGAGAGAAACAGATAATTATTTGGGGAGGACGAGTTTGTAGGGCTATGGAGAGAGCGCGGGGGAGTGGATTGGTTTGGACAGCTCTTTTCATAGAGTCAGCACAGACACAATGGGCCTAATAGCCTCCTTCGATGCTGTATAATTCTATGATTCCATAAGTGAGCATCATAGTGCAATATAGTACAGGAATTGACATCTACAACAACCTGCTAACGAGGGTCCGGCGATATATTGATATTTTGGTTATATCCAATATAATTTTTATATCTATATGCCGATATAGGCATTTTGAAAATATCGATATATCGAAAAAAATTCGTAAAAAATCGGAATGCGAGCACCCAGAATGCTCATCTCTATAAACAATGCACAGACCGAGGTGCAAAGCCGCCATATTGTATTCATAGTCCTCGAATACAATGTACAGGTATGCAAGGGGTGAGAGGACAGAGATGGCGGGGGGTGGGGGGAGGGAGAGAGAGACGGCGGGGGGGGGGGGTGTGGGGGTGGAGAGAGAGACAGCGGGGGGGTGGGGGAGAGAGAGAGACGGCGGGGGGGGTGGGGGGGAGAGAGAGATGGCGGGTGGGGTGGGTGGGGGGAGAGAGAGAGACGGCGGGGGATGGGGGGAGAGAGAGAGACGGTGGAGGAGGGATGGGGGGAGAGAGAGAGACGGCGGTGGGGGGGGGGGGGAGACAGGGATGAGAGACGGGGGGATGTGATAATATACAGAGACAGACAGACAGACAGACAGACAGACAGACAGACAGACAGACAGACAGACAGACAGACAGACAGACAAATAGATATGGGGGTGGTGGTGAGAGAGGAGAGAGACACACAGACAGAAAAACACAAAGATGGAGAGAGTGAGTGTGAGAGACACAGAGAGAGAGAGATATTTACCTCCTGAGGAGATAGGCCCCGAATGTGCGCGCACACCTCCGAATGTGTGCGCACCTCGCGACGCGGGCTTATGCACAGAACCAAAACCCCGAAAATATCGATATTTCGGTATATCTCGATATGAGCCCATCAATATATCTAAATCGGAAAATTTCCATATCGACGGACCCTAAAAACCAGCCATTTTTTCAGCACAAGAAACCAGTCACTCAGCTGCTAACAGTGGTTCATTGAGGGAAGATAGAACCTTTGTGTATAAATTTATATTAAATATATCAAGGTGACATGATTATATTGATCATAACCATTTTGACTGCCTCCTCCCAACCCAGATTGGTGGTCTGGCTTGTCAGTCAGGGTCAGGGGCAGAATGAGGGGCAGTGACTGAAGTGGACTGGAGAGCTAATGCTTCATGGCTATGTGCACAGTATGGGTAAGGTCACTGATTACAAGAGTTTGCTTTGGTCCCAGTGATTAACCTGATCAATTTATACAGGAATTTCTAGAATGTGACTATTTGCATATTAAGCTGAGTGACTAATAAAGCGGGGTCCCGTATTAGCAACTTGCATGGGCAGTGGCCAGGGTGTTGACAGAATGGCTTTTTGATCGCATTGACTACTAAACCCGTGTTATCTTATTAGCCAGAGTTTTTACTGTGACATAGTTGTCTGTGATGCTGGCACATAGAGGAGGGGTGTATGCCGATCCAGGAAAAAGGTCTGGGTATAATTTGCAGAGACTTGAGAGATGTATGAAGGTTGTGCATGCTTGCATTTGGAGTTCAGGGAATGTCGATAGAGCCAGTAAATTTTATTATGTTTCTGGAAGGGAAACACAAAAATAATCAGGCCCGCTGACATTTCTCAGAAAGGGCATCCAGCTCTCAGCAACCAACCTGCCTTGAGAGATAGAGAAAGTGGGTGAAGTCAATATTAGGATTGCTTGGAGAAACAATGGGAGAAGCAGATGTAATAAGATGAACAACCATTTATATTCTCAGGTTTCTTATATTTTTAACCTGGAAAGCCAATAAGCAAGAAGCACCTGAATCCAACAATGTCTGAATCCATTAATGCCTGGTTATTCAATGAGGCTTCAGTGCATAAGACTGATTAGAATCAGAAACTAGCATTCAAGGTATGAGTAATTATTGATTTCTAGGTAGATTTAAGGGCCAAACATGTTGAACCTTAAATGGCAAGACTGAACACCCCGAGACTGACACAAATGAAACAAGCCATAAAGGCCCTAAAATGTAGCATATTTTATAGGATATACAGAGGTTGGCAAATAAATTGATCAGTTGGGAGGTGAGATCTATTTGGCAAGTAGTGTTTCACTTATACTTCAAATGATATACAATATTTGTGGATTAATCTATAACAATGAACAATAATAATCCTTGCATTTAATAAGATGAATGGAACAGCAGCTATGGTTTGAAGCATCTTTTTCATGTCTGACAAACAGAAAAACTGCCCTTCAATTATATTCTGCACTCGTTTGCCTACATAAGAATATTTTTAAATCCTAGTACATGTTTTATTTATTCTAGATCAGCAGCGCTTTCTTGAATGAGTCATTAATTTATGTCCCGTCTCCTTGTGATTCATGTGAATGTTAAGGGATTTTCCTGCCCCTGCATAAAATAAACTAATTTTTATTCTCCTAGTTTAAATCTCCTCATCATTCAGGTTCACACTCAAATTTCTAGACAATCTAGCTGCTCATCTCATTTGTTTTACACAATCCTACTGATGTAGATTAGCTGTTATATTTGTTGCATTTGCTTTATGTTTAATTAATTTGCATTCCATAAAGTATAACATGTAAAGTGCTTTATTGTATTGAGTTAGCTTTCTGGTCTTTTGGTGAAAATTCTGATGATTGTAAAAGAACCTATTTTTGATCATTATTAACAGACAACACAATATAATTTACATTATACATATATAGTGCCTTTGACAGCAAACTACCTGTTTCCTTTTTAAATACAATAATGATACATTTATATAGTGCCTTTCGTGTTAGAAGGAGGACGCCTCAAAGCACTTCATACTGCTGGTTGGGCACCAGAACTGTGGGATGGGAGCCAAAAAGGGTGGGAAGGGTAAGATGACCAAAAGCACAATCTAAGAGGTAAGTAAGTTTTTAGGCAGGTTTTGAACTCATGGAGGGATTTGGAAGGAGGGAGCAGGTTGGAGGAACTACTCAATGGATTTTCAGAGATCAGCAGGTATCAAATCTAAGTTTAAGAAACGTTTTGTGAACTATATTTCCTGGGGTACATTGTTTCCAAGAAGTATCCCACAGGCACTTGAACTTTGCAATACGGCTACATTGTATTGGGTTGATACAGAGGACATAGAGCTACACTGGGTGAAACTTGTTCCATTTGCGCACAGAATGGCTGATTGGTGTTGCAGTGCCTACCCCTGTATATCCATGTTGTAAACTAGACATTTAGCATGGGAGGATATAGTTGGGTATGTGTTGGCTTTCCTGTATACATTAGCTTCTAGCTTCCTTGCAATATACTGTATGTGGATCAATTATTATTAAAAATGATAACCACACAGAAAGAAAGTTACTAGACCAGCCAGGATCATCTTACCCAATGACTCTATTAGTTGAGGATGTATTGACAACTGCACACCTGCCTTGGATTATTGTGGATCTACTTTGTTTGTCCCAGAGGATTTATTCTTGTCGAGGACATGCATGGTATAGGTGCCATATGCCTGGTACATGGAGCCAGTGCTGATACCCAAGGTTTAAAGTGCAATGTTTGGCTTTTATGTTACTAAATAGCGTTAGTATTGCTACACATCATGGACTGATGCTATCAGGGGAATACTTTGAATCGTTTCTTAATGTATTATTAGCATTATGCTCCGTCTGTCATTGTCCACACTTGGCAATGTACACCTTGAGAGTACAACGTTCTGTAGCGTAACAGAACCATTTTGACAACCAGCTAACAGTATGGCAGGTATCTTCAGGCACAAATTTTATTGTTCCCATTCCATGTAAAAGAATAGATTGTAGAGTTATACCTTTCTGTATAAAACATAAACCTGCAGCCGAGCACAGAAATATTTAAAGCATTTTATTTGTTTCCCCCCGTGGTCGTCAGCACTATGTGTGTTATTTCATTTTTCTTTTAATGTCTCCCAGTTTTCGGAAGAATCAATATGTAGGGCATCCAGACTGGGACACAGCTGGCACCTCAATTGAACGAAAGCCTGTTAGGAGTTCACCGCGACTCTTCTAGAGCCTTAACACACATGAGCTGTCAGCTCATTTCCATTGCTTTGAGTGCAGTAACTCGTGTGTGTTGTGTGAAAGTTGACTGCCCACATTCTCCACATATACTGTTTGTAGGTTAGCATCGATTGTGAGGCTGTGCACAAGAAATACAGAGAACTCCTTTATCTTATTTGAACAGCCTCCCCAAGATTACTAATACAGAAACTTGTTTTGTTTTTAAAACAAAAATTAATAACCATGCTATCACTGAACATGAAATCACCAAAAGGCACTACGTAAATGTAAACTTATCTCTACAGATGTCTTTAATGATGATGCAGTTTCTGGCTTTGGGAAAATGCAAGGAATTATTAGAAGTTTAGTAGTCTAGCTCTTGTGAAGGGTTGAAAAGTGCTTCACAGAATACATTGTAGGTGAATTGACTATACTGTATATGTGGGCAAAATACAGTAGCCAATTGCAAGCAGCACTGTCCCACTAACAATCGTGGATTGAAATTATCAAATTGTTATTGTTTTGTTTTGAGGGATTATTTGTTTCAAAGTGCTTCACGGGATCTGCTGCACAGTGCATTGGATTATGAGTCGAAAGACCTAACAAGGGACAACACAGGAATAATAATCCTTACATTTAACATTATGATTCACCCGTAGCAAATTCAGTCATTCAACTGTAATCTATGCAAAACAATTCAAAATGACCCCTCTGTCAGGCAAAAATGAACTACCTACTCATGCAAATAAGCCTGGGTTATCCCCACTGTGAGTTTAAAAACATCAAACAGCAACCGATCACGATAACATATTCGACAGCAAAGCAATAAATTGTAGATTCTAGTCAAGCGGTATGTGAAACAGAATTAAAATGGCGCTTGTTTTGCTAATATTGATTGGATTTTCAGTAAAGGAAGAAGACATACCTGAAATGATTTACTGATGACTTCTTCATTGAACTCTCTCCTTAGTTACACTCACTTCCTTGCTCCCTGGGGGCCACTATGTCACTATGTCAGCGGAAACAGAAGTGCCCCTTCTCTTTGGAAGGAGCAAGGTCGCTGCAGCGATATGAAGAGCTGATCCTCTTCTGTTTCCCTTCATAGAGATTTGTTTTATAACAAGGTTTTCATTTGCAAGCTTGATAAATGTCATTGACTGCCTGACCAGCCCAGTCTTCATGAAGCAGTCCCTTCCTATATATTACTGTTGGATAGGACACCCTGTATAGGTTTTGTAATGCTTTCCCTCTACCATTTCATCCTCATCTGTCTATCTCAATTGTTTGCACTCTCTCCTGGGTCAGAAGGTTATGAGTTCAAGCTCACATCACCACCTTGTTTGCCTATGACATTTATAAGTAATGTGAAGCGCTTTGAGACATTTCAATGCGAGGAGGTACTATAGCTTTTCTTTTGTTCATCGAGAGGTTACATCTGCCTCCCTAAATCTGCCTGTGTGCTGCCTGCAGAGGTTTGCTATTCTCTCTCACTCTACACGTACTATTTCTCTAAGGTTTTATGGATTCCTGCATTCTAATGAATATTTAAATGAGGCTTTATATCCACACAGTCCTGTGCTAAAAGTCTTCAATGAAGGGGATATGCCATTGGCCATTGCAAAATTACGTTTTCAGTACAAGACACCTAACAATTTCTATACCCAAGGCCGGAATGTAATTAGCCCCTGGAACAACAACAACCAGCAACAAAATTACATTTGTATAGCGTCTTTCACGTCGGGAGGATGTCCCAAGATGCTGGACAGACAGTATTCCAGACCCAAGCTGGGGGTAGTGATTGGAGAGGATGGAGGGTCATGGGAGAAGGAGGTTCATTGATAGCAAAAGGGATGTGAAGCAGGCCAGACCCCACCAAGCGGAGGGAGCGGGTAGCTTGGTAGGGGGTTAAGGAGGTTGGAGAGGTAGGGGGGAGCGAAACCATTGAAGACCAGGATCTTGAACTGTATCCTCTGTGTGATGGGAAGCTAGTGGAATTGGGTATGGGTGCGGGTGATAGGGTCACGGAGCCTAGTCCGGGAGAGAACATGGACTGCAGAGTTCTGCATGATCTGCAGCCTGTGGAGGGAGGAATTTGCAGCCCGAAGTTCGGAATGGTTCAGGGGCCAGATGAAATCATCACTTGGGCCAGATAAGCCCACCAGTTGGACCCTGGTCTGGCTCTCCATTGCAGGGCTATGTGCATTGCCATTCTTTCAATGACATATTACATTGAGGTCTTGTCTGCTTATTCAGGTGGACATGAACGATCTCACCATTTATAAAGAGAAAGGAGTTTTTCCTCATGTCCTGGCCATTACTTCTCCAGATAAAATAGGTCATGAATTTCATGAATGTTTGTGGGACTTTGCTTGCATAAATAATATGCCACGTTCCCTTCCGAGTAGACAATCATGAAACTTTGCAGAAACTCAGTGAGGTGCTTTGGTATGTTTCACCATTATAAGCACTGTATCAAATGCAAGGATTCTAATTATTTTAAACTGAAACATTTACAATATCTTAAATTGCCTTGTAAATGTTCCACAAAAATAGAAAGTTGAACTTGTGATTGTGTTTAAACAATTGGGACCAGGAGTCACTAACTAACGTATACTGTATCAGCTCTTTCATTAGCCATGTGTTCAATGTGGAATGCTGAGCATGTTTTAAGTTACACATAGTACGAGCAATTAACAGCTGCTGTATTTCCATCTGCATTGGCAATTAAAACACATTTGCCTACAAAATATAAACATTACTGCTTACAGTAAATCCAATCAAGCGATCCTGATGTGAATGCTGCTGTGTCAAATGGATAGGATGATTATTATTGTTATTAAACCTCCACCAACTGTAGAAAATAAAACAAAGCAGGGAATCCGCTTCATTTGAAAATAAATACACTTAAAATGACCATGTCAGTAATTTTATTTATTGCTGATTTAAGCTTTTCATCATGTAAAAAAAAAGTCCTCCAGGATTTGAAGGAATGAATTGGCCAACATTTCAGATTTCAGATTGATTGTGAAGATCTTTACAAAATTCATATTTCAACTTTAATCAACTTGCAACTATTTTGTGGTATTTTCTGACCTCTTTGAATCCTTCACTGAGTGACTGCTATGGTTGAATTGTATCTTGGTATTAATGCTCTATTGAGCAACGTCATCAATTTGAACCAAGATTTAACACAACTGCAGGAAATCCTGACATTGCTGGACTGAAATCCTAAATTCTACCAACTTTGAATTAACGCTGCTAATTCCAAATTGTATGTGGTGCAGTTATGTGCTGACTGGGCACATTAAAATCTTAAATCACTACGGGACCCATGAAGTTGAGAGGAAAAGACCTGAGATGCTCCAGGGAGAGTACCAGAGACTAGGGAGTAAACTGAAAAGTGGAACTTCGAGAGTGGTGATCTCTGGGTTGCTTCCAGTGCCTCGAGCAAGCCAGTTCCAGAATGCTAGAATAAGGCACATCAATGCATGGCTGGAGAAGTGGTGTAGGAAGGAGGGTTTCTGGTTCCTAGACCATTGGGACCAATTCTGGGGTAGGTGGAACCTGTACAAAATGGATGGGTTACACCTGAACAGGGCTGGAACCAATCTCCTTGCAGGGAGGTTGTTGAGTTTTGTGGGGGGGGCTTTAAACTAATCCCGGGGGGTGAGGGTGGGAAACTGAACAGTAGTTCAGATACGGGAGGGGTAACAAAGAGGACAGGGGTAAGGGTAAGACGGGAGAAAAGTGCAGAGGAAGTAATTTGTGCCTTAGAGTGCATGTATGTAAATGCACAAAGTTTGAGAAATAAAATTGGTGAGCTGCAGGCTCAGGTTGCTGCGAGGCGATATGATGTTATAGCAGTAACAGAGACTTGGCTCAAGCATGGGCAGGAATGGGAGTTGAACATTCCTGGTTATAATGTATTCAGGAGGGATAGAGAAGGGAGAAAAGGGGCCGGGGTGGCAATTTTAGTTAAGGACTCAGTGACTGCCTTAGAAAGGAACGAGGTGGAAGAAGGACTAAAAACCGAATCTATCTGGTTAGAAATGAGGAATAAAAAAGGTGCAGTTACACTGTTAGGGGTATACTATAGACCACCAAATAGTGGGGAGGAGATAGACAAGCAGATCTGCAAGCGTATCACGGAGAAATGCAGAGCTAATAGAGTAGTGATAATGGGTGACTTCAACTATCCCAACATAGACTGGCAGAATAGTAGAGTAAAGGGCAAGGAGGGAGAAGAATTCCTGAAGTGTGTGCAGGACAACTTTCTTGATCAGTATGTTTCCAGTCCAACGAGGAAAGAAGCATTGCTGGATCTAGTTTTGGGAAATGAGATAGGGCAAGTTCAACAGGTTTCTGTAGGTGAGCATCTAGGGAATAGTGACCACAATATCGTTAGATTCAGAATAATTAAGGAAAGGGATAAGGAACGATCACAGGTGAGGACACTCAACTGGAAAAGGGCTAATTTCAATGAGTTGAGGTGGGACCTAGCCAGGGTGCATTGGAAAGAAAAATTGGCAGGTAAGACAACTAACGAGCAGTGGGCAGCGTTCAAAGAGGAGATAGTTCAGGCACAGGTCAAAAGCATCCCCACAAAGGTGAAATGTAAGGCATCCAAACCTCCCTGGATGACTAAGGAAATCGGGGCCAAAATAAACCAAAAAAAAGAGGCTTATGATAAGTGTCAGGCTCAAAATTCAGAAGGGAACCAAGCAGAATATAGGAAGTGTAGGATAGAACTAAAAAAGGAAGTTAGAGGGGCAAAGAGACTGCATGAAAAACAATTAGCGAGTAAGATTAAGGGGAACCCTAAGGTTTTTTACCAACATATTAAGAGTAAAAGGTTGGTCAAGGATAGGGTGGGCCAATTAGGGACCGAGGAGGAAATCTCATTGTGGAGGCAGAGGGCATGGCTGATGTACTGAATGAGTACTTCGCCTCTGTCTTCACAAAAGAAAAGGATACAGCCAATGCCATGGTATTGGAGGAGAGGGTAGGAGAAATGGATAGAATAATTATAACCAGAGAGGAAGTTCTAAAAAGGTTGACGTCGCTCAAGGTGGATAAGTCACCTGGTCCGGATGGGATGCACCCTAGATTACTAAGTGAGGCACGGGAGCAAATAGCAGGGACTCTGGCCACGATCTTTCAATCTTCCTTGGACACAGGGGTCGTGCCAGAGGACTGGAGGATAGCTAATGTTACTCCCTTGTATAAAAAGGGGCAGAAGGACAAGCCTGGTAACTACAGACCAGTCAGTCTAACGTCGGTAGTGGGCAAACTTCTAGAGTCCATAATCAGGGACAAGATAGATCTTCACTTAGAAAGATATAGGCTAATAAAGGACAGTCAACATGGATTTGTTAAAGGCAAATCTTGCCTTACAAATCTGATAGAATTTTTTGATGAGGTAACGGAATGGGTGGATAATGGTAGCGCAGTTGATGTAGTTTACATGGACTTTCAAAAGGCATTTGACAAAGTGCCACATGAGAGACTTATTAGGAAATTAAAGGCCCATGGCGTAAAAGGGACAGTGGCAGAGTGGATCCACAACTGGCTGCGAGACAGAAAGCAGAGAGTTGTGGTGAGCGGCTGTTTTTCAGACTGGAGGGAAGTGAGCAGTGGTGTGCCACAGGGATCGGTTTTGGGACCATTGCTCTTTGTAATCTACATCAATGATCTGGACTTGGGTGTACGGAGTACAGTTTCCAAGTTTGCAGATGACACTAAGTTAGGGAGAATAGTATATAGTGAGGAGGATAGTAGCCATCTGCAAGAGGATATAGACAAATTGGTAAAGTGGGCAGACACATGGCAGATGAAGTTTAATGCAGAGAAGTGTGAGGTGATGCATTTTGGGAGAAGAAATGAAGGGAGGCAATACAGGCTAGATAGTACAATTTTCAATGGTGTGAAGGAACAGAGAGACCTGGGGATTTGTGTTAGTGACTCGTTGAAGGCGGCAGGACAGGTAGACAAGGCTGTTAAGAAGGCATATGGGATACTAGGCTTTATAAATAGGGCTATAGAGTACAAAAGTCAGGAAGTGCTGACTAACCTCTATAGGACTTTGGTGAGGCCTCAGCTGGAATACTGTGTTCAATTCTGGTCACCACACTACAGAAAGGATGTGAAGGCATTGGAAAGGGTGCAGCGAAGATTTACTAGGATGGTGCCAGGATTGAGGGACTTCAGCTATGAGGAGAGGCTAGATAGTCTAGGGTTATTCTCTCTGGAGCGGCGAAGATTGAGGGGAGACCTAATAGAGGTTTATAAGATCATGAGGGGTTTCGACAGGGCAAATAGAGAAAAACTATTTCCACTAGTGGGTGAATCTGTGACTCGTGGTTGCAAATATGAAACAAATTTGTAAACTACAAATGTCACCTCTTGTTCCAATATTTGTCAGAATACAGGGATGCATGCAATTTTCCTACATCTCAAAGCATGATGTTTGAACTCTTATGGGCTTTGGACCTGTGTTGAGCACTGCAGTATAGGCAATACCCCTCTGAGCTCTGTGCAGTACTTTTGTGAATTATTTCTAAATGCATAGCCTGAGTGCTGATGTTAATGCAGCATTTATGCAGGTGGTATAATTTCTCTATTGCAGTTGAAACAAATGAAAGGTTTGGGATCTAATACTTCTCAAGACCCCAAGACTCTCCTCTTCGATGGTCCCATCGGTCACTCCAGATTTCCCCCTTTCCCTCCACCCTCCCTGTCTCCAGCTCGGGTGTGAAACATTGACTGTCTAGTGCCTTGGAACGTCCTCCTGATGTGAAAGGGGCTATACAAGTGTAATTTTGTTGTTGTTTTTAAAACTTATCTTAAAAAGATACGGAGCAGGGTGTGACATATTCCTAAACATGTTCCATTGCTTTAATTACTGCCGGTTTAGAATATAGTATAAAATTACTGGATTATTATAAAATATTATCACATGAAATTTGTAGTGAAGAGTTATAAAATTTGCCAGCCTTAAACTATCATCTCCATAAAGTTGTTGTAATATGTTGAATGGCAAAATACAAAGCCAATGAATACTTTGAGACATCTCAACAATGTGATAAGGTGCTATCTCAACTGCAAGATTATTATTATTTAACTTTTCTGCATATGTGGATATCTCAGTCTGATTTCAATTGTTTTGAGCATGTCGATGGGTTTCCACATATGTCAAACTTCTCGCTAATCAAAAGAAAACCTCTGTACGATACTAGGCAGGTGGTAATGGTGATTTTATTGTGGTCGAAACTGAGGCCTCAAACCTAGGCTTTTCAATTGGTAAAAGCTGATTTTTGGCACAGATTTCACCTGTTTATCAATCCTGGAAAATGAATATTCATAGATTCATAGAATTTTACGGCACAAAAGGAGGCCATTCGGCCCATCTAGTCTGTGCCGGCTCTTTGAAAAGAGCGATTCAATCCCACTGCCCTGCCCGCTCCCCATAGCCTAATAGACCTGTTCTCCCTAAATAAAGATCTAATTCCCTTTTAAAAGTTGTTATCGAATCAGCCTCCACCACCTTTTCAGGCAATGCATTCCAGATTCGAACAACTCGCTGAGTGAAAAAATTTCTCCTCAGCTCCCCTCTACTTCGCCTTGAAACTATTTTAAATCTGTGACCACGAGTCACAGATTCGCCCACGAGTGGAAATAATTTTTCTCTATTTGCCCTGTCGAAACCCCTCATGATCTTATAAACCTCTATTAGGTCTCCCCTCAATCTTCGCTGCTCCAGAGAGAATAACCCTAGCCTATCTAGCCTCTCCTCATAGCTGAAGTCCCTCAATCCTGGCACCATCCTAGTAAATCTTCGCTGCACCCTTTCCAATGCCTTCACATCCTTTCTGTAGTGTGGTGACCAGAATTGAACACAGTATTCCAGCTGAGGCCTCACCAAAGTCCTATAGAGGTTAGTCAGCACTTCCTGACTTTTGTACTCTATACCCCTATTTATAAAGCCTAGTATCCCATATGCCTTCTTAACAGCCTTGTCTACCTGTCCTGCCACCTTCAACGATTCACTAACACAAATCCCCAGGTCTCTCTGTTCCTTCACACCATTGAAAATTGTACTATCTAGCCTATATTGCCTTCTCCCAAAATGCATCACCTCACACTTCTCTGCATTAAACTTCATCTGCCATGTGTCTGCCCACTTTACCAATTTGTCTATATCCTCTTGCAGATGGCTACTATCCTCCTCACTATTTACTATTCTCCCTAACTTAGTGTCATCTGCAAACTTGGAAACTGTACTCCGTACACCCAAGTCCATATTAAAGAATAAAAACAACTAAAACTTTTTTAAAAAAGGTTCAGAATAAAACAAAACCAATGGAGGACAGCTTGGTATGAAAAAAAGCAACACACTTATTGAGAGACCAGAGAACACTCCAACTTTACCATGTATAATCGATCAATAAATTAGTGCAATTCACAAGCATAATAAAGTGTGGTTAAGATTGTTACATTCAAATGAATTGGCTGCACGACTGTTCATAGGATATTGCTGCCCCAGATTCGCTGACAGGTTTCTCTAACAAAATTTCCTTTCGATTTATGATCAATTGTATTCTGTAAAGTGCTTATTTTTAAAAAGGTGCTACATAACTGCAAATTGTTATTTACTGCTATTAAATATGATTGTATTTGAACTTTTATTTGAATCCAAATCTGAGGACAACAACAACTTGCATTTATAAAGAGCTCTTCACAGGATAGTGTCTTGGAGCACTTATAATAATAATAATCCTTGCATTTGACATAGCGCTTTTCACATCTTATCGACGTCTCAAAGCGATTCACAGAATATACTGTAAAGTGAATTGACTGTATATTTGTGGGCGAAATGTGTCAGCCAATTGCCAAGTATCCCACAAACAGTTGTGGATTGAAAATTACCAATTTTATTGTTGTAGTTTTTTTTGGAGGGATTATTATTAGGTGTGTGGAGTAAGGAAACTTGCCTATGGTTTCGCCCTGACCTGCCTGGATTTGAACACAGGTCTCACACTTGTAAGGTGAGTGCTCTAACCACCGAGCTACAGGAGCTCCACTTATAACATACGGAGATGGTGAAAGTCTTAAGCCATTGGATTTTGAAGATACACTATTGGACTGCTTGAATTGTATGATGAGTGAGAAATTGCACTTATGGGTGGTGTAGAGAGAAGGTCGTAAAGATGGTGCTTAAGAAATAAAACATTGGTGCTTAGTAAAAGATTTTTCCTTTCTTACAGGGGAAAGCTACGTTTGTTCCTCCAATGAGGGATTTCGCAAGTTAGACTATGCCAAGAATGTCAATCCAAACTGGTCGGTTAATATCAAGACCGGATCATTCCGCTCTCTCTCATCACTGTCTACAGGGAAAGGTGAAGGAAGAGAAAACAAGGATTTTATCAGGCCCAAGCTGGTGACTGTTATCCGCAGTGGTGTGAAGCCACGAAAAGCAGTAAGGGTTCTTCTAAATAAGAAAACAGCCCATTCATTTGATCAAGTCTTAACCGACATCACAGATGCCATAAAGCTGGATTCAGGAGCAGTCCGAAGGCTTTATACACTGGATGGAAAGCAGGTAGGACAACAGTTCTTCTCTGCTAACACTCCCTTTGCTTTTCCTTTGCTTTGTATCCTTGCTGTCGTTGTGAAGCAGTCCGACACTTTATCCTTGAATTTATCTTCAGTGGACTAAATAAGGGAGTCACATCCACATTCTCTTCACTGTTGAGCATGGCTACCATCAGGTCAGCAGCAAGAGCTTACAAGTGCCACCAGGTGTGACCAGGTTTATAGATCATCTCAAGATCAAGTTCTAATCCTGGTTCTGCTTCACACCCACTCCTCCTCCTGTGCTTGGTGTACTTGGCGTCTTTGCGAAGCAGTTTGAGACCTTACACCGCGTGAAAAGAAGCTGTGTGAAATGCATGCTGTTGTTGAATGTTGCCTTGTTCATTGTTGATGTAGAAAAATTGAACTATGAGGCAAAAACAATTTGATTTGTTGCCAAAAAGACTATTATTATGGTTCTCACTTGAGGTGCTGCTTTTAACATATGCTTCACACAGTCCTCAGCGGTTGTGCAAATTGGTTCAGAGAGGGAAGCAAGGCAGTGATGAATCATATCGGTTTATTATTCTGAGTTTTGTATATATTTGTTTGGAAACTGTTGATGCTCATAACTACCTTTGTGGGAGTTTGCATTGACAGGAATAATTGTCAGGACTGAAGCCTTTCTAATCTTGTTTTCCTTTGTTCAGGTTGGAACATGTGGGTTGGATTTTGACCAATGCTCATAGTTTATGGACTGACTTTTATCATATTTCTCATTTTATTTGTTGCATTTCCTTTGTGTAATCATGATTTCTGGTGGAAATCAGCAGCTGAAAAGAGGGCAAGAAAATTAAAGTACTTCTTTGCAGCTCAGTACTTTTCAGATTTTGAAGATATAAGAAAACAAACTTTGATTTGGATACATCTTAGTTGTAAACACTAAGTTCCTATTAACTGTTAGTGGTCAAGTGGAACCAATATAGTTTCACTTACTGAGAGAGCAAGAGATCATACACAGTCCCTCAATCGCACATGAAGGTGGCTTGGACTGTCATTTCCCTATTCCCTCTTGATCTATCCTCTTACTGCTCCAGTTCCTTCCCTCTCTTTGAACATCTCACGCTTTACAATCCTCCACCACCTCCTGCCACTCTGCTTTCAAGACCCACCTAATGACCTATCTCTTTGACTGCGATTTTTGCCACCTCTCTCCTCCCCAATCCTGCTGTCACCTTTCTAGTTCAGGCTCCCAGTCTATCTTTGTGAAACTCCATGGGCATTTGCCTTATGGGAAAGAGATATAGAACTGAAAATTGTCATCTTTAAAACCTAGCATCTTTAAGAATAAGTTTAAAACAGGTTCAGAATTTGCCCTTTATTCTTTCAGCGAATGAGGACAACAACAGCAAATTATATTTATTTTGTGCCTTTCATGTCAGGATGACATCCCAAAGACACTGGTCCTCTCCATAAGGGGCAGCGATTTAATGCTGCTTCATCAGCCATTGGATTGATCCTAAAGGCTGATTCACTGTGAGTTTCCTGGCATTCCCGAGGGGAAGTGAAGGGAGTTGCTGTGGTCTGTGGTATTTCATTAATAATCATTGGTTTCATGGCTGTTTGTGGGATGTTGTTGTGTGTGCTATTAGGCTGCAGCGTTTGCCTATAAATACACAATCACTGCATTTCATAATAATTCCCGTATGAAGGATGTTTTGAGACATCCTTCATATGTGCTAAGGTGCTATACAATATGCAAAGATTATTACTATTATATTAAATTTAGCGTCACTAGGCCTACTGCAGTCCAGCCGCTTTCAAACAAGAAATACTGTTCAGCAAAAGGTCAGGCTGCAGGAAATCCTCACAGGATGTTTGGAAATGCTAAAGAGATTTAGCCGGCTCCTGATCCCCTGATAGCCATCCTTCCTGTCCTCATCTCGTCCTTACTGTCGAGTCATGCCTGGCCCGGGTTTCTCAAGGTTTTGGTGCAGGATGTAGTTAAAATCCATCCAAATGTCAATGTAAATATTGTAGCTTATTTTATCATCAGCCTGCTGCAGTAATATTTTTAATTCCATTCAGCCTTAAAACCTGCTGCTTTTTATTCTGTACAGAAACCAATGGAAATAAGCCAGTATATAGCATATAGGCTGTACATTGTCATTCTAATGCAGACTGCAGCATTGCACTGTTGGTTCCCATAGATCAGCGCCTTGGAATATCCTCCTGATTTGAAAAGCACCGTATCAATACAAATGCAATTTGTTGGTGTTGGGTGTGTTTCTGTCAAACTCTATTGTTACCTCTATTATTGTATGTATCTGTATCACTTGTGTGTTTAGGTTTCTCTCTCCCGAATACAGAAATGTTTCATGGATATTTGTATTCCTGCGCAATAGCTTGGAGTTGCTGAGAGAATATATCAGGATTAACCATTCATGCCTTGTGCCATAGGAAACAGAATGCAGAAAGCATGGCGGCTCAGAGTAAAACTAACTGAAAATGCGCATGTTTATAAGATTACCTCACAATGCACAAGTAAGCACTAACAGAAAAGAAGTGAGGTGTTAAACATCTGAATTGGTGCTTCAAAAATACATTAATCATTGATTAATGAACACCTGCTTCTCCATTAACTCACTGCACAATTCATCGGATTAAGAAATTAAATGTGAGTGTTAACTCATGGGTATGTTACATGGATCACTCGTAGGCCCTCCGTTAATGTATCATGCTTTGTGCAACTTTTCATGATGAAGAAATCCTAAATGAGGTAAAATCACAGCTGGTCTTGGTGAATGTCCCAGACATTGTAAGTTAAATCAGAGATGGAGTGAAGAACTGAACTGAGCATTTTGTTTCAATGAATTTCATGCTCCAGTTAATAATATCAGTGCCTTGGGATGTTATCCTGACGTGAAAGGAGCTGTACAAAATTGTTGTTGTTGTTGCTATTGCCAGAAAATTGAGTTTGTTTCGGGGCACCTGTGCCAGCCTTAAGAGTTCCCAGTAGATAATAATAATAACTATGATATAGTGCCTTAACACATCCTATTATGTCATTGAGATTTCTCAAAGCACTTTACAGAATAAGTCAAGAGAGCCATAAATTACCAGCTGTTTTATATGTTGAAGCCAATGAGCCTATTTCTCCTGACCACTGAACTAAAAGACCTGGAATGTTCATCTCTATACACAATGCACAAACCGAGGTGTCACCATCAAGCCGCCATATTGCGTGGTCCTCGAATACAATACACAGGTATACAAGGGGTGGGGGGAGAGGGGGAGAGAGAGGGGGAGGGGGGAAGGGGGGAGAAAGAGAGACGGGGCAGAGGGGGGAGAGGGAGGAGGAGAGAGAGAGACAGGGGGAGGGGGGGAGAGAGAGGGAATGTGATAATATACAGTATAGACAGACAGATAGACAGAGAGAGATACAGACAGACAGACAGACAGACAGACAGACAGACAGAATGATGGGGATGTGAGAGAGACATAGAGACACAGACAGATGGAGAGAGTGAGTGTGAGAGACACAACCAGAGAGAGAGATATTTAACTCCTGAGGAGATAGGCCACATCCTCCCTCTCTCCCCTATGCTTCTCTCTCCCCTGCAACACTCTCCCCTGTCACACTCTCTCTCTCCCCTCTTTCTGTCTCTTTCTCCCCTGTCACATTCTCTCTCCCTCCTCTCTCTGTCCCTCTCTCCCCTGTCCCTCTCTCTCTCTGTCCCTCTCTCCCCTCTCTCTGTCTCTCTCTCCCCTTTCACACTCTCTCTCTCTCCCCTCTCTCCCCTGTCACACACTCTCTCTCCCCTGTAACCCTCTCTCTGTCCCTCTCTCCCCTGTCACACACTCTCTCGTCGAGGACCAACCAAAATGGCAAACTTGAACAATCGGTGGCGACACTTTGTGGGAGAGATGAGCATTCCAGGTTTTTTAGTTCAGTGCTCCTGACGCCTCCCCTCCACACCTTTCCCTCATTCTGCCATTAAGGAACTGTTATATTTAGTTACTAATTTCATTGTGTGTGCTGCATACAGAACAGCTTTGCTTCTGGCTGCAAAATGGATTGCTAACTGGAAATGAAATTAACTGATTAAACTAGTTAGCTTTTTTTAATATAATACTCATGAAGACGCAGGAGTGTGATCAGTTAATCAATCAATCAATCAATCAAAACTTACATTTATATAGCGCCTTTTACATCGAGAGGACGTCCCAATGACACGATGAATAGTGTAGTCCGAAGCACTGACCTTCTCAACTCAACTAAAAAGGGCTTTTTAGTTCACAAGTTCACTGAAATCAACCACAGCCTGACCGGATTTGAATTGAACGGATGGCATTGAGTCCCAACACTTCATTATCTCATGTGGATTTGAATGGATGAATCCAAGACCGCATTTGTATATAACAAAATTTGAATGGAAGGGCCTTTGTGATCCATCTACCTGATCTCAAAGCTGAAACAATATATATGTGGCACTAATATCTCAAAAGAACTATTACACTGAAAAGTGCTTTGACTGTGTATTTTTGTGGGTGAATGTAGCAGCAAATTTGTGCACAGCAATGTCCCACAAACTGCTATTAAATAATTGACGGATAACAACAACAACAAAATTACACTTGTATAGTGCCTTTTACGTCAGGAGGACATCTGGAGGCGCTGGTCAGTCACTATGTCAGTCCCAAGCTGGGGACGGGGTGGGAAGGGAAGGGGGAATAAGTAGATGTTCCAAAATAAATCATGATTTTCATCAAATGAAAATGTTTTTATTTATGTTAAATTTTCCCTCCCCCACCTGCTTTCCTCCCATTATTTGACACAAAAAATAGATCCTGAAAATGCTGAAATTTCGATTTGATGAATCAAAGTGTAATTTAATGGTCTTTATGAATCTCTTATCCTCTAAATCAATGTAGTTTGGGCAAATGGCTGTAATCCATCTTCAATTTCCTGACACGATCTGCCTCCATGACCTCTCTGGGTCGTCTATTCTAGATATTCTCTGCTGTCTATGCAAAGTAATTGAAACTGAAAGAAATGGAAACTGAACTGTTTGGTTTTCAATGAAATCTGTCTATCAAGTAGATGGAATTTTGAATTGATTTAATTTCATGAATGGTTGGTTTGGGGAGACTGGCAAGAAGGGCAATGGAAAAATTGAGGCAGGGAGGTGGCAAATGCTTGGATAAAGACTTCAGTAGCATTGGGTGTGAGGTAAGGTTAGAGGCAGGCAATGTGGCAGGCAATGTGGCAGGCGTAGAGCAAAGCAGTCCTGGTCAGGGATCAATTACAGGTAAGCCTTGATTAAGGACGCTTCTATTTAGGATGTTTTGATTGAACAAAGATAATTTTTTAACACCTTTTTATCGATATAGGACACTTAGTTTCGTTTTAACGAACAAAATTCTTTTTTGTACATGTGCAGTATATATTTTGAATATCGCAGTCATTTTTGGCACGTCCTTTTTGTCCATATGCACAGTCCATAGTGTATTCGTGGGTAAATCGCACTCGCACCTGATATAGTGTATCCAAGCATTTGAACTAACCCAATAGCATGTTGCCACATCATTGTTTAAAAGCCAGCTGATTTTGAAACGACACCACGCCACGTCAGTATTACAGTAATTTCCAAACATTCCCGAGCAACTTTGAGCGATTTACAGCCTCTAATGCGTTTATACCAAGAGCAGTAAGTGAAATGAGCAGCAGTAATACTGCTAGCAGCCAAAAACCCCGCAAAGTCACCACGTTAAATATTAAATTGGAGGTGATAAAGCGCATCAAGTCTGGCAAAAAAGGTATGTATGTCGGGAGGGCTTTAGGGCTAGCTAGATTGGTGGTGGTTACTATAAAACAGAATAAGGACAATATACTGGCAAGTTCAAGGTGTGTTACATCTATAGATTATCAAAACATAGGACTATTAAAGTTTGGCAGTATTAAGTACAATACTGTACAGTAGGGAACGGCGATTAATCGGTTTTTCGATTAAACCCGATATGATTTTCAGATCGGTATGCCGATATGGTGATTCTAAAAAAACTGTTATATCGAGAGATTCGATTTAAAAAATATACATCGATATATTTTTAATATCGTTCCTGGCAATATATCAATATTGTTGGTAATATCAGTGTAATGCGATCTTTTCCAGCTTACCTTGTCGCCGGCATTGCAACCTCCTAGACCTAGAGCATGGAATGCGCGTACATTCGGTGCGCGCGCACAATTAACGGGCGCGCACATCCGATGCGCGCGCACACTTTACTGCGTATACTCGACGTGAGTCGTGGCGTCTTAACAAAGTCGCATCGCTGAAAATTGTAGTTTGAAAATTTACCTTTCTCATCATGGGGAAAAGAAGCCCCGTATGGGACTACTTTGAAAACAATGCAGTCAGTAATGGTGTGTATAGATGTACAGTTTGCAAGGTCTTGGTTAAGACATCTGATTCGAGCACGAGCAGCCTGCGACATCACATTAAGCAGCACCACCCCGCCCAGCACGCTGCCCTCAGAGCGAAATCATTGTCGACAACAGCAGGAAGTCGAACCAGCGCTTCGGAGAAAGCGACAGGTAGTGGGGCCAGTGCAGCTCAAATAATTCCTGCTTTATTTAAGAGGAGAACATTGTACCAGAGAGGGGACAAAAAGTGGCAAAGTATCACGAACGCTGTCACTTTTTGCATAGCAAAGGAGAGCTTGCCAATGGCGAAGGACATTAATTCAGACTACATAAAAATAAGTGGCATTTTGTGGCTGTAAGTGTTATTTTTGTGTGTGAGAGAGTTAGAAGCCAGATTATCACTGCTTCTATGTGTGTGTCTAGTCAGACACACACATAGAAGCAGTGATAAGACAGACACATAGAAGCAGTGATAAGACAGACACATAGAAGCAGTGATAATCTGGCTTCTAACTCTAACAGTCAGACTGTCTGTCTCTCTCTTTTCTATTGTAATAGATCTCATTTACACGTGGACATTACATGCTACTTTCAAGCAAGAAATGGAGGAGAATAAATCACTAGATTTTGTTTTTGGTGTGTGTGTGTTCTATTTTGTGTTTAGAGATGGAGGGAGAGAAGGAGAGGGGGAAAGTTGGGAGAGAAGGAGAGAGGAAGAGAGGAGAGGGAGGGAGAGAATGAGAGGGGGAAAGGAGGGAGAAAAGGAGCGAGGGGAAAGGAGGGAGAGAAGGAGAGAGGCGAGGGAGGGAGGGAGAGAAGGAGAGGGGGAAAGTTGGGAGAGAAGGAGAGAGGAAGAGAGGAGAGGGAGGGAGAGAAGGAGGGGGGGAAAGGAGGGAGAGAAGGAGCGAGGGGAAAGGAGGGAGAGAAGGAGAGAGGGGAGGGAGGGAGAGGGGGAAAGTTGGGAGAGAAGGAGAGAGGAAGAGAGGAGAGGGAGGGAGAGAAGGAGAGGGGGAAAGGAGGGAGAGAAGGAGCGAGGGGAAAGGAGGGAGAGAAGGAGAGAGGGGAGGGAGGGAGAGGGGGAAAGTTGGGAGAGAAGGAGAGAGGAAGAGAGGAGAGGGAGGGAGAGAAGGAGAGGGGGAAACGAGGGAGAGAAGGAGCGAGGGGAGGGAGGGAGGGAGGGACAGAAGGAGAGAGGGGAGGGAGAGAATGAGAGAGGGGAGGGAGGGAGGGGAGGGAGAGAGAGAAGGAGAGAGGGGAGGGAGGGAGAGAAGGAGAGGGGGAAAGGAGGGAGAGGAGACGGGGAGAGTGGAGGGGGAGGGGGAGGAGAGAGGGAGAGTGGAGGGGGAGGGAGAGAAGGAGAGGGGGGAGGGAGGGAGAGACGGAGAGAGGAGAGGAGGGAGAGAAGGAGAGGGGGAGGTAGGGAGCAAACAACATCGTATAATTCAACAGACCTTGACACCAACATTACAAACTTTCTGGACCTAGAGCACGCATTTTGAAATGTGCGTGCACCGCGACTGCGCGCGCATCGTCAGTGCGGACGCACCGTCAATGCGCGCACACTGCGACTGAGCGCGCACCATAAATGCGCGCGCGCCATCAATGCACGCGCACTTCGAATGCACGCGCATGCGCAGTATAAAAACTCGATGGATCGGTTTAAGCAGGTATGAGCAAACCGATATATCCATATCCGGAAAAATCCCATATCGCCGTTCCCTACTGTACAGTTACTCCAAGTACCCCTTCTTGCCTATGTGTGTTATTTTGTGGGTTTAAGGTCTGAAAGTTTTGTGAAAAGAACGCATCTCAGGTTGTATAATGGGACCGCATGGGAAACCGCATTTCGATTTACGACGTTTCAATCTGAGAAGAGTTTTTCAGGGACGCAACCCTTTCCTAAATAGAGGTTTACCTGTATAGGGAAGAAAGGACAGGTGGCCATAAGGTGTACACAGGTTCAGTAAGTCTTAGGGATAGGCCGGGGAGGTTAAGAAGGTTGAAGTTACAGACAAGTGTTGACAGGAGCCAAGGCGTATGGCTTCTGGCTTGTCAAGATTCAGCTGTAGAAATTTGGTGCTCATCACCAAATGATATGTGACAGGAAAGCGGACAAAACATTGTGGACCCTGGGTCATGGCAAAAATAGATTTGGTTGTTATCTGCAAACATCTGGAAGTTTACCCCATGTCCCTATCACTGAGTGGGAGCATGTAAATGAGAAAAAGGAGGGGCAAAGAATGGAAACTTGGGTGACCACATGGTGGTAGGAGGAGAAACTGGAGACAGAGAACTCTGCTGGTTCAAGTCTTACTTGAGTTATTGTTAAGTGATAGCAGTGAGACAAGCAGGACTTGAACAGTCCTTCTGAGGGAGGAGAAATGCTTAAGGAGGATAGCAAATCATCAGTGTTGAAAGCAACGTAGAGAAGAAAGAGGCAGGAGCCCTGGTCACAGAGAGAGAGAGAGAGAGAGAGAGAGGACGTGATGTATGACTTTCAGTTCCAATCTATTGCATCTCACCTTATTCTCTTTATGATTTCTTGCACTTTAATTGTACATCTGCCTCTTGGATGTGTGCCAGTTTTCACTTTCACTGTGCTATGCATTCTACACAAAAAAGTCACAACTTTACTGTATATTGAGATGCCTAGAAGACATGAAAAGCGCTTTATCAAATGCAAGAATTATTATTATCCCGTAAAGTGCTTTGAAACATCTTCCCAATGTGAAAGGTGGTATATCAAATGCAAAGAATATTATTGATTTATCCTTGTCTAGTTGTATTTAAAATTGCACTTTCTCGTTTGAGAATGTCTTGTTGACCCCTCATGTGGCATTTATTCGTAGTGTGTTAATTAGGGCATGTGGATTATGATAATTTCCTCCCCTTCCACAAAAAGAATTCCTTCTGTTTACTGGCTGTTTTCAAACTCATGAAAGGGGAGAGAGATATGCCCATCTGAACTCTAGATCGGGGATCATGCATTGAAGACTTGCCATCTGCTGTTCTTGGATCCCATCACAGGGTTTAAAGTCTAAAATGACAGGGATTCGCTTTGTATACCCCTTGGGTTTGACCATTTGTAGGGCAACGATGTGGCCTATCAAACCTTTGATTTGTCCTGAAGCTCACAGATGGTACAGGCTGTTGGTTTGATTCTGTCTTGTACAAAATGCCTAGCTCCATTGCGTAGCTCCATTGGAACAAGGCTTTGCTCCCCTTTTCATCCTTGTAAATGTCTAATTTGCAGAGTCACTGTACTGTACCGACATGTAAGTAAGCCCTGTTACTCAGATTGCGGCAGCAGCTGCATGTACACAATGAACAACAGGAAGGCAAAGGTCTGAGCTCAATGGAAACAGGAACTGGAAACGCTCTCTTAAAATGACTTCTGCCAGCAACAATGGAGTTTTCGATATCTTTTGTTCTAATGCACATTCTCAATGCGGGAAATAACACATTGAGCTGAAGCGCAGGAGAAATAGAATAGAAACTAATAGATTTTACATTATTGCTGAATAGACTTCCAGTCGTAGGAAGGATATTAATGCCCTCGAGAGGTTACACAGGCGAGCAGCAAAAGTGATTCCATTGTCAGGAATTTAAAATATGGAGAAGTTTAAAGAAGTCAAGTACATTTTCTTTGGAAAAGAGGAAATCTCAATCTGTCCTGAATGGCTGACAAAGCATTCACTACAGGTTCATATAATAATAATAATCCTTGCATTTGATATAGGGCTTTTCACGTCTTTTAGAAATCTCAAAGTGCTTCACGGAATATACTGTAAAGTGAATTGACTATATATTTGTGGGTGAAACATGGCAGCCAATTGCGCATAGCAGTGTCCCACGAACAGTTGTAGATTGAAGTGACCAATGTACCATTATTTTTCTTTCTTGAGGGATTAATATTAAGCATGTGGAAGCTTGCCCAAGATTTCTCCCTGCCTGGAATAGAACTCAGGTCTCTTGCTTGCGAGGAGTGTGCTCTAACCACTGAGCTACAGGACACTACAATAATAAATAACAAATAATAATAACAAATAATAATAATCCTTGCATTTGGTTTAGCGCATTTTCACATTGTTGAGCTGTCTCAGAGGGCTTCAAAGGATTTTATTATGAAGTGTAGTGACTATGTATTTGTAGACAAATTCCATATGTCATAAAATTATAACCGGTCCACAAAATAAAAAATGGCTGTCGGTCTTGCTTCCGGATTGTCCAGTTGCTGCTCACTCTCCACCTGGCATGTTTAATGAGATTGAATTGCACTACTTAGCTGTTCTTATGTTATATATGTTTTATTCAACAATAATAATCCTTGGATTTGATATAATACTTGTCTCAAAGCGCTTCTCAAAAAATCTGAAGGATGGTGTGACTGGATGTATTTTGTGTATATTTATGGATGTCACTTCTGCTCATTGCTATTGTTTGCAGTTTGCAATAATTTACCGTAATGTGATAGTTGCTGAATCAATTTAAATTTTCAAAACTTAGGTTAATAGATTTTTTTTGTTTGGTAAATATATCAAGGGATGTGGAGCAAGGGCGGATAAATTGAGTTGAGGGACAGATCATCCATGATCTAATAAAATGGCGAAACAGGCTCGAGGGGCTGAATGGCCTACCCTGTTGCTATGCTCCTTTGACCCCATGTCTGTATTGTGAGATCAGTCAAGTGAGCCTGGAAAGGAAAATGAAGGCATTTCAACACAGGGATAGCAAAAGAGAAATTCAAGTCAAACTTGCTGTTGTCGGGAATTGGCTGTATTTACCGTCAAGGAGGTAGTTTTCATCTTCATCTGCTGTTAACAGATTGCATGTTGAGAAGTGCACACTTGACAGCCTATAATTATTTACAGTATGTGGCCTGCCACAATTATGGTTTGGCTTGTTATTGATTACCAGTGGCATTATTCCGTCTCCTATGGCTGTGCATATAAATCCTAAGAATGCCTCATTAACTTTCATTATTAGCAACTTGTGCATTATCCTGACAGGCTGAAGCAAAACCTAGGGAATATCCACATACAGTAAGAGCAGCAGCAACAACAACTTACATTTATTAAGTACCCTTCACATAGGTAATGTCTCAGAGAGGAGGGGTGACCATAGGCATGGTCAAACTGGAAGCTCTTCGGATTTGATCTGAAGATCATGGAGCGAGCAAGGCACAAGGATTGAGGCTTAGAGTTCTGGAGTTTCAGCCGTATTGATTGAAAGCACGGCTTGCTCGATGGTGGAGTGGAGGGATGAGGGATTGCTAGAAAGCTGCACCCAGTAGTGGAGTGGGTGTAAGCAGGTCGAAGAGGTAGGAAGATTCTTGGGTGTGAATGGTCTGTAAGTGTGAAGATCTTGAAATCGATCTGTTGTACAGTAAGGAGCCAGTAAAGCCTGATAAGGACCAGGGTAATGGGGTCGCAGAGTTTGGTAGTGAGAAATGTCAGTAAGGATCACTTACTTTTTCCTGCTCTAACGCCTGGTGCACAGACTGGGTTAGACATCACGTGGCTGGAAGATCTGGAGGACTAGCTGGTATGAATCAATTTAGTTGGTAACATCAATGAGCGATTTTGTTTTAGTCAGCCAGGTATCTTGACACATGTAGAAACCCATCACCATCACCATACTTCAGAGTATCTAAACCTAGCTGCGAATTCCATACATCCAACCTACAAGTGGAAATTCCAGACATAGATTGTTGGAATGGAATGCACAATCTCTCCCTGGAGGGACACATCCTTGTTAGCTCTGAAGGTAAGCGCTCTGAGATGCCGCCCAGCATGGAGGGCGCTATATAAATCAAAGTTGTTGTTTTACCTAATTCCGGAAAGAATTAGACGCAAGTCGGTAAGAGCTAAGGCTTGAGAACCCAAGAGTGTGTGTTGAGGTACTGTTGGAGCCTAACCAGCTAAAATTGCATAGCTTGCCATTGATGTCGCTATCTGGCAAACCTTCCCACTGCTTGTCCTATTAAGACCACACTACCCATTAGGACTTTGGCTTGCAGGATTAACAGGAGCTGAGTGAGATGACTCCCTGACCCCAGTGACTGGACTGCCCTTCCAAGTCCTGCCAATGAACCAGGCTAACTGTGCTGTCAATAGTGGTGCCCTAGTTTTTTGAACAATTCTCCCTTGGCATTTTGTGATTATCTGGTTTGACTGGCATTAGTTATCCCAAACCCATGAGTTACCTGACCTGGGACTTGTTGATGATGGCAGTGAGCACCTGAAATAGGAAACTGTTTCACTTGCTGGTACTATAGGTGTTTGACTTTGAAGCACTGATCTATGACATTGAATTACTGTACTGAGCTGTGAGTTTGAGCTATAAAAATGAGCTATGATATTGAGTCACAATACTGATCTCTGACACTGAGCTGTGATACATCACTATAACAGTGAGCTATGGCACTGAACTACAGCAGTGAACAATAACACTGAGCTATGGCATCAGATCACTTTTAGATGAGTTTTTTTTAGCATTAAGTCTCACTGCTTTATAATCACAACTTGTGTGATTAAAATTGGAATCTGACACTTTGGATCAGAGTAGCCACACCCATCAATGCAGGTGGAAATCAATGTTACAATGCATTGGTGAAATTAGTGAATTTTAGTGCATGTGCAAAAACATATTTATGATGGTAACCAGCACATCAGCACAGATGTTCATAGTAAATAATAGTTTCCACATCCTGCAGTGATAGATGACCTGTTCTGGGTCCAGTTCAAACTTTTTGTTTGGTCAGCTGGGCATCTGACACACGTGCAAATTTATCACCATGCTTAAGAGTATCCAAACCAAACTGAGAATTCCATGCGTCCCACCTACACATAGAAATCTCAGCGGTTGTTTGAATACCACATTATTATTACAATTGGTGACTTGTGGTTTCTTGTATTTTACACAAATGTTCCACACGACTTGATCTCCCAGAGGCTAGAAAGTTCAGATTTACAAATCATTATAACCCTCGAGGCGGCAATACCTCTACAGACGTTTTGCGGTTTCTTATATCAGAGACTAGTTTATTTGTTTTACACACCAACCATTTGTGTAACTGGAAATAAATGGTCATCATATGTCCTTTTATGGCTGTGACAGGGGAACATTTAGAATCAAACACAACTGCTCTCTTAATAATAACCAGAATCACATTATATAAAGCCTGTGGTTGAAGGCTGGTCTCTCTTTTGAGCCAGATTTATTTGCTCAGATAAATTTCAATGATTATTCATTCTTTGAGAGACGAGAGAGAGTGAAAGCATTTTTATGTAGTATGGAGTGGCTACTGATACACAGATGTTATTTAAAAAAAAGACATTGCGGTCAATTAAAAATGGGTAGGCTAAATGCAAGTTTGGAAATTTTGCAGCCAGGTTCTTTCTAAATGCTTAATGTCCTGAATCCATGTTTTCCGATCCAGGGTTTGTAAATGCTGCCAGAATTGATGATGTCTGTGAATATAAAAGCAGAAGACCCGAGTGCGAAAGCATCAATTTCCAGGGCTTGGACCTTCCGACTCAAAGGCGTTATGAGCTTTTGTGTGTCAGCCTGGCTCTTGCCTCTGAACTCATATAGTTTAGACTGACACTCCATTGCTGTGCCGGGGAGGGGATGGGCTCCATTGCTGGAGATTCTGTCCTTACAAGCAGTAGTTATGGTGATAGGTAGCAGTAGTTGTGATAGATAGCAGTAGTTGTCATGATAGTTCTGTGCTTTGTATCATTACTGTGACTGGTTTGTGCTGAGAGGCGCAGATTCCTAGCAATGCCGCTCAATAGTCGCGGTAAACAAATCTGATTATGTCATTATTCAGCAACAAACTCAGTGATTAAAATAAAGCCGCCCACCCACTGTCTCTTCAGATTGTGTCCAACTTGTTTCGTCACTCCTCCCTGATGTGCCACTTGACGTTTTTCAGGCACCTTTCTGTTTGTAAAAGCACAGCATTGAGATGGGAATGAATCAGACTCTGTGTGGGGGCTGCTGAGTGCTAAGAAACCTTTGCTCTTTCCCACTACATTAAGATGCATATCCCAGCAAGGAGATCTCTGCTGTTATTTCCTATTGGCCGTCAGTGTTAGCGAAGCCAAATATCATTGGTTTCATAATGCAAATGCCATTTTGAACCCTCCAGGCAGAGTTCATAATAATCTCATTGTCTGAGATGAACAAGACATTCTTTTGTTACGTATTGTTAATGTAATTTGAGATCTACAGAATTGAATATTATCATGTGTGCATATGTACTGTGTATATATTATATCTAAGTCAGCACATGCAGGATTTGGAGGTTTTATTGGTGTATGGTTGGAACTGGTCTGATTAAACTGTGTCAGCCACAATGGTGCAGTGTAGTGTGTGCTTGAAAGCAGAGACCGACCACCCATTTGGCAGGATGTCACTCCATGTTTGAAAATGCAACTTTCCCATGGGAAAGTGAAACAAACTGTTAGTGTTTCCCTTTGTTAAATGGTCGTTCCTCCACATGTTTTGAGTTTTTGGAGTTCCGGGTTTCCTATGTTTAGAAGAGAAAAGAACGATAGAATGGATTCTTACTGGGTAAGTTAGGGGGTGGAAAGTGAGGGATACACAGTAAGAGCTTACATATGCACTGAGCTGATAGTGAAGGACGAAGGAGGGCTGAAGAAGGCCTGAAGAAGTTCTGATTCAGCTTCCTGTGTTGTTTTGAGGAACAAGCAAAATCATCACAATTAATTGTTTTATTACCAGTGCAAGCACATAATAACTGCCATTAAAAGCTTCTATCAGTACATCCTCTTACATGCACTGTTACTTTGGTTAACATTCTTATTATTCACTCCGCTTTCTCTCCTTTTAAGTTTGCTTTTAAGAAGCTATTTCTTTTCTCCTCACTTACTCTTCATTCGTCTACTCCACAAAATATACACAGTTACTGCTTTTCACAGTAAATCCTGTGAAGTGCTTTGAGGTGTCATCCAGAGGTGAAAGGCGTTATTTCAATTATAAGAATCATTATTATTACTTATTCAAGTTGCACTGCACATCACAACGCACACAATAATGTGCGGTACCCTCATGGGCTTCCTAGTGGTTGATTAATCAGTGTTGGGCTGGGAGGAGGATGTTAGTCAGGGAATGGGTACCTGAAACGGGGTTATTTAAGAAATGAAAAAGTAACTCAATTTAGAAGCTGGAGATGGATTGGACAACATCTTTTTTGAGAATGCATTTTTGGTATTGCCTAAAGTTTCACTCCAAAAAAAAACCATATCGAATCATGGCCTGAGTTCACTGTACTCTGGGACAATACCCTGTGTGAAGGGATTTATATAAATGCAAGTTGTTGTTCAGTTATAGGTGGTCTCTGGAGGCAGTTTTCAGCAACAATCTTAGAATCATAGAAAGTCTACAGCATAGAACACCACATTTGGCCCATTATGTAGGTGTTCCCACCAACTTCCCCACTGTTCGAATCAGCATTAATTCCACCAACCCCCCCCAGCTCCATTTACCCTTCACTATTTTTCCTCAAGTATTTAATGATATTAATGTGCATTGGTAATCAGGGACTAATGTTCTAGGTCATTCCGTGTGCACATTGGCTGCTGCATGCCCCTACTAAATACATAGTTATTACACTTTACAGTAAATCCTATGAGGCTCTTTGAATTATTCTGATTATTATTATTCTTTGAATTATTCTAAAAGGCACTGTATCAAACGCAAGGATTATTATTATTTTATTATCCAATTTACTTTTTGTACTGTTGTGGATTCAGCTTTAACAGCCATTTATGACAAGGCTTGTCTCACACTCTAAATGCTTTAAGGAAACAGTGCCAGTCAATGAGCTCAGGAGGTGACCTTAGATATGATTGAAGGGGTGGGTTTTTGGCAGCTTATGGAAATCAATAGAGAAGCGGAGATAGGAGTTGAAGAGTGAGTATTGGAGGGCAGCACATAGTGGCTGAAACCTCAGGAAGAGTGGACAGGCAGAGGATGAGGAGATCTGGAAGCTGGAGATCACAGTAGTGGGAAAAGTTTGAAGGGATTTGAGCATCAGGCTCTTGAAGTCGATCCCACCTGTGTTGGCTGATATCCATTGGCCAAAGCGAGTGACTCAAGGCCAAACTCAGACTTTCCTGGGGCTGGTTTCAGAGCAGTATATGCAGAGATCTGACCATACGGATAGGACTAGCATTCCTGTAGCACTGAGATTGCATTTGGTGAGGCTGCCACATTTTGTCCTGTTGCTCAACACCACTGGGGTGCCATGTTTTCTCGATTTAATAGCTGTTGTGTTGCTCTTTTCATACTTACCCCACTGTGCGTCGATAATATTTCTGCTCTGAGTGTCTGAAACAATGATTGTCCAGCGACTTGGGACGTCCTCCTGATATGAAAGGAGCTATACAAGTGTAATTTTGTTGTTGTTATTGCAACTTGCTTTACCTTAAATGGCTAGTGTGTGGTGTTTGCCTTCAGAAGCAGTCACTAGGCATGACATTAATCACTGTGGAGGACGTTATATAAATGCAAGTTATTGTTTGGGTTATTTTGATGTAATAAGATGCTGTAAAAAGGCAATGTCTTTCTTTTTGCCTAACAATTCAGCGAAGGATCAAAATCCTGAATTGCGCCCTCAACAAAAGCTTTGGTTTCCACTTTCTGAAAGACACTGAGTGATCGCTGTCTTATTTATCAGCACTTCTCCCGATTATCCTGGATTAGGGAGTGCAGATGGAACAACCCCAGCTTTACCCTGTCGTTCAAAGAGAAGCAGAAACAAAATTAACACCACAATCACTCCAGGCTGTCTGTTTGCATTTAAAACATCAAGTGATGATATTTTTAATATGTTTTCAATGGCTGTGTGATCTGCCTTATGCAACATTTGCATCTCGTAACATTTGCACGTGCTTATCGTAAACGCAGCAGCATTGTAAATCATAGATCACCATTAACCAGCTTGGGTGGGTGGGGGTGTGGTTGGAGCCCTGAGGGGGACTGAGGAGGACTTGCTCTCAGCCTGCCCGTGGAGGGTTTTGAAGCTGAGGGTCAAGATCTTGAACTGTATCCTCTGTGTGATGGGAAGCCAGTGGAGTCTGGCGAGGATGGGGGGTGATAGGGTCACGGAGCGGAAGAGGACAGGATGCAGAGTCCTGGATGCTCTGCAGCCGATGGAAGAAGGAGTTGGGGAGGCCAACAAGCGGGGAGTTTGCTCGACTAAGCCAACAACAAAGGAGCTAAAAGCCAGATAGTCTTCCATTAGATCTTTATTAAGAAGCTTGATGAAGCACTTGGCCCATAGTACAGAACACCATCAGCTTGGGACGTCCTCTCAATGTGAAAGGCGTTATATAAATGTTTTGATTGATTGATTAGCTATAGAATAAGGGTGAAATCAGACAAGATGAATAGGTTTGTTGCCTCCACACTTGGGGTTTAGAAGTCTGTAGTTTGTAGTAGGAACTGAAGGCTGCTTGAGGTAAGAGTAGAGCAATCTTGAAGTCCACGGAAACGTTAAGCTAAGAGTTGGAGTCTGTTTAATAATCTTGACTATTGCAATGGCAATGCAGGGACGAAGATAATAATAATGATCCTTGCATTTGATAATCACATTTGCCTTATGACAACATTGAGACGTCTCAAAGCACTGCACAGTCTATATGTAAAGTGAATTTACGTATATTTTGTGGGTGAGACGTAGCAGCTGATTGCTCACAGTGAAGATGGATAGGGTGTAGATGTAAATTATGTGCAGCATAGGTGGAAAGTGAAGGGTGAGAGTATAGATTGGCTGCAGTTTGGTTAAGAACAGATGTGACGAGGAGGGAGAATATGTGTATTGGGTGTAGCAGAGCCAGAAAGAGATGGGAATTTCTTTCATTTGGTTGTTTTATAAAGGAAGTCTGTCTCTCTTTTTTCTCTCTCTACCTAATTTTCTGTGGGTCTTTCAGCTGAGCGTGGCATTCCATCTAAGATAAGACGCTTATCATATGACTGGTACAGTGCTACAGTCTTATCTGTGGCCACAGAATACAGGACAATAGAGATTAGTGAGCAGAGTTTCCATGGTTTCAAACTCATCTTCATAGATATTGAAAAATGATTACTTACTTCAGCAGGCTTCAGACCTTCTACTTTCCACCTACACCAATTGCAGAAAGCATTATTGTTTCTCAGTCAGCCAAGAGATTGAGCAGAAAATCCATACACAGCTCAATATTCCCCAGAGCCCACTGACTGAAAACTGACAGATAGTAGAGTTGCTGTTTAATAATAATAATAGTCCTTGCATTTGATTTAGTGCTTTTCAAATGTTCTAGACATTTCAAAGTGCTTCACAGAACATACTGTACTATGAGGTAAATTGACTGTATATATGCGGGTGAAACATGACAGCCAATTGCGCGCAGCTTTGTCCCACAAACAATCGGGGATTGAAATGACCAATTTTTTTTAGGGATTATTATTAGGCGTATGAAGTAAGGAAACTTGCCCAAGGTTGAACCTGCCTGGAATTGGACCTATTCTTGTAAGGCAAGTGCTCCAACCACTGAGCTACAGACTCCACTTATCACATCATTGAGAATCTCAAAGCACTGAGATTGGACTCCACAGTTCTCCACAGACTGCTTGCCAGTTCTTGAGTTTGTAGTCTGTCTCATGAGTGGTGGCGTTTTGGGTTATTTCTGGAATTGAACCACCCAACCCCTCAAATCATATTAGTGTGAGGCAGTAGTACAATTAGGACTGTCGGGAGCTAAGTGAGAAGAATCCCATCTCCCATCAAATGCTATTGATGAACAAGGCAAACTGGTCAGTTATCTACAGTGTCCCTATAGTGCAGTATCACTACAGACCTGCCTAAATGTTGGATCATTGAGTTCATTATGTATTCTACTTTTGTTGGACTTGTCACTATGGAGGAAGAATGGCATTACTTTTGTTCAACTCTATGAATAATTAGTTATATGTTGCTAATTGCAACAGTCTGTTCCACTGCTTGTGCGATGTTGCTGTGCACAAATTAGCTGCCATGTTTTCATAGATTCATAGATTCATAGAATTTTACGCACAAAAGGAGGCCATTCGACCCATCTAGTCTGTGCCGGCTCTTTGAAAAGAGCGATTCAATCCCACTGCCCTGCCCGCTCCCCATAGCCTAATAGACCTGTTCTCCCTAAATAAAGATCTAATTCCCTTCTAAAAGTTGTTATCGAATCAGCCTCCACCACATTTTCAGGCAATGCATTCCAGATTCGAACAACTCGCTGAGTGAAAAAAATTCTCCTCAGCTCCCCTCTACTTCGCCTTGAAACTATTTTAAATCTGTGACCACGAGTCACAGATTCGCCCACGAGTGGAAATAGTTTTTCTCTATTTGCCCTGTCGAAACCCCTCATGATCTTATAAACCTCTATTAGGTCTCCCCTCAATCTTCTCTGCTCCAGAGAGAATAACCCTAGCTTATCTAGCCTCTCCTCATAGCTGAAGTCCCTCAATCCTGGCACCATCCTAGTAAATCTTCTTTGTACCCTTTCCAATGTCTTCACATCCTTTCTGTAGTGTGGTGACCAGAATTGAACACAGTATTCCAGCTGAGGCCTCACCAAAGTTTTATAGAGGTTAGTCAGCACTTTCTGACTTTTGTACTCTATACCCCTATTTATAAAGCCTAGTATCCCATATGCCTTCTTAACAGCCTTGTCTACCTGTCCTGCCACCTTCAACGAGTCACTAATACAAATCCCCAGGTCTCTCTGTTCCTTCACACCATTTAAAATTGTACTATCTAGCCGATATTGCCTCCCTTCATTTCTTCTCCCAAAATGCATCACCTCACACTTCTCTGCATTAAACTTCATCTGCCATGTGTCTGCCCACTTTACCAATTTATCTATATCCTCTTGCAGATGGCTACTATCCTCCTCACTATTTACTATTCTCCCTAACTTAGTGTCATCTGCAAACTTGGAAACTGTACTCCGTACACCCACGTCCAGATCATTGATGTAGATTACAAACAGCAATGGTCCCAAAACTGATCCCTGTGGCACACCACTGCTCACTTCCCTCCAATCTGAAAAACAACCGCTCACTACAACTCTCTGCTTTCTGTCTCGCAGCCAGTTGTGGATCCACTCTGCCACTGTCCCTTTTACGCCGTGGGCCTTTAATTTCCTAATAAGTCTCTCATGTGGCACTTTGTCAAATGCCTTTTGAAAGTCCATGTAAACTACATCAACTGCGCTACCAGTATCCACCCATTCCGTTACCTCATCAAAAAATTATATCAGATTTGTAAGGCAAGATTTGACTTCAACAAATCCATGTTGACTGTCCTTTATTAGCCTATATCTTTCTAAGTGAAGATCTATCTTGTCCCTGATTATGGACTCTAGAAGTTTGCCCACTACCGACGTTAGACTGACTGGTCTGTAGTTACCAGGCTTGTCCTTCTGCCCCTTTTTATACAAGGGAGTAACATTAGCTATCCTCCAGTCCTCTGGCACGACCCCTGTGTCCAAGGAAGATTGAAAGATCGTGGCCAGAGTCCCTGCTATTTGCTCCCGTGCCTCCCTTAGTAACCTAGGGTGCATCCCATCCGGACCAGGTGACTTATCCACCTTGAGCGACGTCAACCTTTTTAGAACTTCCTCTCTGGTTATAATTATTCTATCCATTTCTCCTACCCTCTCCTCCAATACTATGGCATTGGCTGTATCCTTTTCTTTTGTGAAGACAGAGGCGAAGTACTCATTCAGTACATCAGCCATGCCCTCTGCCTCCACAATGAGATTTCCTCCTAGGTCCCGAATTGGCCCCACCCTATCCTTGACCAACCTTTTACTCTTAATATGTTGGTAAAAAACCTTAGGGTTCCCCTTAATCTTACTCGCTAATTGTTTCTCATGCAGTCTCTTTGCCCCTCTAACTTCCTTTTTTAGTTCTATCCTACACTTTCTATATTCTGCTTGGTTCCCTTCTGAATTTTGAGCCTGTGGTGGCCATGGGTTGGCCACCACTGCCTTAAAACAATGTATAGGAATAGAATAATTAACATTGTTCATTTGCAAATGAGTCAGTCTGTGCAAAACACATCTTCATCGAGAAGAGGTTTGCCTAAGACTCCATGGCAAGACATTAATGCCACAGCTGAGAGACACTGCTGGTGATTTGTCTTCCAATAGGACTGTTGCATAAGCAGGCAAGGTCCCATCGCAATGAGGGAGTGTTTGACTACCTTGCCCAGACATCAAGAGCAGGGCTCAGTGGCATTTGGTGCCATTCTGATTCCTACCATTGGTTAGTGTGTGGTGTTGTATTGAATCACCCATCCACTCCTGATCTCATGGTCCAATTATCCTCTGAAACGTGAAAAATTTTACTTGAAATTCAATAATGTATACAACAACAACAACAAAATTGCACTTATATAGTGCCTTTCACATCGGGAGGATGTCCCAAAGGGCTGAACAGTCTGGTCAGGACCCGAGCGGTGGGGGGAGGAAGGGGGGAGGGGGAGGGTCGGGGGAAGGAGAGTGGGAGAAGGGAAAAAGTTAGTGGGGCAGCCGAAGGCGTGGTCGAAGAGGAAGGTCTTGAGACTGGCCTTGAAGGAGAAAAGGGAGGAAGCAGGAGCAGGCAGAGGGGCTGCGGGATAGAGTTACACAGTGTGGTATAGACATTGGAGTGTAATATAGTCATTGGTGACAGCGTAGTGTAGCTGTTAGCAAAAGCGCCTGAGACGTTAAAACAAAAATTCTCCAGAAAATTCACCCCACTATAGCGTTGCCTGTCCTTTGTGGATTGATGGAAGTTTAGAGAAAGGTTTAAAATCCGGCTGGCATTTGGAAGAAAGGGGTTTATTAAAGGAAAACATGTTATCATCCCATTGTTTTCATGTGAGTATCTACAGTGATTATATTTTTGTGTGTTTGTGTATATAAGTGTTCATTTTGCTACAGGTGTGTTTGTGGGAAGTGGGGGTGCTATGGTGTATGTTTTGGGTTGGGTGGGTTTATGTGTAGCTCACAAATATACAGTCAATTCACCTTACAGTATATTCTGTGAAGCGCTTTGAGATGTCTAGAAGACGTGAAAGCGCAATATCAAATACAAGGATTATTATTATTAGGTATGTATTTTGCTTTGTGTCTATATGAGTAGGTGTGCACAGTATTTTATTATAGGCAAATTAGTCGGGGGTGGGTGGGGGGCAGAGTGGGTGGTTGTGGATAGCCGTGGGTTTGTGTGTGTGTGTCTTTGTCTGGAGATGTGTGTGTCTGTCCGACATCGAGTCCTGGACGAGGGACAACTTTTTGCAATTGAACGTGAGTAAGACCGAGGCCCTCCTGATTGGCTCAAGCCAGCGCCTCCGCACATCGGGCGCTGCCAGCCTCAATATCCAAGGCTGCACAAAGCCAATCAGGAACCTCGGCATCATATTCGATCAAAAACTTTCCTTCCTCCCCCACATCCGCGCCTTGACCGGCACCGCTTATTTCCACCTGCACAACATTGCCAGGCTCCGCAACTACCTTACCCCCCGCGCTGCCGAAACACTCGTGCACGCATACATCACCTCACGGCTGGACTACGGAAACTCTCTCCTCGTCGGCCTCCCCAGTTCCTCCATTCAAAGGCTGCAGGTCATTCGAAACTCTGCAGCCCGTGTACTATCCCGCACCCGCCTCCGCGACCACATAACCCCCACCCTCGCCCGTCTCCATTGGCTCCCCATCCTCCAGAGGATCGAGTTCAAGATCCTCGTCCTCACCTACAAGGCCTTACACGGCCTTGCCCCGCCTTATTTAACCGATCTACTCTCCCCCTACACGCCCACCCGGACCCTCCGTTCAACAGGACTTGGCCTTCTCCAAGCCCCCCGCCCGAACCGCCCCACCATCGGAGGCCGGGCTTTCAGTTTCTCCGCTCCCACCCTATGGAATGCCATCCCTCAATCCCTCCGTTTTGTTTCTTCCCTTTCCTCTTTCAAGGCCGGTTTGAAGACTTTCCTCTTCGATCGTGCCTTTTGTTCCACCCCGAACTCTTTTACCTCCCCTTCGTGTCTCACCCCTTCCCAAACACTCCCCTCTCAGCTCGGGTCACACGCCTCCTGTGCAGCGCCTTGGGACGTCCTCCCGACGTGAAAGGCGCTCTATAAATGTAATTTGTTGTTGTTGTTGTTGTTGTTTTGTTATGGTTGTGTCTGCATCCACTCCACTGTAGCTGGACTGTCTTTCTATAATTGCTTCACAGAGTATTTGTGTCTAATCTCTTGAGTTGCCCTTCAGTGACCTTACAGTGTGTGATGAGATCTGCTGGCCTCTGTTACCATGGCCACAACAAATTTTTATGTATGTGTGTGTGGGGGCAGGGTTGGTGGGGGTGAATGAGATGCAATGCTGACAGCTGACCTATTTGAATAGCACAGCAGACAACATGACATCCCGGGCAGTGCTCAACAGACAATCTGTGAACCTGGCTGTCTCCTCTCTTCTCCCTTTCTCTCTTCAGTCTGACTGCATTGAAGACAAGGTCTAATGATAGATGATGCAGTCTTCATGGAAGGTCAATGGAGATCTTTTGAAATGGAAGTTTGTAGAATTTGACGCAGCTAGATTTACGGTAGAAGAGTTTGATGGGCAGTGCTGATGTGAGCATTGCCTGAGTCGTGTTTGAGTGAGAAGCTTTTGAATATATCTGTCAGAGAGGAAATCTGCATTGCCTGTATAGGACCACTCAGTAATGATACTCCTTAACTTCAGTCAGGCATGTTTTGTGTTGTTTAACAGCCTGACTCACCATCTTCACATTACTCCCACGATTATTTCCCCAGTGAATTAAAAAACTGAGAATTAGAAAAATAAGAACTGTTCTGGGAGAATGAAAAGCCATTGGTGCAAATGAGGACTTTTTTTCTCTTTTTAACGATATTAGTTCCCACTGTTGATTTAAAAATAATACATGAATAATTATGCTTGCTTTGTTTTCTATGCTGTTGCAGTTTCTCAATTTGGTGGTGGTCGGAGTTTAACATTAATGTCTTGTGGGTGACGGTAAAATAGAAATTCCTTTCAATTATGTTTGGTTTACATAGTGTATGTTTACTCATTTCAATATTTATCAAGACAATTTAGCAGCAGTGATTGGAGAGGGATCCCTACAACAGCAAGTACAATTTGCATTTATATTGAACCTTTCATGTCGGATGGAGGTCTCAATATCTCAAAGAGGAGTTCTCATTTCTCCTATAATTACATTTTCTTTGGTAAGATAGGTATTGACACCCACAGAAATCATGCTTAAGAGTCTCCAAATTAAATTACTGAGAGTTTTCCATGTAAGGGAAATGTTTTGTGTCTGATATGAAGTGTCTCGCTGGAAATTATACTTCCTGTTCACCTAATCCCTGGAAGGTTCAGGCACAAATTGGAACAAAGCAAGTCTTGGGGACCCCAGAATGTGCTTTGGGGTACTGCGGTGTTTAACTCACTAACAGTGAACAGCTTGCCAGTACAAATGATCTCTGGCAAGCTTCCTGCAGCTTGTCCAACTAGCACCATTCAACCCTAGAAGATTTTCATTCACAAGGTTAACAGGAACTAAGTGGGAATAATCTCTCCTTTCCTTGTCTTTTTAGTTTTGTCGATGAGCCCAGTAGGCTGGTCTGTCATCAGCAGTACCCTGGAGTATTGGGGACCCACTTGACTCAAGAATCAGACCACCAAGACCGACACATAGGATCAACTTAATTTCAATATTTCATTGTCAGGCAGGTCACTTTGGAGCCAGCTTTGGTAATTGTATTCAAAATAATAACCGGCTAGTGCTGAGATTACTGGTCCCATTGTTGAACCAGCTTAGACTGAAGTTTGTGCCTTCAAGATGCTGATCAGTTCACTGAGAGTGCAGGCAGTGAGATGTAATATGCAATTGTGTTCAGAACAAACCAAGTGCTCCATTGCACTCATTAAAATGAAATGCATTCATTTTATTAGTTATATAAGCAGTTGTTATATTGTAACAATCTGGGAATCCGTAATGCAGGCTTTCTACTTGAATTGTGTCAGAGAATCATTCACATCCACCTGAAGAATGAGGGGACTGGATCTCGGATAGGATTATTATATAATACACAATTTCAAAAGATGGTGCCTCTGACAGAGGAGAGCTCCCACAATACTGCAGTGAGTCAGCCTGGACAAGGAGCATAATCGCACAATGTTATGACCTGGAGCTGAGAGTGCTACCAACTGGGCCAAGCTAACATTCAGTTCCCTCTTCCTACAATCTAAAGAGTGGAAGCCAAAACTATGGGCCGTATACCACCACTATTTTTTTCTCCTTGCCTCCCCTCCTATGCTCAAAGTGTTGGACTCCATCATCCCTTCTATTGCTTCTATGGTGGAGACAGTTTAGTCTTTAGACACAGTCTAATCATACCATTGTAATCTTAGACATTGAAATAGCTGATCTGAGAACACCCCAGCACAACATTAAATACACAATATTGTTTAGGCTTCACGCAATGGGTGATGTGTGAGTGCAACTGGCTCTTTTTCACAGGTACTCTAGTGGGCCGAGCGAGGCTTCCAAGCAGTATTTGTGACAAGATTGTACCTCAGCGCTCCAGAAAGAGCGCTCCACAGCGCCCCTGTACAAAGGGCGCTATGTCCAAATTTCTTACTGTCTCGCACCTTGGGACATCCTCCCGATGTGAAAGGTGCTACACAAATGAAATTTTATATTGTATGTACATGCAACTTATTTTTGAACCTTATTGCAGAATAATTTTGCTCGAACTTGCTGACAAACGTAACCTGAGATACTCTTCAAGGAAAGTCTGATTTTCTGAAAGCAGCTCATGCTGCATTCATAATACAGGCTCAACGGTGAAAAGCCATGATTTAGGCAGCGAAAAACATCTGCTATACATGGGGGCTACGCTATTGCAAGTCCAGCCCCGTTCCTGATGAGGGGTAAATCACACTGGATTCATTCCATTCAAAGCTCACAGATTGTCTGCCGGACAGACCAAAGTTCTGATATTGCAGAGAAAATCATCATATAGCTGATCCTGTGACACCTCTTTAATAATGTTAAAACAAACTAGTAATTTCAGTATGTGAATGGGCAGAATACCCGAAGTGGGCATTTCAGCTTCATTGCTACACGATGTATGGAGTACATTTTGATCAAGACAGACCTGATATCTTCTGGAATGGACAGACTAGAGCCTTAAGTGATGTGGAGAGAACAATATAATTGGAGCAGACATGATTTAGAGCGTTGTTCTATCTGATCAGTGACTTGTCCTAGTTTTAGGCGATATATAAGCCACACTTGTTGAAGTCTGGAAAGAGGAAGGAATGTTTCCTTGAAACCCACAGCTGCTTCCTAAATGTTGCTAAAAGTGGCGGCAAGGCATGTGCTTCAGTCCAGTGATGCAGAAAGTTTCTTGTCATTTTATCAGCTGTTGCTGATGATGGAGGAGGATGTTGAGAATGCCATTGATGGTGCAATGAAGCTTGGTGCTCAACTTATTTTATCTGGTCAGCCAGGTGTCTGACACCTGCGGAAACCCATCCCCATGCTTCAGGTTATCCATATCAGACTTGGAGTTCCAACTATGTAAGCCACTTACACAAGGAAATGTGCCTATGTCTGAAATTCTCCCAAGAAGGACACATCCCACTTAACTAATTATGGAGAGTATTAGGCGCAGGTTGGGAAGGGTACAAGGCTTAAGGATCCCACTGTGCATTGTGGTACTGTAGGAGTCTTAACTATTTGAAAATGCATAGCTTGTCATTGTCTGTCAAACATCTAGCTACTAGGATCACAACCAATCAACTGCTCTATCGCGTGTATAGAATGGGTGATGTGTTGGCCGCTTTCCAGTCCACTGCCTCACTATGTCCCAGACCATTATTCCACTTGGGATTTACAGCTGATTTGTCAGTGTCTGATACCTGGACGTATCCTTGGCTGGTCTCTGGTGCACTTAACATACTGCCATAACACACCAATGGTACTCTGTGCGGGGCTTGCAGAAGAGAGCTTGTGGGTGGAAGGGAATCCTCACTGGCGGTAGCATTGATCAGAATGCTGTGGTGGCTCTGTGGCAGTGCGCAACAGGTGCTCAGCGCCTGCCCTGTGTGGTAATCCTAGGCTAACAGATCTATGCAATTCACATTTCACAAACGGAATTCTATATCGGGGTGGGCTGGTATGAGGTGTGGCAGGGGAGAGGAAAGTTGTGAAATTAACCCTGTGTTGAAGTTTTCACAACTTGCTGAACAAGCTCCGTCTTACTTGCACTTTAGATCTCCACTCCTCTACACTGCCCAGTTTTGATCTCTGCTCCAACACTTAGGAACATATAATACACAAATTTATAATTAATACAGTGCCCTTCAGATCAGGAGGACTTCCCAAGACACTTGACACTCTGGCTTTGCACCTGAGACAGGGGTAGGAGCTGAGGGGGTAGGAACGAGAACAAAAAGATGATTTGGTCAAAGAAGGTCTTGAGATTGAACTTGAAAGAGGTGAGGGAGAGAAAAAGGTAGTCAGAGATTCTCTAGGATGTAGTTCCAGCAAATTCATCAGATAGGCTGAATTAGAACATAATAATAATCCTTGCATTTGATAGAGCGCTTTTCACGTCTTCTAGATGTCTCAAAGCGCTTCACAGAATATACTGTAAAGTGAATTGACTGTATATTTGTGGGCAAAATGCAGCAGCCAATTGTGCACAGCATTGTCCCACGAACAGTCATGGGTGGATTGAAATGACCAAATTATTAATGTGCTTTTTTTCGAGGGATTATTATCAGGCGTGTGGAGTAAGGAAACTTGCCCAAGGTTTCGCCCTGCCTGGAATTGAACCCAAGTGTCTCACTTGAAAGGCGAGTACTCTACCACTGAACTACAGGACTCCACATAAGAAAGGAACAGGAAGAGGTAATTTAGCCCATCAAGCCTGTTCCCAAATTACATTCATGGATGGAGCAGTTGATCAATGACATCTCCCTTCAGCTTCCACTTACTGTACTGTGTATCAGGGGTTGGGAATCAAGTTATCATGCAGCCCTTCATTGTGTTTGTACAGACCCACAAGCTAAAACACATCTTTTAAAATCCAGGACTACTTGTGAAGAGTACCACGAAAGTTGAAAGAACTGCAAAGAAAGTCAGGACAGACAAATTTGAGCTTTAAAAGCTTGTACCTTGTATTAGAGAGATACACAGTCTTGTATAATACTCATCAGCTAAGGGGCTTCTAACCTATAGCCACTCCACATAAAGCTGTAGGTTAAATGGTACTCTGTGGATGGAGCTATACATTACGAACAGGTTAAGAGAGATAATGTGGAGTGAACTATACATCTTGTAAATCATTACATTTTGTGAGATACCAGTTAAACACTTGACTAATTTCCAAGCGTTTTTCTGATAACGAGAATTTTCTACACGTCGCTGAAATAATCTCTTTGAGGGGCCTCTACCAGTATCAGTGTCATCCACTGTGATGCATGACGTGAACAGTAATCCTCATAGCTCAATTATATCGCCAATCCTGATTTCAAGAGCTGATGCTTCAAGTGTTGGTTGTCCTGAAAGCACTCGTAGCATAAACATACATGTAGATGACTGAGGATTAGCATATTGTGTATCTGTGTGCAATGCCTGTCAAACATTCAGTTTTTCTGTAGGAAGCCACCATTGCCAGGAAATCTGTCAAATGCATTGATTTAACACAGAGGTCTTGATGTGTACACACTGTGAAGCAGATGGTACGAATACAAAATAAGATACAAATCAATGCAGTTCTCGGCTCAGTTTGCCAAGGCCGGGCGAGTTCCTCAACAGGAAAAACCTTGACTTGGTATCCAGAGATTGAGTGGTTTGTGCTTGATTGCTCTGTGTGTCGTTAGTGATAATCCCTCACCAGTTTGTCACAAGACTAAACTATCACTGAAAGGTCGATAGCAACATCCGCTGCTCTGAGGTTTATTTGAAGCGGCAATAATCCAATCAGCAGCTTTAGCAAATGGAACCATTGGGCTGGCACCAGGCTCTGGTAATTTCATACCTTAAGACCATTGAATTGAAATGTAAAATGACACATTGTAAATGAGGTCCCGACTGCCTGCTTGGATTGTACATTAATTACTGTGCACAATTGACAACCGTGTTTCACCCACAAAATACATGGTCACTCCACTTTACAATATATTTTGTGAAGTGCTTCGAGAATGTCTCAACAACGTGATAAGGCCCTATATGAAATACAAGGATTATTATTATTATTATTAAAGATCCAATGGCAAAGTTCGAAGGGAGAATGGAGATTCTCCTAGTGTCCTGGCCAATAGTTCCCCCAGATACAGATTGGTAATTCAAGTTATAGCTGCCTTTGGGACAGTTCAGGGCCTTGGGACGTCCTCCCAACGTGAAGGGCACTATACAAATGTAATTTTGTTGTGTGGAAATTGTCTGCCATATTAGTCAAAACAATGCACTATTGATTCACAAAATACACTTCAGAGTATATCTTTTGAAGTGCTTTGAAATGCTCAAAAGGCATCAATATCATATGTAAGGTTATTAATTAATGTAAAGCAATTTGAGATCTCCTCCTGATGTGAAAGGACCTATATCAAACACAAGATTTATTATTATTATTGTTAAGATCTTGCAGAATTTTGGAAAATTCAGGGGCTGAATTTTGGAAGCTGATTTTCCACAGTAACCTAGAATGAATTTAGGGAAACTTTGGGAACTTGAATTAAGATAGATTTTTTTTTAATTCCCAATTTCTGTGTGATCTGATATGTTTAGACAGTGGTTTCAATGACAAGGCTGTTAAGAATTTCAGTAGCATCTGAGCTCCTGCTTCCAGCCTCTATGGAATATTTATACCGTCTACATCGAGAGTCTGGTTAATCCCATCTGCGGCTTCGTAGATAATCAACAATGGACTCAGCACTGATATGAGTTCAGTAACTTTATTCCCAGCTCTCCAAAAAGGCCTCAGCCAAAGGACTAAAATAAATATTTACTTTAAGAAGTAAAAAAACCCTTCGATGTTATTTATATCTGAACATATGGGGGGAGTAGTTTCACTTGAAAGTACTCTCTGTTACACTGCCGCTTTTAGTATTAATGAAATGGTGCAGATCCTCTTACCCAGGATTATCTTCAGTGTCCCTGTTGGTTACTGTCACCCAGGTCCCGTCAGTGACTGGCAAGGCTAAGTGTATTTGAAATTGCACAGGAGATGGAAGGTAGTGCAGTACGTCAACATTTAGCCTATAGTTGAATCTGAAAATCAGAGATCCATTAAGTAAAGGAATGTGGACATTGTGATGTTCTGATTTACCACTTGTTTCCCCCCCTCTTTCATTTGTTTCCAAAGGATAATGGTTCAGTCCGGCAGCCAACACTGCTTTTCCATCCTGTGATATTTTAATCTCTAGAATATTTTAGGTCAGTAACAAAGTGGTTGTTTAGATGAAACGTTGAACCTGCTAAAGTGAATGTTAAAGATGTGAAAGTTGTGAAAGACCACACAGTTCAAAAAGAGAAGGGAGCTTCTCTCTGTGTCCTGACCAACAATCCCTCAGATAAAATTGATTATTCACTTCATGACTGTATGTGAGACATTGCTTTCTACAAATTGCCTGCCAGGTGTGTTTACAATCCATAGTTAATGGACTTTGCAGTAAATCCTGTGAAGCTCTTTGGGATGTTTTCACTACCGAATAGGCTCTATATCCATTGCAAGGACTTATTAAAAAGCGTTCATTTTATCAAAATTTGATCAAGTACTGTACAGTGTTTTCTATTATTTGAGGATAAGCTTGTTCCACATCCTGCTCATCAGAGTAAAGAGGATTTAGATAAAGAAAATAATGTACATATCATAAGAATCAAATAAAATTCAAATCCCCCCCCCCTCATGAAAAGGTTTATAATTCAAATAGAAAAGAATGAATTAATCAGTGCTTCTTTAGTGCTGAGTTGGCTCTAAGGTGATATACCTGATAAAGGAATATCGTAATTGAGTTAATACTCTGTGGGAAATTGGAATACCAGTCACTTCTCAACGGAATATCATAAATTGAGTCAATCTTCCTTCTGAAACTACATTTCAAAGGAACCAAAATTTCCATACATTTATGAAACTCTCAGTGGTTTGGTTTGGATAGCCTTTATGCGTGGTAATGGGTTTCCACACCTGGCTGAACAAACAAAAACTCATGAGGAATTGGGAACATAAGATACATTGAAAAAGGCTAGCCCAGATTTGTTTCCGATTCTTTCAGTTTTAATTACAGTTTAAAAGCCACTTTTGTGAGCAATGTGACAAATAACTACACCTACAGCTTAGTGATTGCTGAGGCAGAACATACAGAATATAACGCAGGACAACATGTACTCGTATTTGGAAGGTCCCAAAGGAAAATACAACAGCGATATTTTTAAGTTCTGAAAGGATGCTAACCCAACTCAGTTGCTCGTACACTCTCCTCTGAGTTAAAAGATTGTGGGACCCAACTCCAAGTTGAACTGCTTTGACCTCCTATCCTTTGAGCTGCAGTGACACCATGACACGTTGCTGTGTGCAAATTCCCTGCCTACTTTTCCTACAAATACAGTCACTACACTTTATGGGAAGTTCAGATACAAATAAACAACTCAGCATATTGCAGGTAATGTTTGGAGTGTTCCATAAAGTGTTACCTATGAAACACCACAAACCCTAACCCTGTATCTTCATGCTAAGAATTGCTTGCGTAACATTATAAATTTGGGAATCAGTGGGCACATCTTGACATGGCACACTAACACAAGAGTCCCTACTTCCCTTTGAATCAAGCCCTTTTGTTGCAGAAGCTGAAGCAGATGGACTTTAATTATTTGTCAGACTCCTGTTAGCTGTGAGCTCCAGGACTTGTTGAATCTGACCTCATTTTCTAGATCGCTATTGTCTTCCTTCATTAAATGGATAGCCAAAGGCAGATATTAGGTGATTGACAGCTTCGGGCATAATGTTATGCTTTAATTTCAATTTCAGTGTTTCATGATTCTGACATGCTGCTGTCAAATGTTCAATCTGGATTGAGCAATTAGAAATGGAACAGAGATACTGTTCATCATGTCAACGACTTTGGAATGGGACTCACAAAGTGTACAACAACAACAAAATTACATTTCTAGAGCGCCTTTCACATCGGGAGGACGTCCCAAGGCGCTAAACAGAGAGGTAGGTGGCAGGTCAAGGCATAGTCGAAAAGGAGGGTCTTGAGTCGGGCCTTGAAGGAGGCAATAGAGGGAGTAAGGCAAAGGGATTGTTTGGATAGAGTTCCATAGAGTGGGGGCAGAGAAGCCGAAAGCCCGGTTGCCGATTGTGGTGCGGGTTGCGAGGGAGACATGGAGTAGGTTGGAGCCTTCTGAACAGAGGGAGCGGACAGGTTGATCGGGGGTCAGAAGGTTAGAGAGGTAGGAGGGGACAAGGCCGTGGACGACCTTGAAAGTGAAGATGAAGATCTTGAATTCTATCCTCTGAAGGATGGGGAGCAAATGGAGCCAGGCGACGGTGTGGGTGATGGGGTCGCGGAGCCTGGTGCTGGAGAAAACACAGGCTGCAGAGTTTTGGATGATCTGCAGCTTATAGAGGGAAGAGTGGGGAGGCCAACAAGGAGGGAGTTCCCATAGTCAAACCTTGAGGTGACAAATGTGTGTATGAAGGCTTTAGTAGCCTGAGGGGTGAGGCAGTGGTGGAGTCGGACAATGTTGTGGAGGTGATGGAAGGCAATGCTGGAGTTTTGGATGAGTTGAATTTTATGAATAGACAAGCCAACAGAACATCAGAGGACAGGAAGTCGCAACTGGAGGAGAAGTATAGTTGAGTGTCATCCGCATACATGTGGAAGTTAACCCTGTGTTTACAAATGACATTTGCATGGGGACACAGACACACATACAAACACAAACAGAAAAAGATAAACATACACACAGAAACACTACAAGCACACAATAACTCAGAGACCCATACATACAACACAACAAAGAGAACCACATTTACACACACATGCACACAAACACATCTAAACTCATCTAGATACACTCACAGAATATACTGTAAAGTGAATTGACTGTATATTTGTGGGTGGAACGCGACAGCCATTGTGCACAATAGTATTCTACAAAGAGTCGTGGTTTGAAATGATCAATTTACTATTGTTGTTTTTGAGGGATTATTATTAGATGTAAGGAAACTTGCCCAGGGTTTCGCCCTGCCTGGAATCAAACCCAGGTCTCTCGCTTGTAAGGGGAGTACTCTAACCCTGAGTTACTGGACTCCATGAATGTATACATGATACACATAGGGAGGGTGAAGGGCAATGAGGCTAGGAAGGTGCCCTCTTGCCCGATTTTGAAGTCCCACTTATAAACCTTCCTCTTTGATGGTGCAATAAGAGCAAAGCTTACATTGACAATTAATGGACAGCTGGTAGGAGGGATTGAGGAAGTAGAGCACTTTCCAGAACAGCTCCCAACCCCAATGGTAGAGATGAATTTTACCTCACTTTTCATATATATACACACACACACGCACAGGACAGAATCATGAAAGTCACAGAATCGTTGGTTAGTACTGTTTTAGTGAACACCATGAATTTAAATTCAGATTAAAAAGATAAATAAACCCTGAAAATATAGAGATACTTAGGCAGGATGTTTCCTTGTTGATGATCCAATACTGTGAATCACAGTGCTAAAACAGAATTGCAGTCCAGTGGCCGTAACAGGCCAAATGCTAAATGTGCAACTAGAGATCTCATTCCCATGAATGAGATTTACGCAACCAAGAAGGAGAGACATTTGAGTAGCTGTATCAAATGCAAGGATTATCATTACCATCATCGTTTTTCACACAGCTAAAGCATCTTGACAGTCCTGAAGGATCTGTGAAGTCTGGTAGGCAAGTTGTGCAGTGCAGAGATTTTTGTGGCAATATACCAACAGCAAAAGGAGATTTGGGAGAAATAAATAAGGAAACTGAAGTTTTATCTGAACCAAGGCCCACTCTAGGCATCTGGTTTCACCCCAGCTGTCCTTCCTCCCCCACATCCAGTGACCTTCCTACCTCTGTGACCTTCTAACCCCATATAAACCTGCCTGCTCCCCCAGCTCAGCAGGCTGCAGCCATCCAGGCCAACCCAACCATCGGCAGAGAGTCAAACTGCCTCTCTGCTCCCACCTTTTGTAACTCCATGCCAAATTCCCTTCACCTCACTCCCTCCCTTGCCTCCTTCGAGGCATGTTTCTAGACCCTCCTCTACAACATCACCATTGACCACCTTCCTAGCCTCATTGCCCTTCACCCTCCTTGATCCCCAAATCCTGCTCAGGACCAAATCCCTGACTATCCAGTGCCTTCTCCCTCTAACAATGCGGCTTCTACACAGCACTTTTCCACCACACCATATATGCGATCAGGAACTTAGCAACATGGAAGAAATCAGGACTCTCTAATGGTGTGGTGTCACTGAATGGACTCTTATGCCTCAATACATCAGGCTCAAGGGAGTCACTATTTACATTAATTACTGTTAAGTGGTTAGGTATATATCTTCTATTGTGCAGATATAGACAGTGGTTACACCGATGTTATTGATTGCTGGAGAAGGCATATTGAATAAGTGTCACCTGAAGTAACGTTAAATAGTGCCAATGTTTAGCAAAAGTATTCCCACAGCACTGGCATGTTCTAGCAGCTGATTTGATGCGATTTAAGTAAGGTGTCTGTGATAAATACAGCAGTACACTTATCACATTGCTTCTCTGAACAACCCTCAACAGGGATTTGTCCCCACAGCGGCACTGGCTTCAAAATACTTACAGAATGTACCAATATTGTCGGTCTGGGTGATGGGGGGGGGGGAGAAAATAAATCTCAGCTTCTATTGCAACACTAACCATTAGGCAGTGCAAATAACTGAAGCAGAGAGGTACTAGAGTTACCAGGGCACAATGCAATGCCAGGGAATTGATAGTATTCACAACTCACTTGTACCTTGATAATAATTTAATAATAATCACCATCCCTGCATTTGATATAGCGCTTTGTCACATCATTGAGACGTCTCAAAGCACTTCACAGAATATACTTCAAGGTAAAGTGACTCAGAGTTCACAAAGTGGGAGGAGATCTAACACAGAATATTCATAACAGGAGACCAAGTAGCAGTCCTGTTTTGAAAGTGAGTGTTTCAGAGATTGTTGACCAATAGCATGGTCCTTGACCTTATGAAGAGAATTTCAGAGAACAGATGTCATACAGGAGCTTGTGATACCTTTTCCCCAAGAAACAGAAAGGAAATTGGTTGGAACAATATAGCTTCATATAAAATATACAAAATGAAATGTACCAAATATAAAATGTTTATAAAAATACAATACAGGAACTTTACAGTATATATAATATGTGAAGCGCTTTGAGATATTCAATGATGTTATAAGTGGAGTCCGTATAGCTCAGTGGTTAGAGTATTCACCTTACAAACAAGGGTTTGATTCCAAGCAGGGAGAAACCTTGAGCAAGTTTCCTTACTCCACATGCCTAATAATAATCCCTAAAAAAAAAACAATAGATTGGTCAATTCAATCCATGAATGTTTGGGACACTACTATGCACCATTGGCTGCCACATTCGGCCACAAATACATACAACAACAACAAATTACATTTATAGAGCGCCTTTCACGTCGGGAGGACGTCCCAAGGTGCTGTAATACATTCAATTCACTTTACAATATATTCTGTGAAACACTTTGAGACATCTAGAAAATGTGAAAAATGCTATATCAAATGCAAGGATTATTCTTATTATAAGTGGAGTAGGAGGATGATGGGAGAAACGTGAGGTGGGGATGTGCCAGATTTTTCAATGACATGGATCGAGTACAATTAGTCGAAAATAACAATGTGGTCCAAATTCTGTATTAACATGCCTTTTGTGTCAATGAGTGCCTATCATCAATTTTATATATTGGCATTTCACCATATTGATTTTTACTTGCAGTGAATACTTATAGTAAAGAGATACATATAGTTATTGATGTAACAGTAACTGTATGCATTAAGAGTCACCCCATTAATAAGAGATCGAAATGACTAGATGTGGTTGCAGAATTCTCAGGAACAAAGACAAATTCTCCCCTGGTGCTACAAAATGTTTTTTCAATGTTTCTCAACAGGGTTTTTAATTTTGGATGTTCTGTTCTTCGGGTGAGATATTAAAACCGAGGCCAGTTCTGTCTATCCAGGCCGATGCTGAATATCCCAAGCCACTATTCGAAAAGCGAAGGGAGATTCTCCTGATTAGCTGGCTGACAATCCCACAAATAAAATTAATCATTCACTTCATGGCTGTATATGTGATATTGCTAAGTGCAACTTGGCTGCTGCTCACCTACATATAATAATAATGCATAATAAACCTTGCATTTGATATCTTCTAGACGTCTCAAAGTGCTTCAATACACAATGACTATATTTTATAGTAAATCCTGTGAATCAGGTTGACGCTGTTGGAAATGCTTCTATCTGTTTAGGTGGATTTTTAAGATTCCATGTCACTATTTGAAAAGAGATGGGAATTTCTCCTGTTTTCCTGGCTGACAATCCCAGATCAAATTTATTATTTACTTCATGGCTGTTTGTGCAATTTGGCTGCTGAATTCACCTCCAAAATTCAATACACTTTACAGTATATCCTGTGAAATGCTTTGAGACATCTCTCGACATGAAAGACACTATATCAACAGTAAAATACTTCTTATAAATTTCTTCAACTGAGTTTTAATTTTGAAGCTAGTTTTCTGCATGTTATTTTTAGAACTACAAAATGCTGGCTCCCAAGTTAAAAGTGAAGTTAAGAATTTGTCAACAATTGCATGATCTGAAATGTTAAGAGAAGGGTAAGTGGAGAAAAAGGTAGAATGTCTGGCCTCAGCTTTTTATTGTGTTGTGTGAGTTGGTTTTGATTGCAAGTCTGTGTCATAATTAAATACCCAGTGGCAGCCAGTCATTGCTTTAATATATTTGTGGCTCCATTGATGTAGAAACTTGTATTTATTATGAGCATCACTTCTCTCATTTATCCATGACTAACCTCTTGTACAAACCATGCATGAAATCAAGAACTTAGCCTCATGGAGCACGTTTGGAAGGGGAAAACGCAAGGTCTTTTATTCCTTTGTTTCTTGCTGTAGTTGCTCCCGGAAGGAATGGAGGAGGGGAACCTGGTTATTAGCAGAGGCTCTATGATAATTGCCGGATTCAGACAGCAATGATGCACTGTCATTATTCTCTCCCCTGGAGCACATTCAGCTGTTGGGATCAGAGGGTTTAATTAACATCCAGCACCTCAGAGACTCAGAGCAGAGGGAAATAAAGGCATATTTGAATGACACCCACCTCAACACACATTTCCTTTTAGATTACTTTAGACAAGTCACATGAGGATGCGTCCATCCTTTCTCTCCCAAGCATCTGTCACCTAAACACTTAACTGCCCTTATGCCCCTTCTTACATACTTTTATTTAATTCCCAGACCCATTGGACTCAGGAGTGAGTGTTTGGGGAGCAGTGCCGCCCCACGGGCAGTGGTGGAATCCGTCGGCTCTAGCCCTGTCCGTGGGCCCGCCGCCCTGGCGGGTACCAGCGGAGCCGAGCCCCCGAGTGTGCGGAGCCGAGGCAGAGCCGAGGACTCGAGTGGTGCTGAGGCGGAGCTGAGGACCCGAGTGTGCGGAGCTGAGTGTGAATGAGGGGGTGTGCAACGAAAATGTTGCCGAGTTAGAGGTGGGGGGGCGCCTCTTACCCTCTGGGTAAAGAAACACTGTCGAATTGTAAAGCCTATTGGTAGAGGTGATCTAGAGGTGCTCGTGTTAAATTAGTCAATGTTATCACTTGCAACTGAAAAAAAAATGGTTCTTTTAAATGTACGTAATTATATGTACATATATATGTATCAGGTCCGGGTACAAACATTTAATCTATCCCTTCCTTTCCCAACCTTGGGCATGGACTCACTCATCCAATCAGATGTTTCTATCACTCTCGAATTGACTTGTAAATATGCTAATCAAATGCAAATAGATTTAAATAAACTGTGCAGCTGGATGCTCCTCTGAAGGAAGGGTTGATGCAGTTCTTTTGAGCAGAATGTGTTCTGGCAAACCAGAACTTAAAGATCTGGTTAAAGATCCACACACAGCAAAAGAAAACATCAATTTCTAAAATGCCAAGATGACAATCTGGATTAATAGTATAATCTGTATTGTACACCATGACCTCAGGGAAAGAAGTATTCAAAAATAATTTATCAGTCTTGAGGTAAAGGTAATTTGATGTATCACGCAGGATATGTAAATACAGTATTAAGGTGTCTGTTCTAAAACAGAAAGAGTGCATTCAATGTGTCCCAGTCCTTTTTCGATGTCCATTTGCACTAAATGACACCACTTACCAGAGTACCATCCATGGCAAAGTAGGAGACAAAAAAGTCCAAATCTTGTCATGTGGCAATTTATGGACACAAAGCATATCCTTGCACACTTCAGTACATAGCATTTCACACTGGAATAATCCCCTTTCTCCAAATCCCTCTTTCCTCTAATCTCCATTCACCATATTCCATTATTCCCTATAATCCCCTTCACTCAAACTCATTGTCTCCTATAATCTCCCTTTCCAATCCCTTAATGAAGTAATAAAGAGAACGCTTTAATTTATTTTACTTCAGGAAGAGCTGTTCATTGCAGGTCATTGCTTGACTGAAGGGTTACAGGTCTTGGAAAAAATGTCAGGCAAACAGAGAGCAGAAGTGAAGATATTGTATTTTTATAGCAGAAACAAACTCTTATTTTTAATTGCTCATCAGGAGCAGCCTTAATATTTACCTTCTTATCTTCCACGTGTTCAGGTAGCCATGAACATCAGTGCTCTTTGTAATGATTTAGTGAGTTGTAAGGTACAGTAATGAGTAGAATCACTGGACCATTTAAAGCATACACAAAAGCTGGCAGTGCAGTGTTGGGGAATTGCTGCCTTGTTGGAACAACAACAACAAAATTACATTTATAGAGCACCTTTCACATCGGGAGGACGTCCCAAGGAAGATCCACTCTTACAAAATACAGTCTCCAAAGAAGGAATCGTGAAGTGCTTTGAAACATCTCAAAGTCTTGATAAGGGAGTTGTATCACGTGCAAGGATTATTATTATTTATTCTTTCTGTGGTCCTGCTGTAATGGGATGTGGGAAATTCTATGTAGAGTCCTGTAGTTCAGTAGTTAGAGCACTTGCCTTGCAAGCGAGAGACCCGGGTTTGATTTCAGGCAGGATAAAACCTTGGGCAAATTCCTGTTATCCACATGCCTGATAATAATCCATCGAAAAAAAATAGGTCATTTCAAACCACGACTGTTTGTGAGAAATTTTCACACACAAATAAAGAGTCAATTCTATTTACAGTATATATTCTGTGAAGCACCTTTGAGACATCTCAAAGATGCAAATGCAAGGATTATTACATCAAATCAAGGATTACTGTTATTTAATTTATTCTGGTTCCAAGGCATTTTGACTCCTGATCCTAACATTATGCATCTCTTTTCAAACATTTCTTGTGCTCTAATGGTATTACTTCAAAATGGTTGGCAACTGTTTTGATCCCAAGAGAAATACATGTACATTGCACTGCAGATGGATTCTGTGTTGTGTTGAATTAAATATCACTTCCAATATATGCTTTGTGCAATCCAACTCCAAACACCTCCCTCACCTATTCTCCTGACCATGATTCAATCTCGACAGATCACAAAAGTGGTTTGAATGAAGAAGGCTGTTCAGCCAATCTGATCTCATCTCTCCAGAACACCCACCCTATCGACTCCCCATCACAGCATCAAGCTGTTTCTTAAATTAGTTCAATGTCTTAGCATCAACCACCCTTCCCGGTAACCTTTCCCGTCGATAATTACCCTCTGGGTAAATAAAACTTTCCTGCTATCTGTCCTGAAATTGCCTGTATCCTCTTGTTCCACATGATTAACTCCTCACCTGATCTCAGTTAACCTACCTGTACAATCTCCAGCGCCTTGGGCATCCTCCCGATGTGAAAGACGCTCTATAAATGTAATTTTGTTGTTGTTGTTTGTTGTTTTACACCCACCGTAAGAAGAAAACCATTGCAGCACTTATTTTATAGCCTTTTCTGTGGCAGAGGTTTACGGTAAGAGCCTGAAACCTTATTTTATTTTGAGAGCATGACTAGAGGTGATAGTGGTTGATTTTCATGGCAATAGTGGTTGATTTTCATGGCGATAGTCGTGGACTTTCATGGCTGGCACAGTAAAGTATATGGCTTTCGTTGTATTCTCTGAGGCACGCCTGCATGTCAGTATCTGTATAGATCCTTTGCTCCTTACCAGTGTAATCAAACGTTCACAACACAGTAACAAGTGGTGGTGCTATCTATTCACTGCAACTTGGCATTGCATCAGCTGTCTCCTCATAAATACAGCAGCAATCTTTGCAAGAGCAGGTTTAGAAACAATCAAATAAAAAGCAACTGAACGCAAACATAGCAGTAGGGCTTGAGAATTTCCCCAGGGAGAATCTGTGTTCTTTCAGTCGCAAGCATATTCTGCCTGGCAGTCAGCCTGGCTCAGTGGCACTCTCACTGCTGAGTCAAAAGGTTATGGGGTTGACCTCACATAGTCTAAGCACCACACCTCAGGAAAGATATATTGGCCCTGGAGGGGATGCAGCGCAGGTTCACTAGAATGTTACCAGGCCTAAAAGGGTAAATTACGAGGAAAGGCTGCGTAAACTTGGATTGTGTTCCCTTGAGTTTAGAAAGTTGAGAGGCGATTTGATTGAGGTATTTAAGATGATATAGAGATTTGATAGGGTAGATAGAGAGAAACTATTTCCTCTGATGGGGAATCTAAAACAAGGGGACATAGTCTTAAAATTAGAACCAGGTCATTTAAGAGTGAAATCAGGAAGCATTGTTTTATTCAAAGGGTAGTAGAAATCTCAAATTCTCTTCCCCCAAAAGGCTGTGGATGCTGGATCCATCCACACCTTCAAGAGTGAAGTTGATAAATTTGAGGTAGGTCAGAGTATTAAGGGATACAGGGAGAAAGCAGAAAATTGGAATTGAAAGGATTAGTAGATTAGTAGATGTGGAGCTCCTGTAGCTCAATGGTTAGAGCACTTGCCTTACAAACATAAGTTGCCTTACAAACATGAGACCTGTGTTCGAATCCAGGCAGGTCAGGGCGAAACCTTGGGCAAGTTTCCTTACTCCACATGCCTAATAATAATCCGTTCCAAAAAAAACACATTAATAAAATTGTCATTTTCAATCCATGATTGTTTGTGGAACACTATTGTGCGCAATTGGCTGCCATATTTCACCCACAAATATACAGTCAATTCACTTTACGGTACGTATATTCTGTGAAGCGCTTTGAGACGTCGATAAGATGTGAAAAACGCTGTATCAAATGCAAGGATTATTTTATTATTTATTATTATGAATAATAAATATTCATAATTTAATAGGCCATTCAGCCCTTTGAGCCCGGAACGGGCTCAAAGGGCTGAATGGCCTACTCCTATTCCTATGTTTCTATTCTTGGGACTTGATCTCACATAGTCTAAGATACAGTCTGACGCAGTACTCGGGGTATGTGGCATTGTTGGAAGTGTCCTTCAGATGAGATGTTAAACCAAAGTCTCATCTGCCTGTTTACATGGATGTCAAAGATCTCATGGGAATTTTGAAAAGAGAGAAGTAAGTTTATTTGGGTGTCCTGGTCAACAGTCTTCCAAAATGAAATTAATCATTCATTTCATGGCTGTTTGTGGAACATTGCTGTGTGCAATTTTGCTGCTGTGTTCGCTGACAAATACATAGCCATTCCACAACAGTAGTGAAGTGCTTTGAGACATCCTTTTAACATGGAAGGCACTATACTAAGTGCAAGAGTTATTATTATTATATTCGCAAAGGTGTCCTCATCACACTCTGCTTATTATTACATTGTGACCAACAGTAAAGCAGCTTCCTGGTGTCAGGGAAGCTACAGGGCAATGTCTGAGAATGGGAGATGGAAAGGAGTGGTGTCAATCATGCCATTATAAGTGGGTTTCACACTTTCATTCACTATAGAGTGTAATTTGCAGCCTTTCATGAATGCATTTGATGTGAAAGTTAATGCACCAAAGGACTTCAACTTTCACCCCTGCATATACAAGCTGTGACTTTAGCTCCTACAGAGTTCTCACTCCCAGTGAGAATGGAGCAAGTTAATTAGAAAATAAGATTTTCACTCAAAAGCCGTCAATCCTGGATGGTAGTTGAGGGAGACTGTATTCTCCAAGTGTGCTAGTTAGATCAACAGGATCTGTACCACGCCATAACCATACATTCCATATCCACATCTGGGTTCAGATACAGAGGTAAAGTTGGACTGTGATGGCCAAAACAATGTATTTGCACACAGATAGTCACTACACTTTATAGTAAAATCTTGTGAAGTGCTTTGAAGTGTCTTCCTAACATAAAAGTTGCTATATATAAGATATAAAGATTATTATTGTATACGTTCAATGTAACCAGACTCATGATTTTATTTGAAGCACATGATCTTATCTGGTAATATACATGATGTTGGCTTCAAAGAAGTGGCTAGTGTGCAATATGGGCCAGTATGAAACCACTCTGCTGCTCCTTTCAATAAGAACAGGTCACAATAGTCCACCTTATTCTATTTGGCCAAAGTATAAAGTCAGGAATCCGAGAACAGGGGAACCAAAGTCACCTGTAGACTGTGTTTAACAGCTCATTTAATTATTGAGGCTAAAAGATATAGAGTTTCGCATTCATTCAATAAACATCATTACAATAAGCAAGGTTACAATAGGCAATATTGTACTATAAGCAACAAGACAAGCCTTGTTTGTTATGCTGAGGTGCTGTCACAAGTCATCCTATGAAATGTAATTTCAGAACAACTGGAACATGTCCAGAGTCTGCTGGATCTGAGAGAACTGCATTCCAAAGAGCATCTAGTGTCATCCCTATTGCTGAAACAATCTCTATATGTCACAAATGTCTTCTTCATTCAAAGAAACATGTTGCATTTGAAGGCTTCATAAAAAAAAGATGTTGGGGCTTACATTTGTTACTGTATATAATGTTATGGAAAGGAAAATGTCACTTTCAGCCACCATCAAGTGTACAGCAATAGTGTCAAGAGCTTCCTGGCATTTCACGTGAAACACATTCTCAATGTTATAGTCATGGTGCAGAAGCAGTCCTCCCTATACAGCTATTCTTTTATTGAAAGGTTGTTAATGGATCCTGTGTCCTTTATTATTGATGCTCACAGGCAGCTTCGGGGGCAAACGACACCTACAGAATGAAATAAACTAAGCAGCTATTGCAATGTAATCAGGCAAAGCAAAACATCAGACTTACTAGGTGCCTCATCTCCTGTCAATGCATCTAACTCTCAGGCTTGAGTGAGCCACCCATTTCATAAAAAATCACACCTTCCACTTCACTGTCAAGGATCCCTCTTGAGCTAGGGCACTGGCAGCAGTGGAGCTGTGCTTTTACTAATAGCAAGTAAAAGAGCCAAGTATTTTCAGAGTAAAAGGGAATGGGAGAAAATTGGAGAGAACATTAAATCAAACAATTAAATCAATGTGGCGGTGTTATTTTGTGTCAGCCTGGCTCAATTGGCAGGCCTTTCACCTCTGTGTCAAAAGGTTGGTCGGCAGCCAATTGCGCACAACAGTGTTCCATTTCACAACTTTCAATTCAAAATCTAAGCAGATAGTCCAGTGTAGTGGTGGGAATGTGCTGCATTATCAGAGTTGCCATCCTTCAGATGAGATGTTAAATTGAGATGTTAAACGTTATATTATTCAAAAAGAGAAAGGAATGTCTCCTGGTGTCCCGGTCAATAATCCGCGTCCATTCCCCAAAAAATGGTTATTCACTTGATGATTGTTTGTAGGATATTGCCGTGCACAAATTGGTTGAGCTGAGTTTGCCTACCAATACACACACAGTCACTAAACTCTACAGTAAATCCTGTGAGATGCTTTGAGGCAATGTGATAAAACATAAAGTTCACTGCAAGGATTGTCAGTTTAATAAATATTGTGAATGTCGGTGCATCAGCCAGTTAGTAAAGATTGCCTTCTCTTTCAGATCATCTGTCTGCAGGACTTTTTTGGGGACGATGATGTCTTTGTTGCTTGCGGCCCAGAGAAATATCGTTATGCACAGGATGACTTTGTGCTGGACAACAATGGTGAGGCTCTGTGACTCATTCTATAGCAGAATCTTATAGCTGCTCTCTTGTACAAAGAAACACTAACAAAGACGAAAACATTTTCCATTTGGTTGCATTTGAAGGGTCATTAATTGTCTTTTTAACTGTAATGAAATTGCCTGGTTTATTATGAAGCCCTGCTAAGCTCTGAGAATGATTTTGTAGAAAATGTCTGATTGACTCTCACCATTTTATCTTTATTGACCCAAATGATATTGTAACTCTATTTTAGAACTGTGGAATTTAATTAATTTGTGTCTCTCCCGAATAGACACAATTGCCACTGTTTGAATAGTTTATTTAGATTGGATCTGCAGAGTTTGTGGCATCTGTTAAACATTACTCTAAAAAGCCCCATCACTGAGTAGCCAGCATAGTTAGCAATGGTAATTAGAGAAAGGCTGTTCAACGATGATCTTAAAAGGGATTAATATAGGGGCGAATTCTGAAGAGGCTCTTTATGACAGACACAGGTCAATGGGCCTAACGTTACAAGTGTTTATTTTTGTCATCAAGTCAGAGCGGTTTGCCCTGTAGCTATGCAAATTTTTACTTAAAATTATTTCCCATTTTACTCAGTGTCTGCTTGGGCTTCTGAGAATAAACAGAAGCCAGCAGACGTTGAGAAACTAAATTTAAAGCAGAAAATCCACGGCAGGTCAATCAGCATCTGAAAGCGAGAGATGGCTTCCAATGATCTGTTTGATAACTCTTTCAGTTCAAACAATACCTGTGGTGTGGGTGTGTACCCACTGCATTATTCAGTATAAACAATGTGGTGCTGACTGTTCATATTAGGCTAATGCTGGGTCTCCTGCTGCTACAGCTGATGGTTTTTCTGTGCAATGCATCAATTGAGTTTCAAAGGGTTGCATTAAACGGCTGACTCCTCTTCTGAGGGAGCAAAAGATAGACGTGCAGCACTCATCATTGCTACAGTTCAAATGCTCTAAGACGCTTTGGCTGAATTGTTTTAATGATGTCCAGCGACACATGATAAAGTGCAGCAGGGAAGACCTTCCAATGAGGAATTTGTTCTGCAAAAGGCTGAGTACAAACCAATAATATTTAATAGGTTCGTTCAATAAGATCATTTTTTCTCAGCTGATCTAGTCACATATCAGATCTAATTAATACCTACCATCAACATCAGTGATCCGTAACGACAGGCTTGCGATGCTGTTTTCACAGCATAATAATGTGATGCTTTAAATAAAGCATTGTGCCATTATAATCATCAGCAGTCCACCTGGAGAGATTCCACCAGGTTTCAATCAGCTTATGCAACATAATACAATTTGCATTTACATAGCACCTTTCACATTGGGAGAATGGGGAGGGGAAACATGACTTAAAGCACAAAGAAATATATTGAGATGCACTGTGAACAAGGGGAGGGAGGCAGTCAGTCAGTCAGTCAGTCATCAAACAAACAAACAAAGGGACTCCAGGATAGAGTTCCACTGAGCAGGATGGCTAAAAGTGCATTCTCCGATGGTGGGGTGGATGAGTCAAGAAGCAGACCAGTGTTCACTGAGCAAAGGGAGTGGCCAGATTGGTAGGGTTGAAGATCATCAGGGAGGTTTGTTGGAGCAAAAGAGGAATTTGAATGTGAGAACACGGATGTTGAATTTTAAATCAAGATTCAATATTAAGACTCCTCTTTGACGATCCCATCGGTCACCCCAAATCCCTTCCATTCCCTCCACTCTCCCCGATCCCAACTCCAGCACATGTCTGAAACACTTGACTGTCCAGCACCTTGGAATATCCTCTCGATATGAAAGGAGGTATACAAATGTAATGTTGTTGTTGTAAGACAGAATTTAAGAATCTGCCAAAAACTGAATTGTTTTGAAATGCTAGGAAAATAATATCCAAATATTATAGTATTTTATTGACTAATATGTGGAGACCTGAATGGAATTGGCTCCCATGCTTCTCAATTCAAAAAAAATCTTGCGTGAAAGTTAAATTAATTTGTAAGATTGATTTCAATTTGCCAGCTAACATTCTTTTTCTCGTTGCAAAAATGAACGGTAACAAAACAGTTCTGATCTTATGAACTGCAGTGATGTTACTAATCCACACACGGTGGTATAATACAGTCCAAAGTCCTGAAAGATGCACAAGGTTCTCTAACTAGCACAATCAAGTCAGTCTGGTTTAGACAGTAACCTCTGGGTTGGAAGGTTTTGGGATTAACATCACTTTGAGCTCCTAGTGCAGACTGGGGGAGATCAATTGGTCATTCACTTCGTGGTTGTTTGTTTTTGCAAAATGGTTGGCCAAGTGGTCTACAAGTACATAGTCACTACACTTGCCTGTGAGATGTTTTAATGTTCCAGGTGGAATATTTAATGGAAGGATTATTATGACGATTATTAGGATTATTCTCTGTGGTTTCAGAGTGCCGTGTGATGAAATCATCCTACACGCGTTCTGCTTCTACATCGAGGAATTCAGGATCAAAGAGCCCTGGGCCTTCACGGCGAAGCAAGTCTCCTGCATCAGGTACAGATTAACAAATAGAGGCTAAAGAAACACACAACAGAAAAGTGAAGGGTCCCTTCTAGCTACTTGTCAATACTCTGTGTGTATGTGAACAAGCCTCAGGGAGAGACCATGCCCCTCTGTGTCTTTTCTAACACTCTTCTCTTCCTCGTGTATTACTCTGACTTCTCTTTGTGTCTCAGAGTTTAATCCTTACTCTTCACCTCCTGTTCATGTTACTGTCTCAAATACTTCTGAAAGGATTTCAAAGCATCTATACAGATGTTATCAGCCGAACAACTTGTTTACGCACCTTGGCATCCACATGAACAATTCAGGGTCGGTAATACTGTACATCTTTTTTGTCTGGTTTGATTGAAGGTGTTTTGCCTTTGAGACCATGGTAGCTCACACATCAAAGGACTGGCTACATCCCTCATGCAAGTGAGATACATTCAATCGCACATTCAATCTCCCTTTGCCAGTACACCACTATATATTCTTCCATTCTGCACTTTCGCCTATATATAGTCCAAAATATAGTCAATTCATTTTACATTCAGTTCACCTTTACAGGTGCTATATCAAATGCAAGGATTATTCATAGAAAAATGTCACTGATGTATGAAGAGTAAATAGCCCATCCTGTAGGTCTTTGAACAGAAACCAAAGCTCAGTTTGTTTTGTACATACACATACAGACTGACTATCATGAAGTATTTTGTTTCATGCCTGTTTCTCCGAATGACTTAGCTCCAATTCAGAAAATAGTGGCTTCCAAAACCACAAATATTCTGAGCTAAGACATGAACTGCCCTCTGTGTGAATATATATCTGTAAATTATCTATGTGTTTTTTTCTTTTCCGTATAGTCTCCTTGTGGCTTGGTTAAATGTTGACTCTCACTGCAGTTATTTATGTTTTAACTGTAACCATTGTTGTAACCCTTCCTTATGTTTGGACTTGATATTCTGTTCTATTTACAACTGTGTGGTAACATCTCTCCTTAATGTTTTCTCCTTCTACTTGTGTGTTAACTGAATGAGTGCAGTTAAAAGAGGAGGTTACTATTCCACAGCTTATTCTCCAGTCAAATCTCCAGGTGAGCCCCACTTTTCATACAATCCCATCTGACATTTGGTTGAGGTTGATCAGGCGAGTCCTTCTGAACTAAAACCATTTGCAAACGGGGCCACATTTCCCCTTGGTTCAAAAGCTAGTGTGTGGCTCACAAGCAGGGAGAGGGTGGTTGGGCTCTCATCAAACATCCAATTTTTCATCTGCTGCAACAGGCAGAGATACCATTGTGCATCAGCCCAAATGTAATATTTTTAGCAGTTAGTATTTCTACAAAATACAGTTATTATACATTAGAGTAATAGCTTTATGACGGTCGCCTAACATGAAAAGCGTTACTTAAAATGCAATGATTATTATTATAAATTGCCTTTATACGTGGAAAGCAATTTGCAGTATGAAATAATTGGTGAAATATCTATATACATACTACAAATCCAGCCAATTGCAAATTCCATATTGGCAAAATGTAGAGTCACTACACTTCACAGTAAATCTTGTGATGCTCCCTTGAGACATTTTAGTGATATACTAAGGCAAATCAAATGTAAGATTTGTTATTGTTAGAATTTACAAGGAGTGAAAATTCTAACTTGTAATTGAAAAATGCAGGCGTTTGATGTCCAAGGTGAGTATGATTATAAGGTGGATAGGGAGGAGGTGGCTGAAGGAGCAGATAACCATATGGGTTGTTAAATCAATTTTTAAATCAAAGAGAGAGTGAGTGAGGCAGAAGGATTTGGCTCTGAGCTATTATAGGAGACTTCTTTTTAAGGAGATCATGAGGAGGTGAAAGTTTGTTGTGGGTTATGAGGACTGTTCATGGATTAGATGCTCGGTCCTCCCCTCATTCTTAACCTTTCAAAATCTGATTTGCATTGGTTCTCTATCGCATACCAAACTTCCAGATCACACGGAGAGGTCTAAAATGCAGGGTTTGGAAAGGACTGGTAAATAACCAATGCTACTGGTAATTGGATGTGTATCAGTACCGACCTGCAGGATTGGTGCCACGACACATCTTTCCTGTCTTAAAGCTGAAGGCAAACCCGCGCCTGACCCGTTTCCACATTGCTTAACCCAGGATATTTTGTTCTTGGAGTCCCAGTAGTGGCATCAAAACTTATACAAGTTCTCAAGCAATTCCTCTATCATAAATATCTGACTATCTGTTGATCTATAATGCCCAGTTTTGTGTCTCATTAACCGATTCAAAAACAGGATAGAACATGCTGCCTTTCAACATTCTGCTGTCGAGCTCTAAAACATATTATCCAGTGACTCACCTATTTCCTATCACATATTCTTGAAGATCCATCATTGATGTTTTTCACAGCTCATGCTCTGATGATAGCTTCTTGTGTTAAAAGTAATTCCCAAGCCAAAATGACTGGATGTGGAATTTGACCGCAGTGTTTATTTTCAAACTGATGGAAAAAAACAATCTGTTTAACACATCCGCCGTCTCTCAAGAAGCAGGCTGATTTCACTACAGCAGAAAAATGTGAGAGAAGATTGACATAATTCAATTGCTTTTAGAAATTAGCCAAGTATTTGAAAAGCACAGAGAGTGTATGGGGAAAGGGCAAGGGACTGGGACTAAATGGATAACTCTTCCATTCTGCTGGCATAGGCACGATCGGCAGATTGGCGTCCTTTACTGTAAAACTCCATGGTTTCATTATCTTTTTGAGCTCTCACAGCACTCCCAAGATGGACTATATCCTCATGCGATTCAGGCTACACTCTTCCTACGCAATGACACTCATTAATCTTCTAGAAACGCACCACTGTATTGTCAGAAAACACCATTAATCATTTGGTTTATTTTCTCCTGAAAGTCTCTCAGCTCCCTGAGAATAGTCCTTTAATCAGGGAGTGAGTTCGAACTGAGCCTTCTGGACCTTTCCGACTCTGAACATTTGCTTCTTATGAGAGATAATAATTCTTGCAAAGTTAAAATGCTAAATACAAAAAATTAGATTACACACATCCATTCATGCCAGCACTCTGTATCACACCATGGTACAATGAATTGATTAAGGGAGATTATATGGATTCTAATATGCACAGATCACTAACAATAGTGCTGGGATTTCTCAGCTGGTTATTTTCACTAAATTGCCTTCTTTGCCTCCACGACCTAGTAAATATTAGTGCAAGAGCAATAAGTATTGTACTCACTGCTTCATACAGTAATTTAACACATAAAGGTTTCTACAGTGACTTTTAAATGAGGAGGTTTTCATGGGATTAGATAGCTTGATTTAGACTCTGAAATATTTGTTGTCCTCCCAGTGGACACCAGCTGTTTAGGCATCTCCAAAAGAAAGATTGGCACACCCAACTGCACACTGACATAGACCATGTACAGTAGGATTCAATTGGTCTTAGCAAAAGTGTAATAGAGCCTGGTTCTCCAATCATCTGTTTTTTGAGGTTCAACTGGGTGTCTGACACATATAGAGACTAGGGAACGGCGATATGGGATTTTTCCGGATATGGATATATCGGTTTGCTCATACCTGCTTAAACCGATCTATCGAGTTTTTATACTGCGCATGCGCGTGCATTCGAAGTGCGCGTGCATTGATGGCGCGCACGCATTTACGGTGTGCGCTCAGTCGCGGTGCGCGCGCATTGACGGTGCGTCTGCACTGACGATGCGCGCGCAGTCGCGGTGCACGCACATTTCGAAATGCGTGCTCTAGGTCCAGAAAGTTTGTAATGTTGGTGTCAAGGTCTGTTGAATTATACGATGTTGTTTGCTCCCTACCTCCCCCTCTCCTTCTCTCCCTCCTCTCCTCCCTGTCTCCTCTCCCTCCTTTCCCCCTCTCCTTCTCTCCCTCCCTCCCTCCCCTCTCTCCTTCTCTCCCTCCCTCCCTCCCTCCCCTCTCTCCTTCTCTCCCTCCCCTCTCTCCTTCTGTCCCTCCCTCCCCTCTCTCCTTCTCTCCCTCCTTTCCCCTCGCTCCTTCTCTCCCTCCTTTCCCCCTCTCCCCCTCTCCTTCTCTCCCTCCCTCTCCTCTCTTCCTCTCTCCTTCTCTCCCAACTTTCCCCCTCTCCCTCCCTCCCCTCTCTCCTTCTCTCCCTCCTTTCCCCTCGCTCCTTCTCTCCCTCCTTTCCCCCTCTCCTTCTCTCCCTCCCTCTCCTCTCTTCCTCTCTCCTTCTCTCCCAACTTTCCCCCTCTCCCTCCCTCCCCTCTCTCCTTCTCTCCCTCCTTTCCCCTCGCTCCTTCTCTCCCTCCTTTCCCCCCCTCCTTCTCTCCCTCCCTCCCTCTCCTCTCTTCCTCTCTCCTTCTCTCCCAACTTTCCCCCTCTCCTTCTCTCCCTCCCTCCCTCGCCTCTCTCCTTCTCTCCCTCCTTTCCCCTCGCTCCTTTTCTCCCTCCTTTCCCCCTCTCATTCTCTCCCTCCCTCTCCTCTCTTCCTCTCTCCTTCTCTCCCAACTTTCCCCCTCTCCTTCTCTCCCTCCATCTCTAAACACAAAATAGAACACACACACACCAAAAACAAAATCTAGTGATTTATTCTCTTCCATTTCTTGCTTGAAAGTAGCATGTAATGTCCACGTGTAAATGAGATCTATTACAATAGAAAAGAGAGAGACAGACAGTCTGACTGTCAGAGTTAGAAGCCAGATTATCACTGCTTCTATGTGTCTGTCTTATCACTGCTTCTATGTGTCTGTCTTATCACTGCTTCTATGTGTGTGTCTGACTAGACACACACATAGAAGCAGTGATAATCTGGCTTCTAACTCTCTCACACACAAAAATAACACTTACAGCCACAAAATGCCACTTATTTTTATGTAGTCTGAAGTCTGAATTAATGTCCTTCGCCATTGGCAAGCTCTCCTTTGCTATGCAAAAAGTGACAGCGTTCGTGATACTTTGCCACTTTTTGTCCCCTCTCTGGTACAATGTTCTCCTCTTAAATAAAGCAGGAATTATTTGAGCTGCACTGGCCCCACTACCTGTCGCTTTCTCCGAAGCGCTGGTTCGACTTCCTGCTGTTGTCGACAATGATTTCGCTCTGAGGGCAGCGTGCTGGGCGGGGTGGTGCTGCTTAATGTGATGTCGCAGGTTGCTCGTGCTCGAATCAGATGTCTTAACCAAGACCTTGCAAACTGTACATCTATACACACCATTACTGACTGCATTGTTTTCAAAGTGTCCCATACGGGGCTTCTTTTCCCCATGATGAGAAAGGTAAATTTTCAAACTACAATTTTCAGCGATGCGACTTTGTTAAGACGCCACGACTCACGTCAAGTATACACAGTAAAGTGTGCGTGCGCATCGGATGTGCGCGCCCGTTAATTGTGCGCGCGCACCGAATGTACGCGCATTCCATGCTCTAGATCTAGGAGGTTACAATGCCGGCGACAAGGTAAGCTGGAAAAGATCGCATTACACTGATAATACCAACAATATTGATATATTGCCAGGAACGATATTAAAAATATATCGATGTATATTTTTTAAATCGAATCTCTCGATATAACAGTTTTTTTAGAATCACCATATCGGCATACCGATCTGAAAATCATATCGGGTTTCATCGAAAAACCGATTAATCGCCGTTACCTAGTAGAGACCCATCACTATTCTTAAGAGTAAAGAGTAATTCTCACAACTAAAGACCTTTCTCTTTCGACCATGCCTTTGGTCACCTTTCTACCCCCACCCCTGGCTCAGTCCCGGGATCCGCTATTGTGAAGCGCTCTGAGACGCCGTCCAGCATGGAGGGCACTATATAAATCAAAGTTGTTGTTGTTGTTGTAAGAGTATCCAAACCAAACTGAGAATTCCAGGCATCCCATCTACACGTGGAAATATCAGTGTTTGGAGTAGAATGTGCCGTCTCCCCCTCCCAATTGGAAGCATCCTGCTACCCAATACTAGAAAACATTCGCTGCTGATTGGCAAGAGCCAATGCTCATACCAGAGTGGAAGTTGGGATACTGCTGTAGAATAGCCAGCTAAAACCATGCAGCTTGCCATTGAAAGCACTGCCTGGCAAGCTTTCCCGCTGCTTATCCAGCTATGACCACCCTACCCATGAGGGTTTTGACTTGCAGGGTTAACAGGAGCTGAGCGGGAAGAATCTAGAAGTCAATCTATTTACTGAAGCAGGTTGCTAGGAAGAACTTTGAAGCCAGGACACTGGGCTTGTTTTAAAACATATTATGGAAAACAATAAGGTAGGTATTCTGGAAGAATGCTCTCAGATGGACTGAAAGGACTTCATTTAAACCAATTTTATGATCTTGTGACTAAGCTCTAGCGATACGCTGCTTGGACAACATTCATCAACAGTGTGATAATTATCACTAGCTTCAATTAACACATCAGACACTGCAAATTCCACGTGACAGTGTTGCTTTCAGTTGATAGACTTTAAATTAAATCTGGATAGGGATAGCGTAAAATCTGTGGGGAGGGGGAGAAAATTGGGGAATAGCGTGAAACTGATTGAATTGTATGTTTCTGATTAGGAATAAGGCTATGGTGGTTATTGGAATCTGGGAATGTGAAGTCACCACATTGCAAATGGTATCAGCTTCATCAATAGATGTCCTGATGGTGTGTGGTAGAATGTGTTTCTTTACACATCACTGTTAAACTAATATTTTCCTGTGTGCAGTTAATGGAACTCCAAGCAGCCAGTTGTCTACACCCAAATCCACCAAGTCGTCCAGCTCCTCCCCAACCAGTCCTGGCAGCTTTCAAGCTCACAAGGTAAATTTGTTTTTCGCAAATGGATCCAATTATATTTTTGGCACTTGTACCAAACTTTCCCACCTCTCCCAATGAGTGTTGTATGCTTCAGTTTTCTATTAGATACTATATGAATTATGGTAGCATTTTTAAATATACTACTATATTAAGAAAATCATTTCACCCACAAAATAGTCAATCACTTTCTGTAGCCAATGAAGCGCTTTGAGATGTCTCAACAATGTGATACGGTGCAATATTAAATGCAAGATTATTATTTTTAAATTTGCTTTTCATTGGACTTCCATTTTTCCCCTTAGATTTATGGCTGCAGCACATCCTCGAAATATTCTTTTAATACACATCAATTTTCCTTCATTGACCCCATGCATTGGGCTGTGCATATACTATTATACTATTGGGCTGTGCATATACTACTATACTCTTGATCTACATTTGCTAAATTCCAATCCATATCATATGCACCACTTGCCTTATTGATCCTCACATCGCTGTGAATTTGAGAGGGAGTACTTATTTGTAGTACTCATTTTACAGCAAAAACATTTTCTCACAGTTGCCTTGAAATTAATAATAATAATAGTTCAATTTTTATATGCGTTTTACATTGGGAGGATGTCCCAAAGCGTGTATGGCATTTAGTGTAAAGTGGAATGACTGTGTTGGTCAGTGGTTCCCAACCTCGGGTCCCGACTCAAATCAGGGTCGCAGGGGTCCTCAGTTGGGTCGCGAAGGGTCATCAGAATTTTTTTAAAATGTTCAAAATGCTTTTTTAATGCTAAAAAAAAGTGCCCTAGGCGACACCACAGACCAATTTGTACGAATTGTGCTGAGTCCGAAAAGAGACAGAGATAACGTTTTGGCTGAGCTTTGCTTCAGTTGCGATATTGCCCCCTAGAGGTGGGAGGACCAATTAGAGGCTAATTTGGGTCGCAGCAAAAACAATTGGGTCATGAGGACTTGTTAGTGGCTAATTTGGGTCGCAGCTAACATAAGGTTGGGAACCACTGGTGTAGGTGAACATGGCAGCCTAATTGCACATGTCAATATCCCACAAACAAACATGGAGTGTGTGACTAATTTTATTGGGAATATTGTTGGCCAAGACTCCTGGAGAAACTCCCTTCTCTTTTCAAGAAATGCCATGGGATCTTTAATTCTCCATTTCACCTGAACAGGCAGACGGGACTTTGGTTTAACATCTCATCCATATTTAATGTGGGGCTTGAACCCAGGGCCTTTTGACTCGGAGGCGAGAGTGCCATCACTGAGCCAGACTGATACTTGTTGGCATATTCAAGATTTGTCTCTTTCTGACACCATGTTATGATTCCACTGAGAATTAATAAGTAAACTGAACTGTAAATGTATTCATGGTTGCTTAATTCTGGTTCATCCAAATACGCTACCTACAATACACCTCCTAACACCTTCACCCAACCTCAGTCAGCAGTCATGCCTTTATACTCTGATCCAGTTCATTCCCATCAAGTGATTAATATATGGCCTCAATAAACCTAACACTGCTATCTGCTGATGTCAGCCAGGCCCCTCCTTCACCGAACAAGTAGAGATCTTCACAATGGTGAAACCAGCATTACCTTAAATGTGGTCCATTGTGTTATAATATTATCTAGTGCAGTATTACAATTGTTAAGTTTTAATTAGGTATCTTTTCAAAAAAAACATTGTTTTCCACAACAGTATTAACTGATTTGCCTACAAAATGCAGTCATTCCAATTTACAGTAAATCCTGTGATGCACTTTGAGATATCCTCCTGATGTGAAAAGTACAGTATCAAATGCAAGGATTACTATGTATAATTTTCTATCACTTTAGTTTGTAAAGAGTTAACAAATCAAAAAGTGCTCAAAAAACAAATTTTTCAAAATATTATTGAAGATACAACAACTTAGTCGAACTTATTATAGATTGTGCTGTTGCTTCTGAAAGTAATGTTCCAGTGACCAAAAACAATTATCATTGAACTGTAATCCTTAAACATGACCGCACAGAAAATGGCAAACATGGTATTGATTTGGGATGTCAGTTTTGGCTCCTGCTATAAACAAGACATTGTCTTATTTCTGGTGTTTGCCCTGTGTCCATATAGTTCTGGATTTGCACGCTAGGTTTAGTTTTATGTAAAATGATAAAATTGATGGTACTATAAAAATACTCAACTGGTATGCTTAATATTGCATATGACAAGTGCTGTGAAATAAGACCATCCATCATTCAGTCAATAGTCAATATCTTTACCTGTGGGAGGGAAGGTTGAGTCTGAACAACATCTGAGGACCTGAGATAGTATTAACACCTCACTGTCTGACAAGTGGCTTAGACTCTATGACGGGAAGGGAGGATGGAAATATGATTATATGCAGTGTGAGAAATTTCACACACATACTGCATTCTTACTCCATATTAGGAACATAGGAATAATAATAATACTAATAATCCTTGCATTTGATATAGTGCTTTTCACATCTTATCGACGTCACAAAGCGCTTCACAGAATATACTGTAAAGTGAATTGACTGTATATATTTGTGGGCAAATCGCGGCAGCCAATTGCGCACAGCAGTGTCCAACAAACAGTCGTTGATTGAAATGACCAATTTTATTTTTGTGTTTTTTTTTGAGGGATTATTATTAGGCGTATGGAGTAAGGAAACTAGGAGTGAGGAATAGGAGTATGCCATTCAGCTCATTAAGCCAGTCTCACCACTTTCAAAGATCATGGCTGAATGTAACTCAATTCCACTTCCCTACCCTCTCTTCATATCCCTTGATAGCTCTGTCTGTCAAACATATATTGATTTGCTTTTAAATTCTTCAGCCACACCCTCCAACTCTCTGCCCTCCCTCATCCCAATCCTGCCCCCACCTCCCACATCTCCCTCATGCCCGGGACCTGACCCCTGACTGTTCAGCACCTTGGGATGTCCTCCTGACGTCAAAGGCACTCTACAAATGTAATTTTGTTGTTGTTGTTCAACTGACTCTGCCTGCAGTACTTTCTCAGGGAGTGAATTACACACTCCCACCACCCACCGCATGAAAAATTACTTCCTTATTTCACTTCTGAGGTTTAACCTCAACTTTAAGCATGTGGCCACAAGGCTTCAATTCTCCCCCCAGAGGAACACCATTCAGCCTGTCACATTTCTTTATAATTTTATACACCTCAACCAGATCACCCCTCTAGCTCCTGAACTCAAGAGAATATACAGCATGTTTTTCCATCATTTCCTCATAATTTAGGCATTTGACATTTGTAATAATTCTAGTAAATCTATACTGCACACGCTAAGGCCTATATATCCTTCCTAAGGTTTGGTACCCACAATGCTGCAAATGGGCCTAGCCAATGTTGTTTTACAGCAGTAACATTATTTCCTGACTCTTGTATTCCAGTCCCCTTGTGATAAATGCTAACAATGCAATATCCTTTTTTTTGATAACCTTCGGCACTACTTTTTATAGATTTGTGAACCTGAATACCTAGATTTGTTTCCTCACTAAAAGCAGACTCGACATTCTTAAATCCCAATCAATTACCTCACACTTTGCCACATTCAACTGCTCTTGCCATTAGTAGATGATTCATGGAGTCCTGGAGCTCTGTGGTTGGAGCACTCGTCCAACAAGTGAAAGAGCTGGGTTTGATTCCCGGCAAGGCAAAATCGTAGGCACGTTTCCTTACTCCATACGCCTGATAATAATCCTGCAAGAAAAAAAATTGATCGCTTCAATCCTCGACTGTTTATGGGGCATTGCTGTGCACAAATGGCTGTCTTGTTTCACCCACAAAATATACAGTCAATTCACTTTACAGTAAAGTGTGCTGTGAAGCACTTTGAGATGACTAGAAGATGTGAAAAGGCACTATATCAAATGCAAGGATTATTATTATTACTATGATTGAACCATAACTCTCTTTGATTGGAAGCAATCATTGTTGAACAGAAAGAAATCCGTGAATCAGGTAAATGACTGCAGCTCAGTAGTTACATCACAGTCTGTCAAATAAAAGGTCCTAGTGTATGTTACAACCTAGAATCATGGAAACTGTAGCACAGGTTGATACATTTTTGGAGCCATCTATTTTAAAGGCTCTGCTCTTCCCTATGATATTGTTCTGCTTCAAATAATTGTCTAATTCGCTTTTAAATGTTGTTCTGATTTGTAGTTTAATGATCTGTGCCCCTTGGTGTGAAAACTACTGGAAAGCTAGATGCAACCAGAGTTAGAAGATCTTGTTTTATTGGGACCATCTTCATACTACATAACAGTAGCTGGAAAAACATGTAAGGAGAGTTTTGTTAGCTGTCCTCCTTCCCTATAGACAGTGAACAGTATGCTTTATCATTGGCACCACCCAACGTATTGACATTATGCAAGACTTCTCTGAATTACCCAACCTCTAGGTATTTGAGAGAAACCTCTAGGAAATGAATCTAACCTATAGCCTATACACTTCATCTGTCACCAGTTGCTCTCCACACACGGACCTAGTAGTTGCAGTGTCCCTTGGAGTGAGTATGTGATTGTCTCAAGTCAGTTATTCTTACAGTCTTCAATCTGGTTGCATCCAGTTCCTTTTATTAAAAACAAGTCAATCAACTCTCTATTAATTGCTTTTGCTGGGAGTCTGTTCCACATTACCTCCGGCGCTGAAAATCTGCCAGCCCATGTTACTGTAACCAATCTGTGCGGGGGGTTGGGGAAGCAGAATTCTTCTAATCTATAGTCTTGCTTCAGGCTTGTTATATTAACATTCGTGTCCTCTAGTTAAATATTTTGTTGTTCAGGTGTTTTGTCAGAATAATAAAGGGGTGGGGGATCTCTTGTTGCAGTTACAATTCAGGTTTGTTTTAATGTACCAAAGGATTGCTATTATCTCTGCTGTTTTCAAGGCTAAAGGCTGGACAAACAATATAGCTGACTAGTATGACAGTAACTTAGGAAGAGGACGAAACCACTGAACCTTTTCTGATCTGATCTGATTGTTGTGTTGTGCCTTTTCGCATTATCAGACTACCATTAAATAAATACCTTGAATAGGTGCTAAGGCGTTCAAACAACACAGCATCACAGATTATTTAATGGGTGGATGTCCTTACTAGAATGTTATCAGGCTGTGTAATAATTATAAGAACTCATATGATTGTCCGAGAAACAGAAGTTACATGGCCAGATTGCTGATGAGGGAGGAGGAGGAAGGGAAGAGAGAAAGTAGTGAATCTCCCATGATCTGCTGAAGCACAGCTCCAAGACTGGTTACCTGAGCAACCACTGCACCATCCTAACCTTCCTCAGTTAAAGGGAACAGATAAAGAACTGAACTGAGGAATCACAATGCAATACAAGCACTTTAGAGAACTTACTAAAAAACAGAGTAAAGTCCAGTGGCTGTGAATTTTATAGGGCTGCGTAACAGCCGTTTTGCGCACAGCAATGGCCCACCTAAAGTCAATACAGCCAGTGACCAAATAATTACTGATATTTGTTTCTAAATGATTGATTGAAACCTTAAGGATACCTTCCAAGCCTCTGCTAATGATCCTGCCATTTTCTGTATATTTTTTGCTTCACCCATTCTTGTTATCCTGATAGAGAGAATTTCCGAAGGTGAACCACAGACTGACACGCTTGACATTCCTGGCCTCATTTCAGTTCCTAGTAATGATATCAGTATTTTTTTATTCCCCTTTGCCCGAACAATTTTGGTCAATTTTCTCACCTGCTCTCTTCTACGGGAGGTTTTGGGACTCCTTTGTCTTTTTATGGGGTTACCAAATAGATTCCAAGCCTGAGCCTATCTTTCCTAACTTTCCTGCACATATACCTCCTTATCTCTCTGATCTCCTCCTACCCCACTCCATTGCTCACTCACTCTGCTCTGCTAACTTGGGCTTGTCGGAGGTGCAGTGCTTCGGATGACAAGTTAAACCAAAGTCCCGTCTGCTGTCTAGATGGACAGGAAAGATTTGGAATCACCCAAATAAAACTGTCACACTCTATTGTGGGACATTGATGTGAACAATTGGTTGTCGTATTTGCCCAGAAAATATACACAGTGACACCACTTTATAGTAAAGCCTTTGAGATGTGAGAATGGGTGATGCATTCAATACTTTAGGTACTTTTCAGTTTTCTCAAGACCAGTTGTCTTTATTGCTGCTCATGTCTGGCTCCGATTTCCATTCAGCCATCGACTGTGAAATAAGGGTTGCGATGCTGTCAGTGTCTCTGCATGATAGATTTTAATTATCACGTTAGTGTAAGAAATGCTAAAATCTTTAATTAAATGTGAGAATAAGGGAAAGGTTCAGACAAACAGCACATCAGCCATTCCTGACACATCTAATGAAACACTCCCCAAGTTCCCACATGGAGGTTTAAGGGTAGAAAGTTATTATCAAATCTAGATTTGAAATTATGGAGATGGATGAGTCTGGTGTTTCTAATTTTTCCGTAAACATTTTTCCCACAGCCCCCCTAGCAGAGGACATGCTGCCGCTTTTGTTGATTTCAAGCTGGGGTGGAAGCAAGCAGGCTTGATGAACTCCTGCTGAATTAATCATTATTTCAGTTGATGATATAGCGGCTAGAACATTGAAACATTTCAAAGTGATTCACAGGAAATTGCTGTCAAGTGTAATGAATGAATATCTGTAAGCAAACTTTAGCAGCTAATATGCACTCTGCAATGAGTTGAATGCCCACCCTCTGAAGCTCCTACCCTCACCCTCTTCATTCGCCCCACTCTGTCTATGTTCAAAATTTGCTTTAACAAACTACCAATTTAACCCACCATCACTTCCCACCTTGGAGTCCCTGTAAAGCACTAATATGTTAATCTGGTTGTTGTTATTGTTGTTGTTGAATGAGCTGAAGGATTGCTGGTCAGGCTGTTGGTCAGGCCACACCCAAAGTATTGCCTTTCCTGCAATGCAGCCCTGCCCCAAGTGTCAGCCCAGACCATGAGCACAAATCCTGACTTGGGGCTGAGACCCACAACCTTTAAGCCCAAACTATTGTTTCTGAAATGGCTCCTGCCATGGGCATTTGGTGCACATTTTTCAAGCTGTGCCAAGTTTCGTCAATTAAATAACTCCTCTGTTCATTTCTGTAATTTCCCCATGTTATTTGTCTATAAAAGCATATGATGGAAATCACTTGTGTTCACATGTGCCCTTTGAAAATAATGGATATACTGTGTATACATATATAATTATATATATAATATGCATAAGAAGCAAGCAGTCAGCAAAGCTGAAAGCCAATGTTCATCAAGCTAAGGCAGTGGTTCTCAACCTTTTACATCAATGTACCCCTTGTTAATTTTCAACATTATCATGTACCCACACCCAACCACATGCACACACATACCACCCCACTCATTCCACTTGCATTTTATGACCAAGCTTTTCTTATATAGTAAAACAAAATAACTAGCACATACAAAACGAGTGGAACAACAATTAAATATACAATTTGGAAGGCTATAAAATGCTAAATAAAATAGCTAAATAAATCAATGTGTACCCCCTGGAAGTAATTTTGTACCCCCTGGGGTACATGTACCCCTGGTTGAGAACCGCTGGGCTAAGGGACCTATTTATTATCTCATGTCTCAATGAACTACTGCAAGAATATGTGGAGTCCTGTGGCTCAGCGGTTAGAGCACTCGCCTTACAAGTGAGATACCGGGTTTAATTCCAAGCAGGGTGAAACCTTGAGCTAGTTTCCTTACGCCACACACCTAATATTAATCCTTCAAAAAAACAATGATAATTCGGTCATTTCAATCCACGACTATTTGTGGGACACCGCTGTGTGCAATTGGTTGCCGTGTTTCGCCCACAAATATACAATCAATTCACTTTACAGTATATTCTGTAAAACGCTTTGAGACGTCTAGAAGACAAGAAAAGTGCTATATCAAATGCAAGGATTATTATTATTATTTTTATGAATATCCATCTATATCATCTGCAAATAAAATTCTCAGTAAATTTCTACAGTGAAACATATTAAAGTGGAATGAGAGAAATTGCAGAAATGAAGTGCATGTTCTGATTCCCAAACTCCTGAGATGGAGCATAACCTTGTTGTTTTTTGGATTGGGATGTAAGGACATCAGGGGGGACCCACAAGGATTAAGGAAGTGTCTCTGTCTGACCACCAGTGGATTGTCCTTTAAAGGTACAGCTCAGTCAACCCCAAGTTAAAAAGGAACACTTTAGATGAAAGTGTTGCTACTTTTCAGATTGCTAGGATTGCAGTCTCTTTTGGATGCTGATTGGGCTTTAAAACAAACACTAAAGTAACCATTTCTTACCGAGATTTTGCCTTGTACCTATGATTGAAATTTAAACTCTCAGTGGGACTCTTATGCAAGTCTTGAAATGCAAGTCCTGGTCTGAACAGACACATCAGTTCAATTTCAACTTGTACACATTCACCTGCACTGTACATACCCCTATATTTGTAGATGTCGTGGAGCCAGGGCAAAGCCCTTCAGTCACAAGCTATGAGGTGACGGGTCACTGTGTGCCTCAGTACAACATTTTTTAAAACAAAAGATTGTTGTGTGTACCAGATTTAAATGCCAGGGAAATAAATGGGTTGTGGCAGTAAAAACAAAACTGGTGGTGTCTTCCTGTGTTGCAAGTCCTATAATGAGGATTCTGAGATTCTGAGATGCCGTCCGGCGTGGAGGGCGCTAAATAAATCGAAGTTGTTGTTGTTGTTCAATTAACAGTCCAATACACAACAGCATCAATTGTGTCACAATTTAACACCATGTCTCTTGGAATAGATGTTATAATGACAGAATCTATTCTGGCTCTTCGAACCAGAATTATACTTCTAGAAATTATAACGCAGAAGGAGGTTATTCAGATTATAAATCTTATACTGGTGATAGCCCCACCATTGGAACTCCATAGTTGAATGCCATGCTTTTCACCCCTTCCCTGTGACAGTGGCTGATACTGTATTGCACAGTGCATGTTGTTTGTTCCATTCCAACCCTGCTATTGTTCTCACAAAATTTACTGGTAACTCAATTGCAGTGTTTACCAAAAGCTTAAAAACGGATATAGCGGTAATGAGATTTAAAGCTCTTGTTATCAGGAGAGTGCCATAGAATTGAACTGTCCTCAAAGAGAAAGGTTGCAGGTCTTTCAAAAGCTGAGAGATGCAGAGAATCTGGGGATAAGCAGGTAACTGATCTCACTTGGTGGATCTAGTTACCAAGTTAACAAACCTTAAAGCAAGATTGGAGACTGGAAGTAATTTACTCAGTGAACAGTAATCCTGGGCAATCATTTGCCACCGAGAGTTGCGCAAACTATATTAATTAGTTAATTTGAGTAGTCGCTTGATCAAGGAGTAGGTTGTATTCTTGCAGTGAAAAGAAATTGAGCAGCACCAAACATGCTGTGATAGTGTACATTAATGTGACAGACATTTGGGGGTGTTCCATTTGTTTTACGTTCTTCAAGTTGAACCCTTTGAATACCCTCTGCTCTATAGCATTTCTCAAAAGAAGCATAACTGACAAAACCAGCTTCTGTATCTCACTGCTTCTTGAGTAACAGCAGTGTGAAGTATTACTGTGTTTATTTACAGCTGTCGTGGGGGCATAATTATGACCATAGGTTACTGTCAGATTCTTACATTTAAATCCAATTGAAGACTGATATTTTATTCCAGGTTTAGGTTGTTTTAGAAGTGGTGGAGAATTATTTGCAGGCTATAGGGGACACCAGCTGTAAAGAAGAAAATGTGTTGTTAACACGATAGTGCATGTCAGTGGATTGTTTACAGGCAGAGTATTGGGGTGCACCAACTCATTGATCATTCTTTTGCTGTTATAATTCCAACCACCAACAGATTGAATGCGGTTGATAATCCCAACCCACCCCTCTCCTCTGCACAGCTACATTTTGTCGATTGTAATGTCATCTGGCTCAGTTGGTAGCACTCTTGCCTCCCCATCAGAAGATAGTGGGTTCACGTCCCACTTGGGGTCTCGAAACTCAGTGTCTGTGTTGGTACTTTAATAGAGTGCTGAGAGATTGCTGTATTGTCATCTGTCCTTCAGATTAGAAATTAAACCAAGGTTGCTCCTGCCTTTCCAGGTGGACATTAAAGATCCCATGACTTTTAAAAAGAGAGTGGAGTTTCTTCCAGTGAACTTGGCCAACAATCCCCCAAATAAAATTGGTCATACACTTCATGGTTGTTTGTGGGACATTGATGTGTGTAACTTGGTTGCTGGTTTGCCTACAAAATAGCCATAGTCTTACCACTTTATAATAAATCCTATGAAGTGCAAAAATATGTAAGAAGGTGCATTCTGTTCTACAATCTCAAACCTATTGCTGCTCATTCACTGCCTCTCACATTCGGTTTACAGCTCATCATTGTTGCGATCACATCTCCAGCACCATTCCCTGCTGATTGTCTACTCTAATTAACAGGACTCTTTGAAGCTCTTTAACTATCTGATGCTTTGATGATTGTTAACTTCTAGGTTCCTTACCATGTAAATTTGTCCACCAATGTGAATGGGGTCCCTGAGCAAATCAACGGCCTCAGCCCAGAAGGTAAGGGAATTTGCTTTGTTTGACTTTAATCATTTGTTCCTCTGTGATGCTGTTGCTTATGTTTGTTTGGCAGAATTTTTTTTAAATGCAACCACTAATTTCCTTTCAACAGAAATACAGTAATCTCCTGATATGATCATCACTCCAAGAGAATAGATCTCAATGTCTCTATACAGGGTGACTATGTAGGCTTGAGGTCTCCAAGGGCCACCGTGGTGCACTGTGGCTGGTAGTACCAACACCAAAATACTCTGAGCCTGTGCCGAGTGAGCAGCTGTCAGGGTGACACAACAGTCCCAACTCCATTCCTGTCAGCATAAGCACAGTGTATGTTTATGTATAGGCATGTGTCTATAAATGTAGTTATTTGGTTTCCCATCAGTTATTTTTGTGACTGTTTAAAAAACTGTGCACTTTACAGGAGATGTACTATCCTTAGGCATTAGAGAACAAGGATAGCATATTTCCAGGTTATATCTGAAAACAAAACAATTTGCATACAACAAAATACAGCATAACGTGTTTTCAACACAACAAAACATGGCAGACAGTCAGATATCACTCACCCATCTTCCCTTACCTCTTTCAAGAACCATCTCAAGACCCTCCTCTTAGCCTTGGGTCAGCCTCCTACCCATACACTCTCTGCCCTCCACCCCTCCCTATCCAACTTTCAGCTCCTGTCCAAATTCCTGGCTGTACAATGCCTTAGGCTGGCCTCTCAAAGTGAAACTCACTATACAAATCTAACTTGTTGTGAAGGTACTAAAAAGCAAACGTGCCTTAGTAATCATAGAATAGGAAGATTTTAAATACTATTAAAGGAATGATACTTTGAAGAATGAATGAGCTTAACTTGCTTTGCACTGGTGTGAAATGATGGGATATTACTGGAAGTTAAAATAGCTCCAAATTATGATCGTTTTTGTCAAATGAAAATCAGTTCTGTGTGTAACGATGAGGAGATGAACTTGAGCCCAATCATCTATAAAATACATCCTGATCAACGGAGTTTGTGGCAGGCCAGTGAAGGCAGTACAGGTATACTCAGTGGGTAGAAGACTGGGAAAGGTGATGTGGATTTTTTCTTGATTCTTCTTTCAGGGCTGAATGGAAACCGATCCTTTTCAGCTTCCACCATCCTTGACAAATACAAAATCGGGAAGGTGATTGGAGATGGGAATTTTGCTGTTGTTAAGGAGTGTATGGAGCGGTAAGTCGGCATTTCATCATTACCCTATACCTCTCTTTTACTTCTGCTACAATAGATCCTTTCCAATGTGATTCATTCCAGAGCTAAAGCTGCTGCATAATTTTACTGTAACAACAACAACAACAACTTCGATTTATATAGCGCCTTCCACAGCGGACGGCATCTCAGAGAGCTTCACAATAGCGGATCCCGGGACCAGAGGGAGTGTGGAATGTGCAACAATGGCATCTAAAATACACCCTAACAAAATTCACAAAGGAGTTGTGTTAGGAATGGCTTGGCGTAACTAATGTGACGTGTGGCTGGTTGCTAACAGGGGGGCATGATTTGTGATTTCCTCTTGAAAATATTCCTATCCCCAATCGGATAGGTTTTGTGTGGTTTGTGAAAGGATTGAATATGACAAGCCAAGTGACCTTTCTTGTTCACATTTTCTTACGTACATAGGATGTAACTGGAAGGTATTCACTCCAATCTTTTATTCATACAGCAGAACAAGAGAAGAGTTTTGTGCTACACTGTACACTGTCTCTTCCACCTTATCTCCTATTTCACTGTTTCAGTTCAAAAGCTTCCTGATGATTTGAAAAAGGTTGCCCACATGCTAGCGGGGTCACTGGCTGTGCGGTATCATATTTTGCACAGTATGAAGCTTTCAGCTTTTTTCTTTCTCAAAAGAGGTCTGCAGATCTCCTGAAAGCTTTGTCTGCAACACAGTGTTCAGAAATTTAGCTCAGCACTGATAAGAAGAGTCTTTACAAATGTTATGCCATGCGCTTGAGATCAACTTGATGTGCAATGAGGGGATAAGACCAGGCTCCACTGGTTCCCCATCACCGAACAGATCAACTTCAGGATCCTCACACTTGTGTTCAAATCCCTTCACTCTCTGGCATCTCCCAACCTGTCTGACCTCCTCATTCCCCAATCCATCACCAGGCGCCTCTGCTCGACTGGCACCGGCCTCCTGCTTGTCCCACACACTCTCCGCTCCACCATTGGAGGCGATTTCAGCCAATACACCCCGGAACTCTGGATCACGCTCCCTCAATTCCTCCGCCTTGCCCCCTCTTTCCCCTTTTTCAAGTCCCATCTGAAAACCAGGCAAATTAAGTGCTTGGAGACTGTACCCTTCATGGAGGGTGCTATATGCATTGTTGTTATTGTAAGGAGGGTTTGTGCAGATTATAAAGACCGACACTGGACTAAAGAGCCTATTTATGTCTGTATCATTCTGTATAGTTTCTAACAGATGCAGTCTGATGTTTACTTACTTACAGGTTTCCTTTCACTGGAGGCAAGGCAGAGGATAATTATCATACACCTCATAGCACCGTCAAATTCCACTGGATGTTGGTGGATTTGACTCAATCAAGGCTGGGAAGTGATTAGCAGAGTAGAAATTCGCAGTGGTTTTCAAATGATTTGTCAAAAGAAAGTGCGCTTTTCCGGAGCCGAAATGATTTTACCAGCATTTCCTCATACTCTCTTATCCACAGGAAAGTGCTGAATCATGTCGGGTTACAGTTCCCCAAATATCTGTGGATTCCTGTAGCTTAGTGGTTAGAGCACTCAACTTGCAAGCGTGGGGACCTGGATTTGATTCCAAGGTAGAATGAAAGGTTAGGCAAGTTTCCTTATGCCACATGCCCTTGTTTACCTAGCAGTAAGTAGGAATCCAGTTGTTAATTGATTGGTGAATCGATTTTCTGAGGGTAATAATCCCTTCAAAAATAATAATAATTTGGTCATTCAATCCACGAATGTTCGTGAGACACTGCTGTGAGCAATTGGCTGCCATGTTTCACCCACAAAATATACAGTCAATTCACTTTACAATACATTCTGGGAAGCATTTTAGCCATCTCAAAGACATGATGAGGCTCTATATCAAATGCAAAGAATATTATTATATCGGTCCCTTCATCCAAGTAGCTTGGATATATCCTTAAATGTAGTTAGTGAGTCCTGCTAACTCAACTGTAGCAAAGCTGAGCTTGATCCTGTCCTCACTCGAAAGATTACAATTCAGTGATGTGGGAACCGCAGCTGATTTTTTTTTCTCTCTTCCATTAGAGGGCATTAGAGACAAATGTAGCTCCTCTACTGTTGCCCTAGTAGAGATCAGGTAACTCAGGACAGAGCAGCGATCGAACCTGGGTCTATGGCTCAGTTTCATACTGATGTGATGATAAAATGAAGCATGATACAGTGATGGGGGTGGAAGTGAACGGATGGTAGAGTGAGTGTTTTGGACAGACTTGAACAAATGGGCCAAAGGTCCTTCTTCATCCCAACCAATTTTGTGATCTTATGAACGTCTCAGAGACGGCACATTCTTTTTTTGTAATGTTCACCTCTATTGGGTCTAAATGGCAATAGTTAAAAATACTTGCATTTGATAAATCAGGTTTTTCGAGACATCTCAAAGCGCTTCACAGAACATACTATAAAGTGAATTGACTGCATATTTTGTGGGAGCAAACCTAGCAGCCAACAGCAGTGTCCCATAAATAATCATAGGGTGAGTTACGAAATTATTATTAATATTTGATTCTTGTAGATGGGATGTACTGTGTCAATCAGAGCTCTCATCTGACCATTAGGTTAGACTGCACTGCTGAAAGTAACAAGCTGCCTCCTCAAATCTTGTGTTTTTGTGCCGAATTCAAGTGACTACTACTTATTTCGTCAAAATTTCAAGGAAAAATATCTAGAAGTCATCCTGCGGACTTGAGCAGAACAGATGCTAGCTTTTTGCCCTGCAATCATGTTCCTGCCTCTGGCTATCTTTTCCAATGTAAAATGTTGCTCATCAATGTTTTGGATCTCATAATTTTCATAAAACGTATTTTCAGGTGAAAACCTCTCACTATAATTCACCCTTGGAATAAAAGTCATAGACAAATGATTATCGATTAGCAACGGACAAGGTCAGAATCCAATGACACCAAGTCTGGCTTGTTTGTTAACAGTTGCTGAGACAAAGGCATTCAGTCAAAATACATGATGGAGAAGGAGAAACATTTGACCACATTGTTAAAATTTATTTGCAGAGTGAAAAATATGATCTGCTGTGCAACATAGACACACACACGTTTTACATTTTGAGTAAATAGATCTGAGCATATTATTCTTGTGGAAGCCGGCACAGACACAATGGGCTAAATGGCCTTTCTCTGTGCCATAAATGTCTATAGTTCTATAGGTTTACACACATGCATAAACACACACAGACAGACATGCTTGGTTAAGAGAAGCATTGGAACCTATATTTGAAGGATGTTGATGCAGAGAAATTGACCACTTCTCCCTTTTGGCTTCCTGATTCTGCATTACAAGCATGAGACCTGTGTTCGAATCCAGGCAGTTCAGGGCAAAACCTTGGGCAAGTCTGCTTACTCTACATGCCTAATAACAATCTGTCCAAAAAAAACACAACAATAAAAATTGGTCATTTTCAATCCACGACTGTTTGTGGGATAATTGCAATTGGCTGCCAGGTTTCGCCCACAAATGTACAGTCATTTCACTCTACAGTATATTCTGTGAAGTGCTTTAAGACGTCGATAAACTGAAAAGCACTATATCAAATGCAAGGATTATTATTATTATTATTACTATTGTAATAGATTTTCAGAAGGTTCAAAATTTGTATCAGTTATATAACAAGAATCATTTCTGTATTTGTTTTTTACTTAGATCCAGTGGCAAGGAGTATGCACTGAAAATCATTGACAAGGCCAAATGCAGTGGGAAGGTAAGAGGAAATCCTGATGCGTATTCTATTCTGGGATTGCTGAACCAGATTATGTGTGAAGAGGTAGAAACTGAGTTTGAAGAGGTAGAAACTGAGATCAAGGAGAATCAGAGAAACATTTGGAAATTATCTGCCTCTTAGATGTTCCCAGTCAATGCATCAAGCAGTCAATGCGTGACCCCAATATAAAGTGCCTTATAAGAGCCCATATTTGTTTATAATGTGAATGTCCTGTAGATCTGCGGTTACCAGAATTGCAATACACATCTGGCCTCTGGTGTGGCCAGATGTGTATTGTTTGTTTGCACTCAAAGTGCAGGAAATACACTTTACCCATCTTCATATCTCTCCTGAAGACGTTCCTCTTCAGAGATGTCTGTGATTACCTTTCTCTCCCCAGCTCAGTGTTAGGTGACCTATTGCTCAACACTCCCAAGATGTTGAACGCTACCCTGTGTGAAGGGCACTGTATAAATGCAAGTTGTCATTTAATAAATTAAGGCTCTGGCTTCGGTCACACTATTTTGTTCTGATTAATTATCTTTGGAAAACACTTAATGAGGCATCAGACACGTACAAATCCACTGATGTGCTTAAAAGCCTGCAATACTGTGATAAAGGGCATTTTGGGGCTATCTGCAAGGATGAAAGAGTCACCTTAAGTGAAGTGGAGTGGTATGAGGCACTCACTACTTCATGTTCACTCTGTTGAAGCACAGCAATGAGAGACTTGGCACAAATTCAGTAAAAGTCCAATTTGATACTAAGCCACAATTCTGGCAAAGAGTCAGCCAGTGTTGTACTGACTTAATCGTCTCATCAAACAGTAATATAACAGTGCACTGTGCTTTCATTAAAGGACAGTCTGGGTACTTGAAACTTCAAATTTTCATTCTCTCTACTACTTCTCAAACTTTTGTCCCATTTTTTAACCTCACAACTGAAAACCATGGCTTAAAGAATATACGTTTTACTGTTATGGCTTTTGAAGTGTATGTGGGGTGTATGTGCAGTGCTTATTGTGCTGGACATCTTTGTTTTTTGATGGTAATACAAGATCACATGATTGACTCAGATGAAAAATGTCCTTCAACACGTTCGCACTCATTCTCCCAGTATGCCCACCTACTTACGATCCTCCCAACACAGCCTCAAGATGTTTTTTAAATGACTACAGAATCCTGGCCAAAATCATCCTTTCCTGGTAAACTGTTCCAGTTTTTAATTACCCTTTGGGTAAAGAAGTATTTCCTGATGTCTATCCTAAATTGCCCTTGGCAGCTCTAAACCTGTGTTCTCCTATCTGAATGCATCCCAAAATATTATTCCTATGTTAACTTTGTTATTCCCATTAAAAATCTTGCATACCTCTATAAAGTCCCTTCTGTTTTTTTTAAGACTGAACAACCCAAACTTATCCAATTGTTGCTCATAGCTCATTCCTCCAACACTGTGGATTGAACACCACACACAACCACTTGCTATTAATGATAATGCTGTTCCCACTCTGTAACTTGGCTGATTTGCAATAAGGTGTTTCAGGTTATTTTGGGAGGATGAGAGAGCATTGCAGTATTTCTCTGGATTTGAACAGGATGTGGAAGTGTGCTGCCTGTGCTGCAATTTGCCTTCTAACAGTCACATATCCGAATGGCCTCGCTCTGTTCTCATTGCTGTGAGATCACCACAATTATGTTTTGACATTTAGGAGCACCTGATTGAGAATGAAGTTGCAGTGTTGCGGAAGGTCAAACATCCCAATATCATCATGTTAATCGAAGAGGCAGACACACCCACGGAACTGTACCTGGTGATGGAATTAGTCAAGGTAAGAGGGTTTAAGAGATTGGAAGTTGCACTACTTTGTCCTCAGAGAATAAAGGAATCATTCATAATGCAAGATCATTAAAAGCTTTGATAGTAGGAATCAGAAAGCTAAACCCTTGTTTAGAGAAAGTTGCTTATTTTACCACAGTAGTGTTTGATAAAGTGTAATCTATGTGGTCGATATGTGGTTATTTCTAATGACTTGACGTACGTCTTACGTCTTACATCATTCCAATTCAAGGGAATCTCCTTCCACAAGTAGGTCGAGTTAGAACAGTTTCCACACTCAAGTATCACGGATACGAAACAGATCTCAATACAATAGTCCTCAATATTGAGATCTATTCGATGCAAATTGTTAAAATGGAAAATGTTTTCACTATGTCTTGGAAAATGGGAATTCTTGTAATAAAGATCTTGCAAAGCGATCACTCTTTTTAATGCTGACCGAAGTTAATAATAAGCATATGTAATAACATAAGATAGACTTAACGTGTGTCAACATGTCTTGGGTGATAGCCTCTCAGTCAGGACTTTGTGGTTCAAATCCCACTTCGGGACTTTAAGTTCACAGTCAGAACCGACAATCCAGTGCAGTTCTGGGAGAGTGCCGCTTTGTTGGAGCTGCGGTCCATAGAATGAGATGTTTAACTATGGTCATGTCTGCTTGTTCAGGTGGATGTTAAGGATCCCATGATACTATTCGAAAAGAGAAGGGAGTTTCTCCCAGTATTTCGGCCAAGAATGCCCCAAATAAAACTGATCATTCACTTCACGGTTCGCAGGACATTGTTGTGTGCAAATTGGCAGCCACATTCACTTACAAATATACAGTCACCACACTTCACAGTGAAATCCAGTGAAGTGCTTTGAGATATCTCGACAATGTTATAAGATGCTTTATCACTACAAGGATTATCATATACAGTATTACTATAACATCACTGAGTTTCTTCTGTGGTTCTCAATGCATCCCTTCCTGACGCAATGCTCACAATGTATTCTAAAAAAAGTTGTGTAGATGCCCTAATTTGTTATGGTGAAGCTCCCCTTAATATCACCGGTAAGGTTATTTCACTTTAGCTGATGACTGATTTTCTTTGCCAATATTTGGGGCTTTTTTTTTTAAAAAAAGAAAAGCATACTAAGCTCACATTAAATTGTTATCATTTTGTCTCTTTGACCTCAAATGAAACCTCATCCTGAAAACAATTACACAGCTGAAGGCTGTTTACAGGAACTTCATGATGAAAATGTAATTGTGCCCATCAAGCAAAAGCCATCAGTACCAGAATGTTAATAATAAAGTGGCTCTTGGGGGAGAGTCACCTATTAATCCCATCTTTGTTAACTACCATTGGCCTCATAAAATACGTTGCTTTTATTAAACTAGGGTTATATGCAAGAGTGTTTTATCTACATGTCCATGCTTTTTAATGTGGCTCTTCTGGATTTTATCTTCATTTATGCTCTGCTTTTTCACTGCTGTGCCATGGAAGCTCACTTTAGAGCATACCCTGCACCCCAGGCAGCGTGTGGAGACACTGTAGCTTACATTGCATTGTAAGGAAAAATGACTAGCAGCCCCTGATCAACACCAACATGGTGTTCCAGCTTCATTCCTAATACTAATGAATAATCAGGTATTGTACATGCAATTACAAGGTACAATTGATAAAAGAAAAGACATTGGAGAATAAATGTCTGGTACAAGGTTTTATTTCTAAATTGATCTTCTAAATAAGTTTTTTTCAAGAAATCAATATCTGGTACCACTGGTGATTTGAATTATCCTGTTAGGTTCATCCTTTGGGTTTCATCTCAATCGGTGAAAGATGCCATTTGCGATGTTTGGAAATTCAGATAATTCTTTGATTGTGGAAATCCTGATCATACACAGAAGCATTCAATATTCAAACAAGTTATGGCCTTTGTGTTCAATATAGTTAACACTCCCTGCAATTATACACCGAGCGAGCCTTTAAAGAGTAGTCTTAGTAGGAAAGCAGCAGGGAAGGTACTGTACTTTGAAAGGATGAGATCAAATGGCTGAAGGGTATTCTTTGTCTGAAGTTCTCTTGTGGTTTGTGAATGGTTTTGATTAGGTAAATAAAAAAGACTGTTTTGACTGATCGGAAAGTCAGCAACAAGGAGCAATGAAAACTATTACCTGAAGGAAAATGGGAAGGAGGTTTGAAGATTTTTTTGTGTGTGTTTAAATGATAAATGCTTAATCACAACGACTGTTATAAAAAGCATTAAAAGGGAATTCAACAAGGATGAAAAATTTATATTAGTGGAATGGAAAAGGAACGGGAGAATAATGAAGATCCATGCATTTGATATAGTGCCTTATCATGTCTTTCAGACATCTCAAAACGCTTCACAGAATATGTGGTAAAGTGAATGGGATTGTAGCTACTTCAGTTGGTTTGGTTCAAGATTGGAAGAGAAAGCCTTTCAGCCCATCCAATCTCATCCACCCAGGACACCCACCCTATCGTCTCCCCATCACAACATCCAGTTGCTTTTTAAGTGGTTGATAGTTTATTTGGTTGTACTTTTTCCAGTCTCTTTAAACTCTCGGTTTGTTTTGCTGGCAGGGCGGAGATCTGTTCGATGCCATTACGTCATCTACAAAGTACACAGAGCGGGATGCCAGTGCCATGGTGTACAATCTGGCCAGTGCCCTCAAGTACCTGCACAGCCTCAACATTGTGCATAGAGACATCAAGCCGGAGAATCTACTGGTAAGTTACCAGCCATGAGAGAAGTAGAGTGAGGGATGTTATTCTAGCTCCGTGCTGGAAATGTACATTGAGGAACTAGCGAATCATTCGATGAACATTTTGAAGGTGTGTGTGGGAAGGCATTATAGTTAGAGATGTCAATTCCATGAAAAGAGAGGGGAGTTTCTCCTAAAGTCCTGATTAACAATCCTCTGGATAAAAACATATTCACTTTACAGATGTTTGAGAGACATTGCTGTGCACAAATTGGCTGCTGCATTGCCAACTCTACAGGGTCCACTCAAGACTAAAACTTGCCTAAATATACAGTCACTACACTCTCCATAAAACTCTTTGAAGCACTTTGAATAAACCATATGCAAACGTTTTATTGGGCTGTAACTACATATTTAAAATTATTCTGTCCACATTGGTTTACAAATTGCTTACACAACTCACATAATGGAACAATTGTGTACTTTTGCTCATGATATTCACAATGTGTTTGATAGACATCCATATGAATAAAGAATAATTATTGCTTTTGTGTCATAATAATGTTAATCTTTGCATTTGATATCACGCTTTTTCACATCTTCTCGTTATCTCAAAGCACTTCATAATATACAGTCAAGTGAATTGACTGTATATTTGTGGGCGGCCAATTGTGCATAGCAGTCCCACAAACAGTCGTGGATTGAGGTGACCAATTTAATTTTTTTTCTTGAGAGATTATTATCGAGTGTGTGGAGTAAGGAAACTTGCCTGCTGGGAATTGAACCCAGGTCTCTCACTTGACAGGCCAGTGCTCTAACCACTGAGCTACAATTATATGGAGGGAGAGAACTGTGTTTAACGTACACTACAATAATAATGTAATAATCCCTTAAAAAATAATAATAACTTGGTCACTCAATCCACGAATGTGTGTAGGACACTGCTGTGCGCAAATTGGCTACCTGCAAAACATACAGTCAGTTCACTTTAAAGTGTATATTCTATGAAGCATTATCAGACATTTCAAAGATGTGATTAGGCACAATATCAAATGCAAGGATTATTATTATTACAACCATGGGTGCAAAATATAACATTTCAGAATAGATTTGATGTGATAATTCACATCAGTTGCAAAACATTGCATTTCTATTCTTAACAACTGGAAATGAAACTTTAATACCCCTAGACTTCAAAATAGTAGTTTCTCTTCCTCCTGCCCCTACTCTAATATTTTCTGAGAAGAGAATTTTCTGTTCCGTTGTTGTTTCTGATCATGGAGATCAGTGTGCAGCTAAAAATAAAATACTGGCTTAACTGGATTGGTAACCTGTTTAGCAGCAATCAATGTTTGTCTACAGGATTAAAAAAAAATTGTCCTGCTTAGCAATACCCGAGTCAGTGAAGGAATTTCTGATCTTATCCCTCAATAATCCCTCAAGGGGGGAAAAAAAAATAGATTTGTCACTTAAATCCACGACTGTTTGTGGGACATTGCTATGTGCAATTGGCTGCCGTGTTTTGCCCACAAAATTTCCAGACAGGGTGAAACCTTGGGCAAATTTCCTTACTCCATACGCCTGATAATAATCCTTAAAAAAACAATAATAATTTGGTCACTCAATCCATGACTGTTTGTGAAATATACAATCAATTCACTTTGCAGTATATTCTATGAAGCACTTTGAGACATCTAGAAGACATGAAAGGTGCTATATCAAATTCGACAGAGTAGATAAGGAAAAACTGTTTCCACTGGTAGGCGTATCAGTGACTCATGGTCACAGATTTAAAATAGTTTCAAAAAGAAGCAGAGGGGAGATGAGGAGAAATTTTTTCACCCACCGAGTTGTTCGAATCTGGAATGCATTGCCTGAAAAGGTGGTGGAGGCTGATTTGTTAACAACTTTTAAAAGAGAGGTAGACATTTATTTGGGGAGGACGGGGTTTGCAAGGTTATGGGGAGAGAGCTGGGGAGTGGGATTAAATTGCTCTTTTTAAAGAGCCGGCAGTCTTGATGGGCCAAATGGCTTTCTTTTGTGCCATAAGGTTCTATGATTCTATGAAAGGATTATTATTATTATTATTATTATTATAGGACTCACTATATCATTGTTTTGCTACTATGATTTGTAGGTGAATGTGGCAGCCATTTTTTGCACATCAATGTCCCACAAACAGGCATACAAGAACTGTATTGAATGTGATATTCAAACAATGGCACTTCTTACAATGCAGCACTCCACTAGCCTAGACTGTGAGCTCAAGGTCCCAAGGTGGGACTTAAACCCACAAGTTTCTTCCAGAGGCTAGAGCCCTACCAATAGAGCCAGGCCGATACCTAGTTGTGAAAGTAAATTTTATTTTGTCAACAGTTACCAACACTGTTAACAACAGTTAACAACACTGCTGACTCAGGCTGAAAATCTGGACAAATATGATGTTGAAATTGGAAGCGGTGTTTTGCTTTGAAGTTAATGTGATTTTATTTAGATTTAAAAGCGTACCTGTGTTGTTTCCATGGCTACCACAAGTGAAATGTCCCTGTGACATATACAATCTGTAGTGGGGTGAAGTCCAAACAGATGCCATTTCCCAGTCTATACCATAGAAGGAATAAACTTTGGGTGGTCTACGGCAGGAGCCAATTGGGATTTTCCAGTGTTAAATCAGCCTAGCAGCCACTGTAGCAAGTGTGTTCTGCGGCTACCTTTGTTTTATTCTTCAGTCAAATCGCTCCGGTTAGCAGATGGATCTTGCCGTTGATTTCTGGTCTGTGAGTGTGTCTGCAGAGTGTTGGGAAGGACCTTGCAGATTTTTGTTAAAAGGCCAGTGTTCTGTGTGGCCACTATGGTGCTGGTACAGCTACAGAGAGCTCCTGTATGGATTGAGGTCAATTCAGCAGGATTATGCCACAAACTGCATTGGAAGTAAACTAGGACATTCTTCTAGATGTCACTAAGCATTGAATGCTTTGGTCAGCACAGTGATTGACTTACCTGGACACACAACAGGTGGCGGCAGGGGGTATTATTGTGGTAAGCTCTCCTCAATGCCATCTGGCATGAAGGGCACTACAGTATATAAATGCAAATTGTTGTTCTTGCTAGACACAAAGTAACTTTGATGGCATCATAAAGAAGGTTAGACATAATAATGATAATAATCCTTTCATTTGATATCATCTTGTCAAGTTGTTGACGCATCTCAAATGCTTCACAGAATATGCTGTAAAGTGAATTGACTGTATATTTTGTGGGTGAAACATGGTAGCCAATTGTACACAGCAATGTCATGGAGTGAGTGATAACATTTTTAAAAAAAAATTATTACCCCCGGAAAGCATTCTGCCAATTGACCAGATTCGTAGATACTGCTAGATAAACAGAGGGGCGTGAAACAAGGAGACTTGCCAAAGGTTTTGCTCCATTTGGGAATCGCACCCAAGTCGTCTCATTTGTAAAGGAAGTGATCCAATCAACGCATTGCAGGAGACTGCACAATGTCGCTATGCTACAGGTTATTTGACTTGGGCTGGGATTCTTCCCTCTGGCACTCTGAGCACCCTGCAAGCCATTGCCTGAACAGGCACCTTGATCCTTGTTGGACTAATAGTGGGATATGTGTACAAACAATAAATGAAAAATAATTCTAGAAAGTTTTTTTGAATGACGGTCTGGCATTCACTAATGCTTGATACTGTAATCTGAAAGGCTGTTTGTGTCAAGGTACAACTTGTATTCATATACCTATCACATCGAACGTATGGCTCAAAGTTTGGTGACACTGCTGGCTAAGTGTGAGCTGGAGGTGGGAGCCGAAGTGGGTGAGGAGGGTGAAAAATTACCAAAAGCCTAGTCAAAGCGGAAGGCCTTGAGACAAATATTGAATGAGATGAGAGAGAGAGCAATTAGGAGGGAGAAGGGGCAGAATGGCTGAAAGACCGACTGGGTGGTGGGATGGATCTGCCGCGAATGTAAAGTAGTTTAATTTTTGCTGAGTGAAGAGACCACCAGGCTGCTAGAGTTGAAGGAGGTTGAAATGGTAAAGTGGGGGCGGAACAGTGGAGCAATTTGAAGTTGAGAAAGAAGATCTGGAATTCAATCTGCTGAGAGGTGGAGAGCCAGGTAGAGCCGAGCAAAGAAGAGGGATAGGATTATGGATCCTGGTATGGGAAAGGATACAGGCCGCAGAGTTTGGGATAGTCTGCATTCAATGCTGAGTGACGTTGAGAAGCAGTTCCTAGTTGGATAGTCTGTGCTGTTATATTTATTTACTGAATAATCCTCTTCTACAGGGTGACCAAAAAGATGTGTTATGTACCCTATTATCTAAAATAAAACTAAAATACCATCATTTCATTAAGACTTGTTGGACATTGTAACAGTATCACCACGTTTTGGTCACTATATAAAGTGACGAGCTATTTCCATCGGTAAGATCATGAGAATCCCTTCAAATGCCTGAAAAATAGTGTTTTGATGGTTTTTCTAATCAGATGTAAAACAATGGCTGGAAAAAGGTTGTCAATCTTCCTGAAGGGCTTGCTTGCCTCATTACTCATTAATTTCTAATGTAGAGCTGTATCCTGAACAGTGATCTGTCCTTTTGTCTCAGATACCTCGCAGTAAAGAACAGCCAGGTTCAGCAAGGGTTCAAACTGTAGTAGGTTAACAAGAGTGCTTTCAGCCAGCCTCAGGGAATGTTGAAACAGGCTAACAGCATTTGAACAGGTCACTGAAGATAGCTGGTTAGAAACCTTCTCCCAATCCCCATACCATCTTCCTCTCTCTCTCATATACTCTTAGCTCACTTGATTCTCTGAGCTCAGTGCCTGCCTTTCTTCTCTCTTTCTCTCGCTTTTCCCTTACATGCAATATAGCTACCAAGTGTAACACAGAGTGATGTACAGCTAGTGTGACATAGAGACTGTGCAGCCAGTGTAACAGAAGTCCTGCACACCCATAGTAACAGAGAGAGATGTACACCCAGTGTAACACAGAGCTAGTGTACAGCCAGTGTAACACAGAGGTGGATCCTGAACATTTGGTGTCTCCGAATAGCACATGGGATCTTTAAAGTCCACCTGAACAGACAGACGAGCCTTCGTTTTTATGTGTCACCCGAAGGTCGGCACCTCTGCCAGTGTAGTACCCCCACCCTCCCCCCAGCACAGCGTTGGCGTGTCAGCGTAGACTCTGTGATTCCAAGTCCCGACATGCGGCTTGAACCCACAACTTTCTGACTCAGAAGCAAAATTGCTGCCACTGTGACAGGCTGACGCACGATTACTGTGTAATTACTGTAAAGCACTTTGAGACATTTCAGTATTACAGATGCTGTTTGAAATGTCAGGATCATTAGTCTTATTATGAATTAAAAGGGTCGGACACTTCATCCTCTCACTCTGAACACTGAGTATCAATGCGACACACATTTGTGGCCTGTCACCCACTTTCCATATCATTTTTGGCATTTCTTTCCTGTGCAGTGCCCCTTGAGTTCCATATTCAACAACAACTAGCATCCTCCGCGCAGGGTGGCGTCTCAGAGCGTTTAACGGTGACTGACTCCGAGCCCGGGGTGCAGTGTGGTGGGGGGGCGGTGGCTGTAAGCACGGTCGACGAGGAAGCTTTTCAGGCAGGACTTGGAAAAGGGGAGTGAAGGGACAAGGTAGAGGGATTGAGGGAGAGAGTTCCAGAATTTCAGGATGAAATGGCTGAAAGCGCGGAGGGTGCAAGGGATGAGCAGGACGCTGGTATCAGTCAAACGGAGGTGCCCAGTGGTGGATTAGGGAGTGAGGAGGTCAGAGAGATAGGGAAGTGCCAGTGAGTGCAGTATGAGTGTAAGGATCTTGAAGTCAATCTGTTCAGTGATGGGGAACTAGTGGAGCCTGGCCAGAACTGGTGAGATGTGGGTATGATGTTTGGTCCGGGTAAATATCCGAGCGGCAGTGTTCTGAATGAAATGGATCTTTTGAATAGCAGAGCTGGGGAGACCAGCGAGGGGTGCGTTGGAGTAATCTGTAAGATGAGGTGAAGGTGGTTGGTTAAGTTGATTTCAAACCATGCGAATGTGTTCCCACTCATGTGGATGAGGGAGGAGAGGCAGTGGAGGTGGAGGTGGGTGTGATCTACTGTGTTGAACATGATAAAGAGATCCAGGAGGATGAGGAGGCAGAAGGGGTCCTAGTCGTAGATAGAAAGGACGTCTTTTGTGACTTCGACAAGCCTCTCACCTCTGAGTCAGGAGGTTGTGAGTTCAAGCCCTAAGCCAGGACATTTAAGTCTCAAAGTCTAAGATAGCACTCCAGTGCAATGGTGGGGAGGGGGGGAAGGGGGAGGGGGAGTGGGGGAGACGGCTGCATTGTTGGAAGATCATGTCATCCATCCACTGAAACATTAACCTAAGATGCTATCTCTATGTGATCACGTGAATACTAAAGATACCATGACACAATTTCAAAATAGATTAGAATTTCTCCAGGCGTCCTGGCAAACATTCGGGAGATAAACTGGGTCATTCACATCAGGGCTTATTTGCGAAACATTGCTGTATTTAAATTGGCTGCCATGTTCACCTATAAATATTCAGACATTTACACTTCAAAGTATTTTTGGGGCCTGAGAGGGAAGGGAGGACAAGGTAGCAGAAGGATAGTAGAATATACTTACAGTATTGCTTATTCTACCCTTGCGGGTACAGAATTCTGTCTGTCCAGTACCGCAGGACGTCCTCCCGATGTGAAAGCGCTACACAAATGTAGTTTTGTTGTTGTATTTTGAGATATGTTCCCCACGTGAGAGTCATTGTATCTAATGTAAGCAGTTTAATTGTAATTTCACCCTGTGTCTCCTTGGGCAGGTTTGTGAGTACGAAGATGGCACTAAGTCCCTGAAGCTGGGAGACTTTGGCCTGGCGACTGTGCTGGATGGACCCCTCTACACAGTCTGTGGCACTCCTACCTACGTAGCTCCAGAGATCATCGCAGAGACTGGGTAAGCAGTGACTTGAATGTAACATTGCCAGACTCTGCCACTACCTCACCCCCCAAACTGCCGAAACACTCATTCATGCATACATCACATCTAGGCACGATTACGGAAACGCTCTCCTCGTCGGCCTTCCCAGCTCCTCCCTTCACAAACTGCAGATTATCCAGAACTCTGCAGCTCGTGTACTCTTCCACACCAGACTCCGCGACCACATCACTCCCACCCTCGCCCAGCTCCACTGGCTCCGCATCCCTAGAGGATCGAATTTAAGATCCTCGTCCTCACCTTCAAGGCCATTCACGCCCTTGCCCCCGCCTATATCTCTGACTGCCTATCAGCCCACCCGTCCCCTCTGCGCAGCAGGCTCTGGCCTGCTCCGTGTCCACCGCCCTACCATCGGTGACCAGGCTTTCAACCTCTCTGCTCCTGCACTATGGAACTCCATCCCGCAATCCCTTCACCTCACCTCCTCCCTTTCCTCCTTCAAGGCCGGTCTCAAGATCTTCCTCTTTGACCGTGCTTTCTGCTCCCCTCCTAACTCTTCCCCCTCTCCTACTGTCCTTCCCCCTACTCCGACCCCCCCCCCGCTCGGGTCCCGACCTGATTGTTTAGTGCCTTGGGACGTCCTCCCGACATGAAAGGCGTTCTAGAAAGGTAGTAGAAGTCTCTAAGAGTTGTAATATCTAGGGTAAGAAGAAATTGGTTCTGATTCTCGTAGGTTCTGATTCTCAGTGTTATTGTGTAGATGTGTGAAACCTAAAGCTTCTGAGTGCTTCTCTTGCCTGATAAACATTACTGGTGTAAATTAAGATAGATGATGTAATTTGGAGAGCTACTGCGAAAATAAATGTTAATTGTATGCAAAACTTCCAGAAATTCCATGAAAACTGCTTAAAAGACTTTTGAACCAGGTCAAGGTAGATTTTACTATAAGTTGGTAATGGTGCCTTTTCCCCAGTGAGTGCCTACATCCATCTATTTGGAATGCCATAGCTATAGTTTGTGTTGTTGCTGGCGATCTCCAGAGAACCTTGTATAAATACATCAATACAAGAGATATGAATATGCCAACAAACTCAAGACAAAGGACAACCAACGACAGTCGTGAATCTGAAAGATAGAAAAAGATAGAAAAGAGATAGAGGACACGTTTCACTAACAATCCAACTGACCTCTATTGGAGTTCATTACAACAACAACAACAACAACAACAACAACTTATAAAGCGCCTTTCACGTCGGGAGGACGTCCCAAGGCGCTGCACAGGAGGCGTGTGACCCGAGCTGGGAGGGGAGTGTTCGAGAAGGGGTGAAACACGTAGGGGAGGTCGAAAATGTTTTTGGGGAACAAAAGGCACGGTCGAAGAGGAAAGTCTTCAAACCGGCCTGGAAAGAGGAAAGGGAGGAAACAAGGCGGAGGGATTGAGGGATGGAATTCCACAGGGTGGGAGCGGAGAAACTGAAGGCCCGGCCTCCGATGGTGGGGCGGTTCGGGCGGGGGGCTTGGAGCAGGCCAAGTCCTGCTGAACGGAGGGTCGGGTGGGCTTATAGGGGGAGAGTAAATCGGTTAAATAGGGCGGGGCAAGGCCGTGTAAGGCCTTGAAGATGAGGACGAGGATCTTGAACTTGATCCTCTGGAGGGTGGGGAACCAGTGGAGACGGGCGAGGGTGGGAGTTATGTGGTCGCGGAGGCAGGTGCGGGATAGTACACGGCTGCAGAGTTTTGGATGACTTGCAGCCTGTGAATGGAGGAGCTGGGGAGGCCGACAAGCAGAGAGTTTCCGTAGTCCTGCCGTGAGGTGATGTATGCATGCACGAGTGTTTCGGCAGCGTGGGGGGATGAGATAGTTGCGGAGCCTGGCAATGTTGCGTAGGTGGAAATAAGCGGTGCCGGTCAAGGCGCGGATGTGGGGGAGGAAGGAGAGCTTATGGTCGAACATTATGCTGAGGTTCCTGACTGGCTTTGTGAGGTGGAGAGTACAGCCTTGGATGTTGAGGCTGGCAGCGCCCGATGTGCGGAGGCGCTGGCTTGAGCCAAACAGGAGGACCTCGGTCTTGCTCACGTTCAATTGGAGGAAGTTGTCCCTCGTCCAGGACTCAATGTCGGACAGACATGCTGTTAGAACATCGATGGTCTGGGGGTTGAGGGATGAGGCAGAGAGGTACAGTTGGGTGTTGTCCGCATACACGTGGAAATTTACCCCATGTTTGTGGATGACTTCGCCCAGAGGGAGCGTGTAAATGGTGAAAAGGAAGGGGCCGAGGACAGAGCCCTGGGGGACACCATGAGAAACTGTGCAGGGGTTTGAGGAGAAACCGTTAGAAGATACAAAATGTAGGCGGTGGGTCAGGTAAGAGTGGAACCAGTCAAGGACTGTGCCTTGAAGGTTGAGGTGGGAGGAAAGACGTTGGAGGAGGATGGTGTGATCGACTGTGTCGAACGCAGCAGACAGGTCAAGGAGGACGAGGAGGCAGAGACCTCTATTGGAGTTCATTACTCAAGCTAAGCACGGCTCCACAGCCTTAAGCCAAATTCTCATTAGTAACAGAGCATCTGGGCTGGTTCCGGTTTCTCCAAAACTCTTCCAATCCCTCTTTGGGTATGAATAAAGCTCTGGTCAGCTCAATGTTGTCAGTTTGCTGTATTTGGAAGGTTCACCCACCTGCCCTCTCCATTGGCCTTTTGTTGTGTACTGTTTTTCTCAGAGAAGAAAACATTACTTGGGTGTCAGGTTGCCTCAGTTGGTAGCACTCTCATCTCTTAGATAGAAGGTTGTGGTCCCACATCAGAACATTGAACTCACAGTCTAGACAGATGCTCCGGCTCAGTGTGCTGCTCTGTCGGAGGTGCCAGCCTTTGGATGAAACGTTAAACTGAGGTCCTGCCTGCTTGTTAAAGTGGATGTTAAAGATCCCAATGGCACTACTTGAAATGAAAAGGGAGATTGTCCCAGAGTTCTAGCCTACCAATCTCCCAAATAAAATTGGTCACTCACTTCATGACTGTTTGTGGGTCCCAGTTTCAGATCACAGCTAAAGACCTTTCTCTTCGACTGCGCCTTTGGTCACCTTTCTACCCCTGCCCCTGGCTCGGTCCCGGGATCCGCTATTGTGAAGCGCTCTGAGACGCCATCTGGCATGTAGGGCACTATATAAATCAAAGTTGTTGTTGTTCACATTGCTGCGCGGAAATTGGCTGCTGTGTTTGCCTCTTTCTTTACCTGATCCTTTTATTTTAGGCTCATGTATGTACAAGGACAACTTACCCTGGATCCATTTTTAGAGAGAGCTGTCCTCAGGCCTACTCAGCGATACTTACCAGTTCATTGAGCTGTTGTGTTCAATAAGGGAATCAGCAATTTTATTAGAGTGCAAATGCCAGAGGGAGCCACAAATGTATTTGCTCTTCCTACAGTCTCTTTGCACATAAGCTTGTCTTTATTGTGTTATTTCATGTTAATGTTTTATATGCGCTTGGTGAAGCCAGTGGACTCTATCCACACAGGTACTGGTTCTTATCAGAAAGGGGTCTGTTCTTCCTGACCCCAGTAATTCCCTCTGTACCAGTTGTGGTTGATCTGATCCTCTGCTGTTACTATTCTTACAGGTATGGCCTGAAGGTGGATGTATGGGCCGCGGGGGTCATTACGTACATCTTACTGTGTGGCTTTCCTCCATTCCGCAGGTAAATCTCCATCAAAATTGACTCCCCCCACCTCCCCCCTCCCTGACGATTTGTGGGGGCTGCCAAATTATCAGAGATGGGGAAGGGGAGTATGCCAAAAAGCTTCAAACATTGAATTTAGACACTTTGTTGCTTTTCAATAAAACTTTTAACTAGGCTGCATGGGGTGGCAAGTCTCGGGAGCCAATCACATTCTCATCCCCTGCCCTCACCTCCTTTAATCTTCAATTCTCTCTGTCGTCTAACAGCTATTATAATAATAATATAATCCTATTACAGTACATTTGTGAAGTACTGACTGACCGTTTGAAGGAGTCGGAACAAACCTGTAGAGTTTCCGACAAACTGGAAGCAAGCAAATGTGGTTTCCGTTTTCAAGGACAGAGACATAAATATACCTGATATCATCCTGAACGCTCCTTAGCCCGAACACATAAATTGGAAAATGCTAACGGAATCAATCATTAGAAGCAAAATGAGAGATTATCTGGGCAAAAGTGATAACCATAATCCTTGGTTATAGCACCTCAACACGTCAATTGAGATGTCTCAAAGCGTTTCACAGGATACACTGTAAAAAGTAACTTACAAAAATGGCAGCCAGGATGGCTATAGAGGGGCTTGGTTTTGTCTGATTAACCTCACAGTCATTTTGTGGAGGGGACACACCAAATTGTCAGTAGGAAGGATGTCATGTAGTGCACACAAGTTTCCCAAAGAGCATTTGATGAAGTATCACGTGAAAGTATCACACCTTTACAAACTGGTGTTGCGGGATACCAAAGGTGGTAATAATAATAATCTTTACATTTCATAAAGCACCTTATCAAGCCTTTGAAATGTCTCAAAGCGCTTCACAAAATATACCATCAAGTGAATTGACTGTATAATATGAGGGCGAAATGGCAATGTAAATGATTGACGTGCTTCAGTAACTGGGTAAAGGAAAGGAAAGGCAAGAGTTATTAGAGGAGCTAGGTCTCAATGAGCAGAGATATTGAGTGGAGCATCATAGACTTGTGCTGGGAACTCTCCTGTTGTTAGTGTACAAAATTTCTGAGCTAGGAAATTAGATTGTCCAGTGCCATTAGCTATGGCATCAGTTTTCCACCTGCACCCCAATCACTATAAACTTTAGAAATGTCATTAAATTTGTGGAGTCCTGTAGCTCAGTGGTTAGAGCACTCGCCTTACAAGCATGAGACCTGTGTTCGAATCCAAGCAGGTCAGGGCAAAACCTTGGGCAAATTTCCTTAATCCACATTCCTAATAATAATCCCTTTAAAAAAATTTAAAAAATTGGTCATTTCAATCCACGACTGTGGGACACTGCTGTGCACAATTAGCTGCCGCATTCACCCACAAATATTCAGTCAATTCACATTACAGTATATTCTGTGAATTGCTTTGAGATATCTAGAAGACGTGAAAATCGCTACATCAAATGCAAGGATTATTATTCTTCAATATTTCCTTTAAAATCACCCCCAAATTATTTTCCCTAGACTATTGACAGGAATAGTGCATTACACAGTTTTGAATATCCTGCACATTATCAGAGAGAGACCAAGACGCCAGAATGAAAAGCCTCAGCTGATGTGCAAGAAGATCTTGGAGAACTGACGTGGTTTCCCATTGCTCCAGGAATAATCCCATTGTTCTGTTCCCGCAGTGAGAACAATCTCCAGGAGGATTTGTTTGATCAGATTCTCATTGGGCGGCTGGAGTTTCCCTCTCCTTACTGGGACAACATCACTGGCTCAGCCAAAGTACGTACAATACAATAAAATACAACTAAGACGATGCTTTCATGTCGGTAAGATGTCTCAAACTGATTTACACTGCTGGCTGGGCACCCAAACTGTTGGGTGGGGAGGGGGTGCAGGGGGAATCAGCAATAGCATCCCCCACCTTGAAATGGGCTTTGAAGGTGGGGAAGGAAGGGAGAGTTGGACAGCAACATGAAGGAAATGGCATCAGCGATGACCTGATGACACAGAAGTTGGCTATTTTCTCACCCTTATCATTTATAAGGCAGCCTCTGAGATTTTAGACCCCAAATTTGCTCTCAACAACTCTTTCCAATTACCCAGCAATTTATTGAAGTAAATTTCCTGTTGAATTCTGGCTTCCAAACGGAAGGTATTTGCTTCTGGCAAGTTCACATTTGGTTCATAGTTATGATGAGAATGCAAGCTAGACCAAGTGCTGTCGACTCCTATTAACCCGAGAGGGAGGGAGCCAGAGGGAGATCGTGCAGTGTTACAGTTGAATTGTTTCTCTACAAAGTAGCATGTGTTTCAAACGGCTTGGCGGAGCTTTGTTTCCGAGCATAACTATCAATGTTTTAATTGGCGTGGTGTTTACCCAGATTAAAATATTATGGTGAATACTGTTTGATTTATAAAGATTTTCATTTGCAGATTTCATTCCAACTCAGCAGGGTGCAGTGTTCACATCTCAAAAAGCAGTTTAGTGACTTTTGATGTTGTGAATGGTGGACGGATTGGGGTCTGTTGAGTCTCGACCTCAGATGCCCCCCTACCCCGCCCCAGTACGTTCAAAGACATAGATACATACAGTGATGAGAGCAACCTTCGGATGTCAATCAAGCACTATGGGAGAGACATTGCTGCTGTTTTCTGGAACCTCGTATCAAAGCATCAATATGAAAAGTGTCAGCAGTGAACTTTGGGACATCCTCCCGACGTGAAAGGCGCTCTATAAATGTAATTCTGTTGTTGTTTCTTCACAGCGAGTGTTGCCATCTGTGTTTATTTCCTGTTTTCCCGAAGTTACTGTTGGACTTTTGGTGGCCGAGTCACCGCTGTCCCTCAGCCTCCAGGCCTCAACTTGCTCTAAAATTACTTCCAGCTTCTTTCCCATGCGTGTTTCAATGCTGTCATTTTGTTGCAGGAATTAATTGGTCGGATGCTACAGGTAAACATCGAGGGCCGATACACCGCTGAGCAGGTTCTGACGCATCCCTGGGTAGCTGTGAGTATGGAGGTGGTGAACCACGGGATAACTGTGTCTCCTGAGTGAAGTGATGGCAAGTGCACCTGGGGTTATGCTGATGGCATCATTCAGTGACGGGGGTGAGCTGTGTTCACCCGGCCAGGCAGTGCCAGAACTCATGCTCATCACAGATAGAAACTATTTTAAGTTAAAAAAAAATGTCCACTGGCTGATCTGGCTCCAAGGTGACATGTTTGGCAACGGAATGTCAGAATTGAGCGAATCCTCTGACGCTGTGGTCCAGTTCCTGAGTCAGACAGGTTCACAGTATTGCTGGGCACTGCTGATGGCAGCACAGGGCAGATCAGTCACTGAAGGCTTTCCATTCTGCTCTCATTCAGTTCCTAGTAACCGTGCAATCCAAAGCCCTAATGACTAGAGTGATCCTAGCTGGACAAGCTTGCCAGACAATGCTTTCAATGGCAAGCTACATGGTTTTAGCTGGTTATTCTCCAGCAGTTATCCCAGTGACCACAATCACCAAAAGTTTTACATCCGGCATTTGCTTAGCGTGACACTGAACAGCGTGAAATTGTTTGGTGACTCTCTTTGCGGATGGTTCGTGTTGTGATGCAAAACTGCTCTGTGATCCATTCCATGGATACACTGGTGGTGATGAGTGGGTTGGTGGGTGTGTTGGGAGTTGGGGGGAGTGGGTTGGAAGATAAGCTGCTGGGAGTAATGGTTGCTTCTTGTCTGCAGGACGACACAGCACAAGAGCGAGATATGCAGGTCGCAGTAACCGGCAAACTCAGAAAGCACTTTAACCCAACGGCAAAGCAGAGCAACACAGCAGCAAGTGTCAATGTCATTATGGTAAGTGAGACACATACACACACACACGCACAGCACACAGACACACACAAGGCTGCCTCACATGTCCCGAGGAGACTAAAGCCAACCACCTCAGCTCCACCTGGAGTGGTAACGGCCCTGACAATGTCCCTGGCGTGAGGTTTAGCCTCTAGCTGTAGGAGGGAGCCGCCAATACTGGCTCAAGATGGGGGGAATGGTAACCAATAGCAACCTGTCTCATTTTCTCTGAAAGTGTTAGAGGCTCGTCTTCACCCTCAGGCAGACACATTGAGAACATGGCAGCCGGTCTCTGTTGTCAGTGCTGCCTCAAGCTGATGTTTCTGGGCAGTGTTACTTGCAGCGACTTTAACGGTGAGAAGGAGTCCCATTGGGTCACCAATCAACCAGCCATATATAGAGATACGTGCATATAGATACCAGCAGGTCACAGCCAACTGACTTTTGAGATGCTTTTTGCCACCACAAAGGGCAAAAGTGTCAAAGAGATGAGAGTGAATTTTGTGGGGGGAACAGGATCTTGGTGTATATTGAAGGAGAGAGGCTCAAACCACCAGTTGAACATTGACAAGTCTCCCCACTCCTTCCCTACATTATTGATCATTCCGCTCGTAAATTTTCCATTACCAGAGCGAACAAACCCCCCCCACCCCACACACACACATAGGAGGTAAACCATTGCTATTCATAAGAGAAAAAAAATCCACTGTACTTTAACCCCTCAAAAATGTTCTCCCTCCTCTACCATCCTAAATTTATGTGTTTCTATATTCCACTCTACCAGGATTTGGTTCCAAAGACTACTTCAGCTACTTTGATGAAGTGGCCATTTTAATGAACCATGACATTTGACCACATTGGGCATCACTGGGGATAGTTTACTGCCCGATGTTCACACATTACATATGTCGAGCAGGGCTTACTTGGCCGTTAGCTGTCAGCAATGGAAAGACTGGCTGATTCTTCCTCTCCTGAGACCAATTACAGTGGCCCTAATGCTGGGATGCCAGAGATCACAGATACTCCAGCACAGCTCAGAGATCAAAAACTGACGAATTAGGATTGAACTTTCCGCAATTTTGCACAATTTTAAATTTGAATCATCTGTGTCTTACATGTTAAGGGTGGAAAGAATTTCAGGGATCCAATCAGTAACCATAAGTGCCCACTGGAAGAGCACATGGGTGCAGGGGTTTGTATGGGAGAGTTGTGTGAGACCGAGATTGGCTTCTGCTGTGGTCTTCCTTCCCCCCAATAGCATTCACTGTCATGTCTCAGAGGTGAAGAAAGATCCCTTGGGGTAGGTACCAGGGTCACTATTGGGTGGAAATAGATCCCAATATGAGTCAAAAAGGAAAAGAAAAGGAAATTATTATTTTTTGGTTGCGAAAGACAAATACCAATAGCAATTTGATTAAATACTTTTGTATTGAAAGGCTTGAATTGTTTAATCCACAAATTTCACATGTGCCCCTCTCCCCCCACATTCCTAATATTTTCTTCATTCTCCCAAGTGTTGGTTGAAGATCCATCTGTTTAGACAGGGATTTATACCTCCTCCCACCCCTTCTCCACCCATGCATGCCACCAGCTGTCAGTACCTGATATAGTATTGTGTAATGAAATGAGAGCCAGAATAAGCTTCACTTCCCCTGATGTGGAATTTGAGCCACTTGACAAAGAGCCATACACAACAGCCTGTGTGAACCTGGCAATGTATCTGATCTTCACGGGCAAACCTGATTCCTTCAGCTCCCCAGGTGCCTCCTCAGCTGAGGCCTCCATTGCCCAATGGTGTGTATCTCATGGAGTCTTAAGGAGTGCACCTCACCATGACCAAGTCTTGCATCTCACAGGGACCCAGCTGATAACTGACAGAGAACAAACGTGTAACTCAGGTGCCCGCCTTTCCCCAGTCAGTATCATGTACAGAGCAATTTCATAAACAGCAGTGACGAGATGTGATGGTGTTTGCTCTTATTTCCCATGCAATGACCCATCCTCCAGTTGAGTCAGGCCAGTTTGGGGGGCGGGGGGGCTGAGTGGGTGGATTGGCCAAGCAGGACGGTCTCAGTGAGTCTCTAACCTACATCAGCGCTTCCGAATTCGGCCTGATATCTGTTTTGTTTGTGTGCATTTCATGTCTTTCGACAGTTTGAAGTGTAAAGAGGGAGAGGTTAAAGTTCGATTCCTCGTCCTGAGAAACTGGAAAAACCTGGAAAGACACCATGGTATAGAATGCAGTGCTAAACCAGGAAAGCTGGTCACTAACTCCCAGCCCATTCTAAATCTGCATGGCCCATTGCCTTGTGCCTCACAGCTCTTACCTACGCTTTGCCAGTTGACTGAACTTCACATGGCGTGGACCAGACTGATGACCCTGTGTAACCAGAGAATGCAGAGCTTTCTTATTCCTTGTCTAGATGCTGGATTAAACTAATTTCCTACCCCCACCCACCTTCCCCATCCCTCCCATCCTGCTCAAGATTCAAACCAACACAAAAACCCTGGACTGCTGGACATTTGAAAGTCTACCGCTCGATAGATCGCAGGTGGTTTTTCAATTGGGAAGCTGTGGAAGCAGACTCTGTGTCTGAACAAGGACAAAACGTGGTTTAGGACAAGCCGTAGGAGAAATGTAATGTTTCACAAAATGAATGGAAGAAAATCCAGACCTTCCCAAGTAGGTTCCCAATGGGAATCTAGCTTGAAATAGTGTGGATTAGGTAGTGTGGTCCTGGAGTTCCATCTAGTGGTAGACATTAGGAATCTCAGCAGTACAGCTTTTGTTTGCTTTCCTGTGCCTCCTTTTTTAAAAAAAACACACAAAGTTTTATTTACAGCTCTATTTATTGGCCTTGCATCATGTATTTTCTTCATGTAAGCGCTTGGTTCTCTAGAATGTGAGCATGCACACACAGTGATGATTTTATTATGGACTGTCTTTTTTTTGTAATTATGGTGATGTCTTTATTGCGTTTATTGAAAGCGAAACAAATGACCTTAGCCCTGGTTAAAAGGCAGTTCTCAAGAGCCAAGCATTTTGCATGTTACAAGGAGGTGTTCTTTAGTGGAGTCTGTTTATACTTTTAGGCAACATAGGTTGGAAAACACAATGAATGAGAAATTCCACCAGGGTCTCGGTTTACTCTTATTTCATAAGCATTTCATCATGGGAATTTAGCGAATTCTTAAATACTGCTTTAATTTTAAGCCATTTTTTTCTGTAAGTTATTTTAAGAACAATAGAGAAAGAGAGACCTTCAAAGTTGAGACTGAATTCAACAATTCTCTGAATTCTAGACGCTCTACAATATTAAGAATATAGAATGAATCTTGATCCAGGTGGAATTTCTAGTAGTGTGATAACAGGGAGAGATGATATATTTTGGGGGAAAGGGAGTGTTGGTTAAGGAGAATTCCTGCAATTTCTCATTAAATGTTTTAAGTACAGTTGTCTGCTTTCAAAACCAAAAGGGTCAAACATTCTTCATTTTGTGCAAAATAAATCAGTGTAAAAACTACATGACAGAGGAGAGTGACAGAATTCAGATGAGCAGGTTGACTCTCTTTGCTGGATAGTGTTAAGCTTTGATGCATTCAATGAAAATGTCTGGTGTAAAACACATAAACAGTCATGTTAAACCGTTCACAGAGCTACTGTAAACTAATTGAAGAGTTGCCTGCAGCCACGATGATAGTATTTTTTAATATAAATCTGTATAAACATGTATCAGAAGTATGACTAGTCTCTATCCCTGTGCTTCTTCCCTCCCGCCTCTGGCCCGCATCCGCATTGCTTCTCTCTGAGTAGATCCAAGGCAATGGTATGTACTAACTGCATTGGCGCTGCTCTCATCTGCTGCACGTACAGGGACTCTGCTGTTTACTTTTGAAACAATTTTCAACATAGGAAAAGGAGAACTAATTTGTTCAAAACCGACCGAGTTCTCCTGCATGCTTTCCAACCTGATTGGTTCAGTGTTCACCCTGGCTATTTTTAACCCACAGTAAATGAAGTGTGTTCTACATTTCCTTATACATCGAGATGTGCATTCAAAGAACATTGTGCAAGGAGGTGTGCATTACTGGCGCTGGATGGTGTGGTTATGAATATTCATATTAAGACGGCCTTAGACTTGAAGTTTAGCCTTTTGCCTCCATTGTGCTCAATGGTCATGTTCTCCATCACATAAAGTACGATTGAGAGGCACAAAACATAGACCACAGAGGACACTGTCTTCATCATCAAAGGTGTTTGGCAAACCTTGTTTATGGGCACAGGATACAATGAGGTACATTGCATCTAAATGATTGCTTGCACCATTGCCATGTGATACTAAATCACCCTCACTGCTTTTGGCTGTTTCGCTCCCCTCCTCAACCCCCCACATTCATCTTTCACGTTAACCAAGATATTTGTTGAGTGTGCTTTCGTGGAAGCAGGACCCATTTTAAGGGCGTTGTTGAAATGTAGAGGTCCTACACTGTTGGTGCCATTGTACATGTACATGTGGTTCTTACAGTAAGAGTTTGGAGTTGGAGTGGTTTCCAGATTCAATCTGGTTTTATGCACCAGAGGTTCATTCTCTGCTGCCTTAAGCGATCGGATTTAATAATAATAATAAGCTTGACATTTGATATAGCGCCATATCACATCTTCGAGATGTCATAAAGCACTTTATAGAACACATTGTAACATGAATTCACTGTCTATTTTGTCCCACAAACAATCATGGATTATGACACCAATTTTTTTTTAAAGTAGAATGATGCACTTGACAGCTGCATGGTTCAAAACAACTTAAGCTTCTCGAGGCCTCGACTGTAAGCTTCTTGGGGCCTCGGTAATTTTGTACTTTGGGCCTGAGGGAAAGGGGAGAGCTGGAAACATTAAGATTGAAGGGATTGGGTCATTTCCTGACTCACATAATTTTTTTAAAATCTGCAGGTGGCAACCTGAGTACTTCAAACTGTGCTGAGAAGAAAAGAGAGCTTGTTATTACTATTATTATTATTATTCTTAAGGTTCCTCTTAAATCTGCTTTATTTAAAATAAAAAACCTCATTGGGAGAGTTGCCCTGAATTCCTTCTACATATGAAGGTGAGCCGTGTAAGTTTATTTTGTGCCAAAGCTGGAAATGCCTGATTGTACCCGTTTTCCCTTTCACACATGGCCCCATTACACTATATAACACGTCCCCTGTGCTCCACATCCAGACAGACTCCATCTCTGAAACCTGATAACAAACGGGAGCTCAGGCTGTACCCTCTACCCAGACCTAGGTTTCTTGTGCTCTCATGGCCCACTTACCCATGTACATCAACAGTCCAACAATGTGCACCTCTCAGCTAAACCCAGGTTAAAGGACCCAATTTATCTCAAATCATATAAGTGCTGCTCAGGATATTCTCTCCGGGTGGGGGGGCACTCTTTAGTTTCCATTTGGAACAGTGAACACACATCTCTGAATGCATGAACCACTCGCTTAGTTTTCAATCAAACAGAATTAGGTCAAAAGATTCATCACACCCTCAAGTGCATGCTGACGGGATCCTGTTCACTGCAGTACTTTGGAGAAGATGCTTTAGCTGGGAGTATTTCACAGACCCAGGAAGATGTCTCTCCCATGTTCCTCAGTTCGCATGCTGACTCACTAACCCCCCTCACAACCCTCGCTCCCTCCCTCCCTCCCTCCCTTGTGTCGATGCTCCACAGTCTAGCTGAGGATGGCCTCGCTCTTACTCTTCTCTCTTTTTATTTTCCAGTCCACGGCTCTCGATAAAGAAAGTCAGATATTCAGTGCTAAACGCCACCGCCATGTTGGAGGAGTTGGTACGGAGCAAACGTCTCAACTCTCTTCGGCCGAAGATCCTTCCATGTCTGTGCCCATGACCTTACCCCCTAATTCATCCGAGTCAGTCGAACCCCCTGCTCCCCCCACACTGTGTGTGGCGGAGACCACTGCACCTTGAGGGACCATGTTTTCTTGAATCACTGTTAGGAATCCCTACATTAGCTATTTACAAACACACATATACACAACCCCCCCATCCCTACCTCCCCCCGCCTCCCCCATGCGCTGAATTGGATTAGCCCGTGAAGCGTGCATTAGGTTAGGGTCAGCCCTCCAGAGAATAATCCCTCCCAGTCATGGTTAGAGTGAGACAAGTCCAGAATCTGAGCCAAGAACAGTCGACATGACTGTGCGTCCAACTCATCACATTTTCCTTTCTCTCCTGCCACCACTCTCTTTATTTTCTATGTTTTTCCTTTCTGTCACTCCTGCCTTGTTTTGCTACTGTTCCACCTGTTTTGTCCCACCACTCTAGCGCTCTGAACAGGACATTATTCCATGTGAGGGGTACTAGTTGAATGCGAGTTATTGTTGTTGTTCCAAAATGTCTCAATTTATTTTTTTGAAGAGTTTTATCGGTTTGATTGCAGCTGGTGGAAAGGTAAAAGATTGTTGGGCTACTTTTTGGTCAGCATTCAGGTGTCTCATACATATTGAAACCCTTCCCGTGTATTGCCAATTCTCGCCTTTGCCTCTCCTCTCTCCCCACCCCTATTCATCACCTCCCCTGGCACTCAATACACATGCAGATCCCTGACATATCCCTCAGGAATGACGGCAGGAACCGAAGTTCCAGGCACTGACAGAGTTAGATCCAGTCAGAATCACAGCTCTTTATAGATGTTCATTTCAGTATTAACGACCATTGAGCCTCCAACCAAGTTACAGACAAGAGATTCTGGACTTTGCAATAATCAAATTAAAAATAATGGCTCTTCCCAATCGTTCGGTTGATAAAGGCGCTGCACTGTTTGTCACCTTAACGCAGACTCGGAAACCTATAGGAACTCCATTCCAAGTCAGCAACGAGTTAGTTGATGTGTCAATCAGTGTGGTGGTGCGTGTGGCCTCAGCTTCTGATTTAGGGAGCAAAAATTCCTGCTTCCTGATTGATATCAGCAACGTCTGCTGACAGAGATATGTGGAGCCAGGAGCAGACTCCCTGTGATTCCCTCCCCCCCACCTCCCCGAACACCCCCAACCCACACACACACCCACACACACACCCACACACACACCCACACACACCCACACACACACACACCCACACACACACCCACACACACAGAGTCACTCAGCCTGTCCATGCTCATCCTGCAGCCTCACACCTATAGAATAGCTTCTGGAGGCTAAGTACTCCTGAGTCTGTCAGAGCTCTTGAAACCCCTTCCCAACAAGAGGCTGTGTTTTCAGAGACGAGGGGGGAAATGCAGACAACATATACAACATGTGCATTTACATTTTAGTAAGTGTCTTGCAACAATTAATCGTGGCCATATATTTTGATATATACAATGTCCGCCAAGGTTGGGATAAAATTAAGAGAGAACATGTTTGAAAAGATCAGTATTTCACGATTCACATTTTATTTCTGACTTATTCACATTTGAAAACGTTTCTGCTTTACACAAACTGTTCCCTTTTCTAGCCAAAGCTGAGACAGCCCCCCCAAAAAGAGTTTAAATCGTATTTTTTTGTAAAATCAGTTACATTCTTCCTTCTCATCCAAGTACACGTCCCATTCACGCAACAGAAGCATTGGTTTGCGTACTGGTGGGTTGGCTTCGTGAATTAGTTTGTATGAAACGCACACTCCTTGCACAATGTCACTGTTCGCTTGCACTGGGGTATGAGGCACGGGGCTAACTCAGTCCCCTGTAAATTAACCGAACAAGTGGCAAAAGAAGCAGCTATGCCAATGCAGCTGATAGTTAGAAAGCGGGCTCCAGGCGCAACGGATCAGCATAGGTCTGCTCTTTCCCGAAAGGAAATGGCTGTGAATTCCCATTGAGACCAATGGAGATTCCTGAACGGAAAAGGGTTTACCGAAAAGGGATTCCATCAGGATTTCAGAATAATTTTCTGTTCCGGCTAGTTGTGTGCTTTCTAGTAAAAAAAACAAACCCTCTGCTCATGTAAAACATGGGTGCATTTTATCACCAATTTACAGTCTCCAGAATTACGGAAAGGACACAAGGCATCACAACAATGTCTGGTCACTAGACAAGAGATGCAGTTAAATCAACATCAACATTCTCCAAATGATTGTCTTTCTGATCGCGTTTACAATGTGCATATTACGGAAATGGGATTAACTTTTGTGGAAACTAACGTTCAGCCTCGGCAAAGGTGATTAAAAGGAACTGGGGAGTTTTATTTATTGGGGGTAATTTATAAAAGGTATTTATTATTTCTATAAAGGCTGAAAAGGATGTACTGTATCTGGTTTTCTCGAGGAACTGGTTCTCTCTGGCTATCTAATCTATCTGACTCTTTTTAAGCTTCTTCCTGTTGTGACAATACAGACCTTCAACCATTAACCTAGATCTTGCTTTATAGTTTTGAATAAACTGCGTTGCATGTTATCAAAACCTAGGAAATGCTGCGACTTAACTCGATTGCTATTGAAGACACCATTTGGCGTTTTGCATACGCTGGGATCAGGATGTGGCTAATTGGAATTATTACAGCTTCTCGCCAATGGCACTGTGTAGTAAATGAATTAAGGAAAAGCTTTTCAGTGATTAATTTAGACCAAAGCAATCATATACATTAACATACAGTGTATTGAAGTCTCAATACAATCATCTGGGCAAATATTTCTGTTAAGTTTTAGATAATTGTGATAGCTGTCATTTGCAGCCTAGAACTCTACAAGGCATAATAACTGGTTCCTTTAGCAGTGGCTGGTATAAGCTTCTTCATCGCTCTCCTCTTCAGTCTTTCAGTACTGTCTTTTGTTCCAATGCTAGTTTGGGATTTGTATTAGAAATGCAAACAGTGAAGTCATACAATAAAACTTTCTCCTGCTACCCGGCCGTGTTCGCTTTGTTTACTCACAGAGCTTTCTGCTAGTGTGAGAGAGATCTCCAGCTCAGACACTCTGGACAGCATTGATCATGTGGAGTCCTGTAGCTCGGTGGTCAGAGTGCTGTAACAACGTTGAAGGAATCAACACTTCCTGCTTCAACTGTCTCCCGATAGGAAGCCTCTTTCACTGTTGTGTCTGCTCTAACCCAGGTAAACAGTAGCTAACAGGTAGAAGGATCGATTATCCTCAATAGATGCACAGAAAATGAACAAACTTCAGCGGTTGGATTCATTTACACTTGACCCACATTTCGAATGGTCTTTGAAATGTAAACCTATTTCAGCAAACTCATTTTTACACATTTGAGGCTATTGTCCATATTTTCTATTTACTTTGGATACAGATCGGGTTATAGTTGATGAACAAGATTTGTCATTATTTGAATGAGTTTAAGATGCAGCACCACAAGGAGCCATCACAGCAGGGAATAACCGAGACAGGAAGATTCAACAATGATAAACATCGAGAAGTTTCAGCAAAAATAAGGAATTAATCCACGAGAATCACTCTGAGCAGCATTTTTAAAATAAGGCCGATTGCTGGTTCTTGTGCGTCCAACCTCTGGAACTCCATCCCACAGTCCCTCATCCCCTCCCTGGCGTCCTCAAGTCCTGCCTCAAGACTCTCTTCGACAGTCTCATCAGTCACCCCAAATTCCCCGCTTTCCCTCCACCCTCCCCGTCCCCGACCCCAGCTCTGGTCTGAAACAATGACTGTCCAGCACCTTGGCACGTCCTGACGAGAAAGGCGCTATACAAGTGTAATTTTGTTATTATGCGTGTGTGTATTTATGGGTGTGCGTGTCTGTGTATCGGGTGGCGTCACAATTCTTTCCATCCTTCATGGATTATCTTACAAGCAGCCGTGGCATCAGATGAACTAGCTTCATCCAACAATCCACAGGCAAGTCTTCGAGTCACAGGCAATCCATTGGCAAGTCAATTCATAGACAAGTTTTTAAACTTTGAAACTCCCTCCCTCAACCCCTTCGTCTTTTCCCATCTTCAGGCGGCCGCGCTTGTGGTGACTTTCCCCCCCGGCTCGGCCTCGGGCTCGGCCACTGTGAAGCTTTCTGAGACGCCGCCTGATGGGGAGGGCAAGCTGCTGTTGTTGAGTCAAGAGGCTGTATGGATTTCATAATCCAATGGCTCTCCTCCAGTGATGTACTTCCAGACTAAGTAGTGGCAATGTGTGGAGAAAGTTACCAAGATATCCAAACCAGCTGGTTGACTTTAACAACAAGAATTCAGTACAGTTGCTTTAAGACAACTTGATCTTTGCTCTGAGATTGGCAAATCAGCACAATAAGGATCCCCCTGCCCTCCTGCTTCTGTTTAGGTGTGCAGCTTAACAGTCATTTCTACTTTGTCCTGACTCAACAATCCGTCCATGGGGGCCAGTGAAGTAACTGCAGCTCTCCTCTGCCCACTGACTCCAGTATTATTATGCAGCTTCAAGAGCCTTTCCCATATTACTGGTTTCACTTCAGATTTCTTTTAATACAGACCTTCCTTTTACCCGCTGAGTGTTTTCCCAGTAATGTTGCTGCGTCCTGAGTAAGCAGGAAATCCCAGGATTGGTCTCACATGGGCATTGAGGAGCCAGAAACAAACAAATAAACAATTTGGATTGACATAGTCAACCCTCCATGCCAGACGGCGTCTCAGAGCCCGAGCTTCACAATAATGGAGCCCGAGGCTGAGCCAGGGGGAGGTGAAAGTGATCTTAGGCACGGTCGAACAGAAAGGTCTTAAGCCACAATCTGAAAATGGAAATGGGTGGGGGGGCGGGGGTGGGGGGTGGGGTGAGGTGGAGGGATTGAGTGAGGGAGTTCTAGAGTTTCAGGGCGCAGTGGCTGAACGCATGGCCATCAATGGTGAAGTGGAGGATTCGTGGGGGACAAGGAGGCCAGACCCAGTAGAGCAGAGGCAGCAGGCACTGGTATGAGGAGAGAGGAGGTTAGAGAGGTAGTTAGAAGTTTGAACGGCCTGATTCTCCCAAAGGCGGGATGTTTATTGACAGAAAGACCAGTTAGATGGTGACTGGGGAATCGCCTAACAACAACAACAACAACAAATTACATTTATAGAGCGCCTTTCACGTCGGGAGGACGTCCCAAGGCGCTGCACAGGAGGCGTGTGACCCGAGCTGGGAGGGGAGTGTTTGGGAGGGGGTGAAACACGAAGGGGAGGTAAAAGAGTTCGGGGTGGAACAAAAGGCACGATCGAAGAGGAAAGTCTTCAAACCGGCCTTGAAAGAGGAAAGGGAAGAAACGAAACGGAGGGATTGAGGGATGGCATTCCATAGGGTGGGAGCGGAGAAACTGAAGGCCCGGCCTCCGATGGTGGGGCGGTTTGGGTGGGGGGCTTGGAGCAGGCCAAGTTGAACGGAGGGTGTGTAGGGGGAGAGTAGATCGGTTAAATAGGGCGGGGCAAGGCCGTGTAAGGCCTTGTAGGTGAGGACGAGGATCTTGAACTCGATCCTCTGGAGGATGGGGAGCCAGTGGAGACGGGCGAGGGTGGGGGTTATGTGGTCGCGGAGGCGGGTGCGGGATAGTACACGGGCTGCAGAGTTTTGGATGACCTGCAGCCTGCAGCCTAACAACACAACGGAACCCATCAATCTTCTCTGCATGATTCGGATACTCAGAAGCAGTGATGGGTTTCTGCATGTGCCAAATACCTGGCTGGCCCCAAATAATATCTACATTGATCAACTGCCCAAGTGTTCTTGGGAAAATCTTCCTAATTTCCTTTCCTCTTAGAAGAGGGAGAGGCTGCAACCGATGTTTCCTCACAGCTTTTTATGCAAATATCTCCCAGCAGATTGTCTGTGTCAGTGACTCAGTCAGAGATTGGCATATAAGGAGGTAAAGAGAGGAAGATAATACATCACTACATTAGCAGTCACCATGCCTAGATTCCTGAGTCAATCACATGCTAGCACAGAGCTAAAAACAGATTAAAGGAGGAAAGTTAGCGACCTCCAAATAAGGTGGGGGTTTTCTGTAGTTTTTTCACAGTTTCTCTAGGCTGACTTGTGTTCACCTGACCTGAGATGTTGAGAAAATTAGCATTCTTTTAAAAATAGAATTGAAGCATTCACCCAATGTTAGTGTTGCAATTAAACTGTGTAAAGGAGAATTAGCAGTGGGAATTTTAAACCTATAATTGAGGGGGAAATTCCAGCCGAAGGCTAGTTTAGAAAATGGTTTCACCTTTTTTTATCTGGCCAAATGATCTCCAATGAAAGATTCCTACTGATTTATTGCAAAAGGCAAAGGTCACAACAGACATCCACGTAAAATAGTAATCCTTGTATTTGGTATAGCACCGATAGTGTCAAAACATCTCATAATGCTTCACGGGTAATTACTGTCAAGTATATATTTATCGGGAAATTGTACAGCAGCAATTTTGCCTACCCGCAAACAACCACAAGGTGAAAACCACCTTAAGTTCCCATCTGAACAGGCAGAAGGAACCTTGGTTTGACATCGTATGTGTATCTCTGACAATGCAGTGCTCCATTCCACAGCACTGTCCAGGCAGGAATGTCTGCTCAAGTGTTAACACAGAGCTTGAATCCACACCCTTCAAAGGCGAGAGTACCAACAATAAAATACATTCACTGGAATTGTGAAGCTATACATTATGGTTGACAGTAATTCAATATTAATGTTAAAATTCCTGGACATTTTTTTAAATTAGTTTTTAAGATTCCGAGTCTTCGGTATTGGATGAAATCCCTGAAATGTGAAACTTCTGAATCTGGATAGTGAAAATAACATTGAAACAAATGTGAGGTTCAAAAGCTGGGCAGTGGGATCGAGTTGCTCCGTTCAAAGAGCCGGCACAGACTCGATGAGCCGAATGGCCTTTTGTGCCGTAAGATTCTACGATTCTGTGAAAACGATTGAAATTAATTGCATCGTGCAGTGATTGAATACAGCCACTAGAGGGCAGCGATGAGTAAACCTGGAGAAAAAAAGATCAACTCTGAGAACACACAGCACTCAAAGAATCACCAAACACATTGGATACCCACAGAATATAACAATCATCCGAGCATTTGGTCTAGCGCCTTATCATGTCGATGCGTCGTCACAAAGTGCTTTATATTGTAAATATATACTATATATACTAATATATAAGAATATACTATAAAATGAATTGAGTGTATATTTTGTGGGTGAAATGCAGCAGCCAATTGCACACAGCCGTATTCCACAAACAGTTGTGGATTGGAGTAACTTTTTTTAAACATAGTACCTCTCCTGAAAGTGTGTCATTTTCTTTCTTCTACTTGCATCTAATCCACTAATCATCATCAGTTAATTATCTTCGGTATTTTACTTAAGAAGCCTTATGAACCCACTAGGCTGGGATGGATCAGAAGAGAAACAGAGAGAAAAATAACACATACACACACAGGATCATTTACATCATCAAACCCCATTTTGCATTCAACCCTCACAACCTGTAAATCAGCAAATTGTGCCTTTATGTTTAATCTCAGGCAAATGCTTTCACACTGAGCCCTGATGTATGCCAGTAATCTGCTACCAGCAGCTGCAGGCAACTCTGCAATCATACATGTGGCATTTCACACATGTCCATGTGTGAGGACAATGCAGTTCATGACTGATAACGCCTGCTCTGTGTATTTGAAATTCCTCTTGCAAAAATATTCCAAATGGAAGTTATTGCATGACCATCAATTTAATGCCAATGGGACTGTCTCCGTGTGCTGTTACAATCCTGGATACATTCATTAATTGTATTTTCTAAACATTCCTTCAACCCACTGGTCAAGAAGATTAAAGTTTCATTCCTGAAAACATCAGCATTTGCTTTTCTTGAAGTAAAAGTGAAATAAATCGCTGCCTGTCTGATCAACTAAAACCTATTGAGTCCAACTGTTTTGTTATAGAATTAGCTTCTTGCGAAGGCTGACGTTATTTATCCAGATGAGAATGAGTTTGGCTTTTGCAAAACCAGCGGGTCTTCAGTTGCATAGCCTCAGGTGACTTGGAGTTGTGTTGCAGAAAGGGAAAACATGATCCACAAGGCAGGCAAAGTAACGGTTTGCAAATGCAGCTCAGAGATTTGTTTGATATAATACTACTTAAATAAACAGAGGCAGATCTTAAAAGTTTAATTGTTTTAATACCATCACTCAAAAAAAAACACCTTCCAGTCTCAAGATACAAGTGAATTTTATTTTTGATTTCATTACACAAACTGGAATAACTTCATTTCAAATCATCACCAAAAAAGCTCTTCTGAGTGAGGTTTTGAAATACAGTAATTTGGTCCCTTGGGCAGGTTACTAATGCGCCACTAGGCACCAATAGGATCTAAATTGGACAAACAAACATTCTCTCAGCAAGATGGAATGTTTTCAGCAATCTGGTTTCTGAAGGTTTCCTAGGCTGATCACAACATCCCAAACATGGGATTTCAGACACAGAGTAACAAGCAGTGACAAGAACCCAGAGTTTCACAGTTACAAGGAATTATTGGAATTCAGCACAGCAGTGTTGAGCAATTTTGAACACGTTTTAACAAAGGCTATTGAAATTATAATAATGGACATTATTCTCTGAAAACGCACACGCACACACCAATTTGTAACGGACAAACCTTATTACACTGCTTTGATTCACTGTTCACCTGAACTCAAAGAACATTTAATATAACAAAGATCCCTTTTCCAGCCCAGCAGCATGCCAATGACAAGAATATAATTTCCAATAGACTGCTATAAAGTTAAAAAATCCTAGATCATAATTTAAATATTGCTCTTTGTTCCCAGCAATGTCAGTGCTAAGCTACCATAACATTAATGAAAAAATACAGTAAAGAATCATGCCTTAGAAAGATTTGTACACCCCCACGTGCAAACCTTCTCCCCCAAAAAGAAATCATTTTATTTTAAAATGTGATCTCTGTAAATGCAAGAATTAAATCACAGGTGTAAATATATTGCTTAATTCTAACACAATTATGAACATCTCTGATTAAATTTGTTTTACATTCTTTCAAATCACTCACTTCTTCATACAGAGATGAAAATAAAGAAATAGTCGGTATATTTCTTGTGAATGAGACGCATATAAAGAATCATGTAAAGATTTATTCCTCCTAAAAATAGACTTTTTTAATCTCTGAATTAGTCTTATATGTTCTGATGTTTTAGTAATGGTATGTCAAATTCCTTATATTCTACAAAAATAGCAGTAAGCATTTCAAAATACTCTGCTTTCCAAGAGACTTTGTTACATTCAGATTTGCTGCTTCTTCATGTAGATCGATGCCTTTATGTACAGAGGCGGGATTGTGTGACTACGTTGATTAAAAACTCTTGAATCCAATGCACCAGCGATGGCTCTTCGCTCCTTCAGGTGACAATCCCACGGTCCAGCACGAAGCATTGCATTTCCGTCTTGTGAGCGCAGTATCAGTATCTGGTTCGATACTCATGATGCCATCGATTAAAATCAATGTAAAACAGTACTATGCTTCCGGATGCCATACCCGTAATGACGACCCTGTGTTAAGAAACAACCAGTTATTCACACACAATACAATCGGGGAGCTTTGTACTGAATCAGACACTGCCTTGCACTTTGTGGGTTACTTATTGTCGAGTCCTATAGCTCAGTGGTTAGAGCACTCGCCTGAGACCTGAATCCAGGCAGGTCAGGGCGAAACCTTGGACAAGTTTCCTTACTCCACACACCTAATAATAATCCCTCCAAAAAAAATACAATAAGAAAAATTGGTCATTTCAATCCACGACTGTTTGTGGGACACTGCAGTGTGCAATTGGCTGCCTCATTCACCCACAAATATTCAGTCAATTCAAATTACAGTATATTCTGTGAAGCGCTTTGAGATGTCTAGAAGAAGTGAAAAACGCTATATCAAATGCAAGGATTATTATTATTTATTATTATTAAAAACTCTCAGCAAAATAGAACCATTTTTAGCAGAGGAATCGATTTCTCACACCCCTGTGTCTCTGCACACTTGTTTTATAAAATGATTAAAATGACATAACAACAATTACAGATTTAAAAGGAATTGTCAGAGTTAATTCCCATTCTCTAACCCAAATGGTGCCCCCATTGACCTTAAAGGGAAATATTATAAAAATGATGTGTGCATTTTTCATGTTCAGCAGATTGCTATTAAGCATGATTGAGGGAGACTAATTAAATGGTACTTGTGGAATTAAAATTAAAGGGCAGCAGCAGCAAAATGGCTGCTTCAGACAATATCAATGATTACTTGTGGCAAAGAGGTTGTGCATATAAATCATAGGTGGACACAGATGATGGCAGTAGCAAGTAAACTTCCATTATTGTGTTGAGATTTCCTGGAATTTACCTTCAAACAGATCTATGCTCCAATCTCCAAACCACAGAGCATTAGACATCAATATTCTTTTTGCTTTCAAGCACATAACTACAGTTATCTCAAACTTTTAACTGTCCCCTGAATCTGCTGTACATTATGTGTCATTTTGTGTTCATATAGGCTTGAGTTCTTGCTTTGATGTTTGATAAAATTCATCAAATTTACTGGAGCAAACAGCCAAGAGCACATACTAGTGATTAGTGTTCCACATGCACTAACCTTACTGTCCTCATCGCCATCTTTACTGAAACACACTTAACAACTTTACGACACAATGAGATATTATCATAAATGAATCCCGTAAAAGTTGGATTCGCTGTGTACATTGAAGGCTAACCTTTGAAATTTTATTGGGTTTAAACTTCCCCTCATGACCCTGTCCTCATGATGTTGCATGAAAGACACTGGGGTCAAAGATGTGTTCTTTTCTAACCCAGCAAATGCCGCATTCCTATCTTATGGGATTTCCCATTATTTGGGTGTAACGTTACACTTCCTAGAGCCTAGACCTTTGCTATCTTTACCGTGGCAGAATATGAATGACACAATCTCTTTTAAGGGACTGCCATTTCATGGAAATACTAAATGAGAAAAAGAATCTACAGAACGATATTCGCTGCAGGCAGCGGAGTAACCAGGACACACATGCTCCATCAAAATACTAAACGCAAACAGAAAGGCGAGCACCTCAGTGCAGTTAGTTGCACGGAGAATTGGTCCGTACGCATTGGTTCCTGTTTTTCATTTTTATTGTGAACAGCCTGATTTGTGCAGGTCAGGAAGACAAACTGAGAGTCTGCCAAACTTGAAATCCAATCTCGCCCCCCCACAATGGTGAAACAATTGAATAGCTGCCACATTCATCACACCCTCAGCAATAGGTATCCGACTGCAGAAAGAGATTCTTCCCATGCGAATAGCACAATGTACACCTATATCCTTCAGATAATCTCTTTCGTTGTGGGGGCCGGGTACATTGCTGCCTGCAGCCATGGCTTAATGGTTGAGTAGCATTAATGTAAACAGTAGTGATTTGCGCTGGCCAGGGTAGAGCAGAACCATAAAACATAATATCTTTGAAAAAAAATCAAAAGAATTTGGGTGCAGTTTTTCAGGGGAAAGCCTAATTCGAACAGAATGTTGAAATCAATGTAAAAATTGGGGGATGGGGGTCACAGCTTGGAAACATTCAGAGTGTCCAGGAACATCCAGCGGTTTTCCTGAAAAAGGGCCGTTTGTGGTTATTGGTCATGATCTATCACCTCGCAACCAGGCTTCATAAATGGAAAGGATCCTAAAGGCGGGCAAATGTGACTGTCAGATGGCAGTGCAACACGTCAGGGAGCTAGCACACAGCGCACAGTGACAGCGCCGGAGAGCAGGAGCCATGTTTAGTGAACTACAATCTCAGCTGTGTGGCTGTGGAGAAGCACAGAGCCACTGAGTCCCCGGGGGAGGGGGAAAGAGAATGTTCACAGGCGACTACGCCAGTAGCTCCCAAACACTTTAAACAGCGGGACCCTCCCCCCCCCCCCCCCCCCCCCCCCACAATTCAGCAAAGTCGGGTCCACACACTCGTGTCCTCGGCTCCATACTTGGGCCCTCGGCTCCACATGCACTCGGGAGCTCGAGACTCTAAAGCTCTGCGCCCCCCAGCCAACGGTACACCCCTCCCCCCAAGGGAGGCATCCCCACAGTTTGGAAACCACTGGGCTATCCTTTTGTCTAGTTCAGGGCACAGGTAAGAGGTTTGCCTTCTTGGCTGTAGCCCAGGCAAAATAAAACAAGCAGATTTCACACTGTGAGGATACAAGTTAACTGACCATCCATGATTGTTATGAAGGGATGTACAACATTTTCAAGATCAATATTGAGAAACCAACTCACAATAATAAAAATAATTCTTGCATTTGATTTAGCACTTGTCACATCTTCTAGATGTCTCAAAGCTCTTCACAGAATACACTGAAAAGCGAATCCACTATATATATGTGGGCGAAACGCAGCAGCAAATTGTGCACAGCAGCGTCCCACGAACATTCATGGATTGAAATGACCAATTTATCATTGTTTCTCTTTTGAGGGATTATTAGGCATGTGGAGTAAGGAAATGTGCCCAAGGTTTCACTCTGCCGGGTCTCTCGGTTGTAAGCCGAGTGCTCTAATCACTGAGCTACAGGACTCCACAAACACCAAAGCCTAACGGGATGCTGGAAAGACAGCTTGCATTTTCTTTTGGAGGGAAAGGGGAGCATAGTTTACACTGAATCCACTCTTAAACACCTTACCTTTGATCGTGAGACATGGCCATGGACCTAATGCCTGCGTCACAGCCAGGGTAGGTCATCAGCTGTTTGAAATCCCAGACCTGCCACACAGCCACTATTCCACTGTCTCCCCCAGTGATGAGGTACTGTCCATCGCGGCTCAGCAGCATAGCCTGGGCAAGAACAATGCATGTTACGGCCAAGCTCACAGCAATAAGTCCCACAGATACCTCCCATGTTTGGCTCTATCTCAGCAACTGGTAATTTTAAACAGAACTATATATTAACAGTATCACCCAGGGTTTTCACCAGGACATAATGTTCTCACTTCTACCCGAAAGCTGACAGTTTTATTTTTCCTAATATGTCAGTTTGTCATAATGATAAATCATTAAGTACACTATCTGTGCCTTACATAACCTATTTATTTTAAGAAAATGTCATTTTTAGTTCTACTGGCTAGTAAATCAAAGGCCAGCACAGATGCAAATGCTTGAGATGAAACATTCCTCGGTTATCCATAGGCTTGGCTCACCCCAATTCTGATAGTGTTATTTGTAATCATTTCATGACAAGAATGGTGAAGCCAGAAATCCTTTGAAATGCTACTTCATTCTCACGTCTCTCTCCATAAGCCGACATGGAAAATGCCAGCGCTGTGCTGTTTAATACAGAATGTATAAACACTGTCAGAGTTAGATAGCCTCATGAAGAGGCCGATTACACTCTCACTGAAGATCAAGTACTTCTGAGCCATTTGCCTAAAATGTGAAAATGATGATTTTTTTAAAAAACACAGGGAGCTTTGTTTAAGGATCTCATTTTAGAAACTTCTTCAAACATACATCAAGTGTACATGGAACTAGAATAGAATTATATACATATATAGAAATTACAGCACTAAAACAGACCAACCAATCAGCCCAACTAATCCATGTCAGTGTTTATACTAAACACATTAGCCTCCACCCATTCTAATCCACCCCATCTCTGGCCTCCCCCATCTCCCTCTATTCCTTTGTCTCTCTCTGTATGCAGATAGTTGCAGGAAAGTTATAGGTGCTAAACTACTTCATTGCAATAAACCCTTTCTAATTAGCTCCATTACATTTCTGAGCAGGAGAAAAGGGCAGGAACTAGTGAGATGGCATTGTTTAAAGCTCCTTCACAAATGGATATTGAAACATTAGTATACCATTACTGTATATTACCGAGAAAAGAATAATCAAAGCAGCAGCAAAACATCAGCAAACTAGTGATAATTGCAGGATATTATTTTAAAAATGAATATTTTACCAGTCCATTAAACAACTGCATTTAACGAACACTTTTCTCTTATCACATTCAGAACAAACCAACATTGATTTCTGTCAGATCCTGAAATCCGACTGAAATAAGTTCAATATTCAGGTACAATTTACTGGTTTTCAGCACAAATCTATCAACTGTTTTAACAAATGCAAGAATCAAATTCCAAACACTTATTTTCCATTTGGTCCCATTGCGTAGAATTCCTGTGTCAGGAACCTCACTGAAATGCATGGATTTGATCCAAGCATAACATTTGGACTATTGTTGGGTGTGAAATACATGTCTCTGAATATTGTTAAACTGTTATTTTTTTCCCCCTTACTACATTCCTCCCTTTCTGCCCTGAAGGTGTCAGACATCTTTTTTTTCACACTCCTGTGGTGTGGGTCCATAAATCTTGGGAGGGGATGAAGGTCTGTACTGAGTTACTGATCTGTACTGGTCTGTACTGAGTTAGTTTATCTCCGGCAGGAAGCATTAAGGCTAAAATGGGCCATCATCGTGGATAAAGGAGAGCAAATTCTGCTGGGGTTTCATTTCTGATTGCGAGCCAAAGATACTGTTCAATGGTGCACATGTGCATTCTTGGGAAAGCTCCCCTCCTCGTTCGATCAACCACCTTCGCTCCCTGCCCTCCACCCTCCCCGATCCCTGCCACAACTCGGGTCTGGAATACTGTCTGTCTAGCGCTTTGGGACATCCTCCCGAAGTGAAAGGCGCAATACAGTACAAATATAATTTTGTTTTGGGGTAAAGATAGGGTTAGGGTTAGGGTTAGGCATAGTCTCCTGATGATGCCCCTACAGTCAAACAGTCCCGTTCCAGTCAATATCAAAACTTACACATGAAAAATTTACAGGATAAAAGAACTTTAAACAGCAGGTGGTGAATATGTGCAACTGACTGCCAATAGAAATAGCTTGGGTGTCATTTGCTTAATGATAATTATATCAAAACACATAATTAAAAGCCACAAATCTTATCACATTGTTTTACTTTGGGACTGACCAGATCAGGCACAGCTGTCTTTCTGGCTGTGTACATTGATCTCTAACACATTGGAGGAAAATACTGAAAGGCAGGCACTCAGGCTTCTTTCTAAAGAGTCAAATGCCTTTAGGAAAGAATTGCGGAAAATGTTTGAGGGAGAAATTAGTCAAATAGAAAATACTTGGAAAAATGAGCAGCTGCAAATCATGCAATACAAGAACAAAGTTGAAAGTTAGAATCCTAAATCAGAGATAATAATCCTTGCAATTGACATAGCACCTTTCAAATCAGTGGACGTCTTAAATAATAGATTTCACAGTCACAGAGTCACTTAAGTGTAGTGACCGTATTTCGTGGGCAGCTAATTTGTGCATAGCAATGATATGTTAAAGTACACTGATTTCACTCCTGACATTTTAGCTCTTAAATGAGCCACGTGACTAGAAGCAGGTGGTACGGAATGAAGCAAGGTAAGGTGGAGCATTGTAACCATAAGGGGAAAAATTTGAATCAAAACAGGTGCACAGCCCTGAATAAACAGCAGACATTTCCCAGACAGGATGGGAAGTGTGGCTGTACTCTTTTCTTTGTCATGAAAGATGAAAGTACATTTGAATTGTGCTTTTTGCTTGGAAATAGAAAATTATTGCAGTTGTCAGCATTCCGGCATGTCTGCCATGCACGACATCTGAAAAGCTCCTCAAAGAACTTTCTTGCATAGCCTGGTACCCAAAGGACTTCTGCATTGCCCTGCAACATATAGTTTTCAATTACCACCAGGAATGTCACTTGCAGACTGCAGGCAATTATTATTCATTTCAAACGCTCTTTAATCACACTGGTGTTTCAGCCTGGAAGTGTAATAAAACACAGAAGCTCTGGGTTGGATAAATTGAACTCCCAACACGGCTCACTCCAATGGCACATCTGCACATTGGGCAGGACTATACAGGAACAAGATCCAGGAAGCTTTAATTATACCTAAAGGCAGACAGAGCTACCAATAAAATAATAATAATAATCCTTACAATTGATATAGCACTTTTCACGTCTTCTAGACGTCTCAAAGCGTTTCACAGAATATACTGTAAAGTGAACTGACTGTATATTTGTGGACAAAACGCAGCAGCCAATTGTGCACAGCAGTGTTCCATAATCTTCCATAATCTTTGCGTCTGCACAATGAATTGTCACTCCCATTCCTCAGGTAAATTCATGTATCAGTTGATACTTAGAAATATTGAAGCCCGCAATAATGGGCTCATACTTTTGGCATTTAGAGAACTTAAAGGTGGCATTTAAAAAATCAAAAATTTGAGAAAACCTGGAATTTGAAACTACCACCTGGCCCATCAAACCCATTCACTGCATAATTCATATATAATCATATCACCATTCCAGATTAATGGTTCTGAAATTCCTGCACTCATTTCTTCAGTAAGAGCTGCTACTCTCTATATCCAGATATTTTCCAGCTTTAAAACAAATCAGTTGACGTAGAAATAACAATTTCCATCAGGAAGCCTCATGCCAAACCTCATGCCACCCTGGTTGAGATGTGGGGACTAAGTTAAATAACCTTCTCATATTATTATTGTACACAAACTTTCTTTTGTTCCTGGATTTCAAAGACAAGTTATCTGACATGACTTCAAAACAAACTGCAAACTACATAGTTTCACCTTAAGTAGCTCTTATCTCAAAGTCAATATAGGTAATCTACAAAATAAGTGGGTCTCAGTCACTCAATGCATCGACAACGGGTCTCTTCATCCTGCTTGGTATATTGGTGGGTGGGGTCAGAGAGGCCACAATGACCGACAATGATTGGGGTGGGCAGGGTGGAGCCTGTTGAGTGGAGGGAGAGGACATGTCCATATGGCTATAGCACACTATATAAATGCAAGTTGTTGTTATTGAGCAGTTGTGGGATCAATATGCTGTTAATTGGGACTGTTCGTGGGACACTGCTGTTCGCCCCTAAAATATACAGTCAATTCACTTCACAGTATATTCTGTGAAGTGCTTTGAGAAGTCTAGATAATGTGATAAGGCGCTATATCAAATGAAAGGATTATTATTACCATTATTACATATGTGATCTCTGTGAACTGTCCAGTTCTTAGTTTGTAAGGGAAATTAAAACAGTTATTTTCTACTACTCAGTAAATTTACCAGGTTTGTTTTGTGGGTGCACTTGAAATTGGATCTTTCCATTACATGTGCAGGCACTGATTCAATACATTTACCTGAAAGTGCAGAATAATACCCGTAAACTGCTTACAGTGAACCATGTATTTTTGTGTACCTTGGCCAGATTTTAAATCAAATTAAACTTTATGTTGCTACAAATCTTTTTTTGAATCAGCGTATTATTAACAGAGTGGCAGGAAATGAGCCATTGTCTCCAGTCCATTGTAATACCAATAGTACTTTTACTGTCAGATTAATATCCGTGGATATTAGGCGCCTCAGATTGAAAATAACGGTTCGTTACTTATCAATATTAAAGGCACAACGAATTTTGGACTGAACCATGCTGTTTGTTCCCCAAGCATTATATGTATACAGAGAGCTTACCTTCGTAGAATCTTCAGTCTCCATCTTGACTAGCAGTTTCCCATTGACACTGAAGACACAAAACTGGCCCTTTTCATAATAAATGACACAGTGGCCTTCGGTCGACAATTGGATTAATCGAGGGTGTAAGCAATCTTGAGTGCTCTCAAGAGCTTTTAGCAAGTCTCCATTCATTGTGTGGATCAGACATGGTCCCTCTATAAATCAGGTCGGAGACAAATAAACAAGCATTTTAGTGATATTTCTTAGCGAGTAAGTCACAATAGACCCGTTCCCACAACTAATCACAGACTGAGCAGTTCAGATCAGCAGTGCGTTAAATGAAATGGATATAGGATCACACAATCATTTTGCAATCACTATGCAAGGCAACTGCTTCCAGCAGAGTGCCACCCTGGAGTTTATTCCTACTAAAGTGTGCAGAAAGAGGCAACACTGGAGATGCTGGCATTAGATTATGTTGTGGCAGCATTATTGAACTGTATCAGCATATTGCTTTAACCTACTTGTGTTACCATATCCTTTATGATACATTGAATATCAGGTTACCTCCAATCATGGCCATTTTTGCACACAATGGCAGCTTTGGAAATGTTATACAATGCTGGCTGCTATGGAAACAATTAATTAGAGTTTTGTTTGGGTCGGACATCTGGTTATTCTTTTATAGCAAAATGTTTTAAAGCCTCTGGGAAATGGTAATAAAAAAATTCTGCAGCAAATCAGCAGTAGGTAGAGTTCATTAAAAAAAGGTCTCTGTTTTCACAGGAAATCGCAAGCAGTGCAGGCATTTACCGTGAGCAGGAGTGTGTGCTGGGGCTTTCAGACCCAATAACCCTTCCATTAGTTTCTTCACAATGACACAAAACAGGACCGAAACGATTTGAGCCCTACGTGTTAACTGACAGCCTCACTATGTTACGGTTAGTTTGACATTCCATTTGGCTTATTACTGAAGTGATTCTCTTCCGTCTCCAGAAGAGCCCGTTTTTTTCCCCTGTGCCATTCTTTGCCAGTCACCAGTTCCTCTGTCAATACTGCTCAAGATTGCCTCAAGGAGCTCCAAAGGCAAGTTCTCTGCGAGAAAGTGACGAGCTGCCACTCAAAAGCTTGATCAAAAAATCACTGTGTGAAAAAAAAGTCTGGCTACATATCTACATCAATCCACCTGTCTGCAAAGTATCGGGACAGCAATGCACATCTTTCTTAAAGTCTTAATTCAGCAATTATCATAAAATATTTACAGAATTACTTTCTCTTCATGTGAGATTAAATTGGGAATGCAGCCGACAAGACAATTGTTCCCATCTGTTCAGTAACAGTGATAGCATCGACCCAGGCCTATTGTAGGTCCAGCTATTCTGACAGTCTGTAGCCAAGCCTGATTAATCACTAACAATTTATTTTTCCCCTAATGTTGGTACTGGTCAAATTCCCACCTATATATTTTTGTCACCATCTTCTTAGTTTCTCTTGCTTATCATGTACCATTCCCCAAATAATATACAAGATAACCGTATCCTTTCAGGTCTCTTCCAAAGCCACTCCAATTTTTTTTCAGTCTTATTTCCTCCCACCCACCCGACACCCACACACACTCTCCAACAGGAACAAAATTACATTTATAGAGTGCCTTTCACATCAGGAGGACGTCCCAACGTACTGAACAATCAGTGGTCGGGACCCGAGTATGGCGGAGCGGCGAGGCAGGGGTGAGTGGAGGCAAAGAGGTACTAGAAAGGAAGCTGAAGGCATGGTCAAAAAGGAGGGTCTTGAGACCGGCCTTGAAGGAAGCAAAGGAAGAAGTGAGGTGGAGGGACTGTGGGATCGAGTTCCAGAATGGGCAGGTTGATAGGGAGTTAGAAGGTCGGAGAGGTAGGATGGGGAAAGGCCAATTTTTGGCCTTGAAAGCGAAGATGAGGATCTTGCATTTTATCCTCTGGCGGATGGGGAGCCAATGGAGCCAGGCGAGGGTGGGAGTGATGGGGTTGCAGAGCCTGGTCTGGGAGAGGTCACAAGCTACAGAGTTTTAGATGATCTGCAGGTTGCGAATGGAAGAGTTGGGAAGACCGACGAGGAGGGAGTTTCCACCTCCAACAGCATGGGAGAGATCACAAATTTATGATATCGGGAATTTTGTAAGTGAGGACTCTATCACAGCACTAACTTGTTGATGTACCTACCCTACTGCATCCTTTAACTTCAAAGCACAAAGTTGCTAGCTTGATGATGCAGTGCATCTGTGCACCATTGCACATGAGGTGGTAGGAGATGGGTTCATAACTACCAGTCCCCACATGGTGAGGCTACCAGTCGGAGACAGTGAGCAGAAGAGAAGATGACGGGGTGACGCACCATCCGGCATCTGTTAAGGTCTGACTGTTACTTGCACAACAATAGCTGGTGAACAAGACTGAGGTAAGAAGGGGGAGAGAACTCAATGTAACCTCAGGAATGAGGGAAAGGGTAGAATGGTCTTTGGGCTTATCTGCCCCAAAAGATAGCAAACTGATAATTTTTTATCTGATGAGCTGTGATATTTCAATGCCTGACATTTTCTGATTGTACCTACCTTTGGAGCCGCTGATCACTAGGCCGAGCTCCGCACACACGGCGGCACAGCTAATCTCGCAATCATGGCCTGTCAGAATAGCTCGAGGAGCAGCGTATTCAGCTGAAAAACAAGACAAGAAGCAGATGTTCAACTTAATATAAAAAACAGGAATACAGTTACTTTGATATAGTAAGGAGCAATCCCAGAAAACATTTGGCATTATCCCTTGAAACTTAAAAAAAATTCTGCCTTTATAAGAAATTAATATACTGTTGGAACCAAAATAAAATACATTATCCAGGTTAAATAAATATAAGCCTCCATATGCCAAAGTAAGGGGCACCATTCCGCACAAAGTAGCTAAAGTTTGGGACATTAACTGAAAGAAAATGGTTGCCATACAGCTGCTTTAAGCAAAATCTGATAACGTGAACTCGATTGAAAACACAAACATAGTTATGGATTAAATGTTATATTTTCAGGATCCTTTTACGATTCTCCTCAGCAGTCTCCCAGCTGATGCCGTAGGTCAATTCTCTTGCCTCACTTTTATCTGAAGTACTGCTGTGTGAATGCCTTCTAATTTCATAGGCAGATTGTGACCAAGACAACAATAAACCTGTATTTTACTAAATTTTAATGTATTTCACCAGAGGGTGTATTTCTTACACTCCGTCAAGTCTTTCCTAATGTCAGCATTACTCCATGTCAATATAGTACCATAGTGTGCCAGCACTTCTCTCTTTCTCTCGCTTTATGTCTTTGTCCTTCTCAGTTTACTGTATACAAAAAACTATACACAGTGTAACAGGGTTACAGCCAGACAACTATCTGCATTTGTCTGATTATCCATATTTAGTTTTGATGTAGGTGAACACACGACTGAGATATCATCAAAAAAGCTACTTGCGTATATTTAATTAAGTTCTGATGAAAGATCATCTACCTGAAACGTTACCTCACTTTCCACTCTGCATAGATGCTACCTGACCTGCTGAGTGTTCCCAGCAACTTCTATTTTTATATTTGAAGTTTACCAGAGAATATTTTTCCTGCTTTGTGTAGGGTATTTGAAACATAGTAACCATGCATGCATCACACAACATTGACAACGACAAATTGCATTTATATAATTAAATATTTACAGTGATACACAATATCACACATGAGCAAAATTAGTTTTTTTTTGCAAGTGGCATGAAGTTTTGTTTTTACACTTTTGAACAGTGTAGTGCAAAGTCAGAGAAAGAATCATGTAATATGAAGGACTCAAAATATATTTGGGTGTGTGTATGTGAGAGAGTAAGGAGAAAGGTAGGAAGAGTCAGAGAAAGAGAAAAGGGTTGGGACAGAGTGGTATAATAGCAAATATATTCAGATTAGTGCTGTAGTCAATTTATATTTTGCATAATGATTCACTCTGCTTGCTCATCTGCAGTGTGTCGGTCCTAAATATTGCAGACATTCAGCTCTGTACGATAACAGTATAGTCATGTTATTCACAGCCAGGTATCATGACCGTTAGACACAATCTATAAATGGTTGAACAATAAGAACACAATTTAAATTACTCTGAGTGACTCTCAACAGGTCTAACTTGTATTCATTTTAATGAGTCTTCCTGTAGTAATTTTCTTGTGGATTCCGTTTCTCTGCTTTCCAAAGCCTGAATAAGATTTCTTGTGGCCAATCCTCTGTAACAGATGAAAATCCAGGAGCTTGATTTGAACTGAACTAATCATAACTGAACTGAGGGCAGTTGTCCTGCTTGTAAACTGAAATGTTGCTTTAATATCTGGCAACCAATCTGTGACAATGGGTTTATCAATAAGTATTAAGATACTGCACCGCAATGTATTTTATTGAATTTTGTCTACCAGGCACGACATGCAGCAGTAACTCACACTTTCTTGAAAGGCAACAGACCCTTTGAACCTTTCCAAACCAACAAGGAATTCACTATTTCACTTGCCAAACTCTGCCGATATCATTTATTATAAGTTGTTTTAAAATGAGTGCACCTCTCCCCCAAAATGTGACACTTTGATGGAAAATTTCAAGTGGAACGGAAAAGATGTGTGTTTCAGAAATATGAACCAAATCATCCTAAACAAAATCTTTGAAAGTACCTTTAATACTGAATTTAATACTGTAGGAAATATGGTTAACTGCCAAACCACTATTATTAAGCACCCTGGGATTCTTCCCGATATGAAACCTCTGTATAAATGTAAATTTGTATTCTACTGTAAAGATATTTTTGTTGTTTGTTCTTACTCGCATTCCACTTCCTGCAATCAATCCCAAAACAAGAAATCCCAGAGTAATGATTTTGTAAGGTAAATATTAAAATTGAAAGCAAACAATTCACTGAGCTGAGTACATATGAAATAAAAAGATTTGATGTTAGCACCTATCAAATACTGTCAAGTATATGAAACATATGGGCTTTGAGTCAAGCTGAATGGGCTGTTTATAGTTACACTATTTAATTCAAATTTAATTTGAATTGCCAGGTGTCAGCCTGGCTCAGTTGTTCGCACTCTTGTCTATTTGTGAGAAAGCAATGGGTCCAAAGCCCTTTAAGCTTTGAGGACTTTGAGCTCATAGTCAAGGTTCACTCCAGCAACAGTGCTGTGGGAATAATATATTTTTAGAGGTGCCATCCACTTGAGATATTAAACCGAGGTCCTTCCTGTCTGCTCTGAAGGATATTAAAGATCCTGAGGCACAACTTACATGGGAACAAAGGAACAGGAGTCGACCATTCAGCCCCTCGAGCCTGTTCCATCATTCTATTAGGTCACAGCTGATCTGTACCAATTTGAAAAGAAAACAGTTTTTCCCAATGTCCATGGTGGCATTCCTCCAGATAAAATTGATCATTTCCTTCAGGGCTGATTATGAGATATTGCTGTGTGCTAATTTGTTTGCCTAAAAAATACACAGTCACTACATTTTACAGTGATCCTGTGCTTTGAGACGCTTTAAACTACCTAACAAGGCACTATATTAAATGCAACGTTTACCATTTAATTTGCAATTAAACACCTCATCAAAACAGAGTAAGAACAGCTGTTAGAATGAAAGAATGATCTCTATATTCAAAAGGCTGCCTGTCGTCTGTTAAAGCTCATCTTAACACTACACTTCCCCAGATGTTTTACTGTCGAGTGCTTCGTTGCGTGATCCAGCCCACTTCCTCTGCTGCCACCTGCTGGTTATGCATCGACTACCTGCATCTCGATGTATCTCTCAGCTAAAGCAGGCGTGAACAGATTGGTTCCATGTCTTGTAACTGATTTGGTGCTCGACCAGGTGAGGTGCAAATGGCTGCCTAACAGCGGAAGGTGTTAATACTGGCCAGCATTGGATGAAGACTGTGTGGCCACGTACCTCATTAAACAAATTCAAGAGCTCTGAGAACTACCTTACCTGTAAGTGTCCAGCTGCATCCTGTTCACTTGAAAACTAGGACTTTTTCCTGGCCATAAAAACACACCAGTACCCCCAGCACAATGCACCTCAGTGCATTGCTTTTCAAGTTAAACAGGAAATATGGACATTGTACCATATTTCTCTCTGAATTTGCTTTTAAGCGACAATACATATGCTCCGTCTCTCCTTGCCAAAAGCAAATCTCACTAACTTTGAAAATTTATTTCCATAAAGTATTGATTTAGACAAAATCATCATTGTATATGTTTATGTGATAAAATAACTGCTTAAAACGTAAAGGTTGCAGTGGTTAAACGGGTGCATAATTGGACTGAAATCTCTGGCTTTTTTAAAAGGATGCCAATGGAAAGTGTTAGTGTAAACGATCAAACTTCAGTTTAGTAGTACAATCTTTAACTTTATATAAATCCCATGTATTTTCTCACTGCCATAGGTATATAGTTTATCTACTTGTAAGCAGGAAAAAACACATTACACAATGTATATTTAACAGTGTCAGAAGCTGTTAGCTTTGTGTAAAAACAGGGTCGTTTTGACAGGTCAAGTCTTACAGGCAGTGAGGTTCATTTACACATTAGCGCAGCATAATTTTAAAGGGTCTTCCATACAGTCCATTACACCAATCCTTAAGCGCCCGAGCTCATCCGGATCCTATTTCTCTAACCCCTTGTTATAACAATGTGGGAAAATGGCCACCATTGTTGATCATTGACATCATTTCCCATGGGTTGCTGATCGTCACCTCTTCCCACATTCCTGGGTGCTGTTGACGTAACTTCCTGAATGCTGCACATGGGCATTAGATGCAGAAAGCGCAGTTACATCACTTCAGTGGCCCTTTCTGCATGTGCAACATGCAAGACGTGATGTCGGCTGACCTGGCAAGGAGTCAGTCATTTTTTGTTAGCTCACAGGAAGCCAGCTGATCTGTGGGGCATGGTCCTTATAAGCAACCGTATAAGAGCCACCTTACAAATGGGGTAACCCTCTTGCACTCACTCTGTGATTGTACTCCTATGCTCATTTTTAAAGTTGCGTATATTGTAATGAGGCTGAGTGCCTGGCTGCAGAATATCCATTGCTAGTTTACTGTGCACGTGCTGTAGGAAAACATGGCTGCCAGATATGTCTACAAACACAGACGCTATGCTCGACAATAATTAACTAAGATATTTCAACGCAATATTTTGTGCTTCAATCCTAGCACTAACTTTTCAACTAAATTCTCGTGAATTTTGTCATCAATATAAACCAGTTATTTTGTTACCTTCTCCCCTCCTGCCTGCATTCCCCATCCACCACCGAAAGGCACTGTTCGGGTGCATGGTTTTCTTGTTGTACCGAAGCACCCCGAGGTGACTATTTGACATAATTTACTTAGAAATCAAATGGGCCAGAATAATGTAAAATTGGGTGCCATAATGCCATTTTATTCCACTGGATTAGCATTTCAACCAGTAAAGTGGTTGGGACTGAGAGGATTTGTTTAGTTAACAGCTCAAACAGCATTCACAGATAGCTGAGGAAAGCTGTGTTCAATGCAAAGTCTAGAGAACTCTGCCAAAGCACTCCGGTTACCAGTAGTAGCCAGAAATGTTAAAAGGACAATTTTCGACTTACATCATCTGCATCCAGAAATAACTGAGTACCAATTGATGTCCTGGTAAAAATACCTCCTCAATGTTGTCTCAGTAGTCAGGCTGCAGCATGAACTTTGTGCTCCTCTAACTGCAGGTGCAGGAGGTATCCATCAACTTTGAGTTGATGGCTAACCGCACCATTGGAAGGACTTCCAGGAAGTGGTTTTGAAATGAATGCCATCGTTTCAAAATAAATGTGGTTTTATTGTAACCGATTCACATGAACTCCTGAACTTCCAAAAAAAATTGAAAAATTCTTGGGCGGGCCTTTTAATGTTATTAGAGAGCCAAACTGATCACATTAAACAAAACAAAGGCTCAGTTGCCCATGTACAGAGCTGTCTGAATCCTCTAAGAGCATGGAATGAAAACCCAGTATTCCGCTCTGAATTGCTCTACAGCTGAAAGCCATGTTAGATCAATATAGTAGTAAAAAAAAAGGGCAGAAAATTCCAACTTTTTTCTTCTTGGTTTTCAAGTTGAAAACTGCCAGATTTCCTCAAAATTGATTTGGCTCCAATAACTTGCGTCTGTTGAATAAAGACAGGAGTACAAGCAGGATTCCTTTCTGTTCCGAAAATCGGCTTTTGAAAAGAACATTAAAGAGACTTTCGTCAGAATGTCTGAGGCAGAAGTATGTACAAAGAGGTCAAGACCTTTTTGAACTAATATGCATGAAGAAAGAATGCAGACCTGGAGTCACGCAGGTTGAACAGGACACATCCAGACCATGTTCTGGAAAGTTTGGCTCTATTCCCAATTTCAACAGCATTAACGTAAAGACAGCTGATGGAAACCTTTCCCTGCTGTGCTGTATCCTGCTCCTACCCTGATTTTTTTTATAAGCTGATAAAATGCAGAACAGGCAACTAACAGAACAGTTTTTTTTAAAGAATATAAAATTACACTACACAATACCTTGGGCACAGATTCCCCTCCCTAGAGAAAATGTCCCACTGTTAATAAATTATCCTACAATGTAACAGAATCCATGAGATGAATTGACAGCATAGCCCCTATCCTCCATTTAACCATCCCCAGATACAAATACAGATGTTCAAGATTCCTACATTAAACATTTCAAAAGTTTAATGGAAGTGGTTCTTCATATAACTTCATGCAAAAGCATGAAAAGGTAAGCCTCTATAGATTTTACAAATGTATTGCAAACATTGTAATATGTGAAATTCAAACCTAGGGAAGCCTAGAAACTCAAGCCTTGGAGCATTCATTTCTCAATAAGAGGGTCTGCAGTTGGAATCCGAGGTGATGTTTTTACATTACCAAGCCTGAGTCTGAGAGAACCAGTAATATTCAACAAATGTCTGTCTCAATTCCGGATCAGACAAACCACAACTCAGACCAGTTGTCGCTGCTAAAGTGAGCTTTGAAAAGCCACCGCTCCACAGGCAAACAGCTGATCACTAGTGATCATATTGGCCGTAGCCTTTGGAAAAACAACACGAAGATCAAAGCCCCCGAGCTCTGAAATGCAGTGCTGCTTCCTCTTTAGCACCATGTTTGTTCAAGGAGTATTCATTACCTTTCAGTTCTCAGCCAGAAGTAGTTGAAGTGAGGAGAAAAGGAGGAGGAGGGGGAAAACAAAGACAGGCTAACTTCCACTTAATCGTTGCTTTGTGCAAGCTGATCATGAAGCTGGATTGATGGCAGTTGGGGAGAAATCCAATCTAAGGCCATCTTGCCCCTCTAACTAGCAAAGCGACTTCTATTAACAGTAGTCCTATAGAGAAATTGGGGAGTGGTGGAGACTGAGAAAATACAGGGGTGAGGGTGAAACAAAGAGTAAATGTGAACCAATAAAATATAAAGCATTCAAATAAACATGGCAAATAATATTGTTAGAATGCTGGTAATTATTTTGAACACAATTTATTCTGCATACTGTAATCATAGTACAGTACTTTGCATGGTATTCCATAACCTAACAACTCTGTGTTAAAATTTTTATACATCCAATCAAGGCGGGAAAATTATAATAATCCGTGCATTTGATGTAGCACTTTTCCCGTCTTCTAGATGTCTCAAAGCACTTCACAGAATATACTATAAAGTGAATTGACTGTATATTTGTGAGCGAAACGCAGCAGCCAATTGCGCACAGCAGTATCCCACAAGCAGTCGTGGATTGAAATTATCAATTTATCTTTTTTTAGGGATTATTATTAGGTGTGTGGAATAAGGAAACTTGCCCAAGGTTTTCGCCCTGCCTGGGATGATAAAAGAAAAATGAATACAGAAAGATTAATTATTTTAAAACAAAAGAGCCATTCAGAGCTGCTAGCACAATAACAATCTCTTTCTACAATCCTTACAACAAGATTTAAATAGATCTCTGTAGGTCAAAGCAATGAATCTTCTCTTCGCAGCATTAATCGGAGTGTTTTAAATTTATGTGTTGTGGCCTAAGGGTGAAACGTGTGGTCAATTGTCCTATTAACGAAAAAGATAAATAAAATTGACGAATTGTTCTTTTGCTTAACTAGAATGCACATGGTACATATTAAGGTTGTACACAGTTAACATCTGAATACAATCCATTTTATTATTCCTGCTAGCAAACATAAGAGAGATGTGAGGCAGCAAACTTGGGGGGTGGGGGGGGAAGATTACTCAGATTACTTTGCATGAACTTTTTTTGAAAAAAATATGGTGCCTATACTTGATATGGCAGTTGAATCGACTTTAATAACTTAAGTATCATTTCCATAAAAGCTATGCTCTTTGCTCCAGAGTAGTTCTTGTGAAAGGTACCGACCGCTCAGCTCACACAGCCAATGCTCAGGCTGCTTGTAATGCAGTGCTAGAGATATCTCAAAGTGTCAATGCAGAAATCATGACAAGGTGCTGGAAGTGTCTCTGTGGGAATGTCAGGCAGTTTAGGTGGAATGGAAGGATCTTTTGGGGGTGGGGGGGGGGGGGCATAATAGTAAAACTAACTATTCACAACCCTTTGGTCCTGTACAGATTCTCATGAAACCTTCCCCACTGCAAGCAGCTGGAAAAGACTTGGCAAAATCTCCTATCCGGGTTGTAGATGTACAATTGATTAGAGGATTTTAAGTAAATGTATAAAACAATCAGATTAAATTTCATGTCCTCATTGAACCACTCTTTTGCCAAGTCTGGCATGCGCAAACATGAGGTGTGCCTCAACAAAGCACACTTAACTCAATGAACAGATAGCAGCCAGAAAAATAGAATGGAAGATGTATTTGGCTGGGTAACATAGGGTGTCAATTGCATATTTCATTGCCATGCAGTTTAAAAGTACAATACAGACGAGAAAGGAACAGCGTTTTGCAAACGCAGTTTCCCTACGAACTCTTAAATTTAGTCATATCATTTACACTGCTAATCTTAACAAGATTTGAGATGATAACCCACTGTGCTCCTGTTTTATTGACAAAGTAAGAAGTCACTATCGCCAATATTTGGAAATATTTGACAGAAATAACCACAACCTAACAACACAGTAATGGCAGTTTATTCAGTGTATTGTTGGTGGGTCTGACGTTTTCAAGTTAACAGAATGCTTTACATTGTGACGGAAATTTCATACACATATGAATGCAGTTACAGAAGTAACCGAGAGCATGTTTACATACTCAAAGCTGAAAGCTGAGATTACTGGACTTTCACAATCACTTCTGTAACTCAAGGGGGCAATAGCTCACCTTGCAGCTTGTAAACTATCCTGACTATTTATTTATTGCACTTGTAGATTGATTTAAAGAAAGGATTTTTCAAGAAAGAAACATTTATGCTCATTTTGTGGAGGCTTTTGCTTTCTGAGAGGAATTGTGGCTGATCTGAGCTGCAGATGTCAATTACTGACCAATAGTAGAAATATGCAGCGGATTGTGTCAAGCGTAGTGACTTACATTCTTTGTATTCTTGGGTCTCTCAGTGATTAACTGGACTTCCGCCACCCCCCTTCAGCAATGACATAAAATGGTTTGCATTCTCCCTAACTTCCAAGGTTTCTAAGCCCAATATCAATTGGACAGGAGGGTGAGCAACCTGCCAGGCATTCTTTCTGGGCTGTGAGTGAGCTGTGTAGCTGAGGTTGGCCACCATTACAGCAGGGTGGTGGCCACAGCCACGTACCTTGAAACCTAAGAGTTATTTCTTACCTTCAATGTTGTGTAGAGTGTCCCTACCTTGATCTCTTATGAGCCTGCAAAAATATTTTCAATTGCTACAATAATAAGAATTTGTTCTGGGCGTATGGAAAAACCTTGGTGTATAAAGAAACTCTTACACAACATATCCTGGCCATCAAAAACATCTAAAGAGAATCCGAAACAAAACGACACACTGGCCAAGATCTAGAATTAACAGTACAAGGCAATATCTGTCTCAAAACACACACGAGACAACTCAAAGACTTCTATTCATTAATCAAGTGATTGACTCAAACATCTTAGGAATGCAAATGCATACCACCCTGATACGTGTCCAAGATACCACCGTAAATATGCTATATTACACTGCTGAATCACAGCAAGGACCGGAATATATTTTGAAACTACATCTGCACAGATGTAAATGGATGTTGTTAAGATACACAAAATCAGCAACTAAAAGCGTGTTTAAATGCTTTTTAACCCACCCTGGGGATTTTAACAAGGCTGTAAACTGTCTAAGTAAAGGAAGAGCAGATTATAGTTATCAGAACTCCGGAACAGTGAAGCAGAGCAAGGCCTGTAACACGCCTGATCATTTATAATGTATAATGCACACAGTCCATTTTGCTTGATCATTATATTAAAATGGCTGCAAGTGAAGAAACAGTTCTCACTGAGGAGACAGCCTTAGTGCTTTTGGCAGTAGCAGGCCCATTGATCGATAAGAAGCAGCTCCATTGACTAGATGATAAATCTTCACCACATCAGACTCCAATACAACCAGAAAACCAAATTCTGTTTTACATGTTCTGCTATTTTTCATGTGGAGCATGCTTCAGTAGCCATTACTAACAGTTTTGATGTTAAGGTCACGGAAACAGGTTTGAAGCTGTCAATCCAGAGGTCATGTGAAAGGAAAGCCAGGGAAATGTCTGTGACAAAAGTACTCAGGTGACAGGAAGCAAGTGCATTATATCGGAAGCATTTGTAGTGTTTGACCAGAATAGTCATCAGCGTGTATCTAATATGTCACAGCAGACATAGGTTTACTTCTGAAATGGTTTTTAGTAAAAGTGTTCTACAGTGTAATAAAACAAAACCTGACAAATATTCCAACCTTTAGAAACTATAATATTAAGCTAGCTTGCCACAATTAATAACCTATGAGAAAACAACTTTGCTAACTGCTGTTAATTACTGCTATTTAATGTATACTATAGAACTTATAGAATCATAGAATCAAAGCTATTGTTATTTTTATTCCAGTGTCCTGCCTTATCCCCATACCCTTTCCAGCCTGTCTTTCATATACCCATCTACTTTCCTCTTGGAACCCCAATTTATTCTACATCTATCAAAGTATTTGGCATGGTATTCCACATCCTCTCTGTGTCAAAACACTTTTTTCTTAAACTTTCCTTTTGTTATTCTTATGGTTATCTTACATCTATGTCTTCTAGACACTGCCTCCCCTACCAGTGGAAATTGTTTTTCACCCTGTCAAAACCCCTCAACATTTTGTCTACCTTCATCTGCTTCCACTCAACCTCCTCTTCTTCAAAAAAAAGACTCCAATCTCTCCTCATAACTGTAGCCCTGTATCATTCTAGTAAATCTCCTCTGCACCTTTCCAAGGCTGTAACATCCTCCCTGAACTGAGATGCCCAAAACTAAACACAGTTTAAAACTAAACTGAGATGATGTTTATGTATATGCAATTGAGTGCATGTGGATTTAAAAAAAATTAATTGATCAGTAAACTTCAAATAATCCCAAACTCTGCAACCTGTGTTCTCATCTACACCACATTCAAAGCACCACAGATATCACTTCATAAAGGGAATGATGGAATTGGCACTTCCTGCATATAGTGAGCATGCACAGCATATAAGTGGCTTTAGCAGCACTTCCTGTGCATAATATGCGGGCAAAATGATGCAACCTGACAACCTGATAGTCAGCCATTACTTTGAGTCTCACTTTTAGCTCAACTGCTGAGACATTGAACCCAGATGACCATGCTATAACAGGGTTTTCCTGTATAAACTGGGCATAAATATTTGTACATTTCTGTCATCTTCCATAAATATTAATGCAACTAAAGCAGCAAAACCTAGTTGCTTAAGGCCTGAAGGATTGGAAAATTAACAGACCCGTATTCTACACTCTACTCCTACTAGACTTCCACTGCAGTGGATGCAAGTGAAGTGTTGACCAATTTTAAGACCTGACATTTTATGAGCCTGATATGTTTTAAATTCCAAAGTAAATGCCATTTCCCACTCCTTGAGTGAATGTCATGCAGCTGAGGAAAGCTTCCAGATCTAAGGATAAATGTCAAAATAAAATCAAAAGCATTTCCACCGCATATATTTAAAAAAAACCTCTAATTACAAACCATTTTAAAATATGGGACATTAAAAGCTGCTGAAGTATCAGAGTATATCTGAAACATTTTCTGAAGTGGAATGATTAAACATCAAAAGTGTGTTGTGATTTTGCTTTCAAAGCTCACAAGCATTAAAGAAAATGGGTTACAGGATATGACGTGATAACTCTCAAAAATATGAAAGCTAATTTGTCTGAATCTATATTTCCTTCACTTGTTAAATACACACCATCTCCTTGTACCAGAACATGCCTCCTTCTCACTGTCTATTTACATGGCACTGCTAGACAACGATGTAAACATGCCTGTACTTGATAAATGGATAATTCAGCATACCCACAGCCTTCCTTCCCCCATTTAATGTGTTTTTTTTGCTAAATATTTAGACACTTTTGAAAAACCTCAACATTATGTATTTACATGGGAAATGGCACATAATCATTGTCACTGTGGTACATATTGTCTGCAAAAGCTGTCCAAATATAAAGAACATGTACTCATTGCCAATTTAAAATGAACAACTTGCACCCATTCGCGAACCAGTTTTCTTTGCGTTTTCTGACATGATTAATGGTCAGACACAGAATTAAAAGGGCAGAATTGGAATAACAGTTGGGAAAATATTAGTGTCAATTTGTTCCTAAAACAGGAATCGTCCCAAAATCTGTTTTTTTTTAAGGAACTCCTCTCAAAAATGGATAAGTAAACAGGAATAAGTGTCACATTCCAGCCTGCAGTGAAAACAAGTCCTCCTTACTTCAACAGATTTCTCAGCCAGCTTGTTTCACCTCTGCCAAGCACATAACAAAGAAACACAGTATATTCTTACATATTAACAAATTATGCAGTCCATCTCAGGTTAAAAAAACACACAAATACTTTAATGTACACTGATGTCTCTATGATGTACATAGAGTCAGATAAATTGCTGTTGGGCAATATCATGGAAATAGTCCTTCTGGATACAGCAACCACTGACAGAACATACATCAATTTGTCTCTAATAGAAAAGTGATAGAAGCCATTCTCTCACAGCATGTTCCTTGCTAGAATGTGCATTTGTAAGGCTGCTAGAAAATAACTTCTGGCAAAAGGCTAGTATTTAATAATATTAGAAGTTCTGTTTTCTTGTCAAAGTAAATCATCTCAATCAAACATTTTCTTCTAAAAGATCTGCTAAAATAGTGAGAAACTCAAGATCGCCAAACAACAACAACAACAACAAAATTATACTTTTATGGCACCTTTCATGTCGGGAGTACGTCCCAAGGCGATGCACAGTCAATGTTTCAGACCTGAGATGGGGTCAGGATCGGGGAGGGTAGAGGGAAAGGAGGGGATTTGGGATGACCGATGGGACCGTCGAAGAGGAGGATCTTGAGGCGGGACTTGAAGGAGGTTAGGGAGGGAGTGAGTTGGAGGGACTGCAGATTGGAATTCCAGAGGTTAGTGGCAGAGTGGTTGAAGGCTTGGTCGCTGATGGTAGGGTGGGTGGGGTGGGGGACATGGAGCAGGCTGGAGCTCGCTGAGTGGTGAGGAGGTCGCAAAGGTAGGATGGGGCGAGATCATGGAGACCATGGCTTTTAAAGATAATGAGAAAAGTTAATTCCGAATCAAAAAAGGCAATACAACCGTGGGGAGGGAAAATAACATGATGTATGATGTTGAAAACTTTTCCCCCAATATGTGAATCTTGAACTTTAGGTGTTAACTAGTGAATTCAATATATTGAAGATAAAATAAATGTTATTGGTTACATTTTTTCACCAAGAATGTAAGAAGAACCCTGAAATATGATGTACTGCTTAAAATTAGGAAGCAAGATATTTATACATTTTCTTGAGTTGCGGACTAAACCCATAAACATATTTTTAAACCACCCTGTCAGTTTAAAAGGGCTGACTACTGACTGGGGTTTGATCCTACAGTACTGCAACACAGTGGTTTCACCACTAGAGGCCCTTCTTGAACTACTTAAATAGCAAAATTACCTCTCGAGGCAGAAACCTAGAATAATGGTATTTTAGTTTATTCCACAGGTTCAGCTGGAACACTGATATTTGCAGTGAACCTGGGGTCTAACCACACTTTCACTCATCATGCCTTAAAGTACTGATTATTTAAGCTTTTCATGCAATTTTATAAAAGCACCAATTAAGAACATGACTGAGGTTATTTCAATTGTATACTCTTTCGACCGAACATTTAAGCGAGCTCAAGATTTTACTAAAGTCTTTATCATGCTAGAATGTTTTACATTAGATATTTTGACATCATGTATATTGCTATATATTTTGCCTTCTGTCTGTTTTATTTTCTAAAGGATTGTTTTATTTTCTAAATGATTCTTTGATGTATGGCTGCTGAACTATCCTCCTAACCCATGCAGGATACTAGAAATTCTACTCTGACACAATCAATTTTCAGATTTGGAATTTGGTTACCAGAGATACTCCCATTATGAATATTGTGATCTAAATGTATGTGCTCACGTTACACTAGGAACCTTCCATGCAGCCCCACATCAGGACTTTGAATTTACAGCCCAAGCTGACTCACTAGTAAAGTGCTAGGGTTGCATTATATTTGTCAGAGGTGCCATCCTTCAGATGAGACATTAAACCAAGATCCTATCTACTGGTTCGGGTGGATTTTTAGAAGATCCCATTACACTATTTGCAAAGAAAAGGGAGTTTCTCTCAGTATTGTTTCCAAATATCCTCTAGAAAACAATGGTCAATCACTTTATAGCTGTTTGTGGCACATTTGGGACTTGGGACACAGCTGTGTGCAATTGGCTGTCGCGTTTCACCCACAAATGTACAGCCAATTTATTTGTAGTATATTCTCTGAAGCGCTTTGAGACGTCTAGAAGACGTGAATATTAGAATGCAAGGAATATTATTCTTATTCTTATTGCTGTGCGCAAATTAATTGAATGCATTCATCTACCAATTATAGTCACTGAAATTTACAGCAAAATCCTTCAAAGCACTTTGAGATGACATCCTGATGTGAAATATCAAATGCAATGATTATTTTATTATTTCCAGGTGTATATCCAGAGCTCTGGTGCCTTGCAGACATTTGCTTGTTCATATAATGATATTCAAATAATTATATTTGAATGCATGGATTTGAAATATGAGTATAGTTAAGGGTTTGAAAGTGAAAATATGAAAGAAGCTCTTTTTGAAATATTTTTCTCTACTTACTGTTGGTATTCTCTCCGATACTATGGTTCTTCCCATTCCAGTACCAGAGCAAGAGAGTTGCATCTCGGGAGCCAGAAAGGACATAACAGTCACCTCCAATGTAAGATTCAGATCTTGCTAAACAGGTCACAACATCCCAGTGTCCAAAAACCACTTGAGTGAGTTTTCCTTTGGGGGAAAAATAAAAATATTTATTTTGAATGCAATCTACATTTTCAAACACTTCAGTTGTTGAACACACTTTGAAGGTTTCACAAAGATGTACAGTAGAAGCCCGTTTATCCGTGACTCGATGCACCGGCACTTCCGTATAATCGGCACGCCAAAAAAAAGTCCCCATTCGATAAACCGGAACTTATCCGGCACAATAGCAGTGGAGCATTTGTAAATGCATAAATAATAACAGAATAACAGAATATTGCATTGGCACTCACCGTCAAAACTACTCTCCTGCACCACCCCACCCCCACTGGTAGATGCTGTGCTTGAAGCCATGATGCTGCGGTTGAGGTTTACAGTCCAGCGACCCCTCCCAAAATGGAGCACGCCAAGCGGGCGAAAAAAAACGGAGCGCGTATGACTTCAAAGTCGTACAAGTGGCAAGCCAATAACGCTAGCCGATATCCCACACTGTCGCACAGGTGCAGTATTTTGGTTTGCCGCTAGTAGAGTCTAGGGCTTCGGCTTGCAGCTTGTAAAGTCACGCAACTTTAAAATCGCGCTGCTGCTTCTTTCACCCACCTGGCATCCTCCATTCAAAAAAGAATCACTGGACCGCAAACCCCAACCAGTAAAGGTGAGAAGCGCAAGAGAGCAGCCCCAACGACAAGCACCAACACAATACTCTGCCACTATCTGCTATTACCTAGTCTGGTGTGTATGGTGTGTGTTAAAAAAACTTTAATTTTTTTGTAGTGGGTTTTCGGCCACGGGCCATCCAAATATCCGGCAGGCGCTTTAACCGGCATTGGCCAGGTCCCGCGAGTGCCGGATAAACCGGCTTCTACTGTATTTTATTTATTCATTTGAAGCAATATTCTTATATCAAGTTGTAATCCTTTAGCAGCTACAGCAAACTTCTCAGTATCACACACAAAATAAAATAAGCCAATATGTACCATATTATAAATGATCTAACAGGTTTCATTAACAATTGGATACATGGAGGATTCAGTAAATATGTTCCAATTAAGAGTCATACCCAAAATGTTGTCCTATTTTCTCTTTCAAATGCTGCAACGTCTATTTGAAGGAGAGAAGCCCATTTGGACACAAAAAATGACCAAAGGCTTACAAGATTACACTAATCTGTGGGGGATTTTAATGCCAGGGGTTCCAATGCATTTTGTAGTGCCTGAGCCTTATTTGTCCTGCACTTTGGCAGAAAATCCTTGCCAGAATTCCTGTCAAACACACAGTACAAACACAGTGTTAATGCAATGGAAGAAAGATTGCACAACTATCTTTTAGGCAGAAGTACACTTCTTATAATCATGTTGAAGGAAAGACCACCATATGGAAATGTGGCAGCAATGCCCTGGTTTCATTCAAGAGGAATCCTGTTTGTCCTTAAGGTTTTACATGCAATCAAACAGCCTTTATTAAAACTACCTCTTATCTCAGTACTTCTAATGTCCAAATCAGCCCTAGTAAGGACGGGTGGGGTGATCCACTCCCAGGCTATGTCAATTCCGCTCTAGAGCTGGTTGCTTGGATGTGCTTAGCTGTTATTTGTGTGGGGAAGAGTCCAGCCTTTGTTCTCTGATTTGCCAATGACAGCTGAATCAGGATGTACAGCAAGTACAGTAAAAGTATACACTGCTCCAGAGTGCATGACATTAAAGTTTCTGATACAAGTGGCATATTAATAGCTTAGATTTTAGTATGTTTACATTCACACTGAAATGTAAATACAGGAACATTGACTATTGAATTAGCTTTCATTTATTCTACTGGCCAGCAGTTTGAGGAAAGGGGCAAATGCAACTTCAAGTTCAGGTGTAGTGAATAGCCCACTTGGCCCAATGCTTCTTGTCTGTTTAACATGGATCGGAACAAATTCAGAGAAGGTGCAGCTTTCAGGTTGTGCTCCTGACCCCAAACTGTCAAAATGCTTCTGGAAATAAAACTGATTGAGCCAGACTGTTTCTTGTAGCTAAACTGGAATGAATGCTTTTGAAATATTTAATTTAAAGGATTCAGTCAATCCAGCGAGAGATGAAACACGGTTATTGCTGCAGGCAATGGTTTCCATTGATTTGAAAGTCACGTTTAAATTGCTCATTAGAAGTTAAACACTGGAAGATTAGTGCTTAGATTTGTGCTGAACTTGGGCAATTGTATTCTAACAGAACTGTTATTCTATTCAGCTCTCCACTAAGAAAATGATTTGATCAGATTCTAATATTCAGCTGGAGATGATTGAACCGTACAGAAGGATTTTGTCCAAAGTACACAATTTATTTGTAAACCAAGAGGTCGAATAAAGAGCTTGAATGGCAAACCTGCTGAAACCCTCATCCATGCCTTCATTACATTCCGGTTCGATTATGCAAATGCCCTGCTGGTCGGCCTTCCCAATTCCTCCCTCCACAGGCTGCAGTTAATCCAGAACTCTGCGGCCCATGTCATTTACCAAACTTTGTGACCCTATCTCCTCCATCCTCGCCCGACTCCATTGGCTCCCCATCATTCAGAAGATCCAATTCAAGATTCTTGTCCTCACGTTTAAAGCCCTCCACAACCTCGCCCCACAATGACTTCCTATCCCCTTACCAACCTGCCTGCCCCCTCAGCTCAGCAGGCTCTGGCCTGCTCCACGTCACCCGTACCACCGCCCAACCATTGGCGGGCGAGCCTTCAGCTACTCTGTCCCCAGCCTCTGGAACTCCATCCCACAGTCCCTCCGCCTAGTGCCTTCCCTGGCCTCCTTCAAGTCTCGCGTCAAGATTCTCCTCTTTGATGGACCCATCGGCAACTCCTTATTCCCCCACTTCCCTCCCACCTTGGAACATCCTCCTGACGTGAAAGGCATTATACAAATATAATTTTGTTGTTGTACCAAAAAAAAGCACCTCACAATGTAAAGTTTGCTTTCAGTACTGTACAATTTACAAGGACTCTGCAACTCTACTCTGCATGAAAGGTCTGAGATAAATGCAAGCTGTTGCGTTACACAGTGCAACACATAGGGGATTTCCTGAAAAAAACATCATGAGGTGCTTATTACTCAAGGAAATCAACAAGTTTTGCTGGTCACTTTTTCAATCCCCCCACCAAAGTGTTCATTTCACCCATTCTAATCAGCTGTTCAGTGAGTACCAAACCCCACTTGAGTCCTTATAGTAATGAGAATATTCAGGCAACAACTTGCATTTACACACACCCTTCATGTAGGTTAGTATCTCAGAATGCTTGGAACATTTCCCCATTGTTTACAAGCCAAAATATAAGTAACTTCAAGCAAATTTGTATTTATTTGTATTCCAGAGCACATGAAATCCTCCGCTTCAATGAGCCACATCTCTCTTGCTAGCCTGTTTAGGTTACATTCTAATTCCTAACTATGCAGACATTGGTATTTCATGTCTGTCATTCAGAAAGCATTTGTTTTCCGTAGTTCTCTTCCTATCTGTCATGCTCTTGAATAATTGACCATTGTTTTTTTTATCACTTGCTGCTGGATAACCCAGTCAAATTACTAAACAAATAGTAGCTGAGTGGTTTAAATGAAACTGCAGATCAGCCCAAGATTGGGATTCACAGTCAGCATTAAATACATCAAGCAAATGAGTTACAAATGCAGTAAAATTAATATTATTAGTGATGAAAGTCAGGACAGGATCGTAATAATCTCAGCTGTTAAAAGGTATAATCTCTCTTTACCTCCTGTCACTCGAACACTTTTTTTGTGACCAGTGGTTGACTATAGCACACTTTATAAACACAAACTTGTCATATTTGGCAATAAGTGCACAATACAAACCTTTCTTTGCAAAATGTTGCTTTGAAACCATGTATTTGGAAACATCAATGTATTTCAAAGGATTAGTTCATTTGGGAGTTCAGTTTCCGCTTTGTCAATCTTACTGGCATATATCAATGATGCTTGTCATTACCTTTCATATCAGTAATTCTCTATGAAAATATTTGGTAATGTGTTTTGCCAACCCTCTCCCCTAATAAAGGGGTTCACTTTTTTCCTGGATACAGTTTCATGGTTGACCCCAGCCATTTGGTATCAAAGTGGCCATTGTTTAAGTCTGAATTTAGACAGGGTCTACTGGTTGTTCAACACTGCAAGATGGCTAAAGACAACCAGGGCCTCAACCTGGTTTCATTGACAGTGGGCCAGGAGTGAAGCCACTGGCTGGTTTTTCCCCTGCTTCCTAGACCAGAGGCATTAAAAATGATTGTAACTGTTGTCCTTGCTGAAATCAGGTAACAAAACATTTACTCAAACATATACAACAAAAGTATAGTGGTCTGCATGGCTTTGTTCTACAGCAGGAAATAGCTTTAACCACCATCTCTCAAAGGAGGCTTCGTATTTAATCACCATTTAATAAATGCGCAATTTGATACAGAAATGTTCAATAAAGTTAATAAAACGCAGCTTGTGTGCAGGATTTCTATAATAATAATAATCCATGCATTTAATATGGGACTTTTCACGTCTTCTGGATGTCTCAAAGCACTTCACAGAATATACTGTAAAGTGAAGTGACAGTATATTTAGTGGGAAAAACGCAGTTGCCAATTACGCACAGCAGTGTCCCACAAATAGTCGTGAATTGAAATGACAAATTTTGTTTTGGAAGGATTATTATCAGGCATGTGGAGTAAGGAAACTTGGGATCGAACTCAGGTCTCTTGCTTGCAAGGTATGAGCTCTAACCACTCAGCTACAGGACTCTATGAATACGTTTCCAGAATATATGAATGAATTCATAAACTCTTTTGAAAACCATACATTAAAAATTGCAAATGTTAAACTATAAACACTGGAAACCCTATTAACTTGCAATATATTTTTACTCCGAAGTCATCCTGGAGGCAAAAAACAATCCAAAGACGCTGTTTTCCACCGTCCATCAAGTCGTTTGTGCACCCACTGAAGTCCCCTCTATCCTCACATAAAACACTAAGTGCAAAGAGGTCTTAGACTTTTCGCCTAAAAAGTTTGAAACATCCGCTTAGCTGCATCTTCCTCTCCCACCATGTCCCCTTTCACCCCACCCAGACTGAACAAATTGACTTCAAGGTCCTCACACATATGTTCAAATCCCTAGCATCGCCCTACTGCTCTGACCTCTTCACTCTCCAATCCACCACCGCCGCTCACCTGGCACCAGTCTCTTGCTCATCCCTCGCATCCTCCTCCCCACCATCAGAGGTCATGCTTTCAGCCACTGCGCCCCAAAACTCTAGAACATTCTCTCTCAATGTCTCCGCCTTGCCCCCCCTCTCCCACTTCAAATCCCGCCTAAAAACCTTCCTCTTCGACTGAGCTTATGGCCACCTCCCCTCCACCTCCCAGCTCGGAGTCAGGCTCTGCCACTGTTAAGCGCTCTGAGACGCTACCCTGCATTGAGGATGCTATCTGTAAAAATGCAAGTTGTTGTTACATACACCTAACACAGAGCATTCAATTAGAAGCAACTCTAAGTTATTATATTTTGTTTCTTTATTTAGTGTTTTCTGAATTAAATCAATGATTAATTATGGTTATTATTTTGTATGATCAAGTGGTTATTTTTCTAATCTCAATTTCATTTTTAAGATATTTCCAAATTAAAAATCTAGGATTATTACTCGACAGGGCAATAAAGCCCATATTAAATGGGGCTCTTCTCGTTTGACGGACAAAAATGACATGTACCAGAACAAGCTGAAATGGGAGAGCCAACATAAAAAGGATGGCTATTGTGCTAATCACGTGATGTGTGTATAGGATACAGTAGTGAGGAATGAGCTGTCATCTTGAATTCAGGCAAGTTTCTGGACTGGGGATATATTAATGAGACCATACACTTTATAGGTCAAACTGAAACAAAAGTGCTTAATAGAAGGAGGTAATGTTCTTTTTTTATTACTGAAAATATTACAGCTCACACTGCAGTGAAAAACATGTATGAGCTATGTCGGGCAGTTAAATGCCAAACATTCTTTCACACTCATGCATAATGTAATGTTTGTTAATCCAGAAACTAGTATAGATTCGCTTGTTTCTTTTGCTTAAATCTTACTCTCCCAGTCTCTTCCATAATCTGCCCAGTCACTTTCCCAGAATCCTGTTACAATTGCTTGCTCCTCATTGTCAATGTCCAATTGTCATTTAAGTTGTCAAAGGAATAAATCTTTTAGTTCCTTCTCTTCTTTTTTTCCCAATCTTGTTCTATCATTCCTTGTGGGGGGGTTTTATTTCTCTTCTGCATCTGGTTGTTGTTACCATTTCTGCCGCTCCTTGATCTTCCTTCTGCATTTCCCTTTCCTCCTCCTTGTTTTTCTTTGTTTGATCTCCCATGATGTTCTACTATATATCTTTCCTTTTTCATGTTTTACCCAATATGATCTGGGATTCTTTCCCCCAAATTTTTCCTTTTATCCATCCTTTCGTTTTCAAGCTTCTCCTCTGAAACCAAAAGGCTTCTCCTTTTTTCTTGAAAGTTTTTTCCTTCTGTGGCTCTTGCCGTTGCTTCTTCCAATTTTATTTCTCTCTGTACCGGTGGTCCCAATTTTGTTTTCTCCCATATTAACCCATCTTTTAACCTCCTGGACATCAATATCTGAGCTGATGACTGTCCCTGGTCATCTATCAGCGTATTTCTATAGGCTACTATAACCAGGGGGGGTCACAGTTTTAAGATTAGGGGTCAGCCTTTTCACACTGAATTCCAGAAAAACTTTTTCACTCAGATGGTGAATTTATGGAATTCTCTATCCCAAAAGGCTGTAGATGCTCAGTCCTTGAACATATTCAAGACTGAAATTGAAAAGATTTCTTATGGATAACGGGATTAAGGGATATGGAGATAAGGCAGGTAGGTGGAGTTAGATTAGAAGATTAGCTGTGATTTTACTGAATGGCGGGGGCAGCTCAAAGGGCCGAATGGCCTACTCCTGCTCCTAATTCTTATGTTCTTATGTTCTAATGTCAAATGTTTATCTTCCTGTGATTCTTCAGGTTTCTTTCACATTTTCTTTATTGTTTGTACTGTTTTTTCCACCATCCCACTGTTTTGTGCATATCCTGGTGACAATGTTTTGTGGTTTATGTCCCAGTGTTTTGTGATTTTTTTAAATATTCAGCACTCGCAAATTGTGGCCCATTGTCACTTATTAATTTCTTGGTATTCCATGCCTGGCTAATATTTTTGTAATCTTGTCTATTACTGTTTCTGCAGTTGTAATATTTAATTCTGCACATTCACTATTCCTCAAGGTATAGTCTACTATCAATAAATAATCTTTCACATTATAATAGAACAAATCTGTGCCTATTTTTATCCATGCTGTGTTTCGTCTCTAATGCTACATTAAAGATTCATGCCTTTTGCTGTTTTCATGTTTTGCGCATGTCTCACAACTTTCTCACGTAGTCTTCAATTTGTTTACTTATCCGCAGCCCAAATACTATTTTGCTTGCTCTTCACTTCACTTTTTCTATTCCCCAATGCCTTTCATGTAAATTTCTCAACAATTTTTTTCTTAACTAGTTTGGAATTATTCTTATATATTATTCATTTTTTCTGAAATATTTCATTTTTATTTTCCCAATATGGTCGTACCTCCTCTGGTGCATCTTTTCTATTTTCTGGCCAACCTTTGTTCAATATTGGGTTCTGACGAAGGGTTGTAGACCCGAAACGATGATTCTTTTTCCTTTCTCCATGGATGCTGCCTGACCTGCTGAATTTCCCCAGCAACTTCTGTTTTTATTTCAGATTTCCAGCATCTGTAGTATTTTGTGTTTTGTTTTTGTTCAATATTGTTTGAATTTGGTTACTCAGTTTTCTTTTTTGTTTGCTTCTATTATTTAATTCTTAACTCTTGAAGCTTTTATTATTTCCTACTCTTGGAACTCCATTTCCTTTTCTAATCATTTATCTTCCTTATTCCCATTTTGACATGTGGCCCTACTTAGTCTATCTCTATACAAATGTACTTTTGGTGTTGTTGTTGTTACCCCATAAGGCATTTCCTGGCTTGTATCTAAACTCTAAATTTTTACTTTCTAGCTGTATCCACATTCTCTGCAACCTAGGTGTTGTTATGTTGAATCCCTTCCAAAAAATTGCCTCTAATGATTTGTGATAATTTGCGATTATTGTTTTCTTTCCAACTACATATTACTGTATTTAAATCTCTCGCAACCAAATACAAACAAATATAAACACTCCTGCTGTATCTGTGCATATTTGCTTTCTGTCTCTGATAGAGCTCTCAATGCAAGTGTTTTCTTTGAATTAATGTCGCTCCTCACATTGGTCTGTGTCTACAGATATTTTAACTGCCACAGGTACATCAGAAAATTTTAAACACTGGAGCTTTTGTTATAGCCTCTTTTATTTGCTGAAATGCTTTTTTCATATATCCCACATGCATATCCCACATGAACTGTTTTTTTGCTTTCCTAAGAAACGTTTTAGTTACTTTTGAAATAATTTATCAATGCAGGCAGGCATTTTTGTTATTGCTATTACTTCTTGCTGATCAATATTTAACTCTTCATGGGTTATTATATAGATTCATAGAATTTTACGGCACAAAAGGAGGCCATTCGGCCCATCTAGTCTGTGCCGGCTCTTTGAAAAGAGCGATTCAATCCCACTGTCCAGCTCGCTCCCCATAGCCTAATAGACCTGTTCTCCCTAAATAAAGATCTAATTCCCTTTTAAAAGTTGTTATCGAATCAGCCTCCACCACCTTTTCAGGCAATGCATTCCAGATTCGAACAACTCGCTGAGTGAAAAAATTTCTCCTCAGCTCCCCTCTACTTCGCCTTGAAACTATTTTAAATCTGTGACCACGAGTCACAGATTCGCCCACGAGTGGAAATAGTTTTTCTCTATTTGCCCTGTCGAAACCCCTCATGATCTTATAAACCTCTATTAGGTCTCCCCTCAATCTTCTCTGCTCCAGAGAGAATAACCCTAGCCTATCTAGCCTCTCCTCATAGCTGAAGTCCCTCAATCCTGGCACCATCCTAGTCCTATTATATGTCCTATTTATTTTATTTCAGTTACTCCTACTCTGCATTTTTCTTTGTTTAGCTTAATATTTTCTTCCAAATATATTTTTCATACCTTCTCCAGTCTTTCATTGTGTTGTTTCCATGCTTTACCAGAAATCAAAATGTCGTCAATATAATTGACAGCACCTTGGGACGTCCTCCCGATGTGAAAGGCGCTCTATAAATGTAATTTTGTTGTTGTTGTTGATCATCCTCGGTACAGTATTTCTTCCAATCTTTGTGATAATTTTTTCTGAACACCTCTTGTGCTGACTCAATGCCAAATGGCATTCCTTGGAAGCAATACCCCCCATACGGTGTCATAAATGTTCTTAAATACATACTATCCCTTTAACAAGTTGACTTGCCAATACCCTGAGGAGCAATCTTACATCAAGAAGTAACTAACTCCATATAGTAAAGCATGCACATCTTTTAAAGTGGGAATTGCATCATGTTCCCTTTTTATAGCCATGTTTCCTGACGTGAAAGGCACTATACAAGTGTAATTTTGTTGTTGTTGTGGATCTAAATATATCCTGAATGATTTGTCTGGTTTCTCTATGATTATCACTGAACTCACCCACACAGTGGATTTGTCCACCTTTTTCATTATTTGGTCCATTTCCATTTTGTCTAATTTTTCTTTCAGTCTTTTTTTCACTGTCTCTGGTACTCTCCTTAATGGCTGAACCATTGTCTCATCTAATCTTATTGTGTAATCCCTTTCATTAATCCTCTTTTTCCAAACACCTCTTCATATTTTCCTACTGTTTCTTCTGTTTCCCCTGGTTCATTTCCTCTATTTTCACATTCCCAATTCTTTTAACATTCCCATTGTTATTACATCTCCCAGGCCTAATAAAGTACTCTATCAGCTTCAGTTTTATTCTATATTGTCTTCCACTGTAGATCACTTCTATTTCTACTTTGCCAATTGTTTCATGTTTTGCTCTGTTATATGCCATTAAGTTACCTCTCCCTTTCTCCATTTTTTCCCCCTTATTTGGTTCTCCCAATTTTATACATTCTTCCCATGCCATTACACGGGCCTATGCTACTGTATCTAATTTGTACTGAATGCCTTTCCTTACTTTTTTTTTACATGTAGATATACCATCCACTTTTTAAAAAGTTTGTGCGCACTCTCTTTATGAGTTCCACTGCTTCAATATTGTTCTCCACTTGTTCACTTTCTCTGGATTCTATGTTTGAGCTGTCTCTCCGTTCATGTTCCCTTGATTTAATTTGCCTAATTCTAGTTCTCCTCAGGTTATTTGGCCTCTTCTACTCACTTTCTGTCTGACTTTTCTCCTGTGCTTTATATCTGCTATAACTCTCTATATTTTTGCATTGATAGCATTTCTTTCCTTTTACGGGATATCTCCTCAAAGGATGTTCTAATCCTCATTTGTCCATTCTCTTTGGCCTCCCACTTGGCCTGTATGTTCCCTGTACTCCATACTCTTCATCTGTATCATTCCAACTTTGTTGGTTAGTTTATCTATTACCATTTCTGTATTTCTTCATCTCCCACATATTTATTTGTCACCTCTTCAATCCTTACTACCTCCATTGTTGATTCCAATGTCAGACCTACTATCAACTATCTAATATCTAATCTACTATCTTGTATGCCAACTACAACCTGGTCTTGGTATAATTTCCTCTCTTAATGTCCATTGATTGCAAGTTTTATTGAGGGAATATCAGCACTGCATAGTACTGATTAAATGATTCTGTGGGTCGCTGCTTTCTTGTTCCAAACTTAAATCAGTCAATTATCACATTACGTTTCCCACAGCATCTTTCCTCCATAATATTCATCATCTTATTCACTGGTAGGTCCACCTCCCTTTCTAGGGTTGCAATATATTCCCTTGCTTCCTTGCCTGCCACATTAAAAAATATCACAGGTTGCTGTTCCTGCGGCAGTTTCATTATGTTTGCTGCTGATCCAAAAATATTAAAGTCTTTTTCAAACCATTGCTAATTGTGCCTTGAACTTCCCACCAACTTCAGTGGTCTTGTTATCTGCACGTACCTTGGTACGGCATTCAATTCTGCTTCTCAGCATTTTGCTTTTCAATCCGTATTCAATTCTTGTAGTCAGTTTCACTCCAAATTCCACTTTCACTTCTGACACCATATAATGTTTGCTAAACCAGAACACAGTTGAGATTCACTAGTTCCTTTATTTCAACCTTATCTTCCACTGTCTTCCTTTGTGTTGCCCAGTCACAAAATATAACACATAAGTCATACCCTTGTTTGTAGGCATAAAAAACTGCAAAGTTATGCATCAGCATTCTAAAATTTTCAGTTCCAAACATGGGAGCACTGCTTCAAAGACAGACCCGACTAATTAATATTGATTTTGTTACTATTTCTATACTTTTTGGGGGCATTATTTTATATTCACCATCAAGCCCAGCAGAACAGCCTGCAGTAAAGTATCACCAGATAAAGTATCGCCAGATACTCTGCCAAAGCTGCTTCTGTGCTGACCATTAAGAGTGTGTGCTCGTGCGGGTGACTGGCTTTCTGCAGTCGGCCACCTGGCCTCCATTTGGTGTTTCTCCCTGTTCTCACAGCTGAGATCCGGAGCTCGCCATGTGGAGAATCAAACCATTCATCCACCTGCTACCCCGCTCTGGTTATGGCACTTTGATGCACTGCTCTCCTTTTCCCACAAGTCATTTAGCAGTGGTGTGTCACAAATGAAGCTGAATGCCAGTCAGCCTTTTTCAGGGCTTTGGCAAGCTACTATCAAAAGCTGTGTTTCTCTAATAGGGATGATGTTTCTTAAGGAATTTAAGGAAATTCCCATCTGACCAGGTAGGAGAAAGGTATTTGCAGAAGTACATACCGATGCACTAGGGTCCGGCGATATATCGATATATAGGTTATATCCGATATAATTTTCATATCGATACGCCGATATAGACATTTCAAAAATATCGATATATCGCAAAAGTCGATATATCGAAAAAAGTCGGAATGCGCGCGCACTGAACTACAAGACCCAGAATGCTCATCTCTATACACAATGCACAGACTGAGGTGCAAGCCGCCATATTGTATTCATAGTCCTTGAATACAATATACAGGTATACAAGGGGTGAGGGGAGAGAGACGGCTGGGGGGGGGGGGAGAGAGAGACGGCGGGGGGGGGGAGAGAGAGACAGCGGGGGGGGGGGAGAGAGAGACGACGGGGGGGGGGGAGAGAGAGACGACGGGGTGGGAGAGAGAGACAGCAGGGGGGGGGGGAGAGAGAGACGGCGGCGGGGGGGGGAGAGAGAGACAGCGGGTGGGGGGGGGGGAGAGAGAGAGACGGCGGGGGGGGGAGAAAGAGAGATGGCGGGGGGGGGAGAAAGAGAGATGGCGGTGGGGGGGAGAGAGAGAGATGGCGGTGGGGGGGAGAGAGAGACAGCGGGGTGGGGGAGAGAGAGACAGCGGGGGGGGGGGGGAGAGAGAGACGACGGGGGGGGGGAGAGAGAGACGACGGGGTGGGAGAGAGAGACAGCAGGGGGGGGGGGAGAGAGAGACGGCGGCGGGGGGGGGAGAGAGAGACAGCGGGTGGGGGGGGGGGAGAGAGAGAGACGGCGGGGGGGGGAGAAAGAGAGATGGCGGTGGGGGGGAGAGAGAGAGATGGCGGTGGGGGGGAGAGAGAGACAGCGGGGTGGGGGGGGAGAGAGAGACGGCGGGGGGGGGGGGGGAGAAAGAGACGGCGGGGGGGGGGAGAGACGGGGAGGAGGGGGGAGAGACGTGGGGGAGGAGAGATTGGGTGAGAGACGGGGGGTGGGGAGACGGGGGGATGTGATAATATACAGGCAGGCAGGCAGGCAGACAGATAGATAGAGATGGTGGGGGTGTGAGAGAGGAGAGAGACACAGACAGAAAAACACAGAGATGGAGAGAGTGAGTGTGAGAGACACAGAGAGAGAGAGAGATATTTACCTCCTGAGGAGATAGGCCCCGAATGCGTGCGCACCTCCGAATGCGCGCGCACCTTGCGACGCTCGCGCATACGCAGTACAAAACCCCCCAAAATATTGATATTTTGCTATATCTCGATATGAGCCCATCGATATATCTAAATCGGAAAATTTCCATATCGACGGACCCTACGATGCACATATGTGTTTGCTTAGATGGCACATATGATTTGTGTAACCAGAAAATTCCAGGCAGGAACAATGTAAAAACGTTTGAAACAACACTGAAGATAAACATGACTACACAGAGAAAAAAAAACCTATGCAACAGTGATCACTTTTATACCAAGGTTTCGGAGATTGACTCATCTGCCTCCCTTTGCTAGTTTAGTCTAACATCACTGAATGCAATGGTACTGGCGGAATCAGTACTTGATAGACTCAAAATTTATTGGGCACCACGTTAAAACTTCGGTAATATAACAGGCAAAATGACTAAGTGCCACAAAACAGACAAATAATAGTCACTTATTGATGATAGAGTGTATTTATCTAGGATACTGTAGTCAGTAGCATGTGTTTGAAGTTCCACAACAGCACTTCTCTGTTATATGTTGCTCTTTGAAGTTCCTAGAATTGGTGAAAGACAGCCACTGAGCAGTCAGCCTGTTCTTCATCGTTGTTGCAGAATTTCATAAAGAGCATGTGAAATGTAGCTATACAGAACCCAGAGATTAACTTGCCATTGTGCAACAATCCATACATGCACATTTACCTGTCTGGCAAAATACCAACATGGCTGTACACAAGCAGAATGAGCTTAGATGGGATCCAGGCCTGGCTCATTTCCAATGGGACATGGCGGGATTGGTTTTATTTCAGATATTTTCAATCATCATTTCTCATTGGCTTAGTTACACAGACTTATCCTTCCTTGATTTTTAATTTACCTCTGTTATGTGCATCATTCCTCACCAGACTCTTTAAAATTGGACCCACTACCCTCTGAACTTAGATTTGGTACCTATTGTGATCCTATTTGATGTAATGCAGGAAACCCCAGCATTTGCTCCGAGACTGAGGGTAGTCAGTCAGTTCATAATGGAGGAATTTAAGATGATGGCCAATTGCAGATCAGAGTCCATCATGTCCAGTGTCGAACAGATGTGAGCCGAGTACAAAAGAGGCATTTCAATATTCTGTTCACATGGAGCACCAGCAAAAAGGCCTCTCACATCTCTTCTCCAGCTTGTGGAAATATCTCCCAAGACAATTTGCATCCAATTTATAATATTTCCGAATGGGATTCCTCAATGAGAATTGCACCAACAGAGACTATTCCCACTAACTGGAAATACGTCACTTTGACCCTGATGAATTCCATTACGAAATACCATGAATTAGATTCATAGATGCATAGAATTTTACGGCACAAAAGGAGGCCATTCGGCCCATTTAGTCTGTGCCGGCTCTTTGAAAAGAGCGATTCAATCCCACTGCCCTGCCCGCTCCCCATAGCCTAATAGACCCGTTCTCCCTAAATAAAGATCTAATTCCCTTTTAAAAGTTGTTATCGAATCAGCCTCCACCACTTTTTCAGGCAATGCATTCCAGATTCGAACAACTCGCTGAGTGAAAAAATTTCTCCTCAGCTCCCCTCTACTTCGCCTTGAAACTATTTTAAAGCTGTGACCATGAGTCACAGATTCGCCCACGAGTGGAAACAGTTTTTCTCTATTTGCCCTGTCGAAACCCCTCATGATCTTATAAACCTCTATTAGGTCTCCCCTCAATCTTCTCTGTTCCAGAGAGAATAACCCTAGCCTATCTAGCCTCTCCTCATAGCTGAAGTCCCTCAATCCTGGCACCATCCTAGTAAGACTCCATAATTTTTGTTTCAAACTGTATCTTTGATACAGCACAAAATTAAACACATAGTTAATTGTCTCTTGATGAAACAGGACTGACACATTAGACTGCTTGAAGTCTGTTGCTACTCCAAATCTGAGTCTGTATCTTCCAGCAATTATTGAAGCTAATTTTCGTGAAACCTTTTCTCCACACCTAGAATTGTCTGTTAAAACACTTTACTGTTATGGCATAAACATCCCCAAAAAGAAAAAAAAACACAAACTAGTGTATCAGCACACTGGATAACTGTGCCATTTCTACCCAACCTATCAATGTGATTGTTTCAGTTATTTACTCAAACAAGTACCAAGTCTAGGGTCCGGCGATATATCGATATATCGCTAAAACCCGAAATAATTTTCATATCGATGCGCCGATATAGGCATTTCAAAAATATCGATATATCGAAAAATCAATATATCGAGGGAAAAAATCGGAATGCGCGCACACTGAACTACAAGACCCAGAATGCTCATCTCTATACACAATGCACAGACCGAGGTGCAAAGCCGCCATATTGTATTCATAGTCCTCGAATACAATATACAGGTATGCAAGGGGTGGGGTGCGGGAGAGACGGCTGGGGGTGGGGGGGGTGAGGGGGAGAGAGACGGCTGGGGGGGGGGAGGGGGAGAGAGACGGCTGGGTGGGGGGAGGGGGAGAGAGACGGCTGGGGGGGGAGGGGGAGAGAGACAGCTGGGGGGGGGAGTGGGAGAGAGACGGCTGGGGGGGGGGAGGGGGAGAGAGACGGCTGGGTGGGGGGAGGGGGAGAGAGACAGCTGGGGGGCGGAGGGGGAGAGAGACGGCTGGGGTGGGGGAGAGACAGCTGGGGGGGGGAGGGAGAGAGAGACGGCGGGGGGGGGGGGGGGAGGGGAAAGAGACAGCTGAGGGGGAGAGAGACGACGGGTGGGGGTGTGGGAGACGGGGTGGATGTGATAATATACAGATAGATAGAGATGGGGGGGATTGTGAGACAGGAGAGAGGGAGAGACACAGACAGAAAAACACAGATGGAGAGAGTGAGAGACACAGAGAGAGAAAGATATTTACCTCCCGAGGAGATAGGCCCCAAATGTGCGTGCACCAGGAATGCGCGCGCACCCAAAATGCACGCGTACCTCAAATGCGCGCGCACTCCGAATGTGCGCACTGCGCGCACATGCGCAGTACGAAAAACCCGAAAATATCGATATTTCGGTATATCTCGATATGAGCCCATCGATATATCTAAATTGGAAAATTTCCCTATCAACGGACCCTAACCAAGACTAATCAATTCTATAAAAAGAAAAATTGAATATTCGAAAGTTGATTTAAATAATCATTTACGTTTACCAATACACTTTTGGGAGATGAATAAAGTAGGTAGATCCTGCTTAAAGTCACCTCTCTTAATGTTTTTTTGCTATTACGTTGCTGATACATGGGGAACATTGATTCATTTAATGCTGCGACGTTCGCTATTACGTCATTCGCCAGGGGGTGGAAAGGGGGCACGATGGCAATAGGACCTGGGAGTAAGCCAGGCTGACTGTGAGAGAGAGAGCCAGCCAGCAGCGAGTGAGACCGGCAGCGTGAGTGAGACCAGGGGCGAGTGGGTGAGCTGGTCAAGCAGCCACGGAGCGAGTGAGTGAGCTGGGCAGACAATCAGGGTCGCGAGTGAGTGAGCCCGGCAGGCAGTCAGAGCAGGCAGTCTAATGTTTTCTTCAAGAAAATTTTTATGAAAAATGTCCAAAAGAACCTAACTCCAGGTTTACATTCATTCTTATGGGAAAAATTTAATTGCTTAATGTCGTTTCGCTTAAAGTCGCACTTTTCAAGAACCAAACTACGACATTAAGCGAGGTCTACCTGTACTTTGTAAGTGTCACCGAACTTTAGAATATATCTTTATGATCTTTAGGATATCCTCCCAATGTGAAATGGCCAAATGCAATTATATATTACATAGCATTAGAAAAAACTGATCATGATTTTTGGACTTGGCCAAAGTCAGAATAAATCCTACAGGAGAAAATTTGACCATTGGAAAATAATAAAAATCAAGGTCAAGGAGCAGCACTTTTGATTAAAGTACTTGACCTAGAAGTAGGGGAAAACAACAGTAATAAAATAATTAATTCCTATAGCAAGGAACTACTCTTTGTAGTTTCCTGATTTACCTTGTTCTGATCTAGATTCCAGCCAGAAAATGATTACTTCCCAGTATTTATTGAGGTGGGAAGGAAATGTTTCTATTTGAACAAGAAGGTAACTGTTTCATTTGCTGTGCTGTATTTTGTTGTCAACTTTGGTGGCTTCATATTCTGTTTTCTTCTATTTCTACAACACTGTTGTCTGATTCCAAGCATACATTTCATTCTAAAACAATAGATGATAATTGAAACCTTGCAAATTCTAATGGGAAACAAGGGTTTTGAGTTGCAAATGGAGATTCCTACTGGTAAACGGACATACGACATGCCAATCTGCAGAAATTGGATTCTGAAAGCTGATCACATTAAACTAAAGTTCCCACGGATCAAAGTGGAAATACTTTGTGGTACCAGAATGTTTCTCTTTGTAATTTGGGTTTCCCATTAGGGAAATTAGAAACAAAACAATGCTGCAAGTTAAAGCCTATTATGTTAACATGAACAGTTGGTTTTGCAAATAGTGGAGTACAGTATTTATTGGAAATAATAGTAATACAGTAAAAGCCCTGTTATCCATGACCCGATCAACCGTAACTTCCATATAACTGGCACGTAAACAAAGGTCCGCATTCGATTAACCAGAATTTATCCAGAAATTGCATTATATATATATATTTTTTTGCGTGTGTGTTTTCGGCCGAATATTCGGCATACGCTTTAACCCGCATTGGCCAGGTCCCGAGGGTGCCGGATGAACAGGCTTTTACTGTACTAATCCTTGCATTTGATAACGAGCTATTCATGTCTACTAGACGTCTCAAAGCCCTTCACAGAAAATGCTGTAAAGTGAATTGTCTGTTCACTTATGTTCTAAAGCAGGTTTCCCCACTATTTGATATACAGGTACCCCTCCCCAACTGCGGGGGATACATTCCTGAAAACCCCTGTGGTTAGTAAAACTGCGGGTTGGGAAATACAAAGCCCTATGGGAAACATGGGGATAGAGGAAGTAAGTTGCTTGTTCTTTTACTAAACACAAAAAAAACACAATTACCTAACAAAACAATAAATGTTCAAACAACACAATAAAAAATATTTAAAAAACAATAAATTCATGTTATTTACCTTAATCCTAAAAGACAAGCATCATGGTGGCTGGTTGATTGCGACATCACAAGTAGGTCCTAGTGCCAAACGCTAGTGCGAAGCGATATCGTAGCTGGTTGATGCAACTGGGTTCTAGCGCCAAACGTTAGTGGATACGCAAAATTCACTGTCGCGGTTGGCAAAGGTTGTTGCAGAGAGGCAACCATAGATACGTGAAATTTGTAGTTGAAAAAAACGCAGTTGGGGCGGGCTACCTGTACTTGGAATATATCCAATATTTTCTAATAGTATTAACTGAGCTTTGGGGGGTGGCGGGGGAGGGAGGTGCACGCGTATTCGGGGGTGCGCACGCATTCCGGTGTGCGCACGCATTCGGATATCGACAAGGTAAGTTGAAAAAGTCCGCATCATACCAATATATACCGATATATCGCTATATCGCCGGACACGATATACCGATATTTGCGATATATCAATATTTTTTTCATATCGAATTTTTCGACATATTTATATATTTTAAATTCCGATATCGGCATATCAATATGAAAATTATATCGATATAAGCAATATATCGATATATATATCGATGTATCTATAATGCAATGTGCATGCACTGTTTCCCAGGAGGAACGCACCCTGCTTACCAAATGACAGGGTGTATTAGGTCCAGCCTGGCAAGAGCCAATGCTTGAGGACCTCAGAGTGTGTATTTGGGTATCATTGGAATTTCAGCTAAAACTGCACAGCTTATCATTGAGAGAGCACTGTACAGCTGACCAGGCTGACCAAGGTTGGCTGTGCTGTCATCAGCAGTGCCTTGGAGGGCTGCAGACACTGTCTCAGAAACTTGACCATCAAGACTGCTATAGAGGAGTGAATTGATTCTGACATTCCATTGCCAAGCATGTAATCTTCAAGCCAGTTCAGCTCCGAGGACTTCTCTTACCTTCCTCCCTCCCAAAGTACAAACAAGAATCAAGCCCAAGACCTTTCTAGTCTACATGGTTCTGTAATATCCCAAACTGAGCATTTACACAGAGGCCACAAGGAAGCCGCCTCACAAAATGCTTAACAAAATTAAGATTCTCATTGAATACTTTAGAAAATGTGTGCCATTGTATCAAAAGGTATCCAACTACTGTTTCTGAAGGGTCTTAAATGCAAACAGCATTTCTAAAATTATTTGCAGATCATCTTCAATGCTGCCTGTTAAATGAATATAAACTCATTCAATTTCATATTCTTTTGGAGCCAACCAAAAATACATTAGTTAAACGTGTATATCTAGGCCTTATGGCTCAGACAGCTGTCCGATGACATGGGTTTTGGCTTAGACATGCACACCGAAGCCCCAACCCCAAGAGGTACCATCTGTATCTGTAAATCATTTCCTAACATGCCATCATTTTGCATAATATGTACAAGATACCTCCCCCAAATTGTTCAATTTGTGGAAAATAGCCAATACTACAGCAAGGAGAGTTGGCTGCACAAGAGAAAAAGTCATGAAGAACCATAGCAATATGATGTCAGAGGCAATTCGTTGCTGACATCAGAGTGGCAAAATAGTTGATATTCTTATCTGTTCAAGATTTGAACATAATAATAATAATAATCTTTGCATTTGATGCAGCGCTTTTCACATCTTATCAATGTCTCAAAGTGCTTCACAGAATATTCTGTAAAGTAAATTGACTGTATATTTGTGGACGAAACATGCAGAATAAAGTAAGAATTTTCAAAAAATAAACACAAATATTATTCGCTTTGTGACCTGTAACTGTCCTATAGTTCCCAGAGTATAAGTAAACGTGTATGTTTTTATTTTTCTTCTAGTGAAAGATTGAGATTGCTGAAAACATTTCCATAACTAACCACATCAGTAGTCATTTCTTCCTAAGAGCAAGTGGAATTTTCCACACACATGGAAACATATTTAGAACCCAAATTCCTTTCATCAGTAAGTCAATCATATTGTAGGCCAATCCTGTAATCTTCCAACCATTCTTTCAAATTCAATTGAAAGTACCCTTGTGAGATGTTCCAAGCCCCAGGCAAACTGCTGCTATTTATAAACACAACATACAGCCAGTTTCTTCATCAAAGGAGCTAGTTTCATTAGTATTTTGAAGTTCTGATCAAATAGTAATAAATGGACTTGCATGTGTTTTCCAGTAGGAAACTGATAAGACAGTTAACTCAAGAACTCAGTTGGAGGTCTTGTCCTCCAAATGGCTGGTTCCTGCTTAATTTACCAACAATAGTATCCAGACATACAAGTCACCATTTAATATTACATATCTATTTTTCAATCTGACCCATTCGACTGGAACATCATTCTTAATCCTTTTTGAGTAATGAGTTTTTGTTCTTAAAGCAAAGCAATTAGTGGTGCCACAAGTATTCTTTGGTATAGTCGTATATATTAATAAAAGGATAGATTGTTGCATCCATCTATGAATATTTTCTGTAACCATTAATTGGATGAATAATAGTATAGAGCACAAGGCAAAGAGAATATGAGATCACAGGCAGACAAAACATCATAAGAATATGGAAGTAGAAAAGGCATTTCGGCCCATCGAGCTGTTACAGACCACAAGAAATCGGGACTCCAAAACACCTAATCCCCTGGAGCAAGTTCTCCAAAGGTAATCAAGCAGAACTCCAGAATATTTATCCATCCCAAGAACTCTGCCATTCAACCCTGCCTACTTTCCTTACATGACACATTCCTAACTCAATCAGTCTAGGTTGCTGCATTGTTGGAACAGCCGTCCTTTAGATGAGATGTTAAACCAAGGTGCCATTTCCTTGTTTAGGGAGACATTAAAGATACCATGGTACTATTTGCAAAGAGAAAGGATTTTCTCCTAGAGTCCTGGTCAATAATCCTATCATCATCTATGCTGCCCAAGAAAACAAGCCACAGAAAGATAGCTATTTTAGTCATTATAACTTGATAGAACCCAACATCCTCATGATAATGAAGTCGCTTTAAAAGTCGCTTTTTTAAGTCTCACTCCAAAATATTTTCAGAAGAACAACATTTGCTCCCTCCCACAAAATAAGAATAATACTAACCCTTGCATTTTGATAAATCACTTAGGTGTCCACATGGGGCTACATTTGAGAAACACTGGATTATGTGTGTTCAAAGACCCCATGTGGAGCTTGAACCCACAACCTTCTGATTCAGAAGCGATAGAGCTATCTACTGAGCCAGGCTGACACCTACACAATCACATAACAAGCATACAAAATAAATATCTGTAGTAAAAGGCCAATTACAAAGGGTGTTGCTCAAGCTTGGCCTGGACCTGGGCAGGCATGTTGTTTGTGCTCCTTCCTCTAGCTCACATGACACTGCTCCTCTCACCCTCAAATTTCCTCCCAGGTAAAAGATAGAAAGACATAGGGCCATATTGATCCAACCAACAGGAACACTAGATAATATAAGAAGAACGCTCAAGCCCCAGTGATAAAAGAAACTGTGATGGTCTCAATTCTTAAACATGCACTGAGGCAAAGTAACAGCCACCACCCTTTCAGCACTGCTCAAACAAAATGTGCCAATGGCTTCACTGTATATTTTTCTGTATGTAAATCTTTTAAAAATCTACAGAACAAATTTGACTTTTGGCACATGTTCTTGATCGAAAAATATTAAACTGTGAAAAATTGCTACGTTATAGACAGAAATAATCTAAACTGGGACTCTGGTATAGCCCGGACGCATAGAAGTATCTGCAAACTGGCAACACATTTCCTCCTCAGCTACTAAAAATGCTTTGCCAAGTTGCTTCTTAAAAAAGGCTGATTTAACCTGTTTAACTTATTGATTCTCTGAGATTGACAAGAGCCAATAACCATTGATCACATGTTGAGTGGCCATTGAGAAGTCTAAACAATATGGATGGAGTTCACAAGCAAAATTAAAAGGCTAACATTTGGGACACATCGAAACATACCAAATGAGCCCATCTGGTGAATGATGTAAGAGCAACTGTTAAAGTCGAAATATTTTGCTCCAAAACTAAAGACAAATGCTGCGGCTGAGGTTTTAATAACATGACTATGCAAAAGGAGTAACTTGATCCCTTGGTAATATTCATTAAAAGCTTCAGCATCCTCAAGGGTACTATGCATGTAATTTCATCATTAGAATCCTGCCACCACTCTCTCCATTAGTACATGGAGAACATGAAAATTTAAAATAAGGAAATTTAACACTAAATCTGTAAGTAACTACCAAAAGAAGACAGAAAGCAGAATGAAGATAAGATATTTGTAGGCATTTAACCAATTGATTCCATGTTCCCACCTAGGCTGAATTTCTGTAGTATCTACAATATAATCTATTAACCTTTATAAAACACTAATCTTGAAGGAAGCATGCGTTTTCTTTTCATACCAACTGTTTTACAAATACCACAAGGTTAGGAAATGTCTGTCGCATCTAAACAAGACCTCTTCAGTGAATTAATCCTTTTATGAGGGCAGAGCTATGCATAAGGTTGCAAAGATGCCTGCAGATTTAATGCGCACAGGTTCCTAATTCCAGGTTGAGTCTCTGAGCACAAAATGAAATTCACACAGCTCAGGATTAGGCTAGGAGATGCAAATATTTGTAAAACAAATTTTTTCAAATGATAGCTAAATTAGTCAAAATAAAATTCAGACTAAAGCAAAATTCAAATGCATTTTTTGTACCCGGAACTTCTGTGTAGGAGCTTTTGCACAAGTGCAATAGGCAGCTGAAAGGGTTAATGTGCATATGCAAAATGGGTTCAGCATTTCTTTAAGAGGAAAAGGAGCAGATGGAGCAGTACCAAAAAAATTAGTTTGTGACCCTGACCCCTGTGATTACCCTCAGTCAATGTCTGGTTCAGTGAATGTGCAGAGGAAGATGGCAATTACCTGTGTCGGTGGAGTAAACACGGAAACTCTTATCCCAGAATCCACAGACCAGGATGAAGCGGTTATCTGCAGTGATCACGAAGCACTGGGAATTGATCTGAATGCTTTGATCCAAGAGGTCAGTGATTTGCCTTCTGTGCATGCTGGTGTTATTAGCTAAAAGTTAAAACAGAATACACACAAATTGCATTAGTATTCCACCATCATCATCAATGGAGAAATGTACTGTATACCTAGTGTTTGGAAATTTTATATTACTGTAATTTAGACTTCTGAACAGCAGGGCCATAAAACTAAGATTTGATCTCTTTAATGATGAAACCTTGGCACCAGTTCTATATTTTTCACCACTCAATGCAATAAAGAACCCTGCTGTTATTATGAAAATTTCCTTTGCAATGGAGCCACCACATTACGAGGGAACCAATTCATCATAAGCTGGCTCATTCACTCTCATCAACAAGTCCAAGTGATGAAAAGATCCAATATTATCCTGACAGTACTTCATGCGCATTCTCAATCACACATTATTACAGCATCCATATTAATTTTCACTGACACGGGTTCTATCCCTGTACAAATTAGGCAAACCAACGAGGGGGAGTTGATGAAATACCAGTGAATCCACAGCTCATTGCTTTCCAATTTGCATGCAAATGGTTTATCGAGAAAATTCCATTCCCAACCACCACCAGTGAAAAACAACAGTAATCTCCACTTCAGCGAACTATACAGGGTGTAATGAATCGCAGAAAAGAAAGCTGACAGACCTATCAGAGGATCGATTTCAACTGGCAGCTGGTACGGCTGTTCCTGCATAGTTCCATGAAGGCCTAGAATTGTAGATAAATAAATAAAACATTGGTGTATAACGCGCATTATGAAAATAATAATACCTCTGTTTTACATATTCCGTGTTCTCTGAATCTTTAAGTCTGTCAGACACCTAGAGATTTCATACCATATCCAAATATTCTTTGTTACAGTCACTGGATCCAAAGGTTTGAATATCCTTCTTTGGAATGAATCCCATATAAACTGCCTATTTATAAATTTCACCTTTTAATGCGAATGAGATATGCTGCAGTTTTCCAAATCAGATTATTCATAAAAATCAGTTTCTTATACAGCTCAGCCTGCTGTGAAGCGACAGACCTGAGCATTTCAACCTGATTTTGACCAGCTATCCATTAATATCAATGTGTATAGCATATTAAGCAGCAAATCCAAAAGGCTACTAACAGCACATTACGAAATAAGTTGGATTCATACTTGCTGTTAAGTGGAAATAAAATTAGGCACGTTTTGTGCCTATACTATTACAAATTCAACCTAATTATAGACCATTCAAATACTGGTAAACAACAATTTCATTTTAATCAGCAGAGATGTTGAAACTCAGCCTTTTTTTCCACACAATTAACACTCGCAGAACAATGATTCAACACAAAAGGACTGAAGAGCAAACACAGTTGTCACAAACATCTCTGTACTCACCAGTAATATTATGCCACTTGTTCACAGCAAACAGCCTGCTGGCGGTTACTGTAATAATGGCCGATACAGCCAGGCCTGGCTGAGTGTTGGCAGCAACATGGGTGACAGGGGAGTTGGACGGGAATTTAAGTACCATGATGACATCCTGCTGCATCTGGTCTGTGAACATCAGAGGAGTCTGCAGGAGGAGATACTGTTCAGTGGCAAAACCCCAAATCAAATACAAACCAAAAAGAAAAGGTGGCGGGAAAAAAGAAAGAGGAAAAAATGGGGGAAATAACAAACAGAAGGAAATAGGTTAGAAGCAGAAAACAGAGCATAGGCACATCTACAAGCAAAGTGGGACAGATTAGGCCATTTCCCTCTCACTTGCAAACTGTTTTTATCGCTTGAGTTTTGAGTCGCTAATCCTCTGTCCTCACCAGAAAGGAGCTTTCATTTCAGATCGGTAAACGAGTTTTCTGTTAAGAACAGAGTGCTGATCTTACTTAGTGTTTTAAAATGAAAATGGGAGTCAAACGTGCATCCAAATCTCCAAGCTGCACTCCAAGAGAAATGTGTACATTTACAAGTTAACTACAGTTCAAAAAGGCTAGAAGAAAAGCGCTCGTGCCAATCTAGAAACAAATCGTTAATCCAAAGACCAAAGCTTTTGCATGCAAACAAAGAGATTTCAGGCATATGGATCACAGCTTTAAAGAAGCCTTGATGCAACTGATTTTTCTTAAATTGCGTCTAAAAAATTACAACCACAAAATATCTCTTAATATAATTAATTACAACCACCAAATATCTATTAATATAATGAATACTGCAGACATATAAATAAGAAATTCAATTGAATGTTGTCAGAAGGCAAAATAAAAGACAAAATCCTGCAATGCTGCTTGTTCAAGTGGCTGTTAGTTCGATTTTCGGAGCATACAAGGAGGCGTAAAAACAAAAAGGTGGATAATAAGCTTCACTGACACCCTTCTGCGAGAGTGGCTAAAAGCCAATCAATATTATGAGTTAATCTCCCCAGATACTCATTCAATTAAAGGTGTCAGTAATGCCTCATCTGATGTAGCCTCAATTAAATCCAACTATCTGATCCACTGAAAACACTGGGGATTGGGCAGCAGACAAATCGGCATTGTGCGTGTGCCTGCTAATTACTACACCTGGCATAAATTACCACTGATGCACTTGGCACAGCATGACATAACCTTATTTTCTAAAGTCTGTGGCTCATTTCGAAGGCTAATTTGCCTGGTGAAACACAATGAATTTTTATTAAGTGCCTTGAAGAAAAAAGAAAGACATTTCAATGTGGACAGAGCACCCGGTTCTTAACTTGAATAGAACCACCATTCAGGAATTCATTTACAATCTCTTTCTTTCACTGTTGCCCCACAGAGAAAACAGCCAGTTTTTCTGTTTTCTTTCTGCTTAGTATTAAATGTGCACCAGTTAAGTTGCTCCTTTAATTTTCTTTGCCACCTCACGTAGAGCAGCTAAGATTGAGAATTTATAAAACAAGCTGTCACATTGCATATGGTACAGAGTATATGCACCTTACAACAACAACAAAATTATATTTGTATAGCGCCTTTCACGTCAGGAGGACGTCCCAAGGCACTATCCAGCTAAGTATCCCTACTAAAGAACTTGTGGAGTACTATAGCTCAGTAGTTATAGCACTTGCCTTACAAGCGAGAAACCTAGGTTCAATTCTAGGAAGGGCGAAACCTTGGGCAAGTTTCCTTACTCCACACATTTAATAATCCCTCAAAAAAAATGCATTGATCATTTCAATCCATGACTGTTTGTGGGACATTGCTATAAGCAATTGGCTGCCACTCTTCATCCACATATATACAGTAAATTCACTTTACAGTATATTCTGTGAAGCGCTTTGAGACACCTAGAAGATGTGAAAAGCACTATATCAAAATGCAAGGATTATTATTAAGGACCATTGAACCTTTGCTAGGAATTATTCAGGGCAAAACAGTTAATGTTAATCTGTCTATTGTACCACATTACACCAGGACAGGCCCAACGTTTAGAGATTGAGTCTGTCAGGAAGAGAGCTCTTCTAACCATATCAAACTGCCTGCAAAAATCCTTTTTCCAGTACTGTATTTGGTATAATCAGTGAAATTATGTAAATGAAAATTTTAATGTAAAACAAAGTTTACATACTGTTTTCTACCATTTCTCCCCTTTCCCTCCCTCTTGTGAATGTGTTGGGTATTCCCAGAATGATTTCCCAATATTTCACTCAAGTTCCCATTCTTAATATGTGAGCCTGAGGGGAATGGGAAGTATTGGCAGGCTATTTGATTGTGAAAGGCAGCATATCCTGATCCTCTCTTTATTTCATTCACACTCACACTTCCAGCATATAGTGGTCACTAGATACCTAGCAGGAATGGAAATCCCAGCCAATTTTGTTCTTTCCTTGCCGAGGGACACTAGGGCCAACTATAGCAACTGTGCTGTGATTGACTATCTGTGCACATCTCAAGGATTTAACCTGGGCCACACTAACCAGGAGTTGCCATACTAACTTAAAGAGATGCACTGTACAGCTCAAATAAATCATAGAAAAGGCAGAGATTTCCATCAGCTCTTTTAGTTATTAATTGCATTTAGCACCTGGACAATTTAGCACTGCTACAATGGCGGAATGCCTTCTATTTGTGAACTGCATTAAGATTCACAGAACAAATGTCATAGCAAGACAGAAATTTGTGGGATTGACACCATAATATAGGCATCACCAGTGAACCCTAAGAATAATACCGGTATCACCAGTGACCTCAGCATGTATGTAACTGGATGTTTCTTTCATGTCCATCAATTCATTGAAGCAATATCAAACTGCACATAGGAACAGCTGGCTTAAAAAACTGTGTGATGTACTTACCACTTGCATGGCAGAGCTTCTAGGTGGATGTGGCTCAATTAAGAGTTGGGAAGGAGTCTGACCAAAGCTTCGAATCTGGGATTCCACAGCCTGAAAGAGACACAGACACATTTGCTAGAAGTGCTAATCACAAGTATTTGAAATCAAACCATCTCCTGGAAATGTCAGCAACATGATCTGAATTTTATCATATTTAAAATCAAGCCTGCGAGCTCACTATAGCTGGGAGCTTGGCACTCACACCTAGGATTAGCTCATCTCCAACTATACACGTTATTTCCACAAAACACTCTTATCCCTTTTGATATGAAACAGAGACTGACAGTTACAGGCACAATTTTGACCCGTGCCTTTGTTTTGTCTCTAGAATTGCACTGCCTTCTGGTTTTGCGTTCCTCAGTAAATAAAAGCAGAACTAAAGTTGAACATATATTAGCTTTTTCTATGCCAAGACAGCTCATTACAAAATAACTGAGTGGGGAAACTGTAAAGTATAGGATGGTTTATCGGTATTGACTTTCTTATTTAACCATCTGCACAAATAAAGGAATTTCAGCACTTTTGCATTCTGTCCAATTTCTGCATTGATTCACAATAGTCTTGTAGAATGATGGAAATTACAAACTTGATATGCCTTTTCAGAAATATTTGTTAACCGAATCGGTACTGAAAAGGCTTTGAATTTTTAAACTGCGCACACCTTTCTTCTGAAATGCCAGCAGCAAAAATAATTTTCCTTTACATTTCGAAGGAGGAATGTTATAAAAGTAGAATTATGCCCCATTTATACTGCTGGAAGTGATTTGAAATTGCTTCCAGCAGTAAAGCGATTAGGAGCGGGAAGCAGCATTTATATTTCATCACTCTAAAATTGCATCCATCGGGAGCTGAAAAGGGCTGTGTACCCAGACGTCCACTAACCAGCAATGAATACTGGTCACTTTAATTATTAAAGAGTCAGTTGTCCAACAGGCTCTTTAAATGGCTTTGAAAAAAGTCCTTTGCAAACTTTTAAGCGATCAATGGAGAGTGGAAACCAAATTCGCACCACTTGTATTAATGTTGCAGCGATGCAAATCGATTTCCTGGTAACACCCGCTCCTCAAGATGTTTTCTACAGCCAGTCTCCAGTGTATTCTCACTTTGTAATCACACTTTTCCGAACTAGGTTGGTATTGTGTCTTTCATGTTGATTTGGTGTGATTTTGATGTCAAATCGCTGCCAAAATTATAAATAGGGCAATAAGGAGAGATGCACAGAGCTCATTAAAAAACACTCTGTGAAATCTAATTGTATTGGATTTTTAGTTTCAGGAAGAAATTTTATCGATTTAAGATTTAAGATTTTAAGATTTAAGAAATCTTAAAAGAATTAATCTTAAACTCCACATCTACCTCCTGCTGCCTTATACATTTGGTAACTTTTGTATTTTCTCAGAATCCACTTCATTAAGCAACTGAGAGACAGAATGAAATGAAAAAGAGAGGGTCCTGTGATAGCAGAGGGAGACTTTGTGATGAAAATCCAAGATTAAAAGTTTTCCCTTTGGTTAGCCACAGAAACAAATGACAAAAAAAACATCTGTCAGCAATCTAGTCCAGCTCTTATTCGCTCCCTTCCACAGCTCTGGTTCCAGGCTTCGAAATACTGGCCCCAAATAAACTTTCCTTGACCAATTTAATGGCAATACTGTAGAAGAAATACATTGTAGCTCTAGGAAATGATTGGTTGCACCTAAGCATGGTGTATTTTGCTTAAACAAAATGCAACCGGTACTTAAATATAAGTTGAATAGTTGAATAAGTTGAATTTCCAGCACCTTGGGACGTCCTCCCAACGTAAAAGGCACTACACAAATGTAATTTTTTTTGTTGAATACCCATTTACAGCAACAAATGACCATGTTGGACTGAATGTTGGACTTTCTCATGCAACTATAGGTGGGAATTAACTGATGAAAAACTGAGAACACTGTAGACAAAATGTTATGTGTATTGCTGGGATATCTGCTCGGTAATCTAAAGATTGTTAAAACAGATGATGTTGTTCCGTTTCTACTATACATTTGAAGCCAAAAATTAATAGGGTTTAAAAGGTAGGATATGTAATGGGATTCCTTATTAAAGAATCCCCTTAGGAATGGTCAGCTCACAGAACCTGCTACGGAAGTAGAATGCATCAGAACAGAGTTCCCACATGGCAGCATATTGTGCTCCAGGTTACTGGAAGAGATCCCTATTTGTATAACTCAGAATCTGTATCAAGGAACACCATTAGAAATGATGCATTTTAGACTGAGCCCCCTCCCCTCACCAAATAGATGAAATAGGTTTGTCAATTGGCCACTAAAGTTTACAAACTGCCTGAGGAGAATCTATTCCCAAACACCATATTTGGAAGGCTAGGATACCCAACAGTGTACAGTACAACACAATAGAAAGATAACTTTTCAAGATAACTTTACCAGCAGAAGCCATCTGGAAAAAATCAACTCTGGCACAGAAGTTATAGTTGATAAGATCCTATAAAATTATGAATTTTTCCAGCGTCTCAACGTATAATTTTAGAGTCAGAGGAAAATTAGAAATTTACAGACCTGAAAAAGACTAGAAAACAAATACTGCTGACCGATGCAAAGGAATCTATTTAAATTAAGTGGTGTTTTAAATCTCTCAACCTATTATTTTGTGTTTGTTCATTTGCCATCAAGAGGAATCCAATATTATAGCACTGATATAAAATCTGATGCTGTTTAGTAGGAAGATGCCAATGAGGATTCCACATTTTGCTAAACAAGAAACAAAAGGCTTTAGGAAAGATTAGTCTAATTTGGTGAATGGTTCTTTAAAACATGGCACCAAAGAGATTCTCTACCGGATCAGACTTCATTCATTCTCTCACGATGGAACCATAATAAGAATTAATTTCAGGCATGAAAAAAAATCAAACAAATATCCTAATTAGCATGAATTCAATCTTGTCAGCTCTTACAATTATTTTTAATAATAATAATCCTGGCATTTGATGTACCACCTTTTCACGTTGTTGAGACATCTCCAAGCGCTTCACAGGATAACACTGTAAAGTGGAATGACTGTATTTTGTGGGTGAAAAAAATCCCTTTTGGCCTAGGTTTCCCACAAAGTCAGTCACTGCAGATAATAGTAAATCCTGTATTGCACTTTGAGACGTTTTGATGATCAATCAATCAAATCAAAACTTACATTTATATCGTGCCTTTCACGTCGAGAGGACATCCCAAGACGCTGTACAGTTAGGTACGGACAAGAGCAGGGAGGGAGGGGTCGGGGCAGGATGAAGGAGAGTTGGAAAATTGACTGTATATTTGTGGGCGAAATGCGGCAACCAAATTGCGCACAGCAATGTCCCACAAACAGTCATGGAAGTGGGATTAGGGGAAAAGGGGGGGATGTGATAAAACCTGCATCAATTGCAAGGATTATTGTTATCAGTTAGTAAATGCATTGCTGATCTCAGCCAGGGAAGCAGTTGCCACTCTATAACTTGTCTCAGAACTCCTCCATTATGAAGGGGGGAAATAAGATGGGGTTCCCACTCTTTATTGCGATATGAGAGATGTGTGTGGTCATTTGAGGTCTGAAATTTCTGATGGTCTTAGTTGAAGACCCTTGTCTTAAAATGGAAGATTGAACAGAGTTTTGGATAATTCTCTTTTTTGGAAAATAACTTGGAAGTTAAAGTTGTGTGAAGCACTTTAAGACAGCCTTCCACCATAGAAGGAGTTAAAACATATTTATAAATTGTTGTTACTGTTGTGGGAGGCCAATTTACAAAGTAAGCCTAAATTTAAAAGAATGCTATGTAATCTTAAATTTTAACATCATGAAAGCTAAGATCAAGAGAAAGTTCAGGCTTACGTGTGTTGGGCTTGTGTCAAACTGATCAGTAAACACTCCTAGCTGAAGTTTGCATGCGGTTGGCCACGCAGCCAAGGTACTTGGAAAAAAACGCTTTCAGGAAAAATTTCGAGATAAATTGATGCAGAAAGCTCAAAATGTTTTAGATCCTTTATCTGAGGAGACCTTTAGAATGTAATACAGTACATTGCTGCATCTGCAGGGCTGGTCTGAAGCTGCCCAACATCTACAGGAATTCAGTGACTTGCTTACTATGGCTGGTAAAGGAGTCGTTTGTGCCGCAATACAGTCCTTCTGTGTGGCTCAAGAGCACAGGCTGCTCTAAACAAAAAGGATACGGTACGAGAAGCACTGTGGAAAATTATTTCCTCCCTCGTGCTGCCAAACTGACAGGCAGTTCTAATAGAACCCACCTTACTTCAGAAACATGGTATAACCCAGACCTCATGTCTGGAGGTCATCCCCTTCACCATGCTGTCTGGACTAGGTACGGTAGTAAACAAATTAAAGACCTCTTTAATGGCCAACAGTTCTGCTCTCTCCAGGGGCTTGGTGAGAGGGTACAGCATTCCATCGTTCATTTTCTAACGTATTCAGTGTTTCTTTGAAAGAAAATAGGTTTGGGCAAAAAATAAGCGCTCTCTGCCAAAAACAACTTCAGTGCAGACATTCTAGGAAGAAAATCGGGGAAAAGAGTATTTTGTTACAAGACACTACACTTAAAAGACGGCTAAATTATTTGGAATACCTAAAACTGGTTTGAGCATGAGACTCTTGACGGGGAGCTGAAACTCATGGAGGAGCCTATAGAATGATGGAACGTAAACACTTCACTGTATTCAGTTTAAAGCAATAATACAGATTGCCCTTGTGGAAGCTTCACCCGCAAAATACACTGCCAATACACTTTAATGTATAGTCTGTAAAGCACTTTGAGATGTCCTCCTGACATGAAAGGTCTATGTAATGATTATCATTATTAATAATAATAAATATGGGTAAGTAAGTTAGACAAATCCCAGAGGCTGGAAGAGAATGCATCATTTAATCACATAGTTTTGGAAAGATCAGAGTTGTTTCTAGAAAAATCGCTCACAAGATATACAATCAATTCACTTCACTGTATTTTCTGTAAAGCACTTTGAGACATCACAAAAATGTGATGCAAGGAATGCAAGATCAAATGCAAGGAATGTTCTTATTATGAATAATCATATTGAAGATGTGAAAAATATGAAAACAAAATGTGTTCTTAGCACTTTCACCCTTGTGAAAAAAATTATAGCTGGAGGCCAATGAGTATTGTTGGGAGGAATATTGTTCATAAAACTCAGAAAGCAGAATTGTTGGCCTGCAAAGAGACAACCCAACAGAATCTGGGTTTTGTTTCAAGATGCAGCAGATTCTCCTTCTAATATGTTCCTTGGCACCTGCAGAACAAATGTTATATCTGTTCTTTATTTGTGAGGGAGCCAGAAATGTGAGGTTGAATGAGATTATCAAGGATTGTGTTATGGGAAGAAACTACTGGATATAAAGGGATCAATATACCCACACTTCCTGTTCAGAGGTTACTTAAGTAAATAGTACTATAACATAAACCTCTCTAAACGTGTATTTTTCTTATCCATTAATTATATGTCACCAGTTTGTATAATAAACTTGGAATGGTTATAAAAAGTTATTATATTTGATCAACATTCAGCAACTTTGTTCACATCACATTTTCTCAGTGAACACTCCCTTGATCCACTTTTACTACATCCAAAGCACATTTTTAGTCTATCTATCTCATCTGATCTCTGATGGAATGATCACATCTCCTCTATTCCTACTAAAAGGCTCCAAACGGCTCCATGTTTCCCTTTCCCCTCAACAAATTCTCCATAAAGTTTATATACACCAAAGACTTGACTACAGCTCCAGTATCTGGGAGTCACTCCAGCAGCTCTCTCACACTCCTGCAACACAAGGCTCATGGGCTGATGTGTGATCCATCTCTGACAACTGGCCTTGAACTTCACTCCTGTTTTCGATCATGATCTCAACTCCAAGAGTGTGCTAACAGCTTTGTCGTACGTTAAACCATCTGTTTGTCCCAATATCCTCTCTCCAAGATAATTAGGCCCACCGGTTGCCGATTTTAATCAATAAATTTGGCATTCATCAATATTATCTGTCCAAAAAATTACAAATTGAAGACTGACAAACTGGTGCATAACCTCAGTGTCTGGTTCAATCCTCAGCTCTCATTTCTACCTCACAACTGGTCTCTGCCTTTTTTTCACTTCTGCCATATCGGCCACTTCTGTCCATATCTCACAGCAAATACCTTCTGAACTCCATTATCAGTAAATCATTAGATCTATCGCTGAACAGAAAGGAAACATAAGATATGCATCTCATTGTTCAATATCAGCTCAGTCTCTCCATAGATTTTCCAACTTAGTTTCTGCTGTTTAGGATGGAATGAATAGCAATAGCAGCAATTAACAGCTGCAGGTTTTATTAACTGTAAACAGAGATGACTTTACAAACTAGTTCCAATATATTATCCTGTAAGCCTGACAACTCAGCATTAATCAACAATTCTCATTTTATCTTTTATGGATTTTACTTTGCCTCATCATTTAAAAACAATTGATATAATCTGTTCTCTTTCAGAGACGATTTGGCACAATAAATTGAGAATAGGAATCAAACTACTTTCTACAACTTTGTGACCTTTTTGATAAAACAAATTTGATGATACTAATTCTGCCATTCAAGACAAAGATTTCCTTAAGCCTTCGATATACAATATGCAACATGACAGGAAAGGAATCTGAAAAGAGGTTGCAGTACTCATATTCTACAGAAACCCTCCCAGAATCAACAACAACAACAAAATTACATTTGTAAAGTGCCTTTCAAGTGGGGAGGACATCCCAAGTCGCTGGACGGTGAATGTTTTAGACCCGAGCTGGGATTGGGATCAGGGAGGGTGGAGGGACATGAGGGCATTTGGGGTGACCGATGGGACCATCGAAGAGGAGGGTCTTGAAGCAGAACTTGAAGGAGGCTAGGGAGGGGGCGAGGCGGATGGACTGCAGGATAGAATTCCAGAGGTTAGCGGCAGAGTGGCTGACGGCTCGCCTGCTGATGGTGGGGCGGATGGATCGGGGGACATGGAGCAGGTTGCAGCCTACTGAACAGAGAGTGTGGGCAGGTTAGTAGGGGGTTAAGAAGGTCTCAGAGGTAGGATGGGGTGAGGCCATGGAGGGCTTTGAAGGTGGTCAATGTATGTACATAGGAAAATCAGATTTCAATCTTGATTGAGTGGATTTTGTACTTTATATTTTTTCCATCCAAAATACCCTTCTTTTGTTTTTATTTTAATTCGTTTTTTTATTATATGAAATTACCATAAACACACACAAATAAATTTCAGAAGGAAATGGTCAGTTACAAAACTGTACCGGTAACAGTACAACAATTGGTTGTTCTCAGCAGAAAAACAAACTTGTTTATCTCTGTATTTTCTTTGAAAAAAAACCTCACTTAATAATCTGATTTACATATTGACTTTCAACAGCTCTCAATAATCTAAATATTGAGATTATTATTTTATCTCAATAATATTATAAATTTACTGCTTATTTCTAACTCATTCAAGTGAGTTTTTAGGAGCTTTCTAGACTTGAGTTAATACCGAGGAAAAAGCTTAATTCATTTTCAAACGGGTTCAAATGCAGAACTGGACCCGAGAGGCAGAAAATATAATATCTATGGGGGGAGCAATGGTTTACACCAAGGATTACAGTACATTTATGCAACCCTCTGATGGATTAAAAAAAGGAGATATTAAGGGGGATCTGGGAAATCCTTTCAGGAATGGATGAGAGACTTGCTGGGAATGAAGAGCTGTCAGTAGTTGCCTTTCTGCAGCAAAAGTTTCCAAGATCATACAAAATCCAACACAAACCTTTCTATAAAAAAAAATGCTGGGTGTATGTGTAAATAAAGAATAGTAAACAAGAAAATGCAATGAAAGAAATGTCACTTTTTGGGAAAAAAAAGTCATAATCTTCTTATGTAGTGTTTTTATCATTAGATTTAAGAAATTCATCTATCATGGTTATTCATAGTTTTCTGATATTGTGATGAAGAAAATAGTTATTTATCAAAAATTTAGATCTATTTAAACATATTCCACTTGTAAGATGCAAAAGGCTACAGTACGATGAAAAGCAATATTGTACATTGTAGTCATGAACATCGTTCTGATGGAATGTAAAATTCTGTGAAAACAAAACCTTCTGAAATGTGGCCCAGGATTTACAATTTAAAGCCAGCAACAGCTCATCATACACATAAAGAAAATGTGATTTTTTATTTTGATCATTTGGACATGTAAAATGTAAACCAGCTGTTAGATATCTGTATCTACTGCCAAATTAAAGGCAATTGGCACAAAGGTTTAAACGATAGGAGTACCAGTGCCATATTTTTAATCTTTGGTATAATCTCTGGAAATAAGGATTACATCTGTATGTTGGGGGGTCCAGTTTCACTGAAAATAATCATCATTCTAAGTAAGGTTTTCACTTTATGCCAATTTTAAGATGAATCGGGAACGGGTTTTGGGTTATAGCTGTTCTGAAGTTCTGAAGAAAGTCAGTTAAAAGCATTAATACATTTAATATCTTATATTATATAAGAAAAGGAATACATTTTAGACTTTTTTTAGTTTTTTTTTACAAATATCCGGACAGCCTATTCATAAAACAGCAAGACAGGTAACTACACCAACAGTAATCAGGCTTTTTGAAAGGGAAATTCTGTCTTACTTTTCTGTAGACTTTACGCCAAAGAAATCTATTACTGACCCGAGTGCAGAGTTCCAACACACTAAACTATGTTCCATTCCTTTGTATTGTTCAGAATACATGATCCAACCAAAATACTGAATCCAAACTCCTTGTACAAGTAACCATAATTACCCATGCATTTTTAAAATGTTTGATGAATTGTCAATCTATTGCCAAACTACAGCGAAAAACAGGACATTTACAAAACAAATATATTTTTGTGAGCTGTATTATTTTGATCTAGCCAAACTGTTGATTCAGCCATTTAATGGGCTGTGATAAGATTTGTAAATTTACTTTGGCTCACAATTTACTTAATTTTTAATTCAAGCAGGAAAACATGTCTCAGCAACACTGTTAGTACTAATCAAGACACAAAACTTCAGTCACAATTAGACGTCAATAATACTCTTTTTAGTGCTTGTTAGTGAAATTGGCTAAAAATAGAATTATTTTTGTGGTTTTAACCTGAAAACAGAAACTGTTCCTCGTAATAAGGATGAGAGCTAAAGTCTGTTTTCCATAGGTTGTGCAGAGCACAAGCTCAGTTAAGAACATAGTAAAACACCTACCAGTTGTGGATTTTTGTTCAAGGCATCTTTACAAGAGGACGTTGTGAAATGTTTCAGACACCAATTTTATATAACGTTAAAAGAAACACTGTCTGTAGAGTGGTTAAAACAAGTGACACAAGAACAGCACAAATGAGCTAGTAAATGTTTGCCATAAAACCGTTTTACATTGCATTTTGCACTGAATAAAATTAAAACAATGGGAATTTAGTGCACATAAATGAGTAAATATTAAGCAGGGCTTTATGTTTCAAACATAAAATTCACCGATCATTTAAAAATGACTTTGAGATAAAATATTGAGAAAAGTTTTATCCTCGGGTTGAATAGAAACTGTATCAAAGGTTTCTTTAATCAGGTGATTTTTTAAAACATTGTCATTTGTTGGTTAACTGGCTCTTCCTTAACTAAAAACTACATTAAAAGCCCGTTTATCCAGCACCCGCGGAACCTAGCCAATGCTGGTTAAAGCGCCTGCCGGATATTTGGCCGAAGGCGCCAAAATATATACATTTTTTCAATGCATTTTTCCGGATAAATTCCGGTTAATCGAATGCGAACCTTTTTTTGTGATGCCGGTTATACGGAAGTGACGGTTGATCAGGTGCCGGATAAACAGGCTTTTACTGTAGTTTGTGTTCTACACTTTGTTGTTGATGATGAATCTGCCTAGTCTTTCAGCTCTCTCTTTCCTCCCACAAACACACTCACATGTTTGTTACCCCAACTTCTGCTCCTTTTATGTTTGAGTATCTCCCTTGACGAGGCAGATAATGGCAGCAGATGAACCACTGATTCACCATCAGCAATGGCCACACTAGAGGGACCTATGAAGGATCCCAACCAAGGTGGTGAGGAGGTCAGTAAACAGTCTGAAACCAAGACTGCCCAAGAGATTGGCTTGATTCAACTGTAATGAACTGGATTCAGGGCTACTCGGAAGGAGGAAAATCAGCCATGGTTCCCATTCCCCAAACGTCTTCCTAACCTGTGGCAGAAATTGTATATGTAGAGATTTTTTCAAAACAGGGTCAAGCTCAGCTGCATTGTTCAAACCAAGTGACATGTTTCAGTGGCTAAGCCCAAACACATTAGCATTTCCAGGATACGGCACAGAAGAAAACTGGTTAATACTGTAGTGTGTTATAATAATTTCTTACTTAATAAATAAACTGCAGGTATATGAAAGGCTGTACTACGCAGCAGATTTAGAGTATTTTAAAAGGGAATCACTAAATCCAGTACATACTATAAAAATAGCTCAACATTTTTCTGTTTGGTTCTCTTCAAAAAATAATTGCTCTTAAGTCGAACACAAATCCTCTCTTCCTCCAAGCTTGGGCACATTGTCAAACAAACGGAAAGTCTCCACGGCCTGACCTGTTATTAGCACTAGTCTATAAAACCTCATTTTTGTAGCTGCCAAGGAGAAAAACAGGAAGTAATCATCATCTGTAAAAACTTGCTATGATTTCCCCACCGGGGCCTACTTGTTAACGTAACGTGAGGCAATGCATTCCAAACCTATTAAATGTAGGCCTTGCCGGACACTCACTCCAGCTACAACCTCACAGCTGTCTGTCTGTCTGCTATGGTATATCCCAGCTGCCAATCTGAGGAAAACCAGCTAGTTACAGCACACAAGCAACCAGCATGCAGAGTTTGGAATGTGAGAGCAATCTGTGTTCTCAAATATTACCATTATTCCAGATAGATCATGTGTTTGTTCTTATCCAACTCGCAGAAAAGAGGGCAAATAAATAGAACAATATCATCAAGTGGTGGTGGTAATGGGGGGAGAATCCAATCATCAGAAGGAACATTTCATATTTGAGAATATTTGCAGATCCCTTCTGCTAAGAATATTTCTTTTATGGCTTACAATTGTTTCCTTTGCAACTATCTGTGAGAATTCCAGCTTTATCCTCAGTACACAAAGATGTGTGAAGTACTTTGAGATGGCTTCCCGACGTGAAATATACAAATGGAAAATGGTATTATTGTCTATTTTTAATTTTTTTTTAAATTATTTTACATGAGAAAGGACAAATATGAAGCAGACTCCACAGTAAATTTAGAAAAATATGAAACATAATCAGTTTTAAAAGAAAATCATCAATTAATACTCTATATAAAAAAGCCTGACACACCCCAGTTGTTTCTTAGCCTTTTGGCACTAAGTTTATTATTCCATACCATGCTTTAAAACATGCAGTCACATAGCAGCCATCTGGCCAGTGATGCTCCAGTAGTTGTTTATAAATTCTACAAAGATTTTGCTAATCCCCACAATACTGAGTATGATGAATTTACAACTGACTGACATTGTTTTCTAAATAGTTGATTTCTATCTTTCCTCTGGAGACTACAGCAGTGATTCCACACCCACCTGCCAAAATAAAGGCTGGGCTGTCACTTACCGCACCAAGGCATGCACAAGGAGATGTCACTCTCCTAAATGGAAAAAAAATGCATTCGACAACGTACTTAATTTTGTACTTTCACTCGGTTTGAAAGGGAAGGACTTAATGTGCAATGAATTTTAGTTTAGATCTTTAAATAACAGAACTCACACCTGTAAGCCATTGCACTTGCCAGAAGGTATTGTTGTATCGCATGCAGGCACCAAGTACTGCACTGATATCTAAGATTATTTAAGAAATCCCACTGGGAATTGTAAAGTTTGAACACATAAATCTTGCATAAACAAAACTCTACCCTTATGACCGTACCGATTTACCAGCATTCAGACATATGTTTCGTAGACAGAAAACACACTGAGGATCAGCAATGTAAGCAGCTTGATCTGCACCATTGACCAATCTGTTCAGTGCTATTTTTTTCTAAAAATTAAGATGAAATATTGCACCTCATGAGTAATTTTTTTCAAATCTTTTGAGAAAAATCGTGCATTCTTTAGTCATACCCTGATTGAGTATAAATGTTCTACTCTCTCTACTAAGAAGGCTCTGTAATGAGGAGTAATAAATGAATGCTGCTATTGAAAGGGTTAACACAAAGTGTCACCAACATGACTGATTTCAATTCAAACTCATTAGTTTGCAAAATAACACCAGATTCTAGTGAAGGGATCAATAAATATATAGCTGTAAATGTCTCACATTTGCTGTACAATCTTAAGGACGGGCGGGAAAGGGAGAGAGAAAGAGAGAGAGAGAAAGGCCGGCAGCCGAAACCTTAAATTCTTCACGAAGAAACTTGATAGCAATCAGGACTCAAATCCTGTTTCAGCTAAACTCCAAACAGGTCGAAATGCGGTAGCTGATTTCCTGTAATTCATCTAATGTCGTTGATTACTGAATAACAACTGAGTAAATAGTTCACAAACTCATTTATGCAATCACCCATGATTGCAACCAAATGTTCTCAAGCTTCGCCCTACATATGGATATAGAAACAAACCGAGCAGCCTATTTACGTACCTTACTCAGTTCCCAAGAATTAACATTTTTAAGTCTACAATTTTTTTTACAATCTAATCCCACTTTTTCCACATTTCCTTTTGGCTCTACATTACATAAGTAAAAAATCTATTACTATTCTGGATTACGGTAGGTTATTTCTTATATATACATGTACTTCATGAATTGAAAGCCTTTTTTTGTTCTTTTGCACATTACCAAAAATCATCTCTAGTGCTCATCAGTCCAAATCATACACTCAAACTACATTTATTTTGATACAAACACACAATGGGCATCATTCTCAGTCAATTTAATTTTGTTTTACAGATGGACTTAAACCCAAATCTGCACAGAAACTTAGTTTGTTTCTTAAAATTCATCTGTGGATTTCTAACACCTTACTCAATTCAGTTTGATACATCTTATGTAGCACCCTTATTGTTATTTGTGGACTGAATTTTCTGATGGGAAACAAAATTTAACAAAAAATAATTGTCATTAGTCGTGAAACAGAATTAACCTGTTCTGTGACACAGTGTTACAAAAGGCAGTGTGAATTCATAAATTAGTTTCACATTCCATTGCAGCCTCATATATATTAGTTTAGAAAATAAAAATATAAAACACAAAATGTCAAAGCACTGAATTTCTACAAATCTTATTAAAAGAAGTGTCTTATATCAGTCACAATAAGTGTTAAATGTGAACGTTAAATGTGCCCCTTTTCGTGCATTAAAGATTGTAATGTGCATTCAACTTTGTTACAAGTAATAAAGTACATGTAAAATATGGCAGAGCAGTCTGTGCTCATTTCCGTAAAGTTGTACATTCTGTGTCAATTGCTTTGAGACGAGCTCTCTATGTTGAAAGGGATATGTGAAAATTGTTGTTGTTAATATGGTTTTGAATGTACTGTACATCTTATATCCAAAAGAGTCGCTTTAAAATGGATGTCGCTGGTAAGAACCTGTCTTTTTGAAAATCACCGGTAGATCCCAAAAGTGTTTGTCTCATGCTGAAATGAAAATAAAATGAATGCACCAATCTTCGGAATAAATGTTTTGGAAATGCAGACCTGACTGACCAAATGGTGCAGAAGGTTGTTTCCTGCTGAGCGGTTTGCCAATAACCTTCCACAGCAGAACAAAACCATGCTTTGTGCAGCTAATGACATGTTAGATTAAACAGAAAATTACCCAACCTAACCCAACTCGTCTTAAAATGTCAAGTCTGGGTAAAGCTCACATTATAAATGAGGATGTACAGAACATAAAACTGGCTTATGAATTCACACGTTAAGGGATGCCCTTTGTAGACTAGGAGCACTTTATCACACAAACGTAAACTTTGGAGAACAGTGTAAAACTGACTGATAGATTTCAATCCAAAACGTGAAATCGTCAGGACAAATGAAACATAGTCATTATTAAAATGATACCAAAGCAGCATAGCAGGTCTCAGTATTAATTTATTTCATAAAAACTGTTGCCGGCTTTTACTTAGATTATCATTACTGGTTACAGTGAGAGAAAGAGAAAGATTGCACTAGAGCTAGAATCAGGGATCATACCCAAACTTCACCAGGTTAAAATCATGTATATTTGAATCGAAAATTATGAATCACAAGAAAAATAATTTAAAAATAAGTAATGGAAAAAATATTAATTAGAACAGAAAAAAACTTCCCTTTGTGTATATGATCCTGGACACTTCTCTGTTAGCTCCAATTAAAGTTTACTATCAGGGAGGGTAGAAAGTTGCAGGTAAAAAAAAGTTTTACCAGTGATTGACACAAGAAAACAATTGACAAAACACAAAATACTAGATGCTGGGAATCTGAAACAAAAACAAAGGTAGTGCTGGGGAACAATGGAAATGGGGAGCTGGCTTGTGTATACCCCTAGTTCAATATAAGATGATCATGTTGACGATTTACTTGCCTGTGGAGATATAAGTATTCAATGTACTCAGAACATGTTTTAAGTAGAAGTTTTAACAGATTCCTGCCTTTTCACGGCAATCCAAATGTGATAGGCACGTTAGGCTCGTGGAACAGTGGATAACAAAAAAAAAGCCCTTTTATGATGGTTTACATTTTTCATCAAATAATATGCAATTATTAACATTTTTGATTTTTGAAAAATACCTTATTTTTATTTTAAATGAACACTTTCATTGTTTTAATATTTACATTGTATTTACTTCTATTGAAATTATTCAATACACAACTATTTATTTTTGAAAAAGAAACGAAACCTTTCTCAATTTAAATTCCGTAAAATAGCCCCTTCATATTGCTATGAGTACCCTTTAGACTATTTCCCTAAAAGAGAAACTGATGACTGCAAAGTATTTGGAAATAGCCTGTTGTAAATCGAGTGGAACCTTTTAAATCAGTTCCTTAACAAAACTATTCACATTCCTTGCCTTTGAATGAACATCTGTCAGCACCACCAATACAAATATGACATGCTGCAAAGATTTTTTAAAATTATTTTCTTCATCATCCTATAAGTTCAATATTGTATACAGTACTATTGTAAAACTACACTTGTTAGAAACAATTTCAATATGATCAAAACGGTAGGTTTCCACCAGGATATTAATGAGTTAAATGCAAGTGTCTAATTGCTCCTATGGCAGGCTTGAGCAGTGTTAAGTGTTAAGCGCTTTGGGACCTCCACGCAAAGGGAAAGGAGCTATATAAATGTAAATTATACTGTATTGCAGAACAACTACTCTCAGGCACGCAACATCAAAATGATCAGGTACATATGACCAAGCTGAATATTATATACATTAACTGATCAAAACCTGGATTCTTGACCTCACTCCCCAAATCCAGTATGTTAGGATTTGATTAAAGTACATGACTGCCGCGATTTAACTGATGATAAAATTGTAGTGCAACATTTATTTTCCAAACTAGCTATTCTAAAATGAATCCTTTTTCAACCTACTCACAAAATCAACTCCAGAAGGTGGTTTCAGACACAAATCAATGTCCACTGCTCCAGTATAAATGCAACCAATGCAGCATTAATTCTGGATTTTTCAACTAGCAAATCTTCAGCACAGCCTTCCAACATTAATCCTTGAGACGTATTCTAGCACCGGGTCCATCTGCCGATCAAGGCAGTGGGATGATTACACATATAATGCTGGAGCACAACAAATTAGTATTTCCAGCAGTCTCAACACAAAGGAAGATGGTTCTGATGGTTCTTGTTATATTAGAGGCAATAAAGAAATCCGAAGATTGTCTATTCTCAAATGTACCTCTCTAAACCAATGTTGCAATGGTACATTTACACCAACATGACAAATAAACAGATATGTGTCTACCACATAAGATCTGTTGGATAGACGTGAAAGATTGTGATAGCAGTAAGCAGTATATAATGTTGTCCCACTGTTTGAAACAATCAAAACCGTAAACAATGCAATATCACTTCCAGGAGTAGAAACAAGATTGTATATGTTAAAACAACTTCAATGCACATGTTCACACATCATCAAACATCCCATTTGTAAGAAGCAGTCTGAACATCAGCAGTCCTTTTAAAGGATTGTTTCCAAAAAATATTTTGGTTTAAACAGCGAGCGCTGGTGACATCATTTGAAGAAATGGCTTGGAGGAATTATTGAGCCTGACATTTGAGAGGCTAAATTAACATGTACAGTTGAAATTACATAATCATTGAAGCACTCTGGATTAATGCCTATATCCTAGCTGATGTTAATTCAGGTCTCACACACCTCCCAGCCAGTCATTATTCAATGAGGTCATCAACACTTATGTTGAACAAAAATGTAACCAAACTGAAAGGATGTTTCAATCATTGATTCAGGTTTTTTGTTAAAAGTGTAGAATATAGGTTTATCCTACTTCTTCCAGAGCTTTAGTTAGTCAAATCATATTGTTATTAAGTATAGGGCCACACCAAATACCGAGGCTGAAATACTACAAAGCTTAATTTGCCTGTACACTCAGGATTTTGCGATTCCATTGTTACACTCACAACTATGGCTCAAGAGAACTTTGAAGTTTGCACTTTCTGCAAATGCACCAAAGCTTTTTAAAACTTCAGGCGAGCTCACACATACTGGTTGAGTGCACAGAAACTGGTGCCTGGCTGCTGTGTCGTCAGTTTTCTAATGTGGTTTCAATTATCACTAACATATAGCTGCATTTGGCAAAAAAAAATTGAAAGCCAAATGATTAAAAGTTCCCCCATGTTACTGTGCTGAAACCTGGTCCGGTAACAGTGCAGCCGTCACGGAACATGAAATAAATCTCTGAGGAGGTATATCAGAACTACTTGTCTGTCCTCAGCCACTTGGCAGACACAGATAGCAAGGCTCTCTGATCCAAAGCTCTGATACTGTTTATGGAACTATATGATACAGAATATCATAATGAGAGATTTGTTTGAAACATAGCACTGTTTCAAAGTCTTTTTACAAAAAAGGTTAAACCAAATAAATTAATGATTCATTCTCACAGGCCACTGAACATTATCTGGGGAGAAGATTGTTGAACCAGCAACTGTTTGATTTCTGATTCATCACAAGATTATAAATAGTTTGGATGAAGAAAGCCCTTTGATCCACCCATCACATCCCTCCAGAATGCTTACCTACTGTCCTCCCATCTCATGCTTTGGTTCATATCCTGTACTGCAAATTCTGGCAATAAACAAAACTACCAGTTCATTCACTACGGCCTTAATGCATCTCTTTTGCCACTTCCTTACCTCTCTCAGGACCAGGTCACTGATGGAATTCAGGTTGGCAGTTCCTTCATAGGTCAGGTAATAGAAGACATTGAGGGCTCGAATAGCCTCAGGTCCTTGCTGCTTGTATCCAAAAATCAGATCAATCCACTGGTGGAGCTGACAGGAAACGAACTCACTCTCCAGAGCCTGTAAACCACAACAGAAAGAATGTTAGTGTCAGCCGAAAGCTTTTGGTTGTGAAGTGTGGATTCATTTTACAAAAAACAACTCCTTGGCTGCCATATATTTAGACTGTAGAATAATAAGGTGACCCAGTAGCTAGCTGGTTGAAACTTTGACTTAACCAGAAGAAAAAGATAACAAGTGAGAGTCCCAAAGTAGTCTGACCATAAGACCACCAGGCCCAAGTCAGGTCAGTTTTGGAACTTGGTGACCTGGCCACTAGGTGGAGCACAATGCTTTAGTGAAGGGATCCATCAGGCAGGTGACCCAGTCTGACAAACTCAAAGACAAATCAACCTCCTCTTTCCTAAACTTGAATTGTACCACTGAAGATCGCTCCAGAAGTACATATTGATAGAAATTGTTTTACATGAACAGGGCAATAATGGTTTGGGCTATTCCACAGCTTTAATAATACAATAAAAACTTGCATAACTCTTATCTTTATAAATCGTACAATCACCTAAGTCATTTCAGGTGATTCAATGAGAATCCAATGTTTGCTGGTAAGTATGCATGCGGTGACGGGTCAAGCCACATTGAATAGTGACAAGCGTTGTCTTGACTTAGTGCACGTACACTTAGCGGCTGCATTGAATCACACTTGCACAATGTGGATTATTGATTAAATTCGATTTTAGACAATCTATACAAGTTTGTATAGTCTGTAACTCAGACTTGGCATAGGTCAAACTAAAATTATGGTCTCGACCGATACAACTTATGTGAGTTTTACTGTATTAACAGAGTGGCTATAGCTAACCAACAACAACAACTTGGATTTATATAGCGCCCTCCACGCCAGGAGGCGTCTCAGAGCACTTCACAATAACGGATCCCGGGCCGAGCCAGGGGGAAGGGGAAAAAAGTGACCAAAAGCGTGGTCGAAACCAGTCACTGAAGGAATAGTACCAGAGAAGTAACTAGTGAGACCCCTAAAAAAATCACATTCTTGTAGATAGTATAAAAGCAACTACCTTCATGAAGAAACAAATATTAAACTAGGAAATGAGACATTTGTGGCTTTTACACACCAACTTTACAGTAAAACACTGACCATAATGATGTCTATTGTAGCTGAACTTATAGTGCGGTTTACCATCAGAATCAGTATGAGTGGGGCAATTGCCTTAAATGTTCAAAGACGCAAGGTCATAAACAAAGACCAAACTGGAACATAAATGTAAAAGGCACCTGGGAGTAACTACAAGGAGAATAACAGACAGTTAGGAGCAAATACACAGCACTAATATGATCAATGGGTCTGGATGGCATAAAATACAAGATTAAATTACAGCCTTGAAATTGCTCCCAGGTTATTGATTAAAATCAAGACTACAAGTCATTGCCCTAATTTATATTCCTATTTTTGAAAATAAATTATAGAATGATTTCTTACATAATCAAGGTTTGCAAATTGTTGCTTTTTAAGGTTTCTTTTATATAAAAAACATTGTTTTCAAAGTTTTCATGCATTTATAATGCTACATACATATGGTATAATCTGCTCAAAGGGTGCTTGCAGGAATATGCATTTGTAAATAAAACAACAACAACAAAATTATATTTGTAGAGCCCCTTTCATGTCAGGAGGACATCCTAAGTTGGGAAGGTAGCGTTGAGATGAGGGAGGGCGGAGAGGTAGGAGGGCGACTAAAGGGAAGGTCAAAGAGGAGGGTTTTGAGACTGGCCTTGCAGGAAGCAAGGGAAGGAGCAAGGCGAAGGGACATGGGATGTAGTTCCAAAGTGTAGTAGGTGCAGAGAGGTTGAAGGCCCAGCCTCCAATGGAAGGGTGGGTTGGGTGGGAGACATGGAGCAGGCCATAGCCTGCTCCATAGCCTGCTCTTGAATTCAATCCTCTGATTAATGGGGAGCCAGTGGAGGTTTTATTGGGGGTGTGATAGAGGCAGAGTGCATTTATAAACACTTATAAGACTTTTGGCTAACTCAAGCCTGCTGTATGTCCTCCACCATCAATGGTTGAGCCTCAAGTGACTATGTCCCATTTCTATTGTGCCCACCACAGTGACCTCCAAGTCACCTCTTTAGTTCCCTTGCTCATCATCCAGCTCTTTCTCTGATGTGCGTTATCCTTGTGCAAGTGTGATTCAACATAAATACAAATTGTTATTGCTGAGCAAACGACAGTGGGAGCAAGCAACCAAAGGTGAGAGCAAGTGCGCGAGTGGGGGAGTGAAGGTGCAAGGACATGTGAGAGAGGTCTTGTCTATATTGATTTCAGCTGTAGATGGGTTTGCACTTCTTCATCAGAATCTGCAACTTTCCTTCTTCGATCTGCTTTACTTTCTGGGGGGAAGAGGACTTGAATTATGTAGACTCCAAGAGTGCCAGATCTGAATGCCATCTCTCCAGTGGATCCTTTACCCATGTCTGTTTGAGGACGTCCACCTTGTTGCTAAAAGTGATAGTTTTGTTAACTTATATGATGTTGGGGGGTGGGGGAGGTATTTCTCTCTTAGTCAGGTGACTGGAGATCGTAAGGCCTCTCAATCTTTATAACCTTTCAGATTGCTATTTAGAGTGACTGGATTTAAGGACATAGCAGAGCATGTACAGCAATATGCCTGCCTGTCTGGCTCAGACTCTCCAGCAGTCACGTGCCAGACAGGGGTGGAATGTTTGGTTTACATGGGGCTGCAGCATGTTTGGTGCCCAAATGTGATCTGATCTGCCTAAATTCTGTTCCATGTAGAGGTTTTAAGGGTCAGCCTTTCTTACACTTCTTCGTTCCTCCTTGTTGTGTGAGAAGCTAAGCCTCATTCCAAGATTTGCTTAAGACAATCCTTTAACACACAAGGGAACGCAGTATACAAAATAGAGACACATGTGTCTTTAAGCTGTAGATTTTAATTTTATGCAGTGTTTTTTCTGTTTTTCGTCAGTATTTGTGCCTGCTGTGCTGTCGATGTCTGTTTATGCACACAAAACTACCTAATGTACTATATTACACAGCAGTAATAATTAGAATATAAATGCTATATAGATTTAAGCTTTTTTAGAGCATTTCTACAATTTCTACAAAATATGCTTTGTATCCAAGAAGAGTTTCTATCAAATTACAATACTAATTACAGTAGTGTACAAAGACAGTGGACTAAGTACACAGAACATCAAATGTTTATATATTAAGTGTTAATAAAAAACTGTTTAAAAGGTTGCCAAATGCTACCGACATTTCTCTCAGAGTTCATTAAAATGCACACATTTTGTTGAAGGCACACATGCAAACCACAATTACAATGTAAAATAACTGTTCGATACAACACAAAGTCAGAGCGAAACAAAAACCCTTTCAATATGTTCAAATCAGGACAAGCTGTTTGATTGCCATTGCAGTCTCATGTCACATTAAAGCATGACAAACATTAAACCATACACTTAAATGGCAATTTATATCATTTAAATGTTTACTGCGGGAGCAGCTCATCACTCATTTAAATGTGACTTTCTGACAGCTAATTTCAGTTAATTTTCTGTATCCACTTAATTAGAACTTTCAATCAAGAAAGAAGAAGGGCTTGTAAATGTTTTCTGCATGGGATGACATTCTCTTCTTGTTACGGTGGGGCTAGTGAATTGTAAACCTTTCTCCATAATGAATTATCAGATACTATATCATGCCAGAGCAAAGACTGACCATATGGAAATCTGCTGCAATGATTCTTCTAGACATATGCTTTAGACGGAATTTTATTTATGATCAAGTATAAACTAGAACATCAACAACTATAACATTCCTTTGTACCAAAGGATAATTTACAGACATAATTCTTACAACAACTATAATGATACAATAGACTACATTAAATGGCAATTGAATCTCTGGAAATAAAATTGCATCATTAAAAGTGAATTATGGTTATTTATAAACTGTAAAGAATCTTCTGAATGTCCAGATAGTGAATTTATTTGTGGGTAATGAAACAGGACCCAATAATCAGTAAAACCGAACAGAATACACTTTCATTTCAATGAATAAATCTTGCTCGATATACAGTAGATCACTGCAGGCAGGGATAAGCTACAAAGGCTTGCTCAAAACAAAGAAATATACAGAATAAATAAATATTTAGTTGTTTGTTATTTTGCCCTTACATCAAAATATCTGCATTGCACGAGTGTGGAGATGCCATCTTCACAAGTAACTTTCAGCTAGCAACATTTGAATTTGAAAGATGTGTTATTCTTTAATAGTTTGCCTTCTTGAAAATCTCCAGGATACACGCAGTTTAGATCTGCATTCAGGTCATCAATGTATTTTGGTTAAAGTAGAGAATTCATCAGAGCAGGAATTTCTCAAGGCAGATGCACACTTGTTCTGTTTATAGTGTGCTCGGGTATGACATTCTCAATTGGACCTCAGCCACCAGCTGGCAATGGAACAGCCATTCAAATAAACAGACATACTGATCACAGACATGTTCCATTTACACACCTAATAAAGAGCCCGTCTCTAATCTTATTAATGTGAACTCACGACTTCTACTGTGAATCAGATTGCATTTAGAATGGTTTACAAGGAAAGCAATGAGCATGTGTTGCAGGGATAATAATAATCTTTATAAATTGCTGCACTATCTAATGTATTGAACATCAGCTGCTAAAAATCAGAATCACTATAAGTTCCATCTCCGTCTATGTAATAAAACCTGCATGCAAGGGAGTTTAGAGCACTATAAATATTTTGTATGTTTGTATATTATACATGTAATATATTGTGTTTATTAAAACAAAGCTAGATTCTTATCACAAAATTTTAATCAATTTTGATGCCAGTTAGAATATCCTTCCCCTACATCTCAGATAGTGAGTGCTTCGAATAAGAAAAGTGCACCCAGCTCAGCTATACCATCAAAATTCGGTTTATACATCCAAACTCTGGTTTGCTCAAGGTAGATTTTTTCTTAAGTACTCAGAGTGAAACATTGAAATGTTCACATGACTGCAACTGATTCAGTGCAATAAAAAGTGCAGTTACTGCCATGTAAACAAGGTAAGAGTTCAGTCTCCAAGGCTAGGAGATCAGAGTTCAGCTTCCAAGTGCATGAGATCTGGTCATGTTACACAATTGTGACTTTAGACTTTATTTTCCATCAGTTCTAAGCCAACCTGCCAGCAAGACATTTCACCATGGGGAAAACAACTGACACAAAAGTGACTCTGATCAATTCAATGGAATTGATGTTGGATATTATAGTGAGATCTGTGGGCTGTTTCCAGTCTTCCCACATGGAAAGTGGCATTGACAGAAAGAGTCAGAATACATTTCATGTAAACACTAAATCATATCCTTTGGCAGCAACTTGTTCAAATTAGTGTATTTTTTAAAATCATTGCATGAAAGAATATAGATCATGTGGGCTACCATGATACATTGTAATTATACATTACAATTATAAATTGTGTTTTGTCAAACTTTCGTAAAATTGTGTTTTAAAAGATTACATACGGTAATCTCCACCTCACAGCATTCTATTGTGTGTCACAAGTGGAATTATGCATCACTGGCTGAATATTTCAATCATGCACCCACATGCAAAAGGAATCAAATTTCAAGCAAATTGATGGCTGCATTGTTAACTGTAGGACATAACTCAGGGTCCAAAGATTTCAGGATATTTTGTGGTTATGGATTATGGGTGGGCAACAGATAAAAACTCAATTGAATGTTTCTGGTTATTTTAAGAAAGACCCCCACTACTCATTGAGATTTTTGAAGATAACAATAGTGACAGCATTTTCTTTGTCCCCCAAACCTTGAGAAGGAAGATTTAACTCCTCATGTATGCTCGTTTTAGACTGATATCTGTCACATATTTTGAGAATTGGGTTGTAGAGCTGTATAACCAATATTGGATATATGGGAGTGAGTTACAAGACTTTAACTTAATTCAGGTGTTCAGATAACATCAGAAATTGTGGATCTGATTTGTATCTCTCTACCTCGACCCTTGATTTCAGGACCCCTGCTGTTCTGATTGATTGCCTGTCAACTATCAAGGACAAGCTCTAACTATTTTGCCTGCAAAATATACAGATAATTCACTTTATAGTATTTTCTGTGAAGCGCTTAAAACAACTCAAACATGTGAGAAGGTGCTATATCAAATGGAAGGATTATTATTTTTATTCTGTGAAGCGCTTTGAGACTTCTCAAATATGTAATAAGGCACTATATCAAATGCAAGATTTATTATTTCAACATTCTCATCCTCACTTTCAAATGCATTGATGGCCTCACTTCGCCCTACCTCTGCAAGCTTCTGTTGACAATCCTAATGTCCCTGACTGGTCCGTCCACTCTGCAAACACTGACCTGCTTAACATACCCCAACCTCTCCATCCCAACATTGGTGGGCAAAAATGATGCCACCACACATCTGTAAATCCATCTAGGAGCCCTTTCAAAGTGTCCCCTCCCTATTCTCATTCAAAACCCACCTTAAAAGCTACCTCTTTGACCTTGCTTTCAGTCGCTTTCTCTCCCAACCCTCACTATACTAGTTCAGGCTTCCAGTGTAAAGTGCTTTGAGAGGTCCTTCCAACATGAAAGGCTCTATATAAATACAAATTGTAGTCATCGTTAGAAACATGCATATCAAGATAACTGACAAAGCATTTTATGGGTGGCTTAATAACAGAATGCAGCTGGAGAAAACTTTAACGAGGACAGATGTCTCCCAACAGTGATCTGCTGGTTACAGAAGCAAATATTCTTGAAACTGTTGGGCATCTTATAGATTTCCCAAAACCAAATGCAATGTAATAATAATAATCCTTGCATTTGATATACCGTTTTTCACATCTTCTAGATGTCTCAAAGTGCTTCACAGAATGTACTGTAAAGTGAATATTTGTGGGCGAAAAGCGGCAGTCAATCGTGCACAGCAGTGTCCCACAGATAGTCGTGGATTGAAATGACCAATTTATTATTGTTTTTTTTGAGGGATTATTATTAGGCGTGTGGAGTAAGGAAACTTTCCCAAGATTTTGCCCTACCTGGAATCAAACACACATTTTATGCTTGTACATAAGAATATAAGAATTAGGAGCAGGAGTAGGCCATTCAGCCCCTCGAGCCTGCCCCGCCATTCAATAAGATCATGGCTGATCTATTCTAACTCCACCTACCTGCTTTATCCCCATATCCCTTTATCCACAAGAATTCTATCAATCTCAGTCTTGAATATGTTCAAAGGACTGAGCATCAACAGCCCTTTGGGGTAGAGAATTCCATAAATTCACTACCCTCTGAGTGAAGAAGTTTTTTCTCAACTCAGTGCGAAAGGGCTGACACCTAATTTTAAGATTGTGACCCTCTGGTTATTGTTTCTCCAATCAGGGGAAACAGTCTCCCACTATCTATTCTGTCATGCCCCTTAATAATCTTATAGGTTTCTATAAGATCACCTCTCATTCTTCTATATTCTAGACAATATAGGCCTAGATTTTCAACCTATCCTCATAACTCATCCTCCTCATCCCAGGTACCAACCTAGTGAATCTACATTGTACCACTTCCAACGCGAGTACATCCTTTCCTAAATAAGGAGACCAAAACTGCACACAATATTCTAGGTGTGGTCTCACCAGGGCCCTATACAGTTGCAGCAAGACTTCCCTACTCTTATATTCTAACACTTTTGTATCGAACGCCAACAAACCGTTAGCCTTCCTAATTGCTTGATGTACCTGCAAACTAACTTTTTGTGACTGGTGTACAAGGACACCCAAGTCCCTCTGAACGCTAACATCATCTAGTCTCTCCCCTTCTAAAAAATAATCTGCTCTACTGTTTTTGCCATGTAGGTGGATGACTTCACACTTCCCTACATTATACTTCATCTGCCACCTACTTGCCCACTCACCTAGCCTATCTATATCACGTTGCATTTTTTTAATGTCATCCTCAGTGTTTACTCTCTCTCCTAGTTTAGTGTCATCCGTGAATTTGGATATTTTAAGTTTGATGTCCTCATCTTGATCGTTGATGTAGATTGTAAATAGTTGAGGTCCAAGCACTGTTCCTTGTGGCACTCCATTAGTCACATCCTGCCAATCTGAGATGGACCCGTTTATCCCTACTCTTTGTTTTCTTTCCGTTAGCCATTCTTCAATCCATGCTAATATATTCCCCTTAATTTCATGGGTCCTTATCTTATGGATCAACCTTTTGTGCGGCACCTTATCAAATGCCTTTTGAAATCTAAATAGACTACATCTACTAAGTTTGTAAGTCGAGTGTTCTAACCACTGAGCTACAGGACTCCACAAGATGCATTAACTGTGGTTCAGGTGGTTAAAGCTGTAATAATAATAAAATAAAAAGAACAATAATAATGATCCTCACACTCGGTATAGCGCCTAATCACATCTGATTAAAGCTGTGCTTGAACTTTTACAAGGGACAGAGTTCCAGGCAACAACCCCGAGTCAGAGTTTTACAGGCAGGGAAAGGAAAACAGTGTGTGAATCTTCACCAGTGACAGACACTTTGGATTGATGTACAATATTGAGATAACAGCTGCAGCAGCTCGTAATCCTTAACGTGGAAGTTTGACTAAAGGTTTGACTTTTCCAAACATTTCCAAACATTTAACACCAAAATCTTTACAAAGATTATTCGAAATACACCTATGTTGGAAGTATTAATCCACTAGAAATGGTCTTTTCCCATAATCTACTCTTCTTGTGCATTGAAACCTAACAGCTCTTTAAAACAATCAACAGCCTGGCCAAATCTCTTTTTTTATATTATTGAATTTTACAGAACAGAAGGAAGTCAATTACACATTTTGTTTGTGCCAACTGGTTAGGCCTCAGCTGGAGTACTGCGTCCAGTTCTGGGCACCTTACTTCAGGAAGGACATTAAGGTACTGGAAAGGGTGCAGAGGAGATTCACGAGAATGATACCAGGAATGGGGAACCTTAACAACAACAACAACTTAAACTTATAACGTGCCTTTCACGTCGGGAGGACGTCCCAAGGTGCTGCACAGGAGGCGTGTGACCCGAGCTGGGAGGGAAGTGTTCGGGAAGGGGTGAAACACGTAGAGGAGGTCGAAAAATTTGGTGGGGAATAAAAGGCACGGTCGAAGAGGAAAGTCTTCAAACCGGCCTTGAAAGAGCAAAGGGAAAAAACAAGGCGGAGGGATTGGGGGATGGAATTCCACAGGGTGGGAGCGGAGAAACTGAAGGCCCGGCTTCCGATGGTGGGGCGGTTCGGGCGGGGGGCTTGGAGCAGGCCAATTCCTGCTGAACGGAGGTGGGCTTATCGGGGGAGAGTAGATCAGTTAAATGGGGGGGGCAAGACCATGTAAGGCCTTGAAGGTGAGGACGAGAATCTTGAACTCGATCCTCTGGAGGATGGGGAGCCAGTGAAGAGGGGCGAGGGTGGGGGTTTTGTGGTCGTGGGTGCGGGATAGTACACGGGCTGCAGAATTTTGGATGACCTGCAGCCTGTGAATGGAGGAACTGGGGAGGCCGACGAGGAGAGAGTTTCCGTAGTCCAGCCGTGAGGTGATGTAAGTGTTTCGGCAGTGTGGGGGGTGAGGTAGTTGCGGAGCCTGGCAATGTTGCGTAGGTGGAAATAAGCGGTGCCGGTCAAGGCACGGATGTGGGGGAGGAAGGAGAGTTTATGGTCGAACGTGATGCTGAGGTTCCTGACTTGCTTTGTGAGGTGGAGAGTACAGCCTTGGATGTTAAGGCTGGCAGCGCCCGATGTGCGGAGGCGCTGGCTTGAGCCAATCAGGAGGGCCTCGGTCTTGCTCACGTTCAATTGGAGGAAGTTGTCCATCGTCCAGGACTCAATGTCTGACAGACATGCTGTCAGAACATCGATGATCTGGGGGTTGAGGGATGAGGTGGAAAGGTACAGCTGGGTGTCGTCCGCATTCTTGTGAAAATTTACCCCATGTTTGTGGATGACATCGCCCAGAGGGAGCGTGTAAATGGTGAAAAGGAGGGGGCCGAGGACAGAGCCCTGGGGGACGCCGTGAGAAACTGTGCGGGGATTTGAGGAGAAACCGTTGGAAGATACAAAATGTAGGCGGTGGGTCAGGTAGGAATGGAACCAGTCAAGGACTTAGCTATGAGGACAGGCTGGAGAAGTTAGGACTTTTCCCATTAGAGCAGAGAAGGTTACGCGGGGACCTGATAGAGGTCTTCAAGATCATGAAAGGTTTCGACAGGCTAGATAGGGAAAAGCTGTTTCAGCTGGTAGGTGTGTCTGTAACCCGTGGTCACAGTCTTAAGATATCTACCAAAAGAAGCAGAGGGGAGGTTAGAAGAATTTTTTTTACTCAGCGAGTTGTTCGAATTTGGAATGATCTGCCTGAAAGGGTAGTGAGGTGCGATTCGATAGCAGCTTTTAAGAGAGAACTAGATAGGTATCTGGGGAAGACGGGTTTGCAGGGTTATGGGGAGAAAGCTGGTGATTGGGGTGAATGAAAGTGACTTGCTTGGTCAAAGAGCCAGCACAGACTCGATGGGCCGAATGGCCTCCTTCTGTGCCATAACATTCTATGATTCTATGATCTTACCTATGTTTGTCCCATTCATAGAATCATAGAAGTTTATATTACAGAAAGCGGCCAAATTGCCCATTGAGTCCTTCAATTGTGTTCATTCGAATCACATTGCCCTGCCTTACCTGCATACCCCTTTTAAGCCTCTATCGTTTATGTACCTGTCTATATCCAATGCCTTGGGATATCCCCCTGACGTAAAAGGCACTATACAAGTGTAATTTTGAGATATCTCAAAGCATTTGACACGATTTTACTGTGTAGTGTAACTGTAAGTGTAAATAACTGCATATTTTGTAGGTCAATGTGGCAGCCAATTTGTGCAGACCAATAATGAATTCTGCTTCAACTAATTCTTTCCATTCTTTTTGTACATGGTGCAATCTTGAAGTGGATCCCCTTTTACAAGTTCACTAATCTGTGTGGCTTCCAACTGCATTTAATCCTGGAGGAAGAGGTGGTTCTCCTTTATAGTCTGTCAAACCTCAGTATATTGCACCCTAAGAAGGCAGATAAAGGCTTTGCAGTGGTATATTCCATAACGGAAGTGAGCAAAATCCATAGGTTGTGTGCCATGATTCCAGGATTTGCCTGTCTGTACAGATATCTGTACAGATAGACCTCGCTTAACGTTGCTTTGGTCAACTTTGTTTTGTTTTTATGTTGCTGATACATAGGGGAACATATATATATTTAACGTTGCGATGTTCACTATTACGTCATTCGTCAGCGGGTGGAAACAAACTGCTTTGGGTAGCCTAGGCGTATATAGACAATGAACGTCCGGTATTCTTATGCAGCATCCATCCTCAGTCTTAACAAATTTTAAGTTTGTGCACAGTGTGATATCGGTAATTTTTTATTGTGATTTATCTGTGCAATCTTCTATAAACATGAATCAAAAACACCCAGGAAATGATAGTTGTGAGTCTGGAAGTAAAAAAAACAGGAAAACTATTACTGTCGAAATGAAATTAGATGTTTTAACCCGTTTTGATGCCGTGAGTGTTATGTTATTAAAAATGTTTTAATATATTTTATATTTCAGGTTTATGAATGTACATCTATTTCAACTTATAATGTTTTTGTTTAGAAGATTTTGATGAAAAATGTCCAAAAGAACCTAACTCCCGTTTTTACATTAATTCTTATGGGAAAAATGGGTTTACTTAACGTCATTTCGCTTCAAGAACACAACTACGATGTTAAGTGAGGCTAATTGTATTCCATTATGCATACAGCAATATGCAGTCACTGTAATCAGAAATCACCTGAGTCCAAAAAATACCTCATTACATTAATGATGCATTCAACCCAACATCATTTAATTCACGTGAGTATCCAAATCAGGTCACGATGGATGGAAATACTACAGGTGGCTCCCATAACTAGGATAAATTACATCTTCAAATACAAAAGCAGAAACAGATGTGGGATCAGTGAATCTTTCCTTGGTAAGGAATTTGTAGGTTTAAATACCCATTTTGTGGAAGGTGTAGGGATTCTCAATATTTCAGCTAGCGCGGTAAAGACGCAAAGCATTGCAGAATCAGCCTCTCAGGAGACTATAGGGGAAGATATTATAAGACTGATCCTTGTTATAGAATCCTATGAATTACTGCATAGAAAGAACTTTGTAGAATATGTTAGTTTCTATAAGAGAACTGGAAGAGTTCACCGATTTCAATAATAATAATCTTAGCAAGTTGTTGAAACGTCTCAAAGCGTTTCACAGAATATACAGTAAAGTAAACTGATTGTATATTTTGTGTGCAAAATGTGGCAGCTAATTGTGCATAGCACTGTCCCACAACAGTTGTGGTTTATTACAATGGAATCCTCTTTTGACGGACTCTGGTATATTAACCAAATAAATAAAACAACTGACCCTGATTCATGTGCATTCTTACCTGTTTTAAAGATGTCCATTAATTTGGATGAAAATTCATTCACTCAGGGGAAAAATGCCATGCTGGTCGGCGCTGCATGTACTCACTGCAGCGCCTTGGGACGTCCTCCTGACGTGAAAGGCACGCTATAAATGTAATTTTGTTGTTGTTATTGTTGGTGGTGTCGAGGGCCTCCATTCAGCCAGGAGGGACACCCAGATGCAAGTGGAGGAGTCAAGTTATGATCGATAGCAGACTCCAGCCATTCACAAGGGGGGGGTGGGGGGTGGCGGAGGAACAGGGAAGAACAAGAGAGGGCAATCGCAATCGCTGGAGCCGCTTGTGATTGAGTGGAGCGCAAGCATTCACAAGCGAATGCAGGCTATCAATCACCTATAATCTGTCGCTAATGGGTCCCCTTCCCATCCAACGGGAACGGCAATGAGGAGGGAAGAAGTCCCACCCCTCTGCAGGGCAGGAAAGTATTGCTGTTTTTTTGCAGCCAAACAAAGGTTAATATATTTTACTGAATTCCATTAGAGTATTTTAACTGTAACTGGTTAGTTAAGATTGCTTCAAGGGAAACAACATTAATACATATTATTATACATCACCACCTCTGCTGGTCGGGAATGGTATTTTATTTACCCTCGGACACCTCTTAAACCAGACAAAATATCCATCCCTGATGTGTCTGCCTTAACCTGCTTCCACTCTATCTATCTTCCATATATATTACATATGTATATATATTCTCTTCCCTGCTTTTATGTGAAAGGCGCCATACAAGTGTAATTTTGTTGTTGTTGTTTAAGGCTTGTATTATTCATTGGCCAAGAGGATGGACACAAAAGCTGCTCTCAACCCTGGTTGGGTACTGCTCTTGTGTTGACTTTGAGGAATTACAGTATATGACAGCAATCAACCTGGGCGTATTCACTCCTTTGGCTTCCTGTCCTGTGAGGAAAGACCTGACGTCTGCTAATCACCTTGCATGATGCAAACACTACATTAGCAATCATGCATACAACTTTACATCCCACAACTGTGTAGCACTGTGATCGAGTGCGGAGGCATGATGCTGTTAAGTTACTGTTAAGTTACTGCCATTCCTGACCCTCAAAGATTTAATTGTTTGTTAAAAACCTCAAAAAATTACGAGCAGTAGAATTAAACACAGCACGCTCTTTGTTGTTAAGGTAACATTGTAAGTCATCCAGAAGTATGCCACTTCTAACATGTGGGTTATAGTTTATTCTATTACATGGCGCATCCCATTGTTTATACTGTGCAATGCAAATCTTTCAATTGTTGATGTTCAATTGTTAAAAACATGATTAAACTGTGTAAGCACTTTCTGTGAAGCCAAGTAGACACAGAGGCACTGTCTATTCAATTTACTCAAGCTCAAATTAGCTATGATAAACAGCCCTTGTGCCACCACTGGTTTTATTTTTTTTAAATCTGTTTGGTACAAGTCCTTGAAAGCCCTACTGGCATTTCTTTAAAACACATTACAATTTATAGAGAGACCTAAGTGCCTGCTCAATAATTTATAATGGCTATCTATGGCCAAAACTTTAATGGTTGTTGAAGGGTTTGTCAACTTGGGCTCCGTCTATGAACTGTGGGAGTTAACTTAACTCTTTTGGAAGCCAACAAATGGATTCAAATGCGCCTCATAGAAATAATTATAGTTTGATTTCAATGCACTGAATTGATACTTGAAAGCACGACAGCAAATACATATTCTGGATCAACACACAGAATTCTAATTCTGTAGACACATTGGACACATTTTAGAGGTACGCTAAGACTGAAAACAGACTAGCCTCTATCTTTCACATCTACAGTATTTTTAAATGTTGATGGCTTGGCATATTTGCTGTGTTGTAAATACTTGTTCAGAGATTAACCCTTCAGGAACCCAATCTTCTAAGACTTTACCTGACCTGGCACATGGGGGGACCCCATGAGGGGTCATTACACTATACACTATAACGTCATTACACTAAGGTAGACCTGAGTTTTTTCTCCTGCAACTGCGGAAATATTGCTCACAAAAGTAGTTTGAATGGAGAAAGCGCTTTGATCCATCCAATTTCATCCCTCTAGAACACTCTCACTACCATCCTCTCATCACTGCAGCACAGGTCTAATGTCCTGGCTTCTACCATCTTTCCCCGCAAACTGTTTAGTTGTCAATTATCTTCTAAGTAAAGAGACATATCCTGGTATCTGTCCTGAATTTCCCTTTACAGCTCTAACAACAACAACAAAATTGCACTTATATAGCGCCTTTCACGCTATATAAGTTGGGAAGATGTCCCAAAGCACTGAACAGTCTGGTCGGGACCTGAGCAGGGGGGGGGGGGAGGGGGGGAGGGTCGAAGTAGGGAGAAGGGAAAAGAGAGTGGGAGAGGTGAAAGAGTTAGTGGGGCAACAGAAGTCACAGTCGAAGAGGAAGGTCTCGAGACCGGCCTTGAAGGAGGAGAGGGAGGAAGTGAGGCGGAGGGGCTGTGGGATGGATTTCCACAGTGTGGGAGCAGAGAGACTGAAAACCCGGCCGCCGATGGTTGGGCAATTAGGGCGGCGGACGCGGAGCAGACCGGAGTCTGCTGAACGGAGGGTACGGGCAGGCTAGTAGGGAGGTAGGGAGACAGTAGGTCAGAGAGATAGTTTGGGGCAGAATAAAAGTGAGGTTCAGAACTTCCTCTCCCAAAGTGATATTGGATTTGGCCTTGAAAGTGAGGATAAGGATCTTGAATTCAATCCTCTGGGGGATGGGGAGCCAGTGGAGACGGGCGAGGGTGGGAGTGATGTGGTCGCGAAGCCTGGTATGGAAGAGTACACGAGCTGCAGAGTTCCGAATGATCTGCAGCCTGTGGAGGGAGGAGCTGGGGAGGCCGATGAGGAGTGAGTTCTTGTAGTCGAGCCTGGAAGTGATAAAGGCATGGACGAGGGTTTCGTCGGCGTGGGGGGTGAGGTAGTGGCGGAGTCTGGCAATATTGCAACAACAACAACAACAATTTACATTTATAGAGCGCCTTTCACGTCGGGAGGACGTCCCAAGGCGCTGAACAAGAGGCGTGTGACCCGAGCTGGGAGGGGAGTGTTTGGGAAGGGGTGAAACACGAAGGGGAGGTAAAAGAGTTCGGGGTGGAACAAAAGGCACGATCGAAGAGGAAAGTCTTCAAACCGGCCTTGAAAGAGGAAAGGGAAGAGGCGAAACGGAGGGATTGAGGGATGGCATTCCATAAGGTGGGAGCGGAGAAACTGAAGGCCTGGCCTCCGATGGTGGGGCGGTTCGGGCGGGGGGCTTGGAGCAGGCCAAATCCTGTTGAACGGAGGGTCCGGGTGGGTGTGTAGGGGGAGAGTAGATCGGTTAGGTAGGATGGGGCAAGGCCGTGTAAGGCCTTGTAGGTGAGGACGAGGATCTTAAACTCGATCCTCTGGAGGATGGGGAGCCAGTGGAGACGGGCGAGGGTGGGGGTTATGTAGTCACGGAGGCGGGTGCGGGATAGTACACGAGCTGCAGAGTTTTGGATGGCCTGCAGCCTATGAATGGAGGAACTGGGGAGGCCGACTAGGAGAGAATTTCCGTAATCCAGCCGTGAGGTGATGTAAGCATGCACAAGTGTTTCGGCAGCGCGGGGGGTAAGATAGTTGCGGAGGTGATGGAAGGCTGTGTCGGTCATGGAGTGGATGTGGGGGAGGAAGGATAGCTCGGGGTCGAACAAGACACCCAGATTCCTGATTGGCTTTGAGAGATGGAGAGAGCAGCCTTGAACTCTAAATCTGTGTCCTTACATTCGATATATTGCCTTTCACATTAGGAAGATGCCTCAAAGCGCTTCATAGGATATACTAAAAAGTGAAGTAACTGTGTTTTGTGGTTGAACATGGCAGCCAATTTGCAACAATTTTCCAAAAAGTTCCATGGAGTGAATGACCAATTTTATTTTGGGGGCTGTCAGCCAGGATATCAGGAGAGAAAAAAAATTGTCTCTTTATGAATAGTTCTACAGGAGATCTTTAATGTTCACCTGAATAGGCACAGAAAGGACCTCAGTTTAACCTCTCATCCAAAGGATAGATAAACCAAGTTTTTCAATTCCATATAAAATTTTGTACACCTGTATAATGTCCCCTCTTAGTTTGACAACTGAAGAGCTCTAACTTGTATAATCATTGTGGACAGAAATTTGCATATTTCTGTTCAAAACTATAAGGCAAAATTAGAGAATGTATTGAATATGATTAATAACAAAATTAACTCATATGTAAAGAGCAATTCTGAATCCATATTGTACTACTACATCCTATTGTTCAACAACAACAACAACTTCGATCTATACAGCACCCTCCACGCCATAACTGCGCCGCAGAGCGCTTCACAGCAACGGATCCTGGGCCCGAGCCAGAGGGAGGGGGAGAAAGGTGACTGAAGGCACGGCCGCCGACAGTGGAGCGGAGGATTCGGGGGACAAGGAACAGACCAGAACCAGAGGAGCGAAACCAACAGGTGCTGTTTTGGGGTGAAGGAGGTCAGAGCAGTAGGGGGGTGCAGAGGAGTGGAGAGATTTGAAGACAAGAGTGAGGATCTTGAAATTGATCCTCTCCGGGATAGGGAGCTAGCGATGTCTGGCAAGGACTGGGATAATGGGGGAGCGAAGTTTGATGAGGGTGAGAAATTATATTCAGTATTATATTGGCACTTTTACTTTATTAAAAGGTGTGAATGCAGCTGGAGAAGGCTGTCAAAAGTGCAAATGTGATTCTGGCATTTATGCACAGAACCACTGAACACAAAAATAACCGAGTGATGATGAATATAAGGCATTGGTTAGACCAAAGCTGGAATATTGGCTACATTTTGGGTGTGACATTATAAAAAGCATATTACAGTACTACTAGGGACATGGTGCAGTGTATGTTCAAGAAGTTATTTGGAATGAAAAATATAGCTATAAAGAAAGGCTGGACTATGCTGAACCAGATAAAGTTGAGGGGGCTAAATATGTTTAAGATAATAAAAGGGTGTGAGAAAATTTAATATAAAAGCTATTTCCACTGTTAGGATATTTGAAGATAAGAATGTATGAATTCCATAGAATAAAAGTAAGGTTCAGAACTTCCTTTCCCAAAGTGATATTGGATTTGGTTTGCAGGAGTGGAAACACTGACTCTAAAAAGTGGGTCAAATGGTCTCCCAGTATGTTGTAGGTTTTTTAGATTATTTGGTATTAAAATCCTAACATAGTCCTTAAAAGATCAATATTTCAGATTTCAAATTGTATTTCAAAAGAAAAAGAATACCTTCTGTTAACCTAATTGAAAATGGAAAATAGTAAGTTGGCAATACCTCTGATCAAAATCACCTTCAGTTGATATCACTAATACAATACAATTATTTTTTATTCTTTGGGAATTATTGCTATCATTCTAATTCTTATGGAATTGTTCATTTGGTTCTAACGTTGGCTTTTGATGTAAACCACATTGCCACCTGACACACGTGTAACCAAAGGGGAACATGATAAGTGGTGAAGCAAAAGGGAAAAATGTAATTCTTCAGCACACATTTTCAGAGTAAAATTGTTGGTTAGAAATACCAACACTTCAGGCATCAGTCAAATTTCATTGCATTGTGGATCATGTTTAACATCACTAATATGATCATTCTTTGAACGACTGTATCTTTATAACCAGGTGTGCTGGGGCTTCAGACGCAATAAGTGAAGTTTTGTACAACCATATTCAGTTTGAGGTAGTGTAAGTTCGGGCCGACACGTTTAAATTTAGGGCTGACACATTTTAAATTTCCAATCACATTATAATTTTTCTAAACATGTTTGGAAAATATTTGTCAGAAGGATTATTTCAGCGGAGTGAATGGTAAGAAGAGAGTGGCCAGTGCGCCGGGAAGATGAGAGACATGGAGAGGGAGAGTCTGTGCCGTGTGTGTGGTGGGGGGGGGGGGTGGTAACTGTGTGTGTAGGGCGGGAGGAGGGATGAAGTTGTGGAGTGTGTATCCCCGATGTACTTACCTCCTTGCCTCACACTCGTCACACTCACAGGTCTTGTTTTTAATATTTGCTGATATAACATGATCGAGTGTCGAGTGCGGAGTGAGAGTTTGCAGCATGCATGCATGCGTACGTACGTGCGTATGTGCATGTGACGTAGCGACGAAGTGCTCTGACGTCATGCTGCTGATGTCGATCACAGCTGGAGCACCTTTTAATTTCAGGTTGTGGAGAACACTGAAGTACAAAGATTTTAGCCTAAATTGATCTTTTTAAATAAATCTTTTTCTTTCCTTCACTCATATGCAGACTGCTGGGTGCAGTTACTGCCATCTTTGAACAGTTAATACTTCTGCTCAGTCAGCTTGCAGACTGAATCCAGTCAGAGACTCCAGCCATTTGCAACCAAGCCACGAAGCATGGCGCCAGGCTCAGAGCAGGTCCATAAGACTTAGTGTGAATTATGCATATTTTCCATAATGGACTCAGCCACAAAGTATGCAGTTAGCTGCAGTACCAACATTATAATATAAGTATTTAACATGAAAACATTAAAAATATATATATCTATCAGTGCTCCTCCTGACATGAAAGGCGCTATACAAATGTAATTTTGTTGTTGTTGTTGCTGCAGGTTTCTTGGGATTGGAAGCAACACCCATCGATAAACGGTTTGAGGAATCTTGTGGCTCCAAATCAAAACCACGACTTTTGGATTGCCCAAGGGTTCTTTATCCTTGAGTCCAATCTTACTTCATGGCTGGCACCAAGCTCAGCTCTATACTGCTTAATGTAGAACTTGCTCCTCATCCAAACCTTATTAGACAGAAAAGGTAAAGACATACACTGAAATTATAAGCGATTATTTCCAAATCTGAAACGTGCATAAATCCCGAGTAAGGTAATTTTGGACTTTGAAAAAGTGCCCAATTTTCTTTATTTGTTAATACTACGCATCTAAATTATGTGAATACACATTTGATAATTTCAGCATTTAAAGTACTTTATATAACTGATCCAATAATAGCTGGAGTGAGTTACGAGACAGATTCACAATAAAACAGGATTTGTCGATATTAGAAACTTCAAGGATGAGTAGTTTATAAATGCCATTAATCTCAGGGGCCTGCAAGTGTTTTGTAACCCTTATCTGCAGATTGGAAATTAGCATAATTTTTTTTATTTCACGGCTAAGAAGCTTTAGGTTCTACTACAGTACTTAACTACAAGGGCTCCTCTAGGTCCAAATCTCTGCTGGGTAAGATTAGACATGTGACATCAAATATAAATTGCATGGATAGATGAGATAAGTAACAATCTAACACAAAATCACTTGGTTAATACTGAATTATATATACAATCGATTCAATTTACAGTATATTGTGTGAAGCGCTTTGGGACATCTAGAAGACGTGAAAAGCGCTTCATCAAATGCAAGGATTATTATTGTTATTATTACAGGAGCATTCTAAACTTATTATTATTTGGTCAAGTACAGCATTATTTTCTTTGTTGTTCACCTTACAAATAGAACAGCTGAATTGACATAGGTTACATATCTGTAACAGAATTGAAGATGTCATAGGACCTCACACAAGAGTGAAGGCAAAGTTCAAAGGGGTTTATACATGTATCTCAACTCCAAGATTGGTTTACAACTTTCTTTATTAATAACGCACATAACCTTCGGTTGTCCTGTTCTGGTTCGTATCTTCTACCGCTACTGCTATGCTTTAACACTTGAGATCCCTCAGAATCTTTTGAAAAAACAATGCATTTGCAACCATTTCTGTAATCATTTCATTATTCGTTTTCCTATCTATGAGCTACAAAGCTACAACTCATCTCTTTACGTATACATTCAGAAGTAAGGGCCGTTTCAACAGGCTGTCCCAATATACTCTCCTCTCCTAATATGGAGAGGCACAACTTATTGGAGTTCTATCAGAGTGTATAGACACATGCCAGATACGTGTATGTTTGGGCATTTAAAAAGCTAAAGACATGTTTGAGGTGGAAAGTCTATATAAGCAAAAAGAATGTTGGTAATGAACACCGATAAAAGAATAATGGGCAACCGACAAGAAGATGCCAAATTACAGACAAATCGTTTGCTGAGGGTGTTGTGTGGTACTATGGGGATAATATATAATGCCTGAGGGAAAACATTGTTTAGTTACACCTATAATCAATTTATGCATGTTTCCATACCCACAATTGACTAGTCCAACTAATTTATAGAACTTCTAATGTATGGGTTGAAGTGTTAAAAACACTGTAATAATTCTGATTTGCACCAGCAAATGGGCTCTTTTCCAATTTCAAATAAAGTCTACTCAACAGGTAACACATTCTGCCCTTAAATAACAAATATGCAGTGTACATCACAAACAACCATTACAATAGCTCTTTCCGAGTCAAACTCCTCTCAGCAGCTGTGAAAAATAATGTTCATTATCTCAGCCAAAATGGAATACAATATAGCAAAAAGTGACAGAGGGAGGCGTAGGCTCCATGAATTCATGGAGAGATGCATACAAAAGGCATATTAATCAAAAGTTTGTGTGGAATAGAATCAGCAAGTCCATTTTTATTCTGTACAGTGTCCAAAATCCAGTTTTAAAAATGCAACACTTTTTTTGTTCATTAAATGATATACCTGACACTGATTCCAATTACATTGCGCAAGTATCATGTAGTCCAATTTTATCTCAGGATTGCTTTATGATTTTTTTTCTTATCTACATCTAAGAAGATTTTCAAGATCATCAACACACACTTGTAAGAAAGCATGGAAGTTACAAGTACTAAACGAAGTACAAAAGGGTCCACTATTTGCATAAATTCCTCACTACAGCAAAATATATAAACTGATTTTATGTCTTTATTGAATGTAGTAGTGAGTGATATTAGGGCATTCAACGTGAACCAGAATGCAGTCACTTTTTTTAAAATAGGGAAAGTTGTACAAACCATTGTTCTTCATCATAAAGCATATACCTGTACAATGACGGTTATAGATATGAACTGGCCAAATTCAGTTTAATTCAGATTTTAGACCATGTTGATTCCTAATTATGATTGAAAAAATAATCAAATCAACTGCACTGTACATTTGTAAAACTTTCTGACTTGCTGTGCTCACAATGTAGCATTTCAAATATTAGCAGTAACACTTCCTTAACACTGATGTATGACCTTTAAACGTATACTGCAGTGCTCTTTGAAGATGTTTTATAGCCTAATTAGTACAGTTTCATCATACATTCTTTTAGACTGCATACTGTACTACAATTACTTTGTCATTCTTGAATTCCCTTTCATTAATCTATTTCTCCAATTAAAATATATTTGAAATAAATCTAATTGCATACACTGATTATATTTCACTCGTCAGACGTTCACAATGAAGAGGGAAGGGGAACCCTTTTCAAAGACAGCCACAAGCCACTCTAGAGAAAACCGTTTTGCATTTAAGTACTTGACAAATTGTTTGCATGCAGCTTTTGAACCAGTTTCTGTAAGAGAAGACAGATTTCCTGCCTACTTTGCAACAGTACTCTGGCATTTAGCTCTGAAAGAGGTGGTGGGGGTTGGGGTGGGGGGGAAGAAAAGGTAGTAGTCACTCAGACAAGAGCTCAAGCCAGGCATGGATAGGCCTCGCTAATGAGCCTCAAGTACCCTACAGTGGTTTAAAAGTTGATGGCTTCAAATGATGCTACCACATGACAGAATGTGGCTAGCAGTAGGAGGAGGGTGATTAGAATAAATGACTGGAGTAATTAACTCTGATTCTAAACCACTTAACTGGAAAGAAAAGCCAAGGGCTGTTTAGCTGATGGTCTGCCACGAACAATCAGGACTAAGAGGCAGTCTTCGCTGTGTTTTTGTGTGTGCCTCTACGTATGTATGTGTGTGTGTGTGTGAGAAAGATACCATCCCCTCCCAAATAGATATTTTTATGTGCTAATAAAAAGCAGCTTTCATTCGACAGCCTGTTCAAAGACTTGCCCCCCACCCATCTTTTTGTGTTCGGCTTAGAAGGCAGACAGCTTGCGCAAATAGACGCAACAAGGAATAAGAGTTATCACTTGAAAAATACCTTTAAAATGAATCAATATTTTTGTTCCAAAATCCTAATCTTATGTTTCATATGTCAGTATTTAAAGGAAATTAATTAAAATATAGATTTGAAAATTGAACAAAGCAAAATACCTTGTTTTACCAGACTAGTTACAAAGCCTTTTTTTGTCAAAACTGCAGTATGTTACATGATATTGTACAATGTGCGTCTGCATTTTGTTTTGAAGATATGATACTGTATTAACTAGTTACACTAAAAAGAAAAGGGATATGGCCACTTAAATTGGGTAGTCTTTAAAACAGCTATTTTATAGAGTGCAATTTGTGAAACAACATTCGTCCACTGCCTGCTGAGTTATGAACAGAGCCCTTACCAGAGGATTTCATTACTTGGAATGCAAAACATGCAAAAAAAATTCAACAGACAATACAACTGCAATATGCACAACACATACTACCATCTAAATATTTACTTTTAACAAGCGATTTATTTGACAGCTTTACACCTTCAGGCATTGCATAATTAAATGTTTTGACAACCAAACAAAAACTGTATAACTTTACAAGCTGCTGCAGTCTGCAGTCTTTTAAACAGAAATAAAATCATGTTGTCTTTGACCTGTACCAAAGCAATACAATTATCCCCATTACATGCAGTACTGGATCTAAAAGCAGAACCGAATCAGGTAATATCCAAATGGGGAGCGTCCCTGTAGTACTAATGAAGAGTTCTCCAACAACTCTGACTTTTTGCCAGAGGTACCTTTCACTAGAGCAACAGCAGATTTACTGTCATTTTATACGTTAAGAGTTCCTTTTGCTTATTCTGCCCAAACAATTAGAGACACACCATTTGTGTCCAATGTTTACAAGCTGAAGCACTCGTCTGCTAAATAAACCCCACATCTGTCCAAACATGCATCAAATGATATACATTAGTAAAACTTCCCAGCTCAGGTGCCTCGGAATCAGCTTCCAAGCAAGCCCAATCACTCCAGAAACGTATGGAGTTTATTCAGGACACACACAGCCAGCTTCTGTAAACATCACCCAAATGACTTGGAATGGAACTGGAGATTCAAGATAAAAGATTCCACGGCATGTCAATTATAAAATACATGATGTTTAATAAACTAATAAAAAGAAGTCTTTTATTTTTATTTTCAGGGATTATTTGAAAATATTCCACCTCACAGTTCCTTGGTATATCTTCCTCCCCTCCTTTAAGAGCTTTTATGTAATTTGAAATGACTTTCAACATAACTTTCAACGTGTAAAACTTGTGAGGAAGTTTCTTTTAATTAAGTCAAAATACTAATAGAATTAAAATGAGTTCCTGACTAAAATAACAGGATACTTAAATTTACCATAATCTGCAGCAACAAATTCAATACCTCTCCCCAATGCACTCAATGACAACAATACATTTCCAAGTCAGATACAATGAAATGCTGCAGAGATCACCAAAATAGATCCAAATTCCAAACTCCAACCTTTGGCTTTGCACAATCAGGATGTTTTATCCTTGATGCTTTAATGCTGAACTATTACTGCCAGACATTGGGCAGTTTCACTCTATGGACTTATGTTCATTAGAAATTGGATGAGCGTTTGAATATGATACAAAGTTAGATAGGGTAGTAAATAGTGAGGAGGACTGTAACCAACTGCAAGCAGACATACACAGATTGGTGGAATGGGCTGACGTGTGGCAGATGGATTTTAATGTGGATAAGTGTGAGGTGATACACTTAGGTAGGAAAAATGATAGGAGGCAATATAGACTTGGTAGCTCAATCTTAAGGGGGGTGAACGTACAGAGAGATCTGGGTGTTCAAGTAAGCAAATCATTAAAGGTAGCCGGGCAAGTAGATAAAGCAGTAAAAAAGGCATTTGGCGTATTGAGCTTTATTAGTAGGAGCATAGAGTATAAGAGTAGGGAGGTTATGGTTAATCTATACAAAACACTGGTTAGGCCTCAACTGGAGTACTGCGTCCAGTTCTGGGCACCTTATTTCAGGAAGAACATTAAGGCACTGGAAAGGGTGCAGAGGAGATTCACCAGAATGATACCAGGAATGGGGAACCTTAGCTATGAGGACAGATTGGAGAAGTTAGGACTTTTCCCATTAGAGCAAGAGAAGGTTACGCGGGGACCTGATAGAGGTTTTCAAGATCATGAAAGGTTTCGACAGCTAGATAGGGAAAAGCTGTTTCCGCTGGTAGGTGTGTCTGTAACCCGTGGTCACAGTCTTAAGATATCTACCAAAAGCAGAGAGGAGGTTAGAATAATTTTTTTACTCAGCGAGTTATTCAAATTTGAATGATCTGCCTCAAAGGGTAGTGAGGTCCGATTCGATAGCAGCATTTAAGAGAGAACTAGATAGGTATCTGGGGAAGACGGGTTTGCAGGGTTATGGGGAGAAAGCTGGTGATTGGGGTTAACGAAAGTGACTTGCTCAGTCAAAGTGCCAGCACAGACCAATGGGCCGAATGGCCTCCTTCTGTGCCGTAACATTCTATGATTCTATGATGTTAGTTAGAGCCAGTGATAAGTTAGCACAGGCTCGGTGGCTGAATGGTTTATAATTTCTACAACTCTACACTGTCTGAACCTATTTTACTTGTACCCTTTGGAAAAACCAACATCATCTTGGCTGGAGTCGAGCCTAAGTGCACAGGCTGAAATAACTGGACTCTCATCACATTTCCCAGATCCCACAAGTCATGTTTGTGAGATAAGCTGGGAGTTCCCACAAATCTATTGTTTTCAGTTAAATGCTGGCCACTATTCCCAAATACACCCAGAAACAAAATCTTATTTGGCTGGACACAATTTTTTTTTAATTAAATTTTCTGGCAACAAAGCACCTGGATATTCACTAAGAACATTTAAGATTCCAATGGATTGTAGTAACTGCCTCTATTTACTGAAACCTTTAGTTCTCATGTTGGAACATCTGATAGCATTTAGTGCTTTAAGCCTTTGACTTGTATTTCCTGCCCTGACCAATGTTTAAAACTCAATAGTTGTCAGAAGTGACCGAACAGCCCAAACGAAATTCTCCCATGAGGTCTACAAATGAAACTGTTAAATGCACAAATAAGCCAGGAAACTAGGAACTGACCATGCTTTGTGCAAATAAACTTCTGAAAATCAAGCACTCTAATAGCCAATCATTACCATATTCTATTTGCCTTTTGGGTTTTTATGATCAAAAAGAAATTGTTGAAGGTAATAAAAACAGGGACCAGTAGCTCACAGTTGCCACAAATTGTATTCCATGGGGACACAAATCTAGGTTTCATAGGTGAGTTCAGCTAGAATAAAGGAGTCCTTCAGGCCACTATCCAAAGCAAATTAGTAGGCATGTTTTCTGGGTTTGTGTCAGCCAACAACTCTCATCTAATTAAAGTCAATACACACTCACTCTCTGTCAGCACTGCCCCCAGTTGAAACCTCAAACAGTTCAAATCCCAAATAACTTCTGTTTATACTTCAACAAAACTTTAAATTGAAAACTAAAGTTCATTGAATTTTCTGATGGTCAAATTACCCAGTGATATAATGTAGCAAGATACAAATTAATTGAATTCCTTGATACAAGTTATCATTCACTTTGTGATTGTTTCTGAAACATTACTATACATAAATTGGCAGTAAGTAGTATTTACCTACACAGTCACTATACTTTAGAGTAAATTCCATGATGCATTTCGAGACATCCTGCCAATGTGAAAGACGCTAAAAAAACTGCCAGAATAACTATTCACTCCTGTAAAACACTTTGAGATGTCTTCCCGTCGTAAAAGCCTCTACTTCATTTATTCTTCTTTTCCTTCATTGTATTGTGTCAGAATGAACATAGTATTTTAAGTTACAATGTATTAAGTAAAATGTATTCGAGTTTTCTGAAAAGGAATTTAATCCCAGTCAGAAAATACCATGAGCACTGATGTTTAACAGTACCAAAATTATGCCGTGCAGTCGTATGTTATGAACAAAGAAATCAAAAGATAACTTCCAGTTATTTGAAGGCAAGATTCACAGCCAGTTATTTCAGTGAGTTTGGAAATTCATAAGATTCATTGGATTCCTTGCTGAAAAATGCAGTCGATTTGTAATGTTTTTGCAATGGCAGAGTAAAATCTGCAGAGAACATGTTTAGTTGAGCATTCTACTAGACATCTTCTACTAAGACAAAAACAGAAGTTGCTGGGGAAACTCAGCAGGTCAGGCAGCATCCATGGAGAAAGGAAAAAGAGTCAATGTTTTGGGTCTACAACCCTTCGTTTCGGGTCTACAACGAAGGGTTGTAGACCCGAAACGTTGACTCTTTTTCCTTTCTCCATGGATGCTGCCTGACCTGCTGAGTTTCCCCAGCAACTTTTGTTTTTATTTCAGATTCCCAGCATCTGCAGTATTTTGTGTTTTGTTTACCTTCTACTAAGATTTAGGTCCATGTATTTTTGTTTAGTTTAAAAGGCCTGTATTTCACTCTTCTGCAAGTCAAATTCCTTCCTTCACAAATATCATCATAGTGAATAGTGTACCTCCACCAGCATATCGAGGTACATTTAATGCACTAAATGATGATTGTGCCACTAAATTGACACAATTGTTAGCATTTGTTAGAAATTCTGAGAAAACAGCTAATCATTTATACATGCTGGCCAGCATCTCCATATTGTGCTTATTTGGATTCATGGCAGGCAAACGATAGCATTTCTCTCTAAAACTTGTACATCTGTAAACTGTTTTACAAAAATGCTACAGCACATAATCTAAAGAATAATATGTGGTTTGCTAAAATAGAATACCAGAGAATGGCTATATGAATTCATTCACAGCACTTCAAAGTTATACAATCTTTCAACTTTGGGCTTGGCTTCAAATGCAAATTTCATACCAAATACATATTATTGTATTTTTATTTCATTTGAAAATAAATTCTGCAAAAAGAATAATGCTACAAAAATCCCTATCCTGTCTGAAGATTTATTGAAATGCAAAAGCAGGTTTCTTTTGAGCTTTCTTTAACTTTATTTTCACACCATCAAAGTAGATGCGATAAAGAAGGAAGCACTCCATTAACTATTCACACATAGAGCACTTTCTATGCTTACATTTTCACAGCTCAGTGTCTCATTAGAAATTTCTTATTCTGCTCCAGGAAGCAGATGACACTAGATAATGCCAGTTATCAGTCATTATGGAGGCTCCAGTGCCTGAAGGTCCCCGCTGTTCAAAGATTGTTTTCACCAAAGCCGCTTTTGTACAGCTGTGCCAGGGGTTTAAGATAGCTGCTGTCTAAGATGTGGTTCGGCTATGCTAGGAAACTTCACAATCTGGGCCACAATTCAAGATCTATTCCCATATTTTGTACCTATCTCATTCAAATGCCAAATAACCGATTAATCGGTTACTTTTTATTTTTAATTGCTTTAAACCCTGGAATGAAAATGTCATTGATTTCTAGGTGTAGGCAATACAATAACTTTTGTCTACATTAGGGTCTAACAGGAGACGCTACCCAATGGAATTCATAACAAAGGAAATGGAGAACACACAAGATGTGGGAAACCACTTTTGTAGCAGAATTTCCATTGGCCATGTCACATGTACTACAATAGGTTCAGGAACCGGAAATAGTCACCATTTGGATTCCTTGTGAAAGAAAATTGGATGTCAGACTCCATTATTTTGCACCCTGTAATCATCTTTATTGTGGCAAAATTATAATGCAAGTGCCTCATTATAACAAAATCTTAGATCTAATTTCCTGATTGTAAAAATATTTAGCCTTGGTCCTATATAAATATCAATTAAAATTGCAGGCACTAGTATTAAAAAAGTCTCATTAATGAACACTCACTTAAAACTGACACGTTAGCATGTCTTGCAGCTCCATTTGTAATGAATTTTAGCCCTATTATTACTTTGGAGCTCATGGGAATTGTGCAGCAGTATCCAACTCTCCCAAAAGGGATTTCCAGACACACAGAACAATTAGAAAACAGGGGAAACAGATTTTTCTGCCTGCAGCCTGGAGTGAGGGAGCCATGGCACAGGAGAGGAACTCTAACCTCCAGACAAAGATCCCTGCTAAGAAAACTTACAAAGTCCCTTTGAGTTTGTGATAACAAGGATTAACTGCACATCCAGTTAACAGCAATTGACTTTGTAATAATTCAAACACTGGTTAACAAAATAGAGCCAGCACTGGACTTAATAAACTATAGTAATAGGCTTTCGGTTCTGAAAATATCAGAGCTTCTGCAAGTTAGTGTATTACCACATGGAGAAGCAACATTCTATGCTTGTATGGGAGGAGGGAGCAAGCAGAGGTTATGAGATAAAGAGAGGAGGCAAAAAACGAAAGAGTAAAGCAAAATATGTTGCTCTTGTGTTCTTCACAGCAATCAGATAAACAGCAGAATTTCTAGAAATATAACAAAATATAACTAAAAATGAACACATGATACACAAGGCACACAACAGATACAAAAGGGGCCAATTTGGCATATCGTCAAATCTATTGTAACTATAGTAGAGCTGATTACCTGCACTAATTAGGATCTATCCTTTTGTGGATAACAATACGGGTAATTGGGCAACACGCAAAATATGCTATAGCACCAACTAAAAAATTATTCCATCAGAATTTATAATAATAATCTTTGCATTTGATATAGCGCTTTTCATGGTAAATTTCCACATGTATAAGGATGACACCCAACTCTACCTCTCCGTGTCCACCCTCAACTCCAGGACTACTGGCGTTCTGACTGCGTGTCTGTCTGACATTGAGTCCTGGACGAGGGCAAATTTCCTTAACTCAATGATTTTCCACAGCTCAATGTCAACAAGACGGAGGCCTTCCTGATTGGCTTATGTCAGCACCTCCGCACCTCAGGCGCTGACAACATCAGCGTTCAAGGCTGCCCTCTCCACCTCTCGAAGCCAATCAGGAATCTGGGCGTCTTGTTCGACCCCAAACTATCCTTCCTCCTCCACATCCGCTCCATGACTGGCACAGCCTTCCATCACCTCCGGAATATTGCCAGACTCCGCCACTACCTCATCTCCCATGCCGCCAAAACTCTCATCCATGCCTTTATCACTTCCAGGCTCGACTACAGGAACTCACTCCTCGTCGGCCTTCCTAACTCCTCCCTTCAAAGGGTGATCATTCAGAATTATGCAGCTCGTGTACTCTCCCATACCAGGCTCCGTGACCATATCATTCCCACCCTCGCGCATCTCCACTGGCTCCCCATCCCCCAGAGGATCGAATTCAAGATCCTCGTCCTCACTTTCACGGCCATTCACGGCCTTATCCCCGCCTATCTCTCTGACCTACTGTCTCCCTATCAGCCTGCCCGCACCCTCCGTTCAGCAGACTCAGGCCTGATCCGCGTCCTCCGCCCTAACCGCTCAATCATCGGAGGCCGGGCTTTCAGCCTCTCTGCTCCCACACTGTGGAAATCCAGTCCGCAGCCACTCCGCCTTGCCTCATCCCTTTCCTCTTTCAAGGCTGGTCTCAAGACTTTCCTCTTCGACCGTGCCTTCGGCTCCCCCACAAACTCTTCCCCCTCTCCCACTCTCTTTTCCCTTCCCCCTACCCCGACACTCCACCCCTGCTCGGGTCCCGAACTGACTGTTCAGCGCTTTGGGATGTCCTCCCGACGTGAAAGGCGCTTATATAAGTGCAATTTTGTGGTTGTTTGTTGTTGTTTCATGTCTTCTAGACGTCTCAAAGCGCTTTACAGAATATACTGTAAAGTGAATTGACTATATTTGTGGGCCTTCCAACCCACCTCCAACCTGCCTGCTCCCCCCTCCCCTACCATATCAGCCTTCAGCCTTTCTGTCCCCACCCTCTGAAACTCCAACCCAGAGTCCCTTTGTACCGTTTTTTTCTGTCGCCTCCTACAAGCATCTTTTGGAACCTCCCACATGCACACTTCTCTTGGGAGGCCCATCGGAGTCCATGTGGATAAGTGGTAGTACAAATAAACTGCGTCCTACAGCAGCAATTCACTCAGGTAATCAGATTTGATGAAGGATGTCCTAATCTTTACATGTTTTGTAAAGCCACCATACAGCAAAGGGGACTCCTGCCACTTGGTTGGAGATTGCTGCCTGATCAGCCTTCCAGTATGTTAGCCACCAACATATCCAGGAACCTGCAGGATTTGTTATTTATAAATTATTTTTAGTGACACTCGCAAATAGCAAATTTTCTAGGAAAAACTGCTAATCAATTGTGTTCATTGAACCTTTTGTACGGTATATATGTGCTCCAACCTCGTGACTATTCTTAAATTGCTCACAATTTGCAAGCCTCAATTATCAAGTTATATTATTTGATTTCTTTATATATATAAAATCATATTCTACATTATCAAAAACATCAGTTTCATTAATTCAGATAAAAAAATTATTGCAGTTAAATTAAACCCAATAAGCCCATGCGTTTTTGATATTTGTCAACCGCAGCTCCCTGCCCCATCACCATTTTACTCAATTCCTTCTCTTTCCAGAAATGTATTGAGGTGTCTCCTAGCGCATTTATACGCCTGCTTCCGCAGACTGTCCTGGCAAATTATTCCGCAAGTCTATCACCCATCGTGTGAGAAATATTTCACTTGACAACTTATTCCTAAGTCCCATTTTTAAAAATGGTGTATTTAATATATGAAACCTTCATTATATTAAATAATTTGCCAGATAAACCTCACCACTATCCTAGAACTTTTTACCGGGGCTCCTCAGTCTCTTTCTAAAGAGAACAAGCTTAATTTGTTGAATATTCCTTATCTCTAAGATTTAAATGAACAATACTACAGTACACATTCTGATGAATTTGATGCAAAACCCACAAAATTATATTATATAGTGTCCTTCACATCAGGAGGACGGCCCAAGGACAATCAGTGTTTTGCACCCGAGCTGGGGGAACGGTATCGGGGAGGATGGACGACAGAGGGGTAAGGAAGATGATCGAAGACACAGTTGAAGAGGAGGGTCTTGCGAAGGGTCTTGAAGGAGGCAAGGGAGTGGGCGAGGCAAGGAGACTGCGGGATGGAGTTCCAGAGGGTGGAGGCAGAATGGCTGAAGGTGATGGGGCGGGTGAAGTGAGGGATGTGAAGCAGGCCAGAGGTGGTAGGGAGTTGGGAGTGGGGAGCTTTGAAGGTGAGGACTAGGATCTTGAACTATAACTTCACTATGATGGGAAGCCAATGGAGTTGGGCGAGAATGGGTGAGATGGTATCACAGAACCTGGCACAGGAAAGGATACGGGCAGCGAAGTTCTGGATGATCTGTAGTTTGTGGAGGGAGATGCTGGGGAGGCCAATATGCAGGAAGTTTGCAAAGTCAAGCCTGCAAGTCATGAATGCATGTATGAGAGTTTTGCCGGCCTGTAGTGTGAGACAGTGGCGGAGCCGGATGATGTTGAGGAAGTGGAGGAAGGCAGAGCAGTGTGACCTGATTTGATTCAGTTCAGTTCAGCACCAGGCGAATGCACTAGCATTCTCGCCTCCGAGTTAGAAGTTTGTGGAATCAAGCCCAAAGTCGAAACTTGAAATCATATAGTCTCAGCTGACACTCCAATGCAGTGCTGTGTTGTTGAAGGTACTGATCTTCAGATGAAATGTTAAACCAAGGTCTTGTCTGACTGTTCATGTGGATGTTAAAGAACCCATGGCATTATTCAAATAGAGGAGGGAGTTTCTCCTGGTATCCCAATCAATAAGTCTCTAAAATAAAATTGGTCACTCACTCCTTGGTTATTTGTGGAACATTACTGTACGCAACTGGCTGCTGCAATTTGCCCACAAAATACATTGTATTTAAATGTATTTTGTAAATACACTGTACAGTATTACCTGTGAAGCACTTTGAGGTGTTTCAGTGATGTAATAAGATGCTGTATCAAATGCTAGGATTATCATAAAGGAACCCATTCCTTAGCTTGATTGAATTCTTCATCGCTATTTGCTCTGCCTCCCATTTTGGTATCATCCACAAACCAGGCTGCCCTTGTTCAAATCACAGCAACCATTAAAAAAAAGTAGGGATCTGAAAATAATGCAATTTTCTAATACTCCTTACCTTGGCCATCAATTGTTAATGTAGATCTTTGTCAAAAACTTCTCAAGGTCCATCGAGTATGATGTCAAACATCAGTAATAGTTCCAAAAAACTACAGCTTGGTAAAATATGAACTCTCTCACCTCCTGAATCCTTGATGAACAAATTATCCAAATTCCAACAATTTTCTCTCAAATGGTGTTAAATGTTGTGCATCGACTCTAAGTATCTTCTAGCCATCTTATTAAAAATAGGAATCATTTTAATTGTTTAGGTTTTCTTGGGAAAGTAATTTAATGTAGAATACCTGTATACTGTACCAACAATGATCTCAGTTAACAAAAGCATTCCCTTGTTCTCACCCAATTCTCAAGTAAAGAGGGCAGCCAGACCTACTTCCCAACTTGATTATTAAACAGTCGCTTGGAGCTGCACAAGAACAGTATGAACTGACTTAACTCTCTCTGGGGGAAATATCTTGCATCTGGTTCGCCACCTTTCCCAGATGGCCCAGCTTGAGTCTCATCTGAGGGAAATGCAGGGGGATAACCCACGGTCCACCTCATTCACACATTAGCTTCCCAAAAAGTATTTGATATTTTGAAGAACCTATTTATACTCCTGTTCCAGTACATAAATTAATGGTAATGACGCTTCATTGAAACGATCCTTACTTATAAAAACATGATCCAAATTTGATTTCAAATTTGACGCTCATAAGAAACATGCAGATTTGGGAACAAGGATGAATTGTGTTAATATTTGGAAAATAGTTTTACAGCTTTGCTCTCACAGTTTAGTAAATATTTATGATGTCATTTATACTATGTAATTTTGGTGAATTAGATTACAGCAAGGCAAGCAAATTCTAAGTACAACAAAGAGCATGTAGGTGCTCACAGGAGAAAAAGCTCCAAATAAAGAAAAGGTTTCATTGTCCGCACTAGCAAGCTATCACTAACCATTATGCACTATAAACAATTCACACTTTATGACAAAATAAATTCTGCAGGCTTGGTCTCATTTCACTAAGAAACAAAAAGTATAGAGAATATATATTTTTTATTAATGGCCAAATAATCTAGTCTGGAAGGCAAATTGACTGGAAGAAATAACTTACCTGCAACACAAATTAAAAAACATTGATACTAAAAAGCAAAGGCACTAGCTGTGTAACACATCAAATATTTATTCAAACCTCTTTGTAGTGTTGTCTCCCGCACGCAGATCAAACATACTAGGCTTTACTAAAAGATGGTATTTGCACCAGGTTACATATGCAACATTTAAAAAAAACAATATGAATAAATTTTACAGATTTTAATAAAGTAACATGACTGTCATTCTAACACACACTATCAACACGAATTTCACACAGCGTGTAGTTAATTAATGTTGTGTGCTGCAGCTCTGACCTGGTGGTGTACAATCTATAATTATACATCCTCCTATATATCATCTGCTCTCAGCTATGGTTTCATACAGAAGACAGGCAGCTGCAACACAATATCCCCACTCAACCTGAAGACCATCTGACTTTAATTGTAGCACACAGCTTGATGTAGCTCTGGTCATTTGAAGCCAAAGTATCACACCGTAATAATCTATACGGCAGGAGCCTGCCAAGTTGGGGCTATAAACACTGGCTTGGGCTGTCTGGCTCTGTGACGGGCTGCAGGAAATATGATTAATGAGTATGGTATAATGATATCAGGAACCCGATTAGCACCACAAAAGGTCATAGATCAAAGTAGTGTGCATTTCATGAACTGCAATCATTGTGTAAATTTTTATTGGCAGATAGAATTAAACCAAAGAGTTCAAATCTGTGTGTCTGTTTATTCTGCAGAAAAGGTACAGAAGATAAATGCAAGTAATCTTTGCTTATGACCTAAAATGCTTGAAAATCTGTAAAGAACAGACCACTGTGCAACACTACAAACATCTATCTTCTCCGTACACACCGAGAGAATGTTTACAGAACATTCTGGAAATATTCAGAAGTGCAGTCAAAATATTCTGCACAAAAAGAAACATGAGACATGCCAATGTCATTGCAAAACAAAAAAAATCTTTCCTCATTGTTTAGAAGGCTTACACAGAGGATATTTGCAATCACCAATGGGATAAGACAAGCATGCAATGAGGAAACCGAACTTCAGAACCAATGAGTGTTGACGTCAGGAATTGGTCATGGCGGTCATGTTTATGAGCGGTATAAATATCGTAAAGTGTATGAATGTCTTAGTGCTATCACTGCCATTTTGCCACTGCTACAGACACGACTACACCTGACACAAGATGGCTTTCAATACAATCCCATGCCACATTAACCCTTGCCACGCCAGGCACAAATTTACCCAGTGGCAACCCCTCAGGATTTGTGGCATTTTTATAAATTTCTTTCAAGTATGTGGCAGGAACGGAAATGAAAACCTTCCAAGCTATTGTTCAGAAAGTGTAAAATAACTGATAAAAATAGGAGTAGGAGACAGAGAAATAGAGAATTGAAACATAGGAAAAAAAATTGTTTCTATTTAAAATATAAATATATATGTATATACAGTATATGCATTTTGCTTGGCAAATATGCCTTCAATTTTTTCTCCCCAAATTTCTCCCATTCTAAAGGCTGGGAAAAAGCTCCTCAACATAAGCTTGGCCAAGTGGACATCCTCACATGGGAATGTGGTTGCCTCTTTGTGCCTGAGGAACATCAAAGCTGAGACTGAACACCTCCGCATTCAATATTCAAACACACCCTCCCTGAGATCACTAGATAGTATCACTAGATAGTAGTGTCCGTTGATATTGAATTTTTCTGATACCGATATATCGGTGGGATCATATCGATATATATCGATATCGCCAGATTTGTTTTACCCACATTCCAAACCTTTGGAGGCTTGGGAGGGTTGAATGGCTTGGGAGGGTTTTGAATGGCTTGGGAGGGTTGTGCGTAAGTCTGATTGCGTTTGGTGGTGGGAGGAAGGGAAGAAGGGGGAGGTGCGCGCATTCAGGGATGCACGCGCATTCAGATATGCGTGTTCTACGCCCAGGAGGTTTGCAATGCAGGCGACGAGGTCTGTTGAAAGTCTGTTGAACTTTGTTGTTACTATTTTTGTTGTTTGTTGTTGTTGATAGAGCCCTTTGGCGCTTTAAAAAAATTAAGCTCTTGTGTGCGTTGTGTCGTCAAGTACATTTGAACCTTTGGTTGTATATTTTCTGTATGCTGTAATGTGGCATTTGTTGACGATATACTGATATTTTGTGGATATACCGATTTTTTTTTCATACCGAATTTTTCGATATACCAATATATTCAAATTTCCAATATCGGGATATCGATATGAAAAATTATACCGATATAACCGATATATCGATATATCGCCGGACACTACTAGATAGCAATCAGAGGCAGGAATCTGCGTGTGTGGACTATTCTCTCTAATCCAGGGGTGTAGAAGCCAATTATCGTCAGCCTACTGTCACTCTGGTTGAGTTCAATTTACTCAGCTCTGACTGGTGATGAACATGTATTTCTCTGGCTCAATTCCATATTTTTGGAACCAAAACATAAATACATTTATATGCAAGGTGGGAGTTAAGTGGACAAAAAGAACATCAACAAATCTCTTGAATATGAACCAATTCTCACAAAAGTAAGTGTTCTCCTGGCTCTCAACATCCTCCTCCTTTCTCCCAATCTTTTTTCCATCAGGAGAGTGACCCTTTAATCCCATCAAGGTGGTATATTAGTGTTTACAGATGCACACTGTAAAAACAATTCTCAGTGCTCACATTAAGCATTTTGAGACGTCAATAAATTGTGAAAAGTGCTATACCAAATGCAACGATTACTATTATTATTATTTGGTAAAGTAGGCCATTGGCTAAAACAAGAAAATCAAGTAACAACTGTGATGAAAGTCCTCAAAAGCAGTTTTAATGGAGCCAACTCCACCTTTACAGTTAGATCTCATTCCACTGGCTCTTGACATATGGGTCCAAAAGTAAACCAGTGTGATGATGTAACCACTAAAATTTTGTAGTAGAACAATAACAACTTGCATTCATATCGTAGGTGGCAATTTAATGGGGAGAAATGGATGGACAGTGACCATCACAACAAAATAGTGCAGAGAGACAAATAAAGATAAAACTCCCGCATTATAAAATTGCTGCATTTCAATCTATGTTCAGAAAATCTCTTCCAGTCGTGTCATTTAAGGTTCAATTCTGCAATTAATCAGTAGTGCAAATCTTTGTCATTCTTCTCAGGATCTCTATGCTGCTTAAAATGACACGCATACACATAGGTGAAGAATGGGCCACTGACTTACTTTTGGAGGTGTATGAAAGAGAATTGCTTTGGTGTCAACCAGACTTTACTACACATGGAGAAACAATCTTTTCCTTTCATTTCATGATACATCTGGGATAATAAAATACTGTGCTCTCTCCAACATTTACTTCTGAATGTAACCAGAATGACCAATGTCTAAACCATCAGAAAGACATCAAACACTGCAGCAATTTCATACTAGGAATTTACTTGTTGCATGTGTATATAGCTTGAAGAGCAAAAATTATCATTGAACTTGGCTTCAACCAATCTCGTGCCCCAAACCAGCTGGGAACAGACTTCTTTCTCTGCAGAAAATGGGCATAATCCCATATTCTCTTTGTGCTGTCTCACTTGCCCTAGTGCACTTATCCATTACAAATTATTTTTGCTGGAATTCATTTCTTTCAGCTAAATGGTGTGATCTCCATGAAATATAAACTCGTTTAGCTTCCTAAATTAAGGATTTTCTTATTAGTTGAATAAATCTACCTCCCCTTGATAGGATACTGCAGAATTTTGTATTATTATTCTTTCTCAAGATACAGAGTATACATTAACAAGAATATCTACTTTCTAGGTATAGGTAAATGAAAAACACGTGGGTGCTCCCATGCAGGGGTTCAAAAAAACTCAGTACTGAAAGCTTTGAAGTAAATTCCACAGACATTCTTTCAATAATGATGACAATTATTTACTGTCATACACAGACCGAAGCGATCACCACAAAACCCGACCACATGCCGTCATTCTTATCCATTCATTAGTTTACTCAATTGAAAACCAGTGTCAAGCAAACAAATCGCTGTATTTAAAAATATCTAGTTGGAAACATGAAGAAAACATAAGACTTGATCTCCTTACACTGACACACACTAAGACATTACGCAAAACACTTATTCTGTTTTAATTAATTGTGCCAAATTTTTAAAATAATTTTCTCTCTTTTTTCCCTTTCTCACAAAAACACAGCTAAAAGAATAGTTTGCCGTATCATGTTCTTGAGTAACATCCTGGAAGGAAGGGGAAAGGAGGGGAGAAATCAGAAATATGAGGTCAGGTGGAGCCTCTCAAAGGGGACCTGATCGCACGCTCTCCAAAAAACTCTTGCAGTGGCTGCTAATTTCTCAGCAGCTCACAAGCCATCTTCTTTCTGGGGTTCTAGTGAAAGCCTTTCGTCTGCACTGAGATCGGAACAGGTGTTTCAAGTGCACATGCTAAACGTTTTTTTTCTTAGTTCTCAAGACAACAAAAAGAATATTAGGCCAAGTAAGAAGAATTTAGTGACATAGATCTCAAGACTTGGAAAACTAACAGCCTCTAATCATATATCAACTAACCCGACGGGCGTTTTAACAACTGCATTTTGATATTGAAGGCTTCCAATTTCCAGTTTAGTCGATCTTTTTAAGTCACAAAACAAGCCAAGTAAAGATTAAGTTTGCCTTTTATAGCTTGCTGTAATAGACCTTCATGTAAATAGAACTTCTAGAGAGAAATAAGTAAAATGCACACCAGCACAGGACAATATTCCATAAAGAGCAAAGCTTGAAGCTACTCTTTTGAACATTTCTACAATCATGTTATTTGTAACTTTTCCACTGGATGCCATTATCCTAGGTTGTTCACTATTGTCACTCATCAAGAAACATATACTTGATCAACATTACAGAAACAAAATACATCTCTTACCAGTCTATTTATACGAATAAACTCTTCTGGAGCTTTGGCCCATGGTGGAAGTTCTACATCCGAGACGACAGTTCCATCATCCATCACGCCCAGATTGTAATTGTTTGAATTGACAAACATCTCCGGAAGATAATAAAATTCAGGAATCAGCTCCTGTGTAAGACATAAATGATCATCCATTTTACTAAAGCCAGACTACTTTATCATAACCAATTTACTGTTGATATATAAATATGTCAAAATCATTAAAATTCATACCGGTAAACTTTTCAATTTAAGTAACCAATCATACTATATTAAGAGTTTCTCATTTTAATTATTTAAGAAGAGTGATCAAATCTTTGTTAATAGTTGTGCACTCAGTTTTTGAGATCCAAAGGAATTTATCAAGTGCTATTTCAACAGAATGAACTCATCCAGTTCAACAAAGGTGCATCAGAAATCAGTTTAGTAAATATACACAAATTCCACAAGTATATGTGAACATTGCTTCAGTTTAATGTTCAGTGCATTACTGGCAAACCTTCATACAAAATAATCAGAACAGTAAAAAAAGACTGCTAAGAAGCCTGTACCAAATTAAGCAAGAACCATCAATACTAGGAAAATATTAAATCATCAGAAAAAATGGTCATTAGTGAATCTAGGCTTTGGATTCAGATTATTAATTTAAATTATTTTGAAGGTAAAAAAGAGAACACAAGGTACATTACTTGGGTCAAAAATAACTAGGAGTTCAAACATTCATAACCAGGAATTTGGAGGTAAAAAGGAAGTGACATAATTCAAGTTGTAATACACTGTACTCAAAGGGTTCTAAATCAAAGCATGAGAACTTAAAGATACTCTGGTGGTACATCTGCTACCTCTAATAAGGCTATTTTGTCAGAAGTCGTCAAATTACCAGGAAGAACACCACAACATTTTTCCATAGTTATGGACCTGCGCCATATTTTTATGACTTGTCATGTTTATCGAGAGATTGAACAGTTTGATATCATATTTCACCCTAGCTAACCCATTAAAATGTCCACCCTCTGCAGGCTCTGCTAATATTTTATTTCAGTGCCAAGCATTAAATTACAGAAGATGGTCTCTCTTTGCATAAACTAGAACCGGCACAAAATACCTAACAGTTCCTTTTTTAAAAAAAAGTAGATCTAGTTTTAGTCGAGTTTTCTGAAGGATATAAAAGTTAATGTTACTTTGGTCATCTAAAATGTTGGTAAAAAATGTGGAACATGAATAATTTTCACATGCCCTTTCAAAACACTCAATGTGACCTATAATTGAGAACAGAAAACACAAATTAAGTTTGTCTATTTAATTGACTGCATAAATACAGATAAATGCACAAAGCAACAATTAACTACTGCATAGTTGTTATGTGCAACATGCAGTAATGTTAGTAGATGCTATGGAATATAATGCAATTCCATATTAATAACTCAGTTTTCCTGTTTTATCCTTTAAACACTTTCAAAGCCCTTCAACGTTTATTCTTCCTCACTTCACTCACAGTGCTCTTACATCTAAATTATCTAACGCATTCCTGGTTAAAACAATTAAATGGGTTGTAAGCCATTCTAGCAATCGCAAACAAAATAGGGTTAATGCACGTAATTACTGCAGGATCTGAAAATCACAGCAAGTGCCTGGTGAAAAATTTGTCCAACTCTTAACAAGTACAAACCCCATGCCATTTAACAAGCAGAAAAAACATAGGCCAGTCTGATGGCTATTATGTGCAGTGGCCCTATGCAGCCATGTCAGAAGCAAGTGGCTCCAATCTAAATCCCTTGTTCTTATGGGTCAGCAGATCAGTGGTTCCTGGGCACCCCTTTGGGCCACTTTCAACAGCAACAGCCGTCCAGACAACTGACAGCAACAGAATGGGTCATCAGATGCTGAGCAAGGTCAGGTTAGAGCGGTCAATGCAGAAACATCAAGGATCAAGAAAGGACTTAAAGTTGTTATCACTTCTATCCTCCAATGCACCCTATATGCTATAGTAGTGAAGATCTTTCAGAATGAATTTTGAGATTTCACTCATCTGATTAAAAAGGTGAGGGTTCCAGTTCATCTAAACTCAGCAGGATTCTTGTTATATGAAAAACTAATTATCACTCGATCAATTTACTGAACACAGAAGACAACATTAGAATTTTTCTAAAAAAAATCTTGTTTGCACTACAGGATTTATGAGACTGATATTTATGGTGATATAACGCCTCCATCTACTGAGAACACAATCGCAAGGTCACACGTTTTTCCTTCAAAAATTTATCATCATAACATTATTTTTGCAGATCAGATTTATGACGTATACATGCACTGCATTACTTGTGTTTCAATTATATAAACCAACTGTTTCCTTCCATTCATTAAGATTTCCTTTGCAAAAAGCCGAAACTCTGCTCAATATTTTACATATGCTGCTTGAAAAATGTTGCACTTTAACAGGCTTATTAAATAACCAGATGCTATAATCACAATTAGGTATAAAAAATAAACACACCTGATGAATACATATATCAGGATTGACAAGGCCAAAATCACAGAATAACTTTGACAATATTCATTGTTAAGGTTGCACTCAGCAAGATGACTGGGCAGTTAGTAATATAGGCAGACAAGGTCATTTGGAACAAAAAGAATGCCTAGATTTGAAAATTGTTTTTGTATTTCAATTGCATTATGTTACATTTGTTTATTATTACTGTAACATAGAACAGGTTTGTCAGATGTTAGAGATATAAGATCCTTCAATTCCTCACAAATTATGTGGTTAACTGGGAACCATTGGTTGGTAGTGGAAGTCTAAGTATGTAACAGTTTTAAAGATAAAAATAAAATGAGGACAAACCCCTGAGGTGGTTGGCAAATAAACTGAGAATAACTTGGTGCTTAAGAATTTAACTGATGCCTTTTAACAGTCTTCAAGCATTGTCTGGTGCTTGAACAAATTAAGGTAAATGTTCAAAAACAAAAACAGAAGTTGCTGGGGAAACTCAACAGGTCAGGCAGCATCCATGGAGAAAGGAAAAAGAGTCAACGTTTCGGATCTACAACCCTTCAAATGTTCATGTTTCTTTGACTTTGGTTAAGATAAACAATCGGAAGTACCCAAAAATAAAATTTTGGCAGAAGTAACAAACGTAAGTCATAATCTGGAAGCCATAATTACAAAAAAGCTAAAAAAAACATAGGGTGGGAGAGAAGGGGGGATGTTTTGAGGGGAAGGAAAGTGAACTTGCTTCTTTTTAAAAATCCTTGCACCTAAAGGAAATCACAATTTACACTTATACAGCGCCTTTCATGCTGCGAGGGTGCCTCAAGGCACATGGCAATGTGGCTAGGCACCCAAACTGAGGTTTGAAGCCGAGGGGGGTGGGTGGACAGCAGATAAAGTTCATTGTTAATAAAATAAACCAAGTATTTTTTTGATTTAAAAAGGAAGGAACATCTGTCAAGAGGGAGTATTTTCTTTTTAAAATACTCCCACTGAGACATGACGATTTCTTCTTAAAAAATCTATGCGTTACTTGTAGCAAGCTAATGTCACTTTTTCACATTACAAAATAATAAATAAAATAATAATTTGGTCACTCAATCCATGACTTTTTGTGGGACAATGCTATGGGCAATTGGCTGTGAGGTTTTGCCCATCATATATACAGTCAATTCACTTTATAGTACTGTATATCCTGTGATGCGCTTTGAGACATCTCAAAGAGGTGATCAGCATATTAAATGCAAGGATGATTATCGGTACTTCCTGAGACTGTCCTTCTCCATTCCAGGCTGCTAACATACAACATGTTATGGGATGTATCAACATGTGCCCTAGGTCAGCTCCGTTGAGTTCAGAGAACTAGAGGTTTGGACCAGGATCAGTGACAACCCAGTGATACTAGTCAAGGAAATAACAATACAGAATAGATATTCTTCCATTTTCTCCTGTATTATATTTCACCCACAAAATGCAGTCAATCCACTTTACAGTAAATCCTGTGACGCGGTTTTAGATGGCTCAATGACGTGATAAGGTGTTATATGAAATCCAGGGATTATTTACTACATGTTCCCAGGATCAGCCATTTTGCATTTGGCTCTCTGTCCAAAATATTTGTCTGTATTAAAAACATATGGAATCTTGTAGCTCAGTGGTTATAGTTCTCTCGCCTCACAAGCGAGAAACCTGGGTTCGATTCACAGCGATTTCTTTACTCCACACACCTGATCATAATCCCTCCAGAAAAAATATTGGTCACTTCAATCTACGATTGTTTGTGGGACACTGCTGTGCGCAATTGGCGTCCGCTCTTTACCCACAAATACAGTCACTACACTTTAGAGTATACTCTGTGAAGTGCTTTGAGACATCTAGAAGCCGTGAAACGCATTATATCAAATGCAAGGATTATACAGTATATATTACCTCTTAAAATTTAGGAGGGCACAAGCCACAAAATGAGTATAGCTGGTGTAAAATGTATTCTACTAACAGGCCAGATTTTGGTCAGTGACTTATTTATTGGAGGTATTATTTCTATAGGACAGTTAGCTTGGATGTTTGGCTCTTTTCAGTCCCTTGGGACATCCTCCAGATGAGAAAGGCACTATACAAATGTAATTTTGTTATTGTTGTTGAGTAAGCATTCCATTGCATCAGAACAAATCAGCATTCACTTCAGTTTTAAACAGAGCAGGAAGAAATTAAGTATTCATTTCACCACTGGGGCATCTATTACATAATTTGCGTAAACTATATGTAAATATATATGCATAGAGAATCGCAGATGCTCTCTTAAATATGCAATTAATGACAAATGATTGAATTACAGATTCACCGTTGTACAGAGCTGTGAACAGGAGCACAGATAGTTGTTCCTTATTTATTGAGTGAGGCCATCCCTATTAATTGTCACATGGTCACTGGTATATCATTACTGTACATCAAGTCAGAGATATAAAATATTTTCAAAATCTGGATCTTTCAGATTCTTGGTCCGATTGATTTATCAATGATCACGGCTTGTTTGTGACTGACATCCCTGCTGGTGGGAAAGGCAGCATTGTGGTATGATTTGCAGAACACGCGGAATTCTAACTGTGCTTCTAATTTCATTATCTATTGATAACATTTATTTCTAAATAGTCTTGTGTGAAATAAGGAATCATTATTGAGTAATTTTGCAGCATGAAAGGCTCATCCAGCTTGGACTGTCCTATTTGCTAGGTTGGAGGGTTGAGAACATATTTACACCTCATTCACCATAGAGTAACTGCAATTTGACAAGCGTGTCTCCTCAGAAGAGGTTCAGCCCCATGGAGACTCTGCTTACATTCCCTCTCAAGATGTAGGAATTCAAAATAGCTATGGAATAAATTCTGTTTCCTATAAAAAGGTTTTGTTTGGATTTGCTATCTATAAGGAAGGGGTTTTCATGCTTGTGTTTGTGAGATTTAGCCTTCCCAGCTTTTAGTCTGCTTTAAATCAAGTAATTTGAAGTTGGGTAGTGAGTGTAACAACATACAGGAGGTTAACTTGTGTACATATGATTCAGAAGACAAGGATGTGTATTCTGCATATTGTTTCCGTAAGGCTTAATAATTTTATCCCAGCCTCTGACTTCAGGATCTTGCTGGTTTTGTCTCGTGTTCCAAAGGAAAAGACTATTGAGTACGATAGTTCCAACTTGGGCATTGATTAAATTGGAGAACCCTTCTGCTTGAAGAATTTATATTTAATGTTGATATCCTCCCCATCTTTCCTCTGCAAATCTACTTCAATCTTTTTGGAAACTTCCCCTCCCTAATGTCTGTAGAGATAATGCAGAAAGGATACAATCTCAATTATTTATTCAATGCCTGGCTTTTACTTACACCTATACAAGATGACATCTATTGTAAAGGTGTGAGATTACAGGAAAGCAATCACATGACACAGTCACTGATGCCGTCTGTCTACAGAAGGTAGCTTTATGTTCCCAACCTAGACAAAGCAGAATGGTACTACAGTGGTCTCATGAGTAACTGAAGGGTTAAGTATTTAACCTAATTCTGCTGGTTAAAACAATACATTTTCATATATAAAAAAATCTTTAATTGAATATATATTCAGATCGTGGATGAAGGTAAAAATATTGTTGAGAACAAAAGCCCAAAACAGTCAATATGTTGACTAAAGGAAAATTTGGGTGTGTCTCTTACTCACAGGGTCGATCAAATGCAACTTGGGTGACTAACATTAGCAAAGGAACAGAAAATGCTTAAACCCTGTGTGTGGGAGGTAGAGGAGAAGAAACATTAAATAGAACATGGAAATGGAAAATCACAGGAATTAGGACTAAATCCTCTTAAAGGGACAGGCGGCTTCTGACTGACACACTGATTGCTTGACTGACCCATGGGATAGTTGAGGGTAACTAATGAAGATAAACTGATGGCTCTTAATGAGACCAATATCTTTCGCTTAGTTTTCCAGGCCACACTATGCATAATTATTAGAAGTGATCTATTCCATTGAAAATTCATGTTCAGCAAATAGTAGCTGAAAAAAATAGCAAGAGCAGAAAGTGGAAGATTAATTGTCAGGTCAGGGACCAGCAGTAACTCTTGGGCACACAAAAGTGAAGCCAGTCAGCATGAAGGTGCTTTAAGACTTTATAGATTAATGTTACTGCATCTACCTCTGACCTCCCTTGTCTTTGCTCTTCCTAAAATAAGTCAAAGTTTAAATGAAGATATGGATGTTGCGTGAAACAAAATGTGTGCTGCGTTGGATATGTATAATTGCAACAAACGATTAAAGCACTGAAAGGTGCACAAATAATTAGTTCTAGTACCTCAATTTATATATTACTCTATTTTATTTCAGAATATGTCATAATGTTTAAAGTTTTTAAGTTTTGAGGAACTTGTACAATTTAATAGATAATCATGACTGGATCAGAATAAACCAGATTCTGAAGGATGAGAGGAAAAAGAACAATTTAGATTTTGATTTTTTTAATTCCTTATTGAGCAAAATGTTTAATTTAGTGGTGAGGCAGAAAAAAACAGAAACATTCTGACACATACAAATGAAAAGTTCTTCAACACCAATTTACATTCAAATAGTGCCTTTCAAGTTGGGGGACATCTTAAAACACTTTTTTTTGGTGGGGTGGGGGGGTAGGTTGAGACAGGTCGTAAAGCAGGTTTTGAAGGCAGGCAGTGAATGGGCAGTGGAGGTACCCCAGGATGGGGTTCCAAGAGAAAGGTTAGAATGTGTGAAACCACGTCCATCTAATGTAGGTGGTGCAGGCAGAAAATATGAAGCTGGGCAATATCTGTTGAGCAAAGAGCGCGGCCTTGCAGAAAGTTTACAGGAGATCACTGAGGTAGGGTGTGTCAGACCGTTGAGACATTTGAAAATGAAGACAAGAATCTGGAATTTGATCTCATGATGGATAGGAGGACAGCGCAGCTGAGCATGAATGTAGGTAATGGACTCACGGATACTATAAATTGTGTGGCTCCGCCTTCCTTTCAATTCCAAGTTCAGTGCCAGATTTAAAAGCCATCAAAAAGAATCCGATTTGAAAGGTGCTACACAAATGTAATTTGTTGTTGTGTTGGGGGGAAGAGGGAAGAGCAAAAAGAGTGTAGTCATGTCAGTTAACATCTATTATACTGGTTACTGTGTTTAAATACTATTTTTTTGTTGAGAATTTCATGCCACTGATCTACTTTGATCTATGTATGCGATTAATTTAAAAAAAATTCCGGCAGTGAGTAACCAAACATTATCTGTGTAAAACATTAACTGATCTACAATTCTGTTCCTTTCATCGTCATTGGCAAATCAATATAACTGATTGAAATCCTCTGATTTATATGAATTCGATCCATCAGTTTGTTTTTGTGAACTGCATTGCTCCTATATTCCTTAAACATGCAACACAAATTATTTGCAAAACTCCCATTGAGAAGGAACACAAGAACATTTTCTTCAGGCTTGCTTGAATATGGACTCTAGTCACAGTTCTAAAAACCTTACAACTGATTATGTTTTATGTTTAGGATGAAAAACACGACACTGGAAAAATACCATGTGTTTTGGATTTAAATAAAAGCAGGAGTAGATACTTTATGGTAAAATGAAAAATTAATTGACTTTTTTAGGAATCAGGGAGACTCTTGTCAAATCCCCTTCATTCAAATTTAGGAAAATATTACAGACTAAGGCAACATTCATTACAAAAAAAGCCCCAAAGTAAAATACTATTAAAAACAATTAATTTAAATTTGTTAAAAGAAACTACTACTTGAACATTCACAAAGGTTCAAACAAAGGTTATATCCCAGTACAGCAATGTAGGGATTAGGCCTTTGCTTTGATCATGAACCCCAAGGCTTTCATGGCATGAAGACGTGAATTGGTTGTGACCACACATATGCTTCAGCTTTCTTCATTAAAGTGCGATACCTACTGGCATGAACTCTCTCCGCAGCCAATTCATGTGATTCTCTGCAATGTTGATTACTCTCTGCCTCCAGGCAAAAGCAGCTAACTGATATTAGAACAAATCAAAATAATCAATCAAGAAAGCCTTTTGAAAAGAAAAAGATCACAGAGGATTCTTCCTGGTGTTGTTACCCACGCATAAACTGGATATGCTATTTACTCGGAAATAAATAGGCTGTGTCAGGGAAAGACACCAAATGTGCTGAATCCATATGGCACTTTAATAAACCTTCAATTGAACAACATATTGTTGCTTTGAAAACATGAATGCAGATAAACAGATCACCTTCACTTCAAAAATAATAATAATCCTTGCATTTGGTATAGCGTCTTTCAAGAAGTCTCAAAGCGCTTCACAGAATATACTGTACGGTGTTGTAATTGTGTATTTTGTGGCAGACAAATACGCACAGCAGTGTCCAACAAACAGTCATGGAACGAGTGACCACATTATTATTTTTTTTAAAAAGGAGGAAAAGCAAAACTTTTAAAAATCAACTACACTCATCTTTTTAGTTAAATTGTTTTCTGCTGTTCAGTCCACTGAACCATTTATATTTATACTGCACCTTTCATATCAGGAAGACATCTCAAAGCACTTCACACAGCTGATTGGGAGCCTGATGTAGGGAGCCTAATCAAATCAGAGGCTTAACTCCCCAGATATGAGATGGTTTTCCAATATTGCCAAAATACATATTGTTTATGATGTGTCACATGTAAACACCAGTTGTATTATGTACCATGTGTAAACATTTGGACAGAGGGAAGCACAGTACCCTTAATTATGTAACACCCAATGAAAATAATTTACTAATTATGCCGTTCGAAATAATAATAATCTTTATATTCGATAGAATGTCCTATCAGATCCTCAAGATGTCTCAAAGTGCTATAATCCTTTTCACTGGTTGTTAATTAAGTAATAAGGCTACCTGAAACTCAACAACAACAAAAAATTACATTTATAGAGCGCCTTTCACCTCGTGATGAAGTCCCAAGGCGTTCTGCATTTACACATGGTACAAAATATAGTTGGGTTTACGCATTGTTTATATACAGGTTCCAATTTCCTCAAACCATTGTCTTTAGATCAATAATTATCAGCTGCATTTAAGCAACCATATACCAGACAGGTTGGTAGCAGTAATGAACTTTGTTCTGATCCCTACAATACTGAGTTGAACTAGAAACAGGACGGAACATAGAAGGAACACAAAAACAGGACGAGAAGATTTGGCTCATCAAATTTTCTTAGATCAAAGCTGATCCTTAACTCAATACCATTTGCCTGCCATTTCTCCATAACCCTCTGATAACCTTCCTAACTAGGATAAATAACCCTTTAAGTTTAGCACTGTTTACAGCACAGTTCTACAGTAGACCTGCACTAGTTAGGAAGTGCAGCACATCTGGCTGTTTTGCACACTAAAAAATGGCCACTCCACCCGTGGTCAGATCACTATGCTGCACATTGCATGCATATGTCTGAAGCACCCACAATGTCACTTCCTGCGCTAAGTGACGTTAACGGCACTTCCTGCACATAGTGCACGATCCACAGGATGTGACCACAGCGATAACGTGATAATCTCAGAAGTCAAGATATTTTTCACCTTCGCTTACAACATTGAGCCTCGGACATCGGTCCCAACCATCGCATTATAACTAGGTTTCTCTAAGTTGAAATATTAGAAATGGGATTTTATTGAGCATAAAATGGATATCTATATGAAAAGCCAAACAGCCTGAATGCTATCTCTACACAATCTAATCTTTGATTATAATTAACTTATGCAAAAGAATGCATCTTACGCCACTTAAACACACACATGTGAAGCACAAATTGTATTTTTCAGAAACTGGAAGCTCTGATTTTATGAATGTTTAGCTTTTAGAACCAATCAGTTTTCTTTCTTCATATTAGCACAGGAGAATTTCCTGTGGAAACGGGAACAGATTCTTTCATACCTTTACGTCAGATGTATCTCGCTGGCAGTTGCGCCACGCTCTGGACACGGAAGAGAACGTTCTGTCAGCATGATCAAACTTCCCTCCTTGTAGATTTAGAAAGAAGGTGGTAAATGGTTCCTGCACAAGGCAAAATTTAATAGAGTAACATTGTTAGTAGTCTACCATGCAGTATTCATTCCTGCTAGAACATCATGATTACAACAACAACTTACACTTATATAGCACCCTCCACGCCAGGTAGTGTCTCAGAGCACTTAACTATGGTGGAGCCTGACTCCAAGCCAGGGAGGGTGGGGGATGGTGGTTGTAAGCACAGTCAAGGAGGAAGGTTTTCGGGTGGGACTTGAAAAGGGGAGAGAAAGGGCAAGGCGGAGGGATTGAGGGAGAGTGTTCCAGAGTTTTGGGTGCAGTGGCTGAAAGTGCAACCTCTGATGGTGGAACAGAAGGTGCATGGGATGAGCAGGAGACTGGTGCCATTCGAGCGGAGGCATTGGGTGGTAGAATGGGGAATGAGGAGTTCGGAGAGGTAGGGAGGTGCCGGGGAGTGAATGGATTTGAAAACGAATGTGAGGATCTTCAAGTCAATCCATTCAGTGATGGTTAGGAGGAGTGGGGCAGTGGAGTTTGGACAGAACTGATGAGTTGTGGATCCGGAGTTTAGTGTGGGTCAATCTGTGGGCCGCAGAGTTCTGAATGAGCTGGAGTTGGGGTGACAGCTAGGAGTGAGTTGGAGTAATCGAAACAGGAGGTGACAAATGCATGCACAAGGGTTTTAGCTGTATTTGGGGTAAAGTACAGTTGGAGACGGGCAATGTGCCGGAGGTGGAAGAAGTCAGTTTTGGTCAGGGATTGGATGTGGGGTAGGAAGGACAACTGGGAGTCCAACCAGATACTATAATTGCACCCTGGTTTGGGGTGTCTGAGGGAGAGCCGATGGAGGTTGAGGAATTTAGAACCACAGGAGTGAAGATGTTGATGGAAGCCAAAGAATATGGTTTCTGTCTCGTCCATGGTCAGCTGCAGGAAGTAAACACTCTTTAAGATAGCCAAATGCGCGGTCAAAGAGGAAGGAATTGAGACGGATAATGAACAAGGAAGGGGCAGGCTAGTACCCGCTGAGTGGAGGGAGCAGACGGTTGGTAAGGTTTTAGAAGGTCACAGAAGTAAGGCAATGCAAGATGGTGAAGAGCTTTAAAGATAAGGCCAAGGATTTTAAACTCAATCCTCTTGGGGATGGGGAGCCAGTGAAGCCAGGCAAGGACGGGAGTGATCAGCTTACAGAACTTAGTGCAGGAATTTGTAAATATTAGCTAGGCAGTATGCAATGTGGAATACCAATCAGCTGCATCTATTGGCTGCAAATTGTATTACTGTGAACTGTTACATAGTTAAAAAAAATGGGCAAAGAAAGGTCAATTTATTTAATCTCCTTGAGAGGTGACTAACCATAGGTAAAACTGCCAAGTAGTTAAAGCTCTGTGAAATATTTTCCTTCTTCTCTTTCCCCCTGCCCCTGCCAACCTCACTGATCAAGTGAATTCCACAAAATCAATCCAACATCATAATATATATTGGTCACCTGTGTCCAGTTGCATTTCAGAGATGACATTTGAGAACTAACAGCTCTGAGTTTACAACATGCCTTAACCTCAATCTCTGAACATCACTCCCCACTACATCAACATTTCCCACTGCAGCTAGCTTCCCTAAGATGGTCAGTTCAGTGCTACATAATGAACTACATTCTATTCTGTGATCCTGGACTCAATAGGAACAGATTTGACGCTGTCCAAACTAAGGAACCTTTCAATGAGCATTTGGTCAAACCAGACCCGTCTACCTTTTTTTTACTCTTTACAAACTGCAATAGTAGCTCTCATCAAACAGTTGTCAAAACATAACTATGTCTTACAGAGGCATCACATAGTTTACATCTGAAAGTTCATCTTTATGTCCAACACATCGATAAGAAAGTCGATTTGGGTTATAGTTTATATACTGTCAGAAATGTCGTTCCAACAAAAATAATTCCCTCAACAAGCTCCTTCATCCATATCCGATGTAAGGCATAAACACACAGGATTAAAACACATAATTTAGCTTCATACCCTCAGTCATATATCAACATTTTCATGATTGTTTCAGGAATTCATGAATGTACCACAATGTCTCTGTGTACATGTGTGTGGTTGGGGGAGGGGGGGTGGGGGGGGGGGGGGGGGGGGGGGAGGTGGGGAGAACCATATAGTGCTATGTATATACATGTTACGATATTTGATTCTGGTAATAATTTTAGATGATAGAATTATACAGTATACATGAACATTTTCAAGGATATCCTGTACTTAATGGATTAATACGTTTCAACAAAAGGCAGTTAAGATAACTATATCAGTTATAATCCACATTATGGATTATAGAACAGTTGTGAATAACAGACTTAAGCCTATTTATTTACATAAGCTAATGTTAAGTATTCTGAGATGCTACACTACATTCTGAGATGCTGTGCGGAGGGAGCTATATAAGTACAGTACAAGTTTTGTTGTATTTGTTGCTGCTTTAATAGTTCAGGTTTTCCAGACTTTTGCAGTTTTATTAAACAACACATAGGTGATTTGCAAGTATCACTACCCACAGTATAGTCCATAAAAATATGTTCTGTTGTGATAATTTCAAGTGCTATTGAATAAAACATTTTTTTTACACATTCTTTCTACACAAACGTAACGTCATGAGGAATTTTACTGTTAACAGTAAATTATTCTAAAGGAATACTTTATGTGCAGTGTTTTCCAATTAGCACCCAATTATGCATAAATGTGCTAAAAAGTAGCTATGAAATTAATTTTAAATGATCTAAAAATACATTCTAATTTGAAAAAAATCAAGTACAAGTAATTACTTGGAATTAGCTTAAGTACTGCAATTTATGTACAGGATTTATGTCCGCTTTGTGCCATTTATCCAGCTTTAATCAAGGGACTGTTGCTGGTGCTTTTTCAATGGAAGAGACACATTAATGTTCTGAGTGAGTGAATGAAGCAGCTTTAAATTTTACAGTCATTGTACTTACAATTCGCAACAGCCACGCAAGAGTGAAGCTACCAGTGGAATAATGAGTCCCATAGTGGAAAGGGGGAACTTGATCATCTTCCCAAGTTTCATGCCGCTCAGAAAAGAAGGCTGCTCTTTTGGGGTTAAGGGCTCCGATAGGCTACAAGAACAAGGGGAGAAGGAACAAAATGAACAAAATGGTCGTCTTTTTAAAAAAAACCATATTTTCATACATTTGCTATGAGATTATGTACTAGTTGTATTACTTATATTAAATTTGCAATCACAGACTATATGAACTGTGAGATTGTTTTACTACTTTGAGACATTGATTTTTCAATTTACAAATATTTCAGCATGCACATATATGCACAAAGATTAACGACAGTTGAACAAGTCAGAATATATTTATCAACTTACATTTTTGTACAGTAATATCACTCATATCTGAGGTTTCTGGTTCCATTGTCACTGCAGGATCTTTCATATTATAAATGCATAAATGTAGGCCCGAAGTCTGGCTCAGTAAAATGTTTGCATTTGTTTTAGTCAGACAAATGCCAAAACCATATTACTATACTAAATTTGTTAGAAACTAGCCTGAGAGTTCCACTTTGTATGCAAACATGAACATTTCCCAGTGTTTTGAATGGACAGCACACTATCTTCCTGGAGGCATGGACCCTGCTACTTAATTCCAGAGAGTATTAGGTGCAGGTTGGAGAAAGCCACATCTTGGAGACCCCAGAGTCTACATTGGGATTGTAACTTGCCATTGAGAGTACTATCTGGAAAGCTTCCTGCTGCTTAACTAGGGCCACTCGAGCCATTGTGGCCTTTGGTAAAATGCAATCTGAACTCACTTATCTCATATTGAAATTTTAGGCCCATTTTGAATGCAAAACAGTCAATGTTACTACATGTGAAAGATCAACAATAACCTCACAGTAAAATACCAGCAGAATGGAGCTATCACTGACAAATTGTAGCAGACCTTGCAAAAGTCCTTTCAAAAACATGTTTCCAATTACAGCTTCCCTTACAAAAAAAAACCCCACCTCAGACTGTATATAAATTATTCCACTATATTTGCTAGTTATTTCTGTTTTAGTAATTAGTAAAAGTATTGTTATAAGCACAGAACATTGACAGGTTTTGGCAAGGAGCCTGTTTCAAAGGACAAATACATTATCAGGTATGGTTTGAAGGTTGCGTACGACTTTCGATCAGAAGTACTATATTTATTTTGAGTCATGTCTTAGTTTATTAGCATTAAACGTTGAATGCAACTTCCTATCAAACTGAATTTTGAAAAATGTGCATTAGTTCGGTCTACACCAATGGTGCTTTTGATTTCTTTGCCTTTCCCTTTGTTTGCAACTTCTTGCTTCTTTTCTGAAATAAAATGTAGTCTGATAAAAACCAAGGAACCCCTATTATCCCGCAGTATTAAATGTCAGATCTTTACCACTGCACTTTGATGGATTACATAAGTGTTAAGTATTTCACTTCTGATGTTACTTGACACACCTGCTGATTGATGTGCTGGATGTGCAGCTTTCTACTGATATAAGATGGCTACCAATGACAAGTAATTTTTATGAAACATTGGCATGACATGGGCATGCAACTCCTCTCAGACTTCTGAACAGTATCGAGGTATCATCACTTCGACATCAAAGATACTTCACAGACAATGACAATTTTTTTAGCAAGAGAAATTCAAAATGCATGTTATCAGAGCAGAGAATTTCAAACAAATTACAAGCAGTCCACTCAATATTGCTATTCCATCAACTCATTTTCAAATTAATTTTATATACTGAAAACAACCTTGTTAATCAATTATTTTAACCTGAAGAAAGCAAACAACTGTTGATCACACTTTTGCAACAATCCTTTACAGATGCAGTGCTCTTTGGGTGAAACAGAAAATGAATGCTTTGACTTGCAGGGAACATTATACAATTACAACATTTTGCCCACAAAATATGCAGTGAATTTATTTTACAGTTTATTCTTGAAATGCTTTGAGATGTCTCAACTATGTGATAAGGCACTACATTAAATGGAAGTATTATTATTAATTAATGACTCACTAAGTGTGAGCTGCTGTGTCCTCATAGTACAACGTATTGCAATGTTTAACAATTCATAGAATTTAAATACAGGGTAATACAAAATGAAATATGATTAAAGTGAGCAGAACTGTAGTCACACTGATCAGTTCAGTTCACTTCATTTCAGAAGTGTCTTTGTTTTTAAACAGAGACACATTTAAGTCCCTTCAAAGGGATATTTGTTTGGAAATGCTGACTTAGTTTTTGTAGTATTTTAATGCTGTATTCTCAGCAATACATTTGAGTTATTCTTTAGTACAGAGAACATTGGAAAACAAATACAAAACACTCTATATGCAAATTTCCTTTTGCCATTTTTATTTGCCTCCTCGTCTGAAGATGGTAACTTACACTGGGGTATAGTTCCTTACTATTTTACTCAAGTGGCCATACTTCATCTGCGAACCTTTTACAATAATTATTGGAAAGCTCTGACTGTGGTCAAGTATAACAAATGAGCCTGATCCTGTTCTCCCAAATGACTAGTTTTGCAACAGAGCTCACTGACCAGAGCAGGATCATTGGCTGATATTTCTGATTCCTTGTCCGGGGTCTACTAAGGCCAACTGTAGCACTTTTAGTGCTCTCCTGGTTAAGATCAACAAGCTCAATACAGAAAAAGGCATTTACAATTCAATTTATTTTTCTCTACTACTTGCATTTTGTTTTTATATAGCAGTGGTAGAAGTGCACAGCCCTTGTGTGCTAATACCGGAAGTATTGTTCAGTAATGTATTAGATTGTATTAGGATTCTTCAATCCTAACGCTGCATATATTTCTTCTTTCTTCCTCTGTGGCAGCTGTCAACTGGCAAGCTCATTTCCGTCATAGCCTTCATCTCTTTCTGGCCTGATTCCGCTCCTGTATCTATCTTTATTTCATATTCTTCCCCAGCCTGTTCCTTTCTTTATCTTTGCTGCCTGTCCTCTTTTGAGACCGTTTCTGTTCCAGTTTGAATTTACGGACGTGCAGAAGGGCCATGGATCACTTTAATCACAGGCTAAGTTCCAATGACACTATCTCCAACAGACTGCATAACTAATGTTATTATAACTCAGCAACCAACCATATGAAAAATTGAACACACAAATTACGATGCACAGCAGCCATTCTTTTTTTCAAACAAAGCCAGCAGGGCCAGTGGTATAAACAATAGATCCAAATTGGCATTTTCGTGGCACTCATCAGTACCATCAGTTGTACAGCCCTATGCTACTTTATTGTGTAAGATTTACCAGTGAGTTTTCTTATTTATCCAGTGCAGTGTTATGGCAGTGTTGTGGCAGTGCTGCATTGTCAGCGATGCCTTATTTTAGATTCAACGTTAAACCGAGGTCCCATGATTCTTTTTTACTCAGATTACTAACTGAAAAACAGATTTTGTTCCTTTTCTTTGCTTCCTCTCCAAAAGGCTGAGAGGCAGCACCACAGGTACTGACTGGCTTCTGGTGCCCCGTCCAAGTTACTTTCATCAGGTATAAGCCTGGATGGTGAATATCGACAGGCCATACGACTAAGGGATTATCACAGCTAAGTCAAATTCTGCTCTCACCAACCATACAACCACATGCACTACCGTCAGAGGTCACTGCCTATCGGTAGGAGCAGGATGGTTCGCTAATTGTTCTCCTCTCTAACCCAAGATGTGGGGCCAAATATAGCACCTACTATAACATCTACTATTGGTGTGGCTGACATCAGCTAATTAGTGAAGAGAAGAGGGAAGATTTTTCTTTTATTACAGTAGTTAATCTCCACTATGATACTGCAGTTTGTGTTCGACACAATGTAAATTCATGCAGTGACACAAGTTAACGTCTACATGATATTACCAAGCAACAGTCGATCGCCTGCTTTAGGATCAAATGAAGGTCGGTTTCAATAAGTAGTTATCGTTTTCTAGAAAACTCTGGGATATTACTAGGGAAACATTACTTCTTTTGAAGACCATCTTATTTGAAGACTTATAGTCAGACAACTGGAAACCTGGGAGGATGTCACTAGCTCACGAGGGAGGATTAAAAGAAGGAATTTGCAAAGAATTTCAAATTCTCACTTTAAATTGGTAGCTGTAAAAACAACAAAATAACGTCAACTGCCAGTAACGCTTAGGAAATGGAAATGTATAAAATCATCTAAAACCATCCAACACAAGAAGCAAAAAATGCTTAACAAATGTGGTAATGTTGTAGTTGGCTCACTGGGGGCAGGAAATGCGTACTTGATTTTATACAGTTGTTCTCAAATACTTTAGCGAGGACGGCTGACCAGATCTCCAGGGCTGACCTTCATTTGTTCTCATGCTTGTTGGAGGATTAGTTGACAGGTGCCATCCAAATGCTTTTAAATATGTACTCATCAGCCAGATTCCTGTCAATCAATAAGTGCTAGAAATAGTAATTTTTTTAAAACTTGTAAAATGCAACCATGGAACAGGTCCACTGCCCTGCTTGAAATGTAGCAGCACAACTGGCAATGATGAGGTTATGTCTGACTTTAGGCGCCAAGAGGAAACAGTTTCCATACATTTTGGCATTAAAAAGTATTTTTAAGTGACCAGGTAAAAAACAAATCACTAAAATACTCCACGTACGTAAGAAATGCTAACTTTCACCAAATGCAATCTCAGCTATGTGAGGTGTGTGCCAATATAGAATCACAGGGATTCTGATCATTTAATCCTGAAAATATTTTGAGTTTGTGTACAGATGTCCTGAGTCCCGAATGCACTCAGCGTTGAACTCTGGAAGGTTTTCAAGCATATACTATACTTGCAATGGCTTTGTTTATATACCACACAATGTACACATTAATTCAATTGATTTGAAAAAATATACAACTAAGCTTCAAATAGATCAATCTTAAATTGGCTTATTCCCTAGAAACATATAGTTAACCAAGTGATTTTAGTTTCTATTTTAAAAAACACACACAGATCTATAGGGACAACATACTGTTTGGAAATTATACAAACTATATATTTTTGGGCTACTACATGGGGAAAATGTAATTAAAAAATTGAGCATGTGGAGCTGCAATATCATTGTGTCTTAAAGTGCATTTATTTACAAGCAAATTAAAGAAACGTATTTAGATACCAAGTGGGAAAATGGTCTGGAGAATGTTTTGAGCTCTAGGCTGACATTGATGCACTATCGGCTTATTCAGTGAAGTAACAGTGGGAATACACACATTGAATTATACATTACAAGTTTGCACTGATTTATTGCAGTAATAACATCCACCTCATTAAAAAATCCACTTTGCTGCAGTGAGCGCAATACATATTGTTTACTGCAATAAATTAATTGCAGTGCATGAAGAACCTTGTGGAAACCCTCTAACAATACATCTGTAATGACAGTCCTATACATCACAGCTTCCACAGCAGGTTTATGACAAATGAAGACAGGGAACAGTATTCAGAGAACACATTTCTAAAAAATATGGCCATTATCTCCTGACTGCTGGTCAGACAGTGTCTTGGCTTGAATATAGGTTACAGCTCCATGTCATAACTGCAGGATATATCTGCAGAAAACCCACAAGCTATTTTCGAGAGTTCCCCCTCCTCCCTTCACATTTATACTTTTAAATAAATGCGTCTGATAAGATAAAGCTATTCCCACAAAGGACAGACATATGGTCTTCATGTCATTTATGGGGACGATGCACCTTAGGTGCGTATTAATAAGCAAGCTATTACATGGTCATTTCCAGATCCTAATTATTCTTGCAAGGCAATTTACCAGGCTTGCAAACATGATGTTACAAAATTTAAAAGCACTCAAGCACTCATTGCAAAAGATTGTACTCTATAACAAATATAGCATTTGTTGTAACACACATGTTCTGGAGAATCCAACATGACAACACAAAATTACAGCATATAGCAGCAACAAAACTGATCAAAACAAAGTTCAGTCATATGTGAATTTTTTTAATTTAAATGGAACGTTTTGTTGTATGAATTTAAATACAATTTTATATCTTCCCTCTCACCTACATGTGCACTTTCTACAGCCAATGCAAGCTAGTAACTTGGGGCAGGAAACACACCTAACATGCTGGCAAACTGAGAGTGGTTTGGGGGGGTAGTTGCTGAAGACTGGATACCGATGACTGTCAAACAGAGTGTGTTGTGCCTTCAAACGTGTGTGGCTGTGTTAACAATTGAATGCAAACATCCAATTTCAATATTTCTTTGCAATTCAGAATGGGATAGAGCTGCAAGCAAACGGACACTTTAAATACCTGACCAATCTAGCAATTTTTAAAAAATACCCTTCCAACTTTCTTTTATAATTTCATGAAAGGTGCAGATCGTTGCTGGAGCATGGTTCACATAAATAGGCAGCAACATTCAGCGATCTCACACTGACCACAGATCAAACCTGGAATCCTCCTGATTTATATTATGATTCAATACAACATTTCTCCTCTTTTCCAATGGAGGAGTGTCTATTCCAATTAAGATGGAAAAAAAATAGAAACTACACTGAACTAATTCCTTTCTTCTTGATTTTAAAGTTGGATAATATATTGCATAAGTGTTCGAAAACAGCTACATATATTTAAAAAGGCACAAAGAAGAATTTATTTCAGATATCGAGCCGAGAGCCAGCCAGAGTGAGCTACGGACGGAGTGAGGCGAGGACAGAGTGAGAAGGAATTGGGTGAGAGTGGGAATTAGGTGCAGAGGAGGAAGTAGGTGCAGTTTATATATCCCAGGGAAGTAAGTCGAGATAATGACCTGGCATGTGATGTGCGAGGAATGCGGGATGTGGGAGTTGATGGAGGGCAACCTGAGCCAAGGTGACTTCATCTGCAGCAAATGTCTGCACCTGAGGAAGCTCCAGCTTAGAATAGCTGAGCTGGAGTATCAGGTGGAGACATTGCGGTGCATCAGGGAAGGGGAGAGCTTCTTAGATAGTTTCATCCTAGAGCCTGACACTCCACCAAGACCGAGGGAACAAGAGTGCGCTGTTGCCAGCCACGGTCAGGACTGGGTGACAGTCAGACGACCGGGTGTGCGGAACCACAAGACTGGTGCAGAGAAACCCCAGACTGTAACCATTTCCAACAGGTATGAAGTACTTTCAACCTGTTTGGATAAGGAGGTCTGTGAGAAGGTTGGACAAACCAACTCCATCAAGACCATTTTAATAGGAGATACAACTGTCCGAGGTATAGATAGGCGTTTTTGTGAACGGAAACGCGAATCTCGGAAGGTGTGTTGCCTACCAGGTGCCAGGGTTGAAGACTTGACTGAGCGGGTCCAGGAAATTCTGCTAGGGGAAGGGGAAAATCCACTTGTGGTGGTCCATGTTGGGACCCATGAAGTTGAGAGGAAAAGACCTGAGATGCTCCAGGGAGAGTACCAGAGACTAGGGAGTAAACTAAAAAGTGGAACTTCGAGAGTGGTGATCTCTGGGTTGCTTCCAGTGCCTCGAGCAAGCCAGTTCCAGAATGCTAGGATAAGGCACATCAATGCATGGCTGGAGAAGTGGTGTAGGAAGGAGGGTTTCTGGTTCCTAGACCATTGGGACCAATTCTGGGGTAGGTGGAACCTGTACAAAATGGATGGGTTACACCTGAACAGGGCTGGAACCAATCTCCTTGCAGGGAGGTTGTTGAGTTTTGTGGGGGGGGCTTTAAACTAATCCCGGGGGGTGAGGGTGGGAAACTGATCAGTAGTTCAAATACGGGAGGGGTAATAAAGAGGACAGGGGGGTAAAGGTAAGACGGGAGAAAAATGCAGAGGAAGTAATTTGTGCCTTAGAGTGCATGTATGTAAATGCACGAAGTTTGAGAAATAAAATTGGTGAGCTGCAGGCTCAGGTTGCTGCGAGGTGATATGATGTTATAGCAGTAACAGATACTTGGCTCCAGCATGGGCAGGAATGGGAGTTGAACATTCCTGGTTATAATGTATTCAGGAGGGATAGAGAGGGGAGAAAAGGGGGCGGGGTGGCAATTTTAGTTAAGGACTCAGTGACTGCCTTAGAAAGGAACGAGGTGGAAGAAGGACTAAAAACTGAATCTATCTGGTTAGAAATGAAGAATAAAAAAGGTGCAGTTACACTGTTAGGGGTATACTATAGACCACCAAATAGTTGGGAGGAGATAGACAAGCAGATCTGCAAGTGTATCATGGAGAAATGCAGAACTAATAGAGTAGTGATAATGGGTGACTTCAACTATCCCAACATAGACTGGCAGAATAGTAGAGTAAAGGGCAAGGAGGGAGAAGAATTCCTGAAGTGTGTGCAGGACAACTTTCTTGATCAGTATGTTTCCAGTCCAACGAGGAAAGAAGCATTGCTGGATCTAGTTTTGGGAAATGAGGTAGGGCAAGTTCAACAGGTTTCTGTAGGTGAGCATCTAGGGAATAGTGACCACAATATTGTTAGATTCAGAATAATTATGGAAAGGGATAAGGAACGATCACAGGTGAGGACACTCAACTGGAAAAGGGCTAATTTCAATGAGTTGAGGTGGGACCTAGCCAAGGTGGATTGAAAAGAAAAATTGGCAGGTAAGACAACTAACGAGCAGTGGGCAGCGTTCAAAGAGGAGATAGTTCAGGCACAGGTCAAAAGCATCCCCACAAAGGTGAAATGTAAGGCATCCAAACCTCCCTGGATGACTAAGGAAATCGGGGCCAAAATAAAACAAAAAAAAGAGGCTTATGATAAGTGTCAGGCTCAAAATTCAGAAGGGAACCAAGCAGAATATAGGAAGTGTAGGATAGAACTAAAAAAGGAAGTTAGAGGGGCAAAGAGACTGCATGAAAAACAATTAGCGAGTAAGATTAAGGGGAACCCTAAGGTTTTTTTACCAACATATTAAGAGTAAAAGGTTGGTCAAGGAGAGGGTGGGGCCAATTAGGGACCTAGGAGGAAATCTCATTGTGGAGGCAGAGGGCATGGCTGATGTACTGAATGAGTACTTCGCCTCTGTCTTCACAAAAGAAAATGATACAGCCAATGCCATGGTATTAGAGGAGAGGGTAGGAGAAATGGATAGAATAATTATAACCAGAGAGGAAGTGCTAAAAAGGTTGACGTCGCTCAAGGTGGATAAGTCACCTGGTCCGGATGGGATGCACCCTAGGTTAAGTGAGGCACGGGAGCAAATAGCAGGGACTCTGGCCATGATCTTTCAATCTTCCTTGGACACAGGGGTCGTGCCAGAGGACTGGAGGATAGCTAATGTTACTCCCTTGTATAAAAAGGGGCAGAAGGACAAGCCTGGTAACTACAGACCAGTCAGTCTAACGTCAGTAGTGGGCAAACTTCTAGAGTCCATAATCAGGGACAAGGTAGATCTTCACTTAGAAAGATATAGGCTAATAAAGGACAGTCAACATGGATTTGTTAAAGGCAAATCTTGCCTTACAAATCTGATAGAATTTTTTGATGAGGTAACGGAATGGGTGGATAATGGTAGCGCAGTTGATGTAGTTTACATGGACTTTCAAAAGGCATTTGACAAAGTGCCACATGAGAGACTTATTATGAAATTAAAGGCCCATGGCGTAAAAGGGACAGTGGCAGCGTGGATCCACAACTGGCTGCGAGACAGAAAGCAGAGAGTTGTAGTGAGCGGCTGTTTTTCAGATTGGAGGGAAGTGAGCAGTGGTGTGCCACAGGGATCGGTTTTGGGACCATTGCTGTTTGTAATCTACATCAATGATCTGGACTTGGGTGTACGGAGTACAGTTTCCAAGTTTGCAGATGACACTAAGTTAGGGAGAATAGTAAACAGTGAGGAGGATAGTAGCCATCTGCAAGAGGATATAGACAAATTGGTAAAGTGGGCAGACACATGGCAGATGAAGTTTAATGCAGAGAAGTGTGAGGTGATGCATTTTGGGAGACGAAATGAAGGGAGGCAATATAGGCTAGATAGTACAATTTTAAATGGTGTAAAGGAACAGAGAGACCTGGGGATTTGTGTTAGTGACTCGTTTAAGGTGGCAGGACAGGTAGACAAGGCTGTTAAGAAGGCATATGGGATACTAGGCTTTATAAATAGGGGTATAGAGTACAAAAGTCAGGAAGTGCTGACTAACCTCTATAGGACTTTGGTGAGGCCTCAGCTGGAATACTGTGTTCAATTCTGGTCACCACACTACAGAAAGGATGTGAAGGCATTGGAAAGGGTACAACGAAGATTTACTAGGATGGTGCCAGGATTGAGGGACTTCAGCTATGAGGAGAGGCTAGATAGGCTAGGGTTATTCTCTCTGGAGCAGAGAAGATTGAGGGGAGACCTAATAGAGGTTTATAAGATCATGAGGGGTTTCGACAGGGCAAATAGAGAAAAACTATTTCCACTCGTGGGTGAATCTGTGACTCGTGGTCACAGATTTAAAATAGTTTCAAGGCGCAGGAGAGGGGAGCTGAGGAGAATTTTTTTCACTCAGCGAGTTGTTCGAATCTGGAATGCATTGCCTGAAAAGGTGGTGGAGGCTGATTCGATAACAACTTTTAAAAGGGAATTAGATCTTTATTTAGGGAGAACGGGTCTATTAGGCTATGGGGAGCGGGCAGGGCAGTGGGATTGAATCGCTCTTTTCAAAGAGCCGGCACAGACTAGATGGGCCGAATGGCCTCCTTTTGTGCTGTAAAATTCTATGATTCTATGATTCTATGATAATAATCCTTGTATTTGATATAGTGCTTTTCACATCTCAAATCGCTTCACACAATATATGTAAAGTGAATTGACTGTATATTTGTGGGCGAAACACAGCACCCAATTGCACACAGCAGTGTCCCACAAACAGTCATGGATTGAAATTCCGAATTTTTTTTATTATTGTGGGGTTTTTTTGGACAGATTATTATTAGGCGTGTGGAGTAAGGAGTTGCCCAAGGTTTCACCCTGACCTGCCTGCATTCGAACACAGGTCTCATGCTTGTAAGGTGAGTCCTCTACCCACTGAGCTACAAGACATATATTAATGTCACACTGAATGCTGACCACTTATGTAAGAACGAAAGGGTGCTTCTGTATGCTGCTCCAAATTGACCTTGCAGAGCGATTTGAACATCAGCATTCACATAATAGCAATAGACTGTCTGTCTGTGAATCAGAGTTTTTTTTCTGCGTAGCAATCAGTAAAGTACCAAGCAAATCTAATCGGCTGAGAATTACAAGTTCATTCCTGGAAGAACACAGCTAAAAAATTTTTTTTAAAAAATCAAACCACTTTAAGGCTCCATGCAGCACATCATTGATTTTTATTCTCATTCTTGGGAAGTTATATATTGAACAGTACCAATCAATGCTGATCCAATTGTAGAACTGCTTACAGAAGATGAGAAACGCCTAGTAATTTAATTTACAATGCAGTTAAACAGCATATCTTGTGTCATTGTGAAACAGATTCTGGTTTACAGCAATGCAAGAATCGCAATTAACTGCAGCCAAGTAGAAGCCAGAGAGAATTTGGCATTTTATGTTTGGTGGGGGCTTGAGGTTGACAGTCTGTCAGTAGTATTTTGGTGCAATAGTGGGGGTATGCTGCACTAAGAGCTGTTGTCCTCCTGACAAAAAAAGTTACAACCAAGTTCCCATGATACTAATGAAAAAGAGACGGGACTACCTCTTGCTGATGAATCATTCACCTCATGGTTGTTTGTGGGACTTTGCTAGGCACAAAATTGCTAAGAAAATTTGCTTGCAATAATGGTCACTTCATTTGACAGTATTTACTTGTACTTTGAGACATTTCAGCATGATGAAGGCGCAATAAAAATGAACTTTTTTTCCTTGTTACAAGATTCCTTTTGCGTTCTTATTGTGTTTCAAATGTAACTGAAACTCGTGCAAAGCCAATTTCATAAACCTTACAATTGAAGATAAAAAGAGTCCAGATATCCTGCTGATCCATTTTAACGTTTCTAACATTAAAAGAGAGCAGCAGAACAAAATATCTGTAGGAGTCGTTAGACTCGAGATCTGAGCTCTTCACATGTGTTTACAATGCACACACAAAGCTCTGCTTTCCAACAACTAATGCAATTGGCACAGTATGACTCGATGCATCCTGGCTCCATCGCTCTGAAACTAATCATAATAATCCTTGCATTTGATATAGCGTCTTATCACATTGTTGGGACGTCTCAAACCGCTTCACAAAATATACTGTAAAGTGGATTGACTGTGTATTGTGTGGGGAAAAAGTAGGAGGTCAAACTAAACGGTATTTACAGTCCAATTGGAATAATGTACAAGACTATAAAGAATACATTATAAGTAAAAACAAATAACAACAATAACAAATACAAAAACTACACAATAGGGAATGTCGATATGGGAATTTTCCGGATATGGATATATCGGTTGGCTCATATCGAGATATACCGAAATACCGATATTTTCAGTTTTTTTGTACTGCGCATGCGCGCGCGCATCGGAGTGCGCGCGCATTCCGGATGCGCGCGCATTCCGGGTACGCGCGCATTCGGGGCCTATCTTCTCAGGAGGTAAATATCTTTCTCTCTCTGTGTCTCTCACTCTCTCCATCTCTGTGTTTTTCTGTCTGTGTCTCTCTATGTCTCTCTCCTCTCTCCTCTCTCACACCCCCCCCCCCATCTCTATCTATCTGTATATTATCACATCCATCCCGTCTCTCCCCCCCACCGTCGCTCTCTCGCAACCCCCACCCCCGTCGTCTCTCTCCCCCACCACCGCCGCAGCCATCTCTTTCTCCCTCCCCCCCCCCCCCCCGCCGTCTCTCTCTCCCTCCCCCCCCAGCTGTCTCTCTCCCCCACCCACCAGCCGTCTCTCTCCCCTTCTCCCCCCCCCCCCCGCCTCTCTCCCCTCTCCCCACCCCCCAGCCGTCTCTCTCCCCCTCTCCCCAGCCGTCTCTCTCCCCCTCTCCTCCCCCCCCCCCAGCCGTCTCTCCCCTTCTCCTCCCCCCCCCCAGCCGTCTCTCTCCCCCTCTCCCCCCCCCAGCTGTCTCTCTCCCCCTCTCCCCCCCCCAGCCGTCTATCTCCCCCTCCCCCCAGCCGTCTCTCTCCCCCTCACCCCCCGCCCCCCAGCAGTCTCTCTCCCCCTCCCCCCCCCCCCCCCCCCACCCACAGCTGTCTCTCTCCCCCCACCCCTTGCATTCCTGTATGTTGTATTCGAGGACTATGAATACAAGATGGCGGCTTTGCACCTCGGTCTGTGCATTGTGTATAGAGATGAGCATTCTGGGTCTTGTAGTTGATTGTGCTCGCATCCCGATTTTTTACCTCGATATATCGCTTTCCGATATATCGGTATTTTTAAAATGCCTATATCGGCATATCGATATGAAAATCATATCGGGTTTTAGCGATATACCGATATATCGCCGTTCCCTACTACACAATAATATTCCCACGTTAACCGTAGAAATATCGACCAACTTCAACAAGAACTTGCACTTGGGTAACAGCTTTCATACAGTGAGGAGGGGAATAACTGGAGGCATTTGATGTCGAAAATAAGAATCTAAAAGTCAATCAACTGGGAGGTAAGGTAGCAGCGATGCCAAGGAAGGGGCTATGGAGAGCCTGGAGAGAGTGCAGGCTGTGGAGTTTATGATAATCTGGAATTTGTGGAGGGTAGAGTTAGGAAGGCTAGTGAGGTGCTTTGCTGAAAGCTTGAAGGAGAAATGTTGGGGGGAAAGGCAAACTAAAATACTGAGATTTTGTACTACCTAGTGGAGGCTGATTTACTCAGTGCTTGAAGTCAGGAGGTAATATTGGGAGTTGAGCAGAACAGCCTCAGTTTTATCAGTGTTATGTATGCCACACAGTCTGTCAGAAAAGCAGTGGTGTTGAGAGTCATGGGTAGAGCCAAACTGATACGTGTTGGGTGGAAATAGACTACGCTTGCGGATGACATTAGAAAGAGAAAGCACGTACATGAGGAAAACAAAAGGTCTTAGGATGAGGTCTGGGGCACACTGCACGCGACTGTTAAGGCAGATATTTGTGGAGATAACAGACTGCACTTTGTTTTAAATTAGATGGGCAATATGATGGGCAAAATAGGTTGATGAACCTGTCATTGACAGAAACGTTTTCCTTTCAAAAAGTCACTTTACATTGCCCTGAGTTTGATGCAATGCAAACCAAAGCTGTCCTGAAGATCTTTATACTGTACTTGTATTCCAACATCCTGATGGACACAAATACTCTAATATGTGTAATACACAAGGTTCAGCTGACAGCATGGGAGGTATGGGTGATCTGCAATCATTTATTCCTGACTTTGAACAAAGTGAGCCGAGCAACTCATTCAAAAAGCAGCACAGCAGAAACTCACTGTCTGCATTACGAATGTCTGAATTTTGCTGTAACAAATTTTTAAATGTTAGTAGCAGCCTCCATAACAGGTCTAGAGATTTAAAATATGCTGTTCTGAAAATAATTTAGGCGAAGATTCTAATAAATTAAAATACAGTGAAGTGTAAATTATACGACATGAATCCTGAATGTAAAGACTCACGTGTGCATTTTATTCTAGTCAGTCACTTGGTATGGTTGTCTCCGCTGCTCTATTCAAATAACAGGCTACTCAAAAAGTAACTAAGACCATCAAGTACAAGCTTACTGTAATCTCAAACCTTAGGTGGGTGGCATTTTACTCTACTCATAAACAGCATTGTTCATAGACAAGCAAATCAGTGTAAATGCATTTGTAACCTATATGTATGCATGAGGCACCAATACCATGTTTGTTTTGTAAAAGTAATATTGAGTGATATGAAGATAAACTTATTGCTACGCAAACAAAAGGATTATCAAAAAAGCCACAATGTTATTAAATAGATCACTGTAATTGTAAGCAAACTTAGAAAGTACAGTAAGCTGCAATTCTCCTGTTTTTCCTCCAACAGAAGGCAGACAGCAGTTTCCTCTCTCCTCCCCACCCCACCCCCAACTCTCCCAAATTATATTCATGTGTCCTGATAAGATGCCCTTCAGAGTCAAACATGAACTGCTGGTCATGCTTCACTGATCAGACTCAGATAATATTAGTGGCAGCGATCTGAATATTACAGCTCTTTGTACTGATAAATCCAATCAAGTTCCTAGTAATTTCACTAACGCTGAACAAGATAGTGAGCCATCACTGGTGCTGCTCGCTCCCTTAACTCTCTTGGGCATGAAAGCTCGACTGCACACAGAGCCGGGACTGTCAGAGCGGAGAAAGGGAAAGCAGCTATTCGTGTCATGTTTGACGCAGTGCAATGTAAACTGATACATGAAAGCTAAAAGAAAGCACAATGCGTGGCAGGCAGGGAATAAGATGCAGAAAGCAGTCGTGCTCCCTTAGACCACGAGAAATCCTTGGAGAACAAGAAAGAGGAGAAACAACAACATCAAATGACGGGAATGGTTTCCTAAATTTGTTTCTTCATCTCCCTTGAAGGCAAACGGTATCATCTTCTGCTGTAGTTTAAAAGAAGCTGTGATGCAGCAAAGTGTTCAAATGGTATCAAATGTGACTTGATTTGTAAACAAAAATGTTCTCGAGTGTTTCTAATGGGAAATAATACCACTATACAGTACTTTCTTATCTTCGAGTGGGTTGAAAAACCTTACCATGACCATATCAAAGAAACAATAAGCATTCAACATATGGAATTGCAAACAGGGTAATCAGAGAATATTATTTCTGGCCTCTCCATAAGCATTTTCAACAGCACTGTTTTAAAAAAATGAAGAATCAAAAAAATTCACAACTCAACGAGGAGCTAGAAGTAAAATAAATGTCCGTATTTCAGATTTTTTCCATATCATAGAATTTGTCTATTGATTAAAATGACAGTTTTACCCATCCAGAGAAAGTGATTCACCTGAGAGCTTCATATAATAACCCCCAATATTATGCATTTGATATTCCATCTTTCACAATGGGAGGTCATCTCAAATTGCTTCACAGGATTTTGTATAAAGGGAAATGACTCCATAATAATCCATGCATTTTGATATAGCGCTTTACATGTCTTCTAGACGTCTCAAAGCGCTTTACATGTCTTCTAGACATCTCAAAGCGCTTATATATAGCACAGAATATAGTGTAAAGTGAATTGACTGTATATTTGTATATTTGTGGGTGAAACACGCAGCCAATTGCACACAGCAGTGTCCCACCAAGCAGTCGTGGATTGAAATGTCCATTTTCTTATAGGTTTTTTTTGACAGACTATTGTTAGTATGGAAACTTGCCCAAGAGTTCGCCCTGACCTGCCTGGATTCGAAACACAAGTCTCACGTTTGTAAGGTAAGTGCTCTAACCGCTGAGCTGCAGGAATCCTGTATATTTTGTGGGTAAGCACAAACTATGCTATTACTGTGTTATATGATTTTTAAAAATCACCTCATTAGTAAAACATGCTGCTTATCTACCTACCCTATTTAGCAAAATGGCTTATTGCAAAACCTGTTCAAAATGTGTTGCTGTACACATTCACCTTGTTGGTGGAATAGTGTTATATCAAAATATCTATGAACAAGTTTACCCGATTGTGTACACTGCTAAATTCATACAACATTATAGTTTTGTAAACAGACTGCAATGTCATACACATCAGCACGGGTCTGAAGCAGTGACTGTCCAGGGCGATGGGATGTCCTCCTGATGTGAAAGGCGCTATACAAGTGTAAATTTGTTGTTGTTGAACTGTGAACTGTGTGACAAATTTTATCCAGGCAACGCGAAGAAAGCAAAGGTCTGGAGATAGGTGGAGTAAAGAACAAGTTCAAAATGCTCCTTTACCCACCACATTATCAGGAGAACAATAATATAATAATCCTTACATTTGATATAGAGCTTTTCACATCTTTTAGACATCTCAAAGCGCTTCACAGAATATACTGTAAAGTGAATTGACTGAATTCATCCTCTGAATTTAAAGATGAACTAGATCATTGACCTAAGGTGCTCCATCTAACAGACTGGCCAAGACAAAAGCAAGTTTTTCCCAATAAGAGAGTTTATAGATCAGTACCAGTGAGATTGGAATTTAAAACAGAGCCAATAAATTATAATAATAATCCTTGCATTTGATATAGCGCTTTTCACATCTTCTAGCACTTCACAGAATATATTGTAAAGTGAATTGACTGTATATCTGTGGGCGAAACGCGGCAGCCAATTGCGCACAACAGTGTCCCACAAACACTCATGGATTGAAGTAACCAATTTATTATAATTTATTAATAATTTATTAAATTCATCCAGAGGATGAAATAAACAATTTTTTTTTATTTTCTGTCATCAGCTAAGAAATTAGCTCTTTTGAAAAAAAAATGTTCCTTGCATCTTTTAGACATGTTCATGGTTTTGATCATTATATTGTGCCAATTTCCAAATGCTCTTATAAAAGGAATTATAAAAATGCTGAACCAGATAAGTTTTTCATTTGCAGTTTTGTGAAAGAGAATTATAATCTTATAATAATATTTTAAATTCATTCCATCTCCTGCAACATTTAGAAAAATAACAATCTTTATCTTGGCCCTCTTGCGTCACCTAGCATTTTCGCATATTGCACTCCTCACAGGGCTGATTCTGAACACTTGTGAGAATGTGTAATATATAATCACAGGAAGCCATAGATGCAGAATCAGTTGTGATGTTTAGATGGTAATAAATCATTACTTGGGAAGAATGGGTATTAAAATTGTGTAGAAAGGGTAGGGAAATGAGAATAAAATATCATCTTTCTATCCAATAAATTGGGCTGAATGCCTACACTGTTCCACAATGTTAGGGGGATAAGCTACGTAAAAGGATTGGGTAACTAAAGCCCCTGGAAAAAGACATCTGAGAAAGGAATTTATGTACTCAAAGGCTAGAGAAAATAAAATGAAAATGGTACTTTGATTTAAAAAGGCAGTAAGATAAGAGGACAGGACCAGGATTGTGAAGGGAGATGTTAAGGTAGACATCAAGATGTATTGTTTACAAAGATGGCAATAATCATCTAATATACAGTAGTTTGATTTGTTCACGGAGAGATAGTGGGGTTGGTGTACTGGAAAGATGAGATTATATGGGCCAAACAACTTTCTCTGCCCCCAAAACTTGTGTGATCTTCTAACATCATTGCAGTTGATGGTTGTTATTAGATATATAAATCCCAATGACAAAACCACAGAAGACTCAATATGTTTTAAATCATAAAGATAATCCAGATCACATGTTATGAGATCACATGTTGTGACATATTCCGAGAGCTCTAATGACTTTACAGATCATTCAGAACTCTGCATCCCATGTCCGCTTCCGCACCAGGCTCTGCGAACCTTTCACTCCCATTCTTGCCCGACCCCATTGGCTCCTCATCACTCAGAGAATTCAATTCAAGATCCTGGTCCTCACCTTCAAAGCCCTCCATTGCCTCCCCACCCTACCTTTGCAACCTCCTAACCCTTTACAAACCTGCCCGCTCCCTCCACTCAGCAGATTCCGGCCTGCTCCATGTCCCCCGACCCACCTGCCCCAGTCTACCCTTGTAAAAAAAAAGTACCATGGTAATGGTGGTAGTACCATGGTACTACCACCATAACCATGGTACTACCATAGTACTACCATGGTACTACCACCATTACCATAGTACTTTTTTACAAGGGTAGGCGGGCGAGCCTTCAGCCACTCTGTTTCCAACCTTTAGAATTCCACCCACAATCCCTCTGCCTCGCCCACTCCCTAGCCTCCTTCAAATCCTACCTCAAAACCCTGTGCCATCGCCCCCCCACCGCTTTCCTCGCTTTCCTCTACCCTCCTCTAACCCTAACCCAACTCTGGCCCGAAACACTAACTGTGCAGCACCTTAGGACGTCCTCCCGACATCAAAGGTGCTATACAAATGTAATTTTGTTGTTGTTTACAGATCTCCCTAACTGATTATTTCCTCGTTAAACTTGACCACTGTACGCTTTCAATACACTCCAAAGTCAACTATTAGGCCTATTAAACTGTTATGAAGAGTAACAGTCCTGGCCAACCATTTCCTGGAGGGATACTTTCTGCTGCAACTTGCTATCACACACTGATTGGATACAGGGCTGCACCCCTGTATCACAATGAGCTCCTGACTTCAATCATGCCAATGTGGACAGTTGCCAAATGGAGGGCAAGCATTGACCCACAACAAGAGGGAAATGAGAGCTATAGCACTGCCAGTTCTATTTTACAAGGGTTCTTTAACTTGTTTTATGTAATTGGAGATATCACTGCCTCTTACTAGTGTTTGTTTTCTAAAAAGTAAGAAACTATTTAACGTCAATCCAGTCCACATTCTCAGGCTCAGTAGGCTACAAATGGAAGCTCAGTTATGCATAAAGAAATGATTCTCTCAGGTATCAAATGTAAAGGAGGATCACAATAGCTTCCACCAAGTATAACATCATCTTAATGCACACGCTTCTGCCACAATAATTCTGCAGAGCCCAAATTTGTCAAGATCATAAAAGGAATATTAATAGGGATGTTGCGTAGAGGACAACTCACTTCTGATAAAAGGGCAATACAGTACTAATGTAGGCTTTCTACAACTCCTAAGAATACCTCAGTCCCTGTTGTGGTTTCCAGGCAGAGAAATAATGAAGCTTAGATGATAGTCATCAACAACAGAAATTAGTTATTGACTCAGAATACCTGCAACATATTTTTTCTGAGCAACCATAAACATGAGTTATGTTGCTGCACTTATGACTCCACTATCCCAAGTATCATGTAACCTTATACCACAATACTAGATTTATTTTGTAGCTTGTGGGATACATGGCTTCCAAATCATTTTCTTCAGAATGTATTACACAAAATGATTGTCTGCTATAGATTATTTTGAAATAAATTGAATTATGGAAAAAATATCCAGAAGTAAACACACTGGAATCACTATATTGGAAAAATGTAATTATGAAACATTTTGGTGCACTGAAAAGAACTGAAAAAACAGTTAACAATAATTAAATAGGTCTTCATGTACTGCTGTGCTGTCTTGCTAAAGTAACAATGAAATAAAATTGTGGACACAATCTCTTTCAAAGTTTCAACAACAACAACAACTTTGATTTATATAGCGCCCTCCACGCTGGACGGCGTCTTAGAGCGCTTCACAATAGTGGATCCCGGGACCGAGCCAGGGACAGCGGCAGAAAGGTGACCAAAAGCGCAGTTGAAGAGAAAGGTCTTCAATTGTGACCTGAAACTGGGAAGAGAGGGGGCAAGGTGAAGGGAATGACGAAGGGAGTTCCAGAGCCTCGGGGCGCACTGCCTGAAGGCACGGCGCTGAGGGTGGAGCGGAGGATTCGGGGGACATGGAGGAGGCCAGACCTAGAGGAGCGGAGGCAGCTGGTTCGGGTTTGGGGGGAGAGAAGATCAGAGAGATAGTGGGGTGCAGAGGAGTGGAGGGATTTGAAAACAAGGGTGAGGATCTTGAAGTCGATCCTCTCTGGGATAGGGAGCCAGTGAAGTCTGGCAAGGACTGGGGTAATGGGGGAGTGAAGCTTGGAGCAGGTGAGTATGCGGGCGGCAGAGTTTTGGATTAGCTGGTTTGGCTTAGCTATTAGTTTCATGCTCTTACTTTAGTTAACAGCCGAGATAACTGATTATATTTTGTATGTGCAACAATGAAACAATCAGAGATGCAACATTTCCTAAACTCTGCAGCAATATAGAAACATTATTAATATAAGGCTCTACAAGAATTTTAAAATATATAATAGAGAGGATTGCGGAGCTAAGCACTCATGTCAGAACTACATGGTGATAAGTTTAAGATGCCGAGTAGTTCACTCAAATTGCCTTGTCTCAGTTGGAAGACTTTGGTCATTTGTTAACTGGGCCGAACCACAGGCAACAGTTTTGTTAAGGCAGGTGCTACGTTACAACAATATAGATTGCACAATCTGTAAATTTGTAATCCTTGGTAAAAGAATAATAATTGTTTACTATTCAGATTTTGATCAGCGCCTTGGGACCTCCTCCTAAACATGAAAGGCGCTCTATAAATGTAATTTTGTTGTTGTTTGTTGTTGTTGTTGTTGTTGATCTATGTATCGAAGCAGCTACAGTATAGTTTAAAGGCATAGGTTTATGCGTTACAAAAGGTTCAAGCGTACTGTATTATGCTTCAAGCATAAGGGCAACAATAAACCTAGATGGCATCATTATAGATATCACTAGCCTTACCTTACCAATATTGCTAGGCTTACCTTACTCAATATCGCTGGGCTTACCTTACTCAATATAACTCAGGAAAACTCCACTCTCTCTGAAGGCCGGCCCTTGTTTGTTACTTCCGCATCTGGCTCTCCATTTTATATCCTATGCCTGATACTAACAAGACTGGTGAAGACTAGCCTTCCTAAGCAAAAGGAACTGCACTACGTCCTCTTCTTCTACCACTGGCTGCAGAGAAAAAAAGTATTCATTTCTACTTCTTCTGAGGTTTGCAAAAGACCTGAGCTTGGATTCAAAACTTATTTTTAAAAAAGAAAACACTGAAATAAAAATATGTCTGAACATAGCTGAACTGTGTGAAAGCAAATAGTCCTCAAGATAACATCTTGTAATACATTAAGGTAATTATAATTCAACACACTGAACAGAACTTTAATATCACAGTGTGTAAAGAAACCAAGTATGCAGAAAGCTATGAATAGAAAATACATCACACAAGCTGGTATATTGAGTGCAAACAGTTGGTTATGCGGATTCCACCCCTTATACTGTACTTGGCAAACATTTTGCACTTGATTACAGTACTTACTGTATAGCACTACCAGTTTATACCACAAGTGTTCTTTTTTAGGGTAGACAAAGAGATTATGTTGAATGTATTTTTTATTTTTGTACTTTAGATGGGAATTATTGTAAGCCAAAGTCAGAAGGATCTTCAGTAGGGCAAAATGAATTTAGGAACATCATTACGAAGGGCATTCTCTCTGAGCAGTGGAATTGTGGCCCCTGTGACTTAAATGTGTAGTTGTGCTCCAATATTTCTAACGTAAGTAATGAAACAAACATTTTCCATAAAGTGTGTACAGGGATGTTGTGTAGAGGACAACGCACATCTAATAAAAGGGCAATCTAATAAAAGGCTGTACCTCAATTTTGTGATAGCACCGTACAACACAAACATTGGCTGTAACAAAATTGAGGAATCTGAACAAAATACTAAAATACCTAACCTTCACTATTGCAACATATGATGCATTCAACCAGTTCCAACTCCTTTCCAGACATACATGCATAAATAATATTTATAATTATATGTAAGCACTGTATACACACATTTTTCACACAGGTACTTAAATAAAACTAAATGGGACATTTAGTACATAGCGTAATTGTGGAGAGGTCCTGCTAAGACAGATAAGTTCAATCAATACCTGGAAAACGAGACATGCACTTGAGAGCAACTGACAGGCAACTATTTTAATTAAACAAAATTATGTGTTAAAGATGTATCCAATCTATCAAACTGCCCACTTAGATATAAGTAATAACTCTGTAGAAATGTAAATATCTGTAATAAAAAACCTTTTTCTTTGACATGAGATGTGAGGTCAAGTTGTGACCTGGGGCTAGAAGAAATAACACTCTTAATGATGCTAATGCAGTCACTGAACACAGCTGGTCAGGGTGGTACTGTTTTAACAACAAATCTGTTTGGAGGATTCTGTGGCAGATAGCATTTCCATCAGCGGGTACCAGATTCTGCCTCTGATCCCTACTCTCTAGTAGATTACCATCTTCTCATGCCTCAAATGCCACATTTACCTTACATTACCAACCACCTTGACAGTCATTATCTGTGAAGTGCTTTCAGTCATTTCAATGATATAAATGAAAGTTGTTTCTTTAGAAATGGAGCCGGTGCTGCCACCTCTTGAAGTCATGGAGTACCACTGTAAAAAATATTTTCTCTAGGCTTCTGGAGGCAATAATCCAAAAAAGTGTTTCTTATTGAGTCTGCTGTCATTTGTTTCTGGCTGTGGGTGGGCTGACAGCTCAGCAGGCCCATAAAGACAAGTGATGGGAATTTTCATATTGCTCGTACAGATGGTGATCAAAGATCAACGCTGGGCCAGAAATGAAATTGGTAATTTGTAACTTGCAAACAACTGGGTACATATAACTTGTGCACAGAACGTGTTTCTCTATTGCTTTTGGTAACTGTGAAATCCACCTCAGTGCGAATGTGAACATTTTAGAGCACAGGGGAATGGATCCAGGAATTTGCAGAACTAAGTGACTGCAGTGTAGTTCTTCCTTTGACCTTCTCCACATGGCTTTCAGCCTGAAACTTTGAAAACAGACAATGTTCTGCCTATTGTTTTGCCCAGACGCAGTTCAACAACATTACATCTGGAATTACTTTTAAATGACTGGCATACATATGCAATACTGAAACTGATGATGACAATAAGATCACATTTGGGATCATACTGGCAAGGGTAGGGTTTCTTTCTGTGTAGCGGTTTATGCCATTTATAAAATATCCTGTCTTTTGTACAATAAAACATTAAACATTCATTCAAGGTCAATGACTCACTTTAAATGAATTAATGTTTGAGGCTAAATCAACGTTGTGACTTTAATAATTGAAACCATCTCCACTCCTTTGGAGAAAGGCCGCTGGTATGACATAATAGGGTGTTCCAACGCATTCCCAATGTTTGCAATAACCTACGCCTAAATATCAATAATCCCACGTGTATACATTTATTTGGAAACAGCTTTTCTGGGTAGGGAAGGGAGAAGCAGGGATATTTTTCTCAAAGATATTTCTAATTCAGTATGAGGAGTATATAATTTTTCTCTTTCTGTACTACACAAATACCACTCACTGACCAGCCTCAATTATTTCAGTTTATGAAAGGCAAACATAAGGTCAATAATGGAAAACAAACTCACAGATATCCATGCTAATTTGTGGATGGGCTTCAATTAATTAGACTAGTTTCAAGAAGAAAGAGCAGAGCTTAAATGTGAAAATAATTTTTAGCTATAACGTCCTTCTTCAATCACTCGTAACTCTTATCTCTGGGACATAGGTTATGAGTTCAAGTCCCACCCCAAGACTTGACTTCTAGTATAGACTGGTACTTCACTGTAGAAGGTGCCATCATTTAGTTAACTATTTACATTATATAGAACCCTTCATATGGGTAGTGTTTCAGAGCACTTAAAAGCATAGTTTGATGCTGAGGTAGAAAGAGACAGGAGGCGCCCTTAGATGCAGTCAGAGGAAAGTTTTATCTGAAGACTGACAAAGAGGGGACAGGGCAGAGGAATTGAAACAGGCAGTTTCAAGCGGTTAGAGCATAGTCGCTCAAAGCATGGCCACTGATGGTGGTACAAAGTGGTTGAAGGGTTATGCAGAACACCTGAGTCAGCCGAGCGAAGGGCCAGGTAGAGGAGTTGTGAATGAACAAGTTGTAGAAATAGAGAAGTGCCAGTGCATTAAGTAATTTGTAGATGAATGTGAGGATCTTGAATTCTATCCATTCTGCAAAAGCGAGTAAGAGAAGCCTGGCAAGAACTGAGGTGATGAGGGTAAGGAGTTTGGTGTGAGTGAGGATATGGGCACAGGCTTGAATTAGGTGGGTAAGACATCACACCAAGGTCCCAGCTATCCACTTTTTTGATCCAGTGGATTACTGAAAATGTTACAGCATGATTTGGAAGATGAGCATTTTTCCTGATGTTGGGAACAATACTCCTCTATCATGCAATTAAAAAAAAAAAACATTTATCCCTTGCTATTGATGGACATCGTTGGTTCAGAACACATTTTGAAAGGTATAGTAAAAGCCCATTTATCCGGCACCCTCTGGGGGTCAACTAATTTACTGTGCCGGATAATCGGACGGCAAGTTGCCAAAAACCCAACACAAAAAATTAACTTATTTTAAAACATACCATATTAATAATACACTAAATAGTAACAGAATATTGTATGGAATACCAATAAAGATTCCAGCATGGTAAAAAGATCAGTAAAAAAGCTTTTTTTATGAACTTGCAAACTTGGGCTTTTATACCGATTGGTTAAAAAGCCCAAGTTCGTAAGTTTAATAAGTGCTTATGCATTGCACACATGTGCAAAGTGAGCATACTTCGATTGCTGGAATGGGGAGTTGCCCCGGGAGGGGGTCGAGCAATCCAGTTGATCAGGTCACGGATAAACAGGCTTTTACTGTATTTGGAAGCACAGCAAAGAATATGAACTAAAAATCACTCAAAATAAGTGAACTCAAAATAAGTAATTTCTTCAGAAGATGAGTAAAATATTTGGACAAATAGAAGATTTTAAGGTAGACAAAATATTTTTGAGGACAAATTTGTACCAAACACAGTTAAGGCTGAGAAAGGGAAATACTAGAGAAGTAAGAGGCTAGAGGAAAGCAGATTTCAGGAAGCAAAAATCATGATTCAAAGATATCATACAGCAAGTGTGTTAAATAACAGGCAGTTATAATGAATATATTAGATATTTTCACAACAGTTTTCAAAAATAAAGACTTATCACATTCCAGATCCAGTTACTTTGTGAAGAAATTCAAAAATTAAATGCTCATAAGGCAAACAGGCCAGACAGACTACACCCCAAGATCCTTAGGGAAACGCGAGAAGAAATAAGCGAGGCTCTGATTAATATTTTGCAGCCTCTTATAACTAGAATTATACTAGAGGCGTGGAGGGTAGAAATAAGGTATAATTACCTTATTATAGAAAATAAAGCGATAATTATAGATAAGTTAACAAATGTATTGTGCAGAATGCTTGAATATGTTATTTGGGAAGTTATCAATACTCATCTGAAGAGTGCAAAGGGTTGCCAAAGATTTAGAAGCAATATGTTATGCCTCAAAAATCTACTTGACCTCCTTGAGGAAGTAACTATTGGATGATGGTTATCCAATTTACTTGAATTTTTAGAAGGAATTTAATAACATTCTTTTAAAGGCTTTTAAAGAAAACTTCAATTAAGAGCAAAATTTTATAATTGAGATGAAATTTAGCTCAGCATTAGGAAAGTAATGGGTGATAATAAATGGAAAAGGTAGTGGGCCAGAAACAAATAAGAATTCTATAAAGTTCTGTGGTTTACATCATTGCAAAATGACTCGGAGCAAGTCTAAAAATACAAAATTTACCAATGAACGAAACTGTGTTTAGGTGAATACAACAATCTGGGCCAAGCAGAGACAGATGGATTTCATTGTTCATTGATTTAAAAATGTTCAGGATTTCAACGTTGCTACCAAATTTGATTATACAGTACTGAGGAGGTTTTGAGTCATTATCTCCAACCTTTGCCAAATAGATCAAAACTGAACTGCTTTATGCTGGCAGGAAAGTGGGTAAAATATCTGTTGTTTGCCTGTCTCTGCTATGAAGGCTTTTGATTCATCCTCACAACCTTGGTTGTAATTTTCAGGTTTCAACTTTTCTTTGTACTTAGTTCTTTGGTTGTATCAACCCTTTGATCAACATTGTTCTTTTAGATTTTCTGTTTGTAGTGCAGGATACCAGATACAAATATTTTTACTCTGTTAAAGTTTGACTTTTTCGTTTTCTTTGTTGGAGTTTCGACACTGCTGTCTAATGTTGTGGTGCTGATTCCTGTTGTTTTACAAAATTTTCCATGTTTGAATGTTATTTACTGATTTATTGTGGTTTTGCCTTGTGTGACACTGATGAAGAAGTTCAAGATGGTTTCCCTCATATGCTGTTCTCTCTTTTTTAATGTACTTATTTTACATTGCAGGTGTTAAGTTCTCCACAGCTATAAATTTAACAAATAGAAAAATGCCTGAGCAAGACAGAATACATGTGTGAGATATTTAGTCTCAGTATACCTGTTCACCAATTGTTTGCTGCCCTTTTTATTCTCTGGAACAGCAAGCCATTCCAGAGGAATTAAAGGCACCAAAAGTATTGTAATACAGTATAGCCTGTCTTATTGAACTCCAAATATTCATAAAATTCATACCTAGTTGGAACAGGCCAGAAACCTACATTTTAAAAAAAATTCTGCAAGTCTGTGCACACCTGTAGACCCCCAACTTCCAATTCCTAGCACGTGCCAACAGAGTAGCTGAGCAGCCTCACCTTTCCTACTGGGCTTCAAGTGACCAGGGACATTGTGGCTATGACTCAATTTGAATCCCACAATCAGAAAATTCTCTCTATCTGCTGCTCATGGGGTTCAAACAATTACAACGCTAGTACCCCTTCGCCTCACCCACTCCTTTCTCATCTTTAGGTACCGCCTGTAAACCTTTTTCTTTAACCGTAGTATTGTATTGTGTCAATTTTGAGAGAGGCATGGAGAACAAAATCAAGACTTTTATCACTACAGTTTGTTCCATTCTCTCCTCTTGAATTTGTTAACTTGCTCGAAGTTAATGTTTTGTCGCCATCTTTCTACTAGCTCACTCAATTAGTGATTAAGCATGGGCAAGCCCAAACAAGGAATTGCAGCAAGATATTTGACTATTGGAAAAATTATTGCTTGATCTTGCCCTTATTTGACATCACCAGTGCTCCTATTTCCAGTAGCAATCTACACATTGGGGACTCTGGATAATTTCTTCCCCTATGAGGCAAACTCAACATGGATCAGGAGATGAACCTAAAAGATTTTTTGGTCAGTGCTGTTTGGGAAATCCTGTGTTGTCGTATATTCAATGAGCCATGAGACAGCTTTCTTTTCTTCTGTAAATTTGAGTGAAAACTAAAACCTGAAGGCTTGTATATCACCGGGAAAAGTGCACTGTCAGCAAAAAGATTACAACCAAGGCCAAAAAATGAACGATGCGCCTTATGACAAAGGCAAGTCCGATTGATTAACATATCCATCTATCAAATGACAAATACACAGCACTAAGAATTCCATTTGACCATGGCAATCACAAAGTTGCTCTCAGACCAAACACTTAAAATTTTGATGAAGTCATAAAATAGTGACATCCATGAAACAATCATGTTTCATTACTAAAAATTGGAAGAAACACGTTATAAAATCAAAGTGTAACCCAATTAAGATCATATGGTGAAGAATGAGACTTACGAGATGATAATTATCATTGGTAATAATTGGCACTTCATCAGAATTTCTGCTAATGGCAAAGATAATTGGTGAACATGCCTCCCCCAGTTCATAAAGATTAGGTAGATCTCAAGCAACTTGAGGTGACAGCCACAGATATTAAATGGATTGCAAAATTTCAGTGCTGGTTCATAAATACTCATCGCAATACACTCATCAACTGTGGCAGTTGAACCAGAAATTCTGATGTGATAAATATCACACTGAATATCCCATTCTACATCCCTACATTTAGAGTGGAAAATCTAATATTATTGAATACAGTCCCTATCCAAAGTGCTCAAAACAGTGAATACTGCGATTGCTGCCATAATATTTATTTAATAAAAGATTTAAATCTCATCACAGAGAGAAAAGTAAGTCTTTCAGCATTCATATCCTTAGAAGATGGCACTTTATCATCTTGTAGGAGGCGGAAAGACAAGTGTAAAACATTTAATTCAGAACTGATCACAGAATGTTTTCACTGCACAATCCTTTGGTCACATTAGTTAGCAGCTACTGTTGCAATTTGGACCAACTAGGCTTCTGATTTTATTCAGACCAAACAGACCATAACAGCTTGCTGCTCTGAGCACATCTCCTGGGGTTAGAAGTGTCCTGTGCCTCACTGATGAATACCATATTTAGTATTGTTTGGACGGGTGCGTCCAATGAATTACACAACTGTGTTTCTGCTGGCTCGTGAAACCATCCTGTCCACAGTGGGGGTGGTTTCACAAGCTGGGAGTTATGGAAATTGTCCATTGCTGCCTTCTGGTCAGCACTTTTTTTTCCTGAGCTTCCTCTGCTACTGCATTGGAAATGCTGACTAAAACAAGCAATCGTTCAAAACAAAATGACCTACACAAACCAATGAAGATGTTGCTTTAAGACTTTTAGATGCAATTTCTTAGCCATTTAAAGAGCATGAGGCATTTTGGGGGGCAATATAGGATTTGGCTGTAGCACTTACATTTCCAATTTCCATTAATCAGGAGTGTAACCAAAGTCTTAAATGGTCTTGGGCCAATTTGTAGTTCTAGAAGGGATGGCGCTTGGCAGCTTCCAAAAGAAATGGCTGATTTGACTGAACCAACAAACAAAACTGCAAGTCTGTTTGAAACATTAGACAGCGCAAGTTAGAAGTTTACTTGAAATTTTATGATATTAATCTCTCAATTTTAATACTATATCATAGTATTGCATAAAGCAAAATCAAAAATGTTGGATTACACCTGGGATATATATAACAGTTTTAGTTGTTGAGGTTCCTGACAGATTATGACTGTTGCACACATGGATTTATGCAACTCTCAGTCTGATGTGTCCAAATACACAGAGATTACCTATAATAATCCTTGCATTTGATATAGCGCTTTTCACATCTTCTAGATGTCTCAAAGCGCTTGATGGAATATATTGTAAAGTGAATTGACTATATTTGTGGACGAAACACAGCGCATAGCAGTATCCACAAACAGTCGTAGATTGAAATGACAAAAAAAAAAAAAAATGGTCCTATGTGTGGAAAGGACATTTACCTATGGCTGGAATGGACATTACCTAGGTCTCCACACAGGTACGCACCCTGCTTATCTAAATTCAGGAAGTATTATGCTCAGTTGGATGAGAAGCAACGCTCAGGGAGCTGGACCTATCAATGTAAATTGTATTGTACTGTATATGTTGCCTAAATGAATAGAGATGAGGTAAGTCAAGTCAAATAATATCCAAACTGGAAAGGAAAAGCTGTGAGCAAAATGTTTCAAGCAACGAAAGGGATGAGTAAAGGTGTTGTGTTTTTGTAATAGGGGACTCAACTCTGAGATACAACATGTCAACAGTGAGCTGTTCAGGTACAATAATGAGGGTGGAGCATACAATACACTGTTTTCCCATGTCATGGGTTAATGAGACAATTAGGGGAATTGGATAAAGTCAGCACTTGTGGTATAAACCTCAACACAAAATTAAAAACAATCGATTGGCCAAGAAATCAAATACTGTATAACACTTTAGCAGTCTGGATTTTATCAATCTTAGTATTGCAAATGATCTACTGATCTCTCGAAGCACAAGACCTTGAACTTGTTATTTAACATAGGCCCATTTAGTTTAATAATGAAGATAATGAAAGTGTTTAGTGTGTTTAACGCTGGAAGTGACAGTCTGAGCAAATTATGGCTTTTTGCTGAATCTCATGCTTTGATCTATGTCTGAAATGGAGTCTGCATTCTCTGCCCATTGGAACGCACCCTGCTTCCTTAATTCAGAAAGGTTGTTCAGAACCGAGGTTTAAGGAGTTAGAATGAATTTTGAATACTGTTGAGAGTTTAACCCGCTAATATTTCATTGCTTGCCATTGTTGGCATTGTGTGTCAAGTTTCCTGCTGTTTGTCCAGCTAGACCCCATCCTAATCACCAAGACTTTGGTTTCCAGGGCTAACGGGAGCCAAATAGGAAGAATCGGGTGATGGTAGAAACAGGGAATTCCTGCAAGACTTTTGATGAGCAGTACAACAGCATGAAATGCATGAGAGCAGTGCCTCCATCCTCCTGCCTCGCCACTGACAGGTGGTTCACAAATTGGGCGTGCAGCTGCTTACCTCTCTATAGTAATCAACATAAGTAGCAATCCCTGGATATCTGAGCATGTGTTCAAGAACCTGGACTCCAGGTACACCTTCCAGTAGCTGTCACCCCAAGCCTCAGAGTTTCCTCATCAGCAGCTATTCAACAAACATCTGCTTTCAGTGTCGAGGAAGGACCTATACTGGATATTGTATTGGACAACACATACTATGCAGCTAGTCTAGTAGCAGTCAAACTGGCTTTCCTAATGTATTTTTATACTCTATACCCAAGTATTTTTTATGATCGTTTATTTTCACTGTTGAAATGCAACACAACAGTTGAATTATAATAATAATAATCATCCGTGCATTTTGGCATAGCTCTTTTCATGTCTTCTAGACGTAACAAAGCCCTTCACAAAATATACTGTAAAGTGAATGGACAACATATTTGTGGGTGAAAATGCAGCAGCCAATTGCGCACAGCACACCAGGATCACGTACAAATGCCCACAACACAAATACTACTGACAGCTTTTTGAACCCAATGCAATGCACTCAAGTTAACCCATTCCAAGTAATTTTTGCTAAGTTCTTTTTCCTACATGTATCTTGGTTTCTTCTCACTGACTATAACTAAACATCTGATTTGAAAATTTCAACAGAGAAGCATATAAGAATAAAAGAGACATTACCTTAGACAAATCTCTGAAGTTGCTGGGTAGTGTCAGATCCAGCTCTTCCGATTCATAATTAGTTATGACCCAAGGGAAAACGGGATACTGATTCAAGTCACTGTAAGTCCGCCCTCAACAGAAAAAGCATTAGCATTTCAGTTACAGGTCAGATATGAATAACATATCATAACATAGCATAACATTCCAAGATGATCAAGAAGTACACAGCACTATATAACTAATTTCCAATATATAAGCAGAGAGGTCAGGTAAATTAAAGAAAGCATGTTAAAACCAAAATTTATCCTGCTGCCCAAGTGGCACAGCGCCAGAGTGGTGACAAATTCATGACAGGAATGAACACAGTGAATACCTGATCTTGGTAAAGCTGGCTGAAAGTGCAATGAAGGCAGATTTTTTTTTCAGGAAGATGGGAATGCTCCAGCCAAAGTTAATTCACTTGGGTAATAGCCTGAGCCAATAAAAAAAAATTCCCGCCGAATCTGCTATAAACAATCCCATCCACTATCACTATCAACCTGCTAAAAATAATGTTGTTTCTGGCCCAAAGCCTCTCGCTCTGTTTATATTAATGACACTGTGGGATGTCAGATAAACAACTGATGTCTAATATTTGTTATTTCCTCTTGTTTGGTTTTGATCAATAAAGTGAAAAAATGTAGGTTGTCAATAGCACTAATCAAATCTCCGCATTTATCCCCCAAATCCACCAAGTCCCGCTGCAATTTTGAACAAAATTTGTTAAATGCTCCACAATTTTTGGTCAATATTCCCATAATTTTCTATTGGACATAATGCAGTGTTAGCACAGAACTTGTAGTAAGTTGACTTGTTGCTCTGTCATCGCTTTGGTACATCCTCCCAACATGAAAGACACTATACAAATATAATTTTGTTTTTGACATTGTGGTAAGAAATGGAATTTCAAGGAGAGAAAAATAAAATATAGCCTAAAACAGAGAATATTTTCCCATAAGGATGCTGTGTATATTTTCTATAATTGACAATTTTGAATACCATTGTATAGTAAAACATCAATCCAACAAGCTCTTTTCTAACTATTCCTAATAGCAAAGTTAAGATAGGATTCAATCTAATTACAATAATCTCGTGATGAAGACTATGTTGCTGCTTTCCACAAGCTTAAATCATCAGACTTGATCATAGCTTAATAGTTAATAATTGTTTGATTCAATTAAAAATGCTCGGCTTGATATTTTCCATTTGAAAGCTCTTTGTAAAAGCAGAAAGCACGATGGAGGATCTCGCCCCATTATTTGATCATGGCCTTGAATAAATTTTTCTGGAGAGTACTTTTTAAAACAAAATCTGAATAATTTGGGAAAGCAGCGACATAGGACAAAGTAATGATTGTAAATATATACAATATAAGATATTAGACACAAGTGGCTGAATTGCCTTTATGTGGTAATGTTTGGTTAAAACTAAATAATTTATAATAGCATAGCATACATCATAACTATACTTCATTAAACTGCTCCATTTCCTCCTATTTTCCTTCAAAGCCACTCACTTCCATATGAGTGAGGAGCTAGACCACCAAATCAGCAGGATATACTCTTCCAAACTTCAGAAGTTGTTAATATTTAATAATGTCTGAGTGTTAGTCAACACAACAGTGTTAAATGCATCAGCTGAAAGGAGGTGCACTTCAATGGGATAATGCCGATGAAATGTCAGCTTTCCTCCCACAGGAACATGGTTAAGAACTGTCAAAGCATCTCTTCTCTTCTGACCAGTGACTTGAAGCAACTGCCTTTAACAGCTCAAACATATTTACACAAAAGTGCTTTAAATTTTTGCTAAATTATGTGCTGGTTCTTTTTTGTCATATTCAACCCAATATTTCAAGTTTTGATTGTTTGAAAAGAATGGCAGATTTAGTCTTGAAAGGAAAATAGAGTCAGAAGGAAATTTATTCAAGTGAAAATGCCAATGGAGACTGTAAAAAAATGGTTATGCAGCATGCACAGAAACAGACATAATGTGGAGCAGCCACGAAGGAGAGTAAAGCAGAAAGGGGAAGATGGAAGTTGTGAGCACTATTATGCTTTAAAGAAGAAATAGAAAGAAAAACAGGCCTTCTTTTCCTAGAAGTGGAAATAGCAGTGGAAAAATTGAACTAATTTTGCACATCCTGACATAGGAATAATTCTTACATTCATTTTGTCCCCTCACCCAACACTCCACAATTTCATGCCTATTATTTTACAAAATACACTGGCTGACTGCTTTCAGAACTAATCTGCACATCAGCTAAATTCAATTTAGGCTGAGTTTGGCAGCAATAAGACATGATTGTTTGAACCTTTCTTACATACTTTATGCGCACGCTTGTGTCTAATTCGAACCATTATTAGCCCATCATTTACATAGATCAGCATTTTTAATAGAAGCTTCAGTATTTCTTTACCAGCTACTGTGTTGAGGAACATGAGGTACTCGAAGTTAGATATCTCTCTGCGCTGCCAACGTTGCATCATATTGGACGCCTTAAAAAGCTGCCGAGAACTGGCCAGGGAAATTCGTCTGCAGATCAGAGAATCATAAATAATCCAAACATTTAGTTTTTCTTATTTCTTGAACCATGAGCATATTGGAAGATTAAGAAACATAAGGAAGATTAAAATTTGTGTCTATTCTTTTAATAGTCATTTTACAGTTTCAAAGAATGAAATAGCCAATTTCAATTCAATTTTCCAGTGAGCTAATATTAAGAGATAAATTATAATTTTGTCTGTATCTTTTAAACATGGAAAATGAATCACCATCAGCAAATTGTACACAAAATGACACTTCAAAGCAATTAAAGACAACATTCACTAGACTTACCTTATAGTTACATTTACATCATCATCAACAGCTTGGATCAGGATGATCCAAATTGAACATGATTGAGAAGCATTCACCCTCACCTCTCTATCCATGTCCACTTCATGAATCATTAAAACACCAACGCAACGTATGTACTACTCCCCCCCCACTGCTACAGAAATGAATTTAAAACTGTTCTGTCTGATGAAAGATCACACTCAAAATATTGGCAACTATTTACCGATCAAATACTGATTCAACATTGTGCGTTTGCTGTTTTTCTGTCAAATGAAAATGGTATTGGACTTTTTCGATGAAGCTGGTACAAAATTTCCAAATTCGGTTACTTTGAAATCCACCAGTAAGAGGTCAAAGGTTTTACTTGCAGCCAAGGCCCGAGCCTAATTTGCTCTGAAAATGTCATCGAGAATCAGCTGCAAATTCACAACAAATGTGAAATTATAGTGTAAATGAACCATATGAAAAAATATAACTAGAAAATCACTGAACCTTTCCATGGTTTTAATCATTCTGGTTAACTTTCTCTAACACAATTTTAAATAGTCTCTCCCATGGCATCTGAAAATATTCAACACAAACAGAATGGGGCCTGAGAAAAATTATAGTTGACAGCAACTGGATATTGTCATATGGCATGATTCGCATTCTTCTTAACTTTAGAAAGGCAGTTTACTCAGTTTCACAGCTGCACTAGTTCAATTAGTTCAACAAGGCCAAGCTGACACATTGCAGTGCCATTTTAGCATTGATTTATGGATTTGGCATTAATACATTGTATGAGAAAATAAATGCGTGGTGCATTTTAATGAATGAAACATGTTTTTCTTTACAAAAAAAAGCAACAAAAACAATGCCAGTTTGGGGTTTCATGTTCTCAGTTGCTTTTTGGAAGTAGCAAAGTAGGAACACACAGAATATCCTGGGGGTATGTACTTTTAGAGGCCTGAAGAATGAACTCAAATTTCTTTCTGCGGCTAAAAGAAAGCAATGATCCAACTCATTGCTCCACATTTGCCACAAAAATCTGAAAATGGTGTAAGAACAAAAATTTAAACGTAAATTGCAGTTGGAGACAACTGGAACACAGAGTAAATAAGCATTCAGAACAAAACAGCTCCTTACCTGGTTTGGGGTAGCCCAAAACCTGTGCCGACTCCAACCCGGGGTAAACAGTGAACAACTTTCTTCACTGTCGCTGTGTCTGGGAAGTTGAACATGACAGCAGCTGCCAAAGAAACAAACAATAAAAGAACATTTTTTAACATGACATCACCTCCTGTGATTTATATTGTATTTTTTGTTTAATAGAACATCTCTTTACAATTAGATATATAACAGATGCACAACTGCAAGCCCGTTTGTCTACACATAAATCACAGTTTTCAATGGGCAACGGGTTATTTCCGTTTCTCTGCTGAAATCCATTCCCAAAAAAGATTTCCTGCTGCAAACACATCCATGGAATTAAACAAACTTCGCTGCATGGATATCATCACAAAACTGGAATTGTCTATAGTTTGATGATTTTGTGGAATTATGTGTCACAGTTTTAACTCTTGCTAGGTCAACAGATTTATCTTCATTTCACAAATGGAGAGTTTGGTTACAAATGTTTCATTTTGGATGTCTTCCAGCCTATCACGTTTGGTGTGACATCAGTGCAATACAAGAATATTCTAATTGTTACTTGCATTTAGCTTAAAAACACAAATCTGAGCAGCTAAAGGACAAAAAAAGTCTGTGAAACAGCATGAACAGTATGATTCAAAATAACCAATATTAAATTGACAATAGGAAGTGATTAGAAGCATATATATTCCAATGATTCACTTTGTTATCTTGGAAGTTCATAAACAGAAGCCCAAATCCTTGTTAAAAGAATCTAATCTTGATAATGCATTTTGTACAATATCACATTCTCCATTTTCCTTATGAATAACTATATTACAAAAAGACAATACATTGGTTACAATTATTATGAGATACGGGACAAACAAATTGAAGTATTAAATCCATAGCAAAAACTACTCAGAAATGTTAATATATGTTTAATAATGTAATAAAGTATAACAATGTATAATAATTAACAATAACTTATACTACTTTTCACATAAAATAAATTGTTCAAAGTGTTCTAAAATAAAATTGATAGGAAATGAAAATGAATATTATATGGTCAAACATGACAGCTAATCTGCAACAGCACAGAAACCGTAGAAATTTACAGTAGAGAAGGTGGCTATCCTGAAAGAACAATTTCCCATAAAAATTTTAGAATAGTATTCAATTTATTTGCATCTGGGAGTGAATTTGAATAAGGTGGTATATTAGGCAGGCTAAGCGGAGGAAATACTTATTTATTTGAAATAGCAATGGGTGAGCAGTCGCTTTTTTAAAAAAAACACCTGAACCACAAGGCAGATGGAACCTAAATTAATATCAATCAATAAATGAAATGATCTGGAAACAGACACAGAATCTACATATTGTAGCTTGGCTAAACATATTAAGTTGCTTCTTCCATGGAAAGAATGATTTGCTGTACAGTTACAATTTGCTTTACTCAAACATATTATCTACTTCACACTTTAAATTTCTCTAAGAGTTCTGTAAACCTAGTTTATATTATATAAATGTCATAATTCCTTCTTATATTATGAACACTTCAGCTGAAGTGCACCAACCAAAAAAGTATCAATGCACACAATCTATCAAGATCTTTTTGCGCTGGACTTACTTCGATTGGCAATAAAAATTTCCAGTGCAGTGTTCTGCAGCAGATAGCGTCTGGAGAAGACAGCACGGATTTCACTGAATAGCCATTTCCCGTGAAGTCCTTCTGTATATGCCAAAATCTAGCAACAAAAAGTAAAACAAATTGTTACTCCGGTAAGGGAAAAAAGACAATCAAAGTTATTCTGGTTTTAACTCTTTTCTTATTACAGTACTATTTAAAAGTAATTGATAGTTTAATTTTTCAAAATACAGTTAATTCGCTTATGTATATTCTATGAAGTGCTTTGAGACGTCTCATATATCCAATGCAAGGATTATTATATTATATATGATAATAATCCTTGCATTTGATATAGTACATTTTACATCATCTAGACATCTCAAAGCGCTTCAAAGAAAATTATAAAAGCACTAAAAAAATCAAATTAGCACCAGTCTAATAGATTTATGAATCTACAGAAGGAAATAATTTCTTCAAAAAAATAAATTGACTGATAGGCCTTACTTGGAAACACATATGAAATGTACCAATCACTGTCAAACTGGCAGGTTGAGGTGCATACCACAAGCTCAACCCCCCCCCCCCCCCCCCCCCCCACATACTAAGTTACTTTGACCAATATAGTATACACATGTTGTACAGGATTTAACATTTGTATTAAATATTTTACTGGGCTGATTCTACATTGAGTTTAAAATTACAGGGTGATGAAGTCATTAAATTCTTTATAAATCAATGCCCTGGCCCTGTATATATGGTAGAAAACTAACATTACAATTACTGGTTAAAAGTAGAAATACTTTCTCGGTACCCAGAGGGATACTTGGATTCATCTATACCATTGAGGCTGCTCACACATGCAATGTTTCAAAGCTAATATCTATACTTTATGGGTCAACTAATGCAAACTAAAAACAGCTCAGGGGCAGTTATATTGCTTTCAGTAGAATACAAGATTCCAACCCAGAAACAAAATGAACAACAGCTGAATATATATTAAAACATCCAATGTTTCCTGCAACACTAGTACCAGATTGGCTCACTATAATGTACATGGATTACCACCAAGATTTGAATTCAATGCAATGCTTAAATTCTCATTGTAAAGAATTGCAGTAAATAGTTTTAAACCTTTAACCAGCTTCACTTTTAACGTTTAGTCTTTCAAAATGGCTCCTTCTCTTTCAAGTAAAAGCTCCTAAAATGCTTTTTTCTTTATAAAAAAAACTCTTGGAGGAATGAAAGAGAATAAATTCTTAAACCGATCAAAACCTTTTAATCCCATATACAGAAACGTTCAAAGCAATACATTGCCTATGTAAAAGGTTAAGTATCATTTTGTCAGCTAAACCTAAACAAAAAACTGCAAATGAACTCAGTATAATCTCTCCATGGAATTAGTGGTTGTCAGAGTAACTTGTTACAATGCCTGTCATCTCATCTGACAGACACAGATGCTTAGTCTGCCTTCACAATTCAAACTAATCCTATCCTTAGCCTGAAACCACTTTGTGTCTTTGTTGCACCAGTTTTGCCTTTTATTTTAAAGCCTAATTATGAAGGTGTTAAGGGACAACCGGATTGGGCCACTTTTCTGCCACTGTGGAGAAGGGAGCATTAATCAAAAATATTCAAATCGGACTAACAGGAGAAGAAGGCTCATGATAAGAGTTTCTTAAAGTACTCATTAAAACAAGGTGACAGTAGAGAGGAGCAGCTGAGGCCTGGCTAAGCAAGTCTGATTCCTCTCTGGAATAGTATCTGCCTGATCTGCAGCTTCAGATCAAAGTCTCTGGAGTTCAATTAAAACTGGATTAGGTGGAAGCAGCCCATCGTTGGGACTTTCTGGTCTCTGGCACTCTCTCACTGACAGTACCCCAGATGACGGCCTCTGCCGCCACTGAACCAGTTGCCATAGAAACTGCATCACTGCTGTAGCTCTGCATTGGCATGTGTAAGATAACAGTTTGAAAGGGAAACATTTTTCCTGCAACTTTTTTCAAGCTTTCAAATGAGCGTATGCATGCTTTTATCTATCAGCGTTAGCTCGGTGAGATGACAGACTGCTTGCATGGTTTTACTCGATTGAAGCTGAACAATAAAATGCACATCGTGCAAACCAATAAAAGTAATAAATAAAAGTTGCCAATTTTCCTCAAATACAATTCTTTTACAAGACATTCCTCAACTGGCCAAAGCTTCTCATAGTTTATGGATTTTAAAATTCAATCTAATCTCCCCCCCATTTCCACTCCCCCAGACACATACTCAAATGAGCAGTTTAGTATTTAGAGCCACAATCTACCAACTTTTATTATTACTCATAATCTTTCCATTTGATATAGCGCCTTATCATGTCTTCAAGACGTCTCAAAGCACCTCGAACAGGATTAAGTAGGAAGTTGAAGCTTTTCAAAACGTTGAGGAATTTTGAGAATTTGTTTAAGGAATATTAACTACCTTTTACAAAGTGGGGCCAACGAAAGAAAATGTTTCCCCATTGAATCCCACATTGCAAAACACATTCCAACGTTCAAAAGTTAATCAAAGGAAGGGTTAAGTATGAAGAAGAAAAACACCTTGTTTGAAACATTTTCTTAGTTTAAAGTAAGGTCAATGCAAAAAAATATCCATGTTGGTCAATAATGTATTAAGCAATTTATAAATTATTTTAGTTATAGATATGCATTTCCAGACTCCCCTTTACATCCATGCTCTAACAATCTACTACTTAGGAACGTGCCAATAAACAGGCAGATATGTATCCTCTGAGGATAATCATCCACTAAGTAGTTTATTCAGTCTTTTCCCCTCCTCTTCCCATCCTGAAAAAAAAGACTCCAGAAGCATTCGTGAGCTATATACTCCTGTGGTAGAATTGGCATGCTGTGTCAAACCAATTAAATAGCATGAGTTTTACAGATGGTATGATACAAATTATCAATTAGTGAAATATGTTGCACAATAAAAATAGCAATTAAAGTAGAATAATATAAAGAAAATCTATATTGCCAATACTTCTGGCATATGGAAAGATATCTTGGGTTTCAGCTTCCATTTAAGGTACTGTAGTAAAATCTCTTTGGCATTTTGAGTTATAAAGTGGGTCTGTGGAAAATGAGTTAATACCTCCCTGGGCACAGCTTAAGGGCTAAATATTCACAGCAAATTTATAATTAGGCTACAAACTCAATTTATCAGAGTAATTATTTTAATTTACTTCCATTGTTCCAGACAGTTCAATGACAGAATTTTTTTTTAAAAATTAAAAAGCACAATGACCTATTTTCTCATTACTCAACCACTTTTTTTTAAACAAAATAAAAATTGTATGTTTTCTCTTTCAATTACTGCTAGAGATGATAAACCAGCAAAAAATGATATATCAAGTCATTTTATCTTATCGCTTAGAGGCCCAGTGACAATGAAGTTCATATTTCACTGGTTTCATTGAAGATTGTGAAAATTACTTGCCCCTTTGACCTTAAATTTCACTCTAAGACAGAAATTTCTCTTCTGTAAAGTAATGCAATTTTTCAGGTGTCAACCTTTAGCCTAGCTTTAAAAATTAATTTCATTTATATTAACCACGATATTGATATTTTCACGGGCTCCCTTAAGAACACCCTTTGATACATGAAGCACTGACTGGCAAATTGATGTCTCTAGAACGACCAAAACTATTTTATTCAGTGCTGCTACAGCAAACAGATTTATGACAGTCTGAAATTCTTATTTTGTAATATAATATTTGTACTGGACGGATGCACCTCAGAGCCCCAGGCCTGTAAATAATTTAAGACGCCGCTAGTTGGGACTTCCCTCTTTGCTTAGCACTTCCATTTGAAACCCTGTTTAGAGGAAAATATCCTCAAGAAGTGACTGCCACAAGAGCGGCGCTTTATTTGCATTTCTATGAGGAAAGGAAGCTGATAAGGTTTGTCAGACAAGGTACCAGAGCCTATACAAATGAAGTTTAGATAAGTACGCAAGTCCCTCCAGAGTTACCTTCCAAAGGATCTTTTAAATCCAAAATACTGTCATCTCATCTCCCTGTTGGATTTTGATTGATTGCACCTCTTCCTTATGTTCATTAATCTCATCACCTTATCTTTTATACCACTTCATTTTACTAGAAAGGTAATAATAAAACCCTCATCCATTATCCTTTTACTGATCTATTCATGCGGAAACGGTTAATAACATGTTACAAATTGAGCTTCAATCACCTAATTTTCTCTTTTGTCAAAGGCACATTAGCCCAAAACCAAAAAAACAATTTGTTTCATGAGGGTGAAGATTATCGATGGTGACATTTGAAGTGAGCATTTCCATAGCTGCTTATTAAAATCATCCAAGTGCTATTGTATCTGTTGATATCAAAACACAAGCTTAGGGCAGTTTATTGCAAGACGGTAATCTTGTCATCTCCCCAAATCTTCAGTACTACTAAATAAACAGTGCTGTGGAATCTATCTGGCAGTTTTGTGAATTTAGCACTCTTGTTAAATAATTAACAAACGAGAATAGTATCACACCGATGTTTAACAGTGTCGGATAAATCAAAACTACTTCTATTGTTAATCCAGCAAAAGATTGTAAGGATAGGTGGAGTTCATATTTTGTTTTTTAAAAAAGCATCATCCAGTAGAATAATTTTAATATGAAAAGAAGATTGCTTTCAATGCACCTCCAAGCAAACAAAAAAGTACAGTATTCTATCTTATTTTGTAAAATTACAAAAGTAGGTATGAATGCAAGTTATAAGAACTGGTGGAGAATGGCAAGAATATGCAAGTATAATGAGAAGATTGCTTGGGATTTAGAAAAGCTTTTGACTGCTGAACACTTGCATTTTGAAACACAAACGTTCTGTGCCCTTTTAAGCTGCTCTGTACAAAACATCAATACATACAGTGAAAGCTCAAGAGACTCTTGACAGTTGTAGAAATAACAAAATACACGAGTCAAGACGTTTTCACAACTTGCCATATTCAGAGTTCTGATCAGATAATTGGTCAGAAGGTTAAACAATATTGGTACACGCTGCTTCATTACATACAACAGTCTTTCATTCATTATGCCACATTTTTATAAAGCAAAGAACTCCAGTGTTACAGATCAGTAGCTTGGGCCTGAAGTAGCTGCATCTTTATCTGCTACGGGAGCCTAGCCCCTCTGTACTCCATATGCATTTCTTTACAATCAGGGATGTCATTTCCCATCAGCAAATGAGTTCATCAATTTAATGAGCGTTCACACAAATCTGGCTTTTAATGAGAGCACGTACCGTTGTGACATGGGCTCTGCCCCAGTGCTGCCAAAACGCAGTTGATGAAACTGTGACACACATTCCGCAATACATTTCTTTGTACATTTCCTCCATCCAATTAATTCACCATAAATTGTTCTTACAATCAAGTTGTTTTTGCACAAGGAGCGGTTTAATAACAGGAATGCACCAATGCTCTCCAGGTTAAGGGATATACAATATCAGCAGAGCTGCAGTGCTAAACAAACAATGGAAACCTCAACAAAAAATAAAACATAATCATTTTTGTTAAAAAAAAGTATGGTTTCAAAATACCATGTCTCACATCAAATGTTTTAAATTTCTAAATCAGATCCCATGAAGGTATGGTGTTTAAAACTTAAAATTCTGACAAGTTCAAAGGACAATTGGTAATCAACTCACAGGAAGATAACAATGAGCACAATAACAAATTCTGTTTATAAACCTTACACATAGAAACTGACATGATTCAAAATGTAGTATTAAATTATATTCTGTAAATTATATATTTATATCTGAACTATTCTGTAAAGTCTAGGAAAAGTACATGTTGGCCATTACTTTAAGCTGCTGCCTCTCCATCAAATTTTGACAGCGGTTAAAACTAATGTGGCTAAAAGAGGCTGTGGGGTGGTTTCTTTTCCACAGCTTCATTACTGTGGTGTTTTTTCAAATCAAGCATTTTGCAAATCTTTCTGCAGTATCAACAAAATCCAGTTAGAAACAAACAGGATTTTTTTGGGAAAAAATTTAAATTGCAGAGCCAATAAAGACAGTGTACTGCATATCGGGAATAGTTGTGAGGATTTATCAGGGAATCAAAACCAGGTTAAAATCATCTATATTAGAAGGTAATGGAAAACTAGAAGGTAGTTTCAGCTTGAAACTCCGAATACTGTACAATGAGTAAAGAGAGACGCTTAAAAAAAAACTAACTATAGATTCTGCTGAACATTCAACTCCCTCTCAATAAAATTCCCCTACATCTGCCAACCAATTAGCCCTTGATAAATCTTCTAAATCTTGTGTCTACTCGATGCACACAAAAAACTAGGAGCTTCATATATGCAAGACAGCACAGAAGCTGGCGTATGTTGATGGCAAGAGGATTGACATTATTAAACACGATAGTGAAACATGAATAGTTTAGCAATGTAGTCTGAAACACAAACGCATTACATTTTTGAAACACAGTTTAACCTGTATTATTCTCCATATATAGACAGAAACAATGCAGTAGTTTATTCAGCTTTAGGGTTGTTTTTACTTGGTGGCAGGTGTGAATGAACAGTGTTTGCCATCGGACTCCCATAAGTGAATTCTGTAATTTAATCCTACCACAAGGTGAACTGCCTTAATATTGAATTTTTTATTTCGCTAAATGTTCTCACACATACACACGCACCCACAGTACTCTATTCCCCTATAAGATTACTGCAATGCGTTCTAGAGTTCAGCACATTCATAACCTGCTTGAGGAGACTGATAAGATCTGAACGGCTTTGTGTATTACACAGAGAAGAAGCGATGGGTGGAAACTGGATACAAGACTAACATTTTCAGGCAGTTTGGACGATGTAAATCACAAGAGCAAAGCTTGAGCAGTTTGAACAGACTGGTAAATATCATCTTTTGGTAATACAGTAAAAGTCCATTTATCCGGCACACTCAGGACCTGGCCAATGCCGGTTAAAGCGCGTGCCGGATATTCGGCTGAAAACACACACAAAAAAATGCATTGTGCTGGACAAATTCCGATTAATGGAATGCGGACCTTTTTTTGAGGTGCCGGTAATACGGAAGTTACGGGTCACGGGATAAACAGACTTTTACTGTACTACTTTATACAGATTCTATTTCTCAATGTATCTTAACACACGAGTTTTACCCAGTTGTATCTCCGATGACCAAAATCAAGCTTTATAAATGAAATTCAGCAAAATAAGAGGATATTTTTGCATTGTGCGGAAGATTTTAGCCGTTACACTACACAAGCTGAAACAGTACTGACAGCATCTATGAAACAATGAGAGCAGAGACTCTCAATCGCATTGCCTGCCTGCATCTCTACGAATGAAGGCTGGCAGAGCCTGTGTATGCACACATACTGCCACCGTGCAGCACTTACCAGCCTACCACCCCAGAAAATAGACTCAATTGGTAGATTCTTAAAATTCGACCCACATTATTTCGAAGGATTTGTTATCCTACATTTTTGAAAACACGATGATAGCTTTCTTCCCTTTATTCTTTCCATTCTAATGTCAATTATGTTTTTGCTAAAGTGCAGATGTTAAATAACAATTTAATATTCCACTCACGATTTTCTATGCCCAACCTAACATTTGTTGGAAATCTTGTTTCCAAAATACAATAGGATTAACACATTGGTAAGAGCAGATCATATTCAAAGTAACACTGGTGTGCATTTGTTTACAGTTTACACCTGATCATACAGACCGGAAGAGGTGGGCAGCAGAGCATGGACCTGTTATTTTTCATTACAACTGTAGGATTAATAGAGTATTGTGTAATTGCACACTTTCATGTTCTGTATGTCTGAAATAAAACCTCACAGTCTCCTATGGGCCTATTTTTTTAAAAAGCAGATTACACCTTCTACGCTGTATGCTTGTAGTTTGGCCCCTAGGCCTTGCGAAATACTTCTGTGGCCTTTTTTAAAAAATGCCTGAGTGAGCTTGGGGTTAATTGGAAGAGAAGTGAAGCCTTTAATGCATCAACTCATTAAACATTAAGCCCGGTACACTCTATTGTATAGTGAAAAGACAAAGGGGCTCCAGAGAGACACCCAAGCAATAATAAGGTTGCAAATAGCTGAAAATAATGGCTACAAATTGTTTTATAAACTGGATGGGGCTTCGTTTATTCTGTTAAAATGTTAGCTGAGTGGCAAAACAGTCAAACCTGTTTGATTACTTTACCTAAGTAAGTCATTTTAATTGTGCAATGCACATTTTTTTTGAAAAATCATAAGTTCCCACGGATACCATAACGATTATTAGAGGATTTTCCTGAGCTCATTTTGAACTTTTAGATTCAAGCAGTTTTAACCTTTTGGGTTGTGGGGCAACACTGGTCAATTATGGATAAATTGGAATAAAAGAGGGATAAAGGTACCATACGTGAGGAGATGACAACCGTGAAATTTGTAAGACATACGCAAATTGGGTTATCTTATGCTGGCCCTAACCTTGTGATCTATGCTATAATCACCACTTCAAAACACCAGGAAATTCACTAATATTACAGAATCACGACCGCTCCAATATGCAGTGCAAAACATGGATTTATAAATTGTCCTTACTGTGGCAGCACTGGATCATTGCTGTGAGTTTAAAAAGTCTTCTTTTTTTGAAAGCCACAAACATCAGAGGAGTCAACATTATCAATTGTTATCTTCTTGATTTTCTCCGCTTTCTCTCACATTCACCCGTGCTGTCAACATACTTTTTTTCCCTCTGGTCCACAACTGCTAATAAGTAAACTTGTTCTAATCCTCGTATTATTGAGGCTTTAATTGGATTGGAGCCGGGGTAGGGTATAAAATGGACTATTCAGTCAATAGGACTTTAGCCTTAGAGACTGGAAAGAGAAAGGTATTCTTGAAAGAAAATCCACAGGGATTCAGAGATTAAAAGAGGACTCAGTTGAACCCGTCAGATCCACAAGTTGTAATGAATTGTTTCCTTAAACAGGTAACTTTTTCTCAAAAAAATGACCTTTCCAGTCCAGTCCAACGTTAACCTGAGCACCTGAATTCAAAGTAAACCAGAAGGAAAAGTGCCTCATTAAGAAAAAAGCTCAAAGAAAGCAGCAAACAAAAGCTGTTTCACTTCTTATTTTTCATTTCAGATCATCTGTGCTGTTTAGCTAAAAGGCCATTGCATTGAAATTGTTCTTTCGCTGTTGAGCAGTTTCCACTAATGCAAAAAAGTAGAAATGGCACTTGGGACAAAAAATATTAGTATAAATACAAAATCATGTCACGAGCATTCTTGGGTAATTTCTCTCAAGAATTACTCCACACAATTCAAGTGACTCTGGCACAACTCGCTGTAGGTGGTGGTCGAAAGTCTCCAGTATTATATTCACACCACTGCAGACCCCAATCTTCTGCCACACAGACACAAAGCAAGACCAGGAATGCAAATGCCACCAAGGCAGCATGCTGTTATCTCCTTATCACCCAGGGACAACGGACCAAAGATCAAAGGCAATCTTCGAGCTTCACTACAGTGCCACATTTACACTACATGGACACCCATGAGGAAAGCTCCCTGGAGTGGAGGATCGTACTGTAAACAAGATAGCAGATCTATTAACAGACACATGCACTCAGATTTGAAGTAGATTTGCTGAGTCACACTGAGCCACATTTTCAGGTTGTTCCCACACTCGCTGCAAAATCTTTTGGAAATACGTTTACGCTCCTGAATCACGATTTTTAAAAAATTGTTTGGAAATTATGGGACTAATGTGGTTAATATATAATTTTATGTAATCATGGAGTCCTGTAGCTCAGTGGTTAGAGCACTCGTCTTACAAGCGACAGACCTGGGTTCAATTCCAGGCAAGGCGAAACCTTGGGCAAGTTTCCTTACTCCATATGCATAATAATAATCCCTCAAGAAAAAAAACAATAAGAATTTGGTTACTTAAATCCACGACCGTTTGTGGGACATCGCTGTGTGTGATTGGCTGCCGCATTTCACGCACAAATATACAGTCAATTCACTTTACAGTATATTCTGTGAAGCGCTCTGATACGTCTACAAGATGTGAAAAGCGCTATATCAAATGCAAGGATTATTATTGAAAGGATTATTATCAATTCTATTTTCCCCTCATCTTCTCCACAATCTGCAAATTGGCAATTGGCACAGAATGCGAGAGATTTTTGCCTTTGTTTTCCTTTGGCTGCAGCAAGTCATAATTCTTCCAAATAGTGATACAGTACAGTACTGTGATAACCAGGAATGATAAGCAACAATACAGTACTGTAATATTGGGAAATCCTTTGCTGTGACAACATTGGGATTCCTGCTGCTATCCTACAAAGAACACTTGACCTCACCTGTGCCTCTATGGGGAGGTACTGAATATATTGCACGCTCTTCCTCAAAAGGCGATAGGGAGGGGGTTGGTCAGTGGTCAACTCAACCACAACTCCATCAAGTCTCCTAACAACTGATTACAAAGTAGCAGCATGAAGGACTGGGAGCAGGTGGTTTGCCTACCTGGAATATGCCACATGGTTATAATCATAAAGGGTGAAAAAAACCCATAAGCTTCCATACTGCAATGCTGTAAACGGGACTATGTGATGTCTGCACTCTATACTGTCTTACACTGCCAATTAAATATGCATATTGTGGTTGAAAGCTGCAAAACTGAAATCTAGATATTGAAATCTCAACAAAATTTTACCTTCCTATTGAAAATTGGCATTTCTATACAAAGGAACTCTTGGGACATTAAAGCGCTATCCAAACTGTCATCATTGCACTCACAGTCAGATTTTGGTACTAAAAATATTACAATCTCAAAGAACGTTATTAGATCAAAATACTGTCAAATGCCTAGTGCCAATTGCTAGGAGACGTGATGGAGTTACAATAAAAATAATCCTTGCATTTGATAATAGCGCGTTTCACATCTTCTAGACGTCTTAAAGCACTTCACAGAATATACTGTAAAGTGAACTGACTATATATATGTGGGCAAAACGTGGCAGCCAATTGCACACAGCAGTGGAATGAAATGACCATTGCATTATTGTTGTTTTGGGAGAATATTATCAGGCGTGTGGAGTAAGGCAACTTGTCCAAGGTTTCGACCTACTGGGAATCGAATCCAGGTCTCTCGCTTGTACTCTAACCACTGAGCTACAGAAGTTGCAGTGGTTGAGTTGACCACTGACCAACCTCCCAGTCGCCTTTTACATTTACAGGAACAGCCTGAAATCTATTCAGTACTTCCCCATGGAGGCACGGGTGAGGTGAAATTGCATTTGCGGATTGTGGAGGAGATGGGGGAATTTTATTAAATTAACTTACATATACCCAAATATCCAAAGAGAGGAAGAGAAAGAAAAAGAGAAGAGAGAGAGGAAGAGAAAACGAAAGAACAAAAGAAATCAGCAGGAGAAAAAAAAAGTACTGTGGCATTTAGCCCCAATATAACTCTTAAAAGCACAATTTTGTAGTTGGCTCTGTAACCATTTTGTACATTGGTGGGTGATGACCAAATACCCACATGGTCTGCTTATCCACAACAGGGATAGTGCTAAACAATACAAATAATTGTGTCTTTACAAAGAGATGTCATGAATGGAGTGATTCCATAACTTCTGTAATGTTATTATCTTAAATCAATTTGTCGTACACTTCACACCCATAACATTGCATTTTATCCATTTACAAGATATTTCCTAGAGATAAGAAAAATAATGTAATGTCAATATAGTGGGATCTTCTGGAGAGGAAATCACTTGATTTACTGTGGCTTTTAGAGATATGTATTGCTGGGTAATTTGTTGTATGCCCACTATAAGCACAAGAATGTTGACGATTAGCCTGACCTGCCTTAAAATCTTTCTTTAACAGAACATTTTATCACCTTTCTCCCCCTCTATCAGCTCTCAGCTTCCCAGTCCGCTCATAAGCACAATGAGACATTTCCCGAAACGTAAAAGGCACTCTATAAATGTAAAGTTGTTGTTGTTGTTATTTCTGAGTGCACATTAGATATAACTTCAACGGTACTAAATCTTAATTTTACAAACCCTAAGAACATTACATTCGTAACTTCATATTGTTTCACTCTGAATGTAAAACACAAGAAAAACTGGAATACACTATCTGCTGATGATCCACATTGCATTCCTGCCTTTTGTTTATAGTGATCCACTCACTGCACATGGTAACATCTCGTTACAGCAAACACTTTTGAACATTTCTCACATTGTATACCAGCTTCTGTAGGATGTTTTACAGCTGCCAAGAGCCCTCAATCTCCTGGGTATACATCTGGATTTTTATTCAACACATTCTCATCAGATAAAAACTCCTACCGTTGATTTTACTATGTAAATGGTAACAAAGTAAAACCTACTTATGTGAACATTCAAACAAACTAATCAGATAACCTCAGTCAGAATGAAGGTTGTTGTAGTAAATGATAAATTCGATGAATCTCCATATATAGTCGGGAAATTCCCTGCATCCATCTGAAAAGTCAGTCTCACCCAGGTCTGTCATTTTACAGTTTCTTACTTCATCAAATGACCTATTCCAGATAGCTCACTCAACAGCCTCCCTTTAGCTGAATCCTCAGTTTTTTATCCACTGGAACACCAGATGGGAGTTCTGAGTCGAGCAAGAATGCTAAAACATTCTGTTCACTTCGGTGCAAAATATCAATCAGTGATAACACTCACTGGGGTATATCTTAAGGCGATCACTAAAATATAAAGCACCCATGGGCCATGCTGAAGACCAAGTCAGGATAATGTTATTCCATGAGAGAGGCCATCATCAAAGACTTGGAACAAAGTCATGTCTTGTATGGAAGAGTTTGCAAAAGATGCCTCTAATTTGGACGTGTTTCCTGGGTGAGTGCTGACTAAGTTGTCCTATGCTAATGTATGTAAAAACACAAAAAAGCACTATTCCCGAGTGATATTTACTGTGAAATAATTCTATTTGGACATTTTTAAATGAGGAAGGCTGTAAGGAAGTCTGCAAATATTACACTGTGCAATGTAGATTATAAATTGTTGGGGAAGTTTCATCCTCTACCTAACTCATGCTATACGTAACTCTGTTAGCTTGATATTGACAATGTGGTACAGTAATTGCGCACAGCAGCGTCCCACAAACAGTCGTGCATTTAGTGACCATTTTCTAAGGGTTTATTACCCCCAGTAAAGTAATCAATTAACAACTAGGTTCCTACTTATTGCTAGGTAAACAGATATGTGTGGAGTACAAAAACTTGCCCAACATTTCACCCTACCCAGGAATCAAACCCAGGTCCTCTCCCTTACAAGGTGTGGGCCCAAACAACTAAGCTATAGAACTCCCAAGAAAGGAGTCCTTTCCAGATTTATCTTATAGAAACTGTCAAACCATCAATTATAAATTATTGAAAAAAGTTATCTCAAGAAGTTTGTAGAATATAATTGTGCAGGGAAGAGAAGGAAATCGGTGCAATAGTAAAGCTGCAAAACATCTCAGACAGAGCTTAAAAAAATAGTTGACAAACAATGCACTCTTGATCCTAGGAAATCTGATCAGAAATTTATGGCTGAAGTAAACATTGCTATTGTTTCATTTAGGTTTACTTGTTCTAAAGAATTGACTTCAGCGCCTTGGGACGTCTTCCCGACGTGAAAAGCTCTCTATAAATGTAATTTTATTGTTGTTGTTGTTGTTGTTGTCATCTTAGCTGATGAGACAGTAATTAGTGTTAGACACATTTGTTTCCCTCAAAAAAGGTACATTTACATTTACATAATAAAAGATTATCCGTGTAAAATGAGAAAGTGTAGACAGAGAGGAAACATGCACTTTTAATAGCAGTATAGTAATGGTTGGATGGACAGATTACTATCCTTGTAAAAAAACATTTAAAATGCTTCAGAGCCCTTTAAAAGTCACTGTTCAGTAGCCACACTCTCTGTGGGTGTGTCACTTCATACAGGCAAGCTGGTTTATTCGCTGTAATTAGTCCAAGCTATCCTGGAACAACTGCTGTGTTTTGTCTGACTGATCATCTCTTCAGTTGCTAAAACTACAGCATTGAAGAATGAGTGTTCCAGTTATACACTTCATTTTATAAGGCCGCAGTACTTTTCGCTCACAGCTTCCTTCCAATTGTATCACAGCACATGTAATGCAATTACTAAAATGTTCACATACTGATTATACCAGTTCCCACCTCTCCTCAAATTATAGGTTATATAATTATATGCTATTATTCTAAGTCAGTAAACCTGCAAGTAAATCTGTGAATTCCAATATAAATAACAGCAGGAAATCTAAATTTAAATCTATTATCAGTCACATAACAGGCGGCTTAAGAGACAAAGCACATATCTATATGGTGAATTTAACAAGAAAGCTGCAGTATCAATTTGGGTTATTTTAAATGCAATAGTCTGATTTCACCAGTGAAATAATCTCATTTTTATCTGCCAAATTTCTTAGTTTTAAATTTTAATATTGATCTAGATTAGATCTTGCCCGAATTATTCAAAATGAATTACAGTAACATTTTATTGATCACAAAGGCCTAATATTAGGAAAATTGCTAACCTGTTATTTAACCTCCACAGTTGACGTATTTTGGTGCAGCAGAGATTCATTATGGGCACTGGTATTTAGTTAGTTCTGCTGTAATCACTACTAGTGATTTGATATTTAATTGCCCACAATTCACAAATCTTTTATGAAATTATAAGGAAATTTTAAAAATGTACATTTGGAATGACTGGGTTGTGCAATGAATACCAATATTATAATGTGGGTATATTAAAAGAAATTTGTAATTGTATAACAATAACATCAGCAAATACCAAACAAAAAATCCATTTATCCATCCTCTTTTCATGCACAGCCATGCACAATTTTCTTTATCATAGATTCTATCTGATCCATTTCTTCTCCTGAGAAGAATTTTCACCTTGTCCTCAAAAGGCAAGTTAAGTGAAGCTTCAGAATATCTATTTAACCTTTACATCCTATATTCTGGACCAGTTGTCTTATTCGACATATTGCACGTCTCAGGTTTCGCAAAGCTACATTAATCTTTTTATAATCCTCCTAATCCGATTCTGAACTAGATACTGTACTCAACCAGATACTTTTCCAATGTTTTAACTGACACATGAACATTTAATCAGTCTATTTTACCCATCCACCATTCTATAGGGAAATAAAACTTCTAATCTCAAGTATTTGCTTAAGCTTTGTTAGTTTATAGACACATACCATAGTTCTGAAGATGCAGTCCAAGTAAATCCATGTTGTCAATCTTTTCACATTTTAAATACAGTACATGATATGATGTCCTTGTTCAATCTATTTTTTCCCATTGGAGCAAACTTGAGTTTCACCTCATGATTCAGAGCTTTAAAATCTAGAGCCCTAATTCCCTCAATCTAGAACCTCTTCCCCAAATTCTCTTCTCTTCATATCTTTTTAAAGATCAGATGTTCAAATTTCTACAAAATGTGTTCTAGTCGTAGATTTAATGATCTGGAACTCTGACTGTCCCTTATCTCCTGCCGGGCGTTGAGGAAACAAACTAGAAGTTGGAGCTAAGATTAGTTTTGGGATAGAGTTCTAGACATAAATATTGTTTTCAAATCCCTTTGCAAATAATAATCCTTGCATTTGACATAGTGCTCATCACAACTTCAAGATATCTCAAAAGTGCTTCACCGATTATACTGTAAATCTTGCAATTTAGCCTGCAATAATCCAATGTGACTTCATTAGGGATATAAAATTATAACGTATTTTGACTGGAGACAGTCAATTTATTGGGAAATGCATCATGATTAGCATTGTTAATAACAGTGTCAATTTGACTGAATAATATTGAAAATTCACTTTTAGGGATGAATACCCAATTGCCCTGAGAAGATACTTCTTTTTATCTGTTTGAATGTGTATGAGATGGCATTTTTCTGCATTGAAATCACTGCCATTCCTTAGCCCATCAGGTAATCCAGAGACAACAAAGTATACCATTGGCACATTCACCTCAGTCATAGTAAAGACTAAAACTGATCAGGAATCTCAGCTGGTTGAACCATACTTTTGCTATTTCTGTAACCCCAAGAGAAATAGTTTGCTATGTAGCTTAACGCAGTGATGCCCATCCTCAGGTTGAAAATGATCTGCAGTGCCAACAAGAACACACCCCCCACCCCCCAAAAAAAACATTTGCACAAGTCCTGTTATCTCCGTGTTTCATCAGCAATGTATTTTCAGTTTTATTCTTGATTGCATTTTTATTTCATTAATTTGAAATATTCAATCAAGAAAATTTATTTTGTTGGCTGACCATAAAGATGGGCCACCACTGGCTTAATATATACACATTTCTCAATTGTTTGATCGAAAGTATTCCATGTATTCTGTAATTGTGGAAAGAATAAGCCGAAAACTCGCCTTGTCACAGAGATAGTGTTATAGTAGAAGGCCAATAAATTCAAATGATATGTTTTATATAGATTTATATATATTGTGTATCCAATTTCTCTAGAATAATTTGTTGATTATTCTGGTGTAAATTGGATCCCTTCCCTGAATATCAACCTGAACTAGTATCAGATATAATTTTTTGGCTCACACGATAGTTTGATAAAAATAACTTATTTAAACAGTGAGTTAGACAAGCTTCAACAATGCTTCAAATAGCTTCAGCTTCTGCTAGTATTCTTTATGATCAGTTGTAAAATATTGTCATTCAGCAGGAGATTTGTAACATGCTAAGAGGAAATAATTGTCAATTTTCGACAAGAAACATGCCCAAACTCTCTACTTCGCTGAGTTTCCAGACTTACACCACAGCCAAAAAAAAGGTAACACTTACTAACTTACTGGCATAAACAAGAATGTCCAGCATTTAATCTAAATAACAATTGATAGAAGGCAGTGATTTCAAGACAGTAATCTAGGGTTTAGATTACTTTCATAAATCACTAAAGTGAACCCAGAGATTAGATTACAGTCATGTAATCCTTCCATGTTATCCATTATTCTCTCTATACACAGTGGAATCCAGTTATATACAATGGGTTGTGGCAGAAAAAAAGGTTAAGTATAACTTGAGCTTCAAAAAAAACAGGACAGCTGAACCATTAGTACCACCTCAAATTTGCTTATACCAGAACTGGACAGACGGACATGACTAGACAACACAAAAACGCAGCCCACCCAGATTCAATGCACTTGTGTTTAAAGAATAGCTATTACTTATATATTTTTGCATTCAGAAACTATAACATATATGCTCTACACTCAACATAATCCCCCCAAATTTGTATTGTTCAGTAGAGTAAAATTTATCCTTATAAATCATATCATCATCTAAGTTGTACATTCATCCAAGTCCCATTCAGTTTCCTATCAAAACCATTTAGATTTCTTTGCACTACTTGTATTTTTCACATCCTATCTTATAACACCGCTCCCCTACCCTCCATTACCTTGTGGAGTCCTGTAGTTTAATGATATGAGCACTCGCCTCACAAGGAAGAGGCCTAAATTTGATTCCCAGCAGGGCAAAACCTTGGGCAAGTTTCCTTACTCCACAGGCCTGATAATAATCTCTGTCTCTCTCTCTAGAAATTGGTCACTTCAATCTACGTTGAAATGTGGCAGCAACTGGCTGCCACATTTCGCCAACAAATATATACAAACAGTTCACTTTACAGTACATTCAGTGAAACACTTTGAGAACATCTAGAAGAAGTGAAAAACGCTTTAATAAAATGCAAGGCTTATGATTATTATTATTACACCCCCAATGGAAATCATATCTATATATATATATATTATATACACATCAAAGGCAAGGATTATTATTATTATTAAATTACTTTCTGACCCATTGACACATGCGCCGGCTGCGTTGAATCACAGGTCTTGACCCTTTGACGCATGCGCATAAGAATATAATTCCTCACGATTCAATGTGATTCCAATGCTTGTTGGTAAGTGTACACGTGGGGACGGGTCAAGGCACACCACATCAGGGAAGTGTAGCATTGACCCATCACTGAATGTGGACTTACTGGCTGTAGTGACAAACTAATGCATTCGCCAGCAACATTATTCAGTTAAACAAAACTGAACATTAAACGACCTTCCAATATTTTCTCTGATGGTTTAAAGAGTGAGTGGCGCACCATAAGTGACCCTCTTTTAAACTAAACAACTACAAATATTGTTAGTTAGTGACACAAAAATGTTCAAAGCTTTTTGAATCATACATATATATATAGGTTTAAATGGCAAGTGTTGTACAAATATCAAGAAAAAGATTCCATCTTAAAGGAATTCATTACTGCGCTCTACATATGATAGCTAACATCCAGAGAGCTAATCATTAACCAGTGATTAGCATAGAAACATTTGCTGTAATGTGAGCTGGTTAGCATCTGAAATGTCGCATTCTCTTTCGACATAGATTTTTTGTTCAATCAAAAATAGCGAACAGTGCCAAATGATTCTTCCAGACAAGTGTAAAGTCAAACCGATGATTTGGGGAGGCCACATTGACTTCCTGATTTGTTTGTTTTTTAATGTATACTAGAAAGTAGCCGTTTAAAATCATCCCCTTTCTACATTGATATTATTGTTTTTGTTTGTGACTTTGCAAATCTCAACACCTTTGCACATGTTGTGTAGAACAAACATTCACCAAAAACGGAAATCTTATTTTGAGAGTGCAGTAGTCTTATTGAACATTTAATGGAACCAAGTAGAAGCAAAGGTGCCACATTACTAAGTGATATGATATGATAATCTGCTGAGCAGAATAACCCAATACATAGCCTATATCTACTGCTTGGCTAACTTTTCTCTGAGAAGGTCATCAGTTGCAAAAATGATTAAACATCATGATGAAATTTTAATTATGAACAACACCAATAACAACAACAACATTTAGTTTATCTAGCCCCCTTCACTCATGGTAGTGCCTTGGAATGCTTAAAACCCTACGTTATGAGCGCTGAGCTGTCAAAGCTTAAGACTCACATACTTCAAAGAAAGTATTCAATATACAGGTATTAGCACTTGAACATGATAGGCAACGAACAAAACTTTCTCTTTTAGTTTAGGCACTTTCTGCTTCTTGTTGTGTCAAGAAACAATGAAGGGAATCTGTTGCTATATGAATGGGCCTTATGTTTCTGAAAGAATTTGTGAGTTGTTTTTAAATTCTACAGTGCAAATACCCAGAACTATTACCATTAGACGATTCACCTGGTTTTCCAAGTTTTCTTCAGAAGCATATCTATTCTGCAGGAACTATAAACAGTCAAATTTACATTAATTCACAAATGATTCTACAGATAGGAAATTTATATGGCCCTACAATATTTGTATATCATCATACAGAAAAAAATTGAAAGACAATATTAATTATTTGGTGCCTAGTTCAAGGCAGGTAGGGACATTGAACATATTCCTGTGCTAACCTTTCTCAAGAAGCAAATGATCTTGAGAATTTCTAATAATTCACACCATTTCTATAGGAGCATAGAACAGGAATAATGTTTTTTCAACAGAGAATACTAGAGGAACCAATCAACCAAAGCTACTGATGGAAGTCTCAGCAGACATTAACATGCTGCCTCCCCACCCAATTCATCAGAGTACGGTGTTTCATAGTTCATGAAAGGGAAGGAAAAATAATCTGATAGGAAGGAGAGCGAAAAATGAAATTACAAAAAAAGGTTTCAAGACGAGCATCTTTTCCCGATATCAATGAGTATTGAAAAGTAATTATAGTTACATTCACAAACCAATAGTTTTTCAGATATGGAGAAATTGATGCAACTATTACAGGTTTATTAAACCTACATCCTGAATTTTCAGTTTTTTGTATAACAACCGGTTTAGACAGATTGTCTTGGCACTTTTCTTTCAATTCACTGCAGTAGATTGTCCTTCAGGCAATCTCCTTATTCCTGCGAGTTCTGGAACAGATGTGTTTTATACTGCAGCTGGAAAAGATCAGTTTAGCAAACTCAAGAAATTTGAAATTAAATGAGACAATGATGTTCCATGGCAGGAGCAGTGCCGATTCTATCAATAAAAAAATCGGACCCCCATATAATTAAGGCCTGAGCAGGCGGACAAAACTTTTTTACCCAAAAGCTAATCTTACAAATACAACTGCAACTTTTCTTTATTGAGAATGACATAAATATTAGCCTGAAGCACTCTTATATTACGTTCCAAGACTGTTCATTTGCAAATGATATAGCAATTGTTTGATACTTTAAAAAAAGGCTTACACTGTGGGTTTTAAAAATCAGAATAATTGATGAATAAAGCAACCCCCCGATTCGCAAAATTACTAAAATGAAGTCAGTAATTATTTTGGAAAATGCACTGCAGACAGGTGTAGTGTTTTGTGGAGATAGAAATATAATTGTATGTGGGGGCACGAAACTACAGTGCTTAAGTATCTCAAGTAAAAGATAGAAATTCTAATCATTCTTGACTGACATATGCATTTGGTTTTCCACCAGAGGGAGGGTTTGCCAAATAACAGCCAGATCATCTGAGGAGAGGAAGAGAAGGGAATCAAAGAAGAGACAATATTCACCTACATCCCACTCATACAGTAATCACAGAGCACAAACACTGATGTGCAAGTCTACAGAGGTGCCAATGTATTGTCCTGTTCTTTGAGAAAGTCAAATTGAGTACAGTAACACAATGGTTATTTTCTTTAGCAATTTTATTTTTACATTAGTACCAGTTTCAGGGAAGAATCATTTCATCTAGACTATCCATCCAATTGTCCATTAGATTCTATCAATGTGCATCTAATTTCTATATCTAATAATCATTCTAGTTGGCAGAAGCTCGTCAAATTATTTTCTCAAACCTTATATATAGTATTTTGTTGTGGCACCACCTGTTCTGATAATTCGTTCCACATTCCTTTCGCCCTTTTACAAATTTGTTAAAATATAATTATTCTGAATGTTATAAATGATTTCAATGAGTATTGAGAAGTAATTATAGTTACATTCATAATTAATATGGTTAGCTACAGTATCCACTGAAGATGACAGTGTTTGTCATGTCACAGAGTAAATTATGTCAGCTTGGCTGAGATGATAGCATGCTCGCCTCGGAGTTAAAAGGTCATGGGTTTGAGCCATAGGTCAGAACTTGGAACTCACATTCTAAGATGACACTAACTTGCAGTACTGGGGGTGTGCTGCATTGTTGGAGGTGCCATTCTTTGGATTAGACATCAACCAGGTTGAAGTTAAAGATCCCATGTTGAAAAGAGAAGGGAGTTTTTTCTAGCCAAAAATCCGCCAAAATAAAAAATGGTCATTCACTTCATGACTGTTTGTGTGGGTCATTACAGACTGAATTTGGCTGGCACACTTGGCCATAAAACACATACAGTCAATGCATTTTACAGTAATATCATGTGAAGCCTACTGTTAATGTTTTGTACTGTAACACCAAATATCACTCCCTCTGCAAGTTGGAGTTTTTCAAATTCCCTTTATCTACCAAATGAGAAGCCATAATGATATGATAGAACATAACAAAGGCATTACCCAACACAATTCAAATCTGGTTAAAAATATTCAATATGAAACTGAGTACCAGTCTTTCACAAGACATAACCTTTCATTGTCTCATGCTTCACTACCATATTGTCTGTTCCTCCTCTACTGCAGCAAGTATGTCTGAGCATGTGCTAGATCCAAGAAACACATTAGTCATCATTAGTAGAAGCACTGACATCAAGTCTAAGTGCTTCTCCACAATCACCAAGTGGCAATCATCTTTTCCTATCCTGTCACTGCTGATTAAGCTTTTCTTTCATGAAAATTTAATTTGCCTTTTTATCTGGTCCTTCCCCCACCCACCCCCACACATACACACACACTTGCAATACAATTCTGGGATACAAATGAAGCAGTATGTGTTCTCAAAAATCACATGGAGGCTTCAGTAAGGCTTAAGAGATTTTCTGATCAAAACTGTACTATCATGGCTCAAATCACACTGGAACAGTGCCCAGCATTGCGGTTAGGGATGAAAAACAGCACAAGCCAATATATAGATTCCAATCAAGAATGGACGAACTGAGAATGTGATTTGTTTAATGAGCATGCCGCACTCGTTGACAAAATTACATGGTCGCTACACTTCACAGGGAATACTGTCAAGTGCTTCGAGACATGCTCCCAAAATGAAAGAAGCCATATCAAATGCAACGATTATTATTACTTACTATTATAATAAAATAAAAATTTCTACAGTATAACAATATATAGTGCTGTCACATCACCACACAATCTTATTACCAATGTATTATTAGCATGGCACATCAGATGTCCTATCACTTTTAAGGATGTGGCACGGATGGTATGTAACATTTTTAAAATAAGCAAATAAGAAAAACTAATTGTAAAAGTAACTTCCTTCCACTCTAACAATATTCCAAATTAATATTAACCTTAAAAGTGAAGAATCTGCAGAATAGTTGTTCTCAATAACTCCTACAAAACTTAGTCAATTTACTTTACAGTATATTCTGTGAAGCTGAGATGCCTCAGCAATGTAATAACAATCACAAAATTACATTTGTATAGCGTCTTTCACATCAGGAGGACGTCCCAAGGCGCTGGACAGGTTACTGCCTCAGACCCAAGCTAAGGACAGTGGGGGGGGGGGGGGGGTGGAAGGAGTCGCCGATGGGACCATCGAAGAGGAGAGTCTTCAGGCGAGATTTGAAGGAGGCCAGGGAGGGTGTGAGGCGGAGGGACATCGGGATGGAGTTCCAGAGGTTGGGGGCAGAGTGACTGAAGGCTCGCCCGCTAATGGTTGGGCGGGTGGGTCGGGGACATGGAGCAGGCCAGAGTCTGCTGAGCGGAGGGGGCAGGCAGGTTGGTAAGGGGATAGGAGATCAAGGATGTAGGGTGGGGCAAGGTTGTGGAGGGCTTTATATGTGAGGACCAGGATCTTGAATTGGATCCTCTGGATGATTGGGAACCAATGGAGTCGGGCAGGGATGGGGGAGATGGGGTCACGAAGTTTGGAACGGTAGAGGACACGGGCCTGCAGAATATTGGATTAACTGAGCCTGTGGAGGGAGGAATTGGGGAGGCCAACCAGCAGGGCATTTGCATAATTGAACCGGGATGTAATGAAGGCGTGGATGAGGGTTTCAGCGGCTTAAGGGGTGAGGTAATGATGGAGTCAGGAAATGTTGCGGAGAAGGGGAAAGACAGAGCGAGCTATAAGGAGCTATATCAAATACAAGGATTATTATTATTAATATAAAATAAACTAAACTAAGCAAGGTAAATTTTGCATATATAGTCAAAGCAATTAATATACGTATTCTGGAAGCGGTAAGTAACAATTTCAGTTCTGGTTAGTAAGGTTTTCTTCAAGATGTTTCTCCTCACTTAACGTCTTGTTGTGTGCATTACACATATTGCTCTCAGAAACTGGCAATCCAATCTGAAACTGGCTGGTTAAGAGGTATCTGACAGTAGCCTGAGGACATTCTTCCTCCCTATGAGGAAATACCTGGCCGACAAAACACTTTTTTAATACACCACAGATAAGATCAATAACTTGGATATGGGGGAATCTGCTGCAAATCCATATCCCACCACTCCATGCACCCCAAAAACGCAACTTATTTTGGAATAAGTAAACATCTGATCTTTAAAATAAAGGCATCTCTAGATAAGATGCAATATAAAAAAGTTATTTCTCTCTATGTAGCAGGAACAGGACCTCCACCAGCAGGAGGCCCCGGGACAGTGCACTTCAATTACAGAGCTGTGCAAAGGAAATGATACCAACTTTCTAGAGGCCAGCTATTCGAGCCACCCTAGTCATCTAGCAAACAAGAAAGCTTTAAACGTGAACACTGAAGAACAAAATATTTAAGTACTGCAATAATCCTCCTACTTTTAGGATGTTTTATCTCACCTAATAAATGCACAATATAAATTACATTTGAGACAGGAAAACAGGCATGAGTCACTTTAGATTCTGATGTACAACAAGCTCTTAAAGATCATTTAAAAACTCTAACCAACAATGGTTTAGAATAGTAGAGGCTGGCTTAATTAATATTTTTTTTACAGAAAGCTGCTAAAGTATTTTTCATCGGACACTCAAGTGGAAGGAGTGAAATGGCAAATCAGTATTCAGAATGGGAAAATAAAATCAGTTTTCTGCTCCAAATTGCTTTATTTCTGGAAGTAATTTCAAAATCAATTCCAACAGTATAAATATGACACATCAAACAATAATGTCATTTTGACATATATTAAACGTGGACAAAACATAATGTGAAACAAAAATAGATATTGTGGAAAAAGCTGAATGCTAATTTAAAAGACTTCTTATATGGACATTTGAGAAATTGTGTGAAGTTTGTTTGGTAGCTTTAAACAAACTGCATTTTTCTAAGGCTATACAAGTCTGTGACTTTTGTGTTTGGTGGAAAAATATGTTTTGGCCATATTTTCTCTTATGGTTCCTTACACATATGCCAATCAACTACAGATCAAACAAGTTCCTATTATTGTTATTTCATTTTGCTCCCTGCAAAAAAAAACACCCTGTAAGTGATGAATAGTTTCATCTTTCCCACTGCAGAAACACCTAAGAAGTACTGTTCTATATAAAAGAACTATAAAAGAAGCCAGTCACTTTCACAGAAATTGTTTCTGGAGTTTTCCGGAGGTCTGTTTTTCCTTTTGCAATACAGTGCATACATAACACATTGTGCCTTAACTTTGCAAGCGTTTAACAGCCTTAGGGTCCCAGCCACGAACATGAATCGCTCACAAAGGGGTTTAATTTGCAGTGCTTCTCAATGGGATTCCTTAGCAAAGAATCCAGATTGTGCAAATGCGATGTCCTGCAACATCCGGATGTATCTTACAGCCTGTGGGATCTTTATTCTGACATGATACAATTGTATAACGGAGTTTCCCTGGGTCAAAAGGAAATCTAACTAGGTTCCTTAATAAGGATTCCTGTTACAATTTGCATCCAATGTGTTCAAAATTTGAAATTTTTGCTCATTGGCGTTGATGGTATTTTCATGAGTATCATCCAGCGTTTTTAATATTATGAAGCTTTAACTTTGCTCTGACTTTGAGAGGTTACAGAAGCAAGCAACCAAGAAGATTCCTGGTATTCGGAAGTTGAGTTATGAGGATAGCTTAAGGAAGTTCAGCTTGTACACTTTGTAAACAAGACTTTGACCTGAGGTAATTAGGTTTTCAGGACAAAGTTTCTCAATGAAAACGCTTTAATGTGAGATAGGATTCACATACAGTCAGACCCTTTACACCACAGGTTCTACTGTACTGTATCGGTTCTATAGTGAGGCCAGTCAGTCAATTTTAATCAAAAAAGCGCTGAGCATGGTGGGCTTAACAACATTTTTCAGTTGCTAAAAGTATAACATATTTATGGGAAAACTGTATTTTTCTTAATGCTACTTTCATAGATTATTGACAGAGAATTAGTAGCCCGATCACATCCAGCTTTTACGTTGATTTTATACATGTGACAAATTTGGTCCAAATACCAAATAACCACAGCTTTTTCTTCACTGAGATGGAAGACACACAAGAAAGTAACAGCGTTTATCACAAATGTATAAAAGTATCACTGTAGGTCGGTGCCTCTCAGTGGCAAAGTCATGACCCAGCTTCAGACTTCTGTTCTGTGTCACACCGAATAAAAATTAAACAAGAAACCATAGCAATCGGTTATTTCAGGAAGTTTTTCAAAACATTTACGCTTCTGTTTCATTTCAGTCTGTTTTAAAGTTTTAAAATTGTCAGCATCTGTTTCTAAAGTAGAGAACGAAGCACGCGATATGACAGTTGGTATAATGTTTGAGAGTTAGATTCAACATTTTCTTCTGACCCAAGGAAACAGACTTAGATGAATGACATATCTTACCCAATCATAAACCGGAGCTGCAATAATTTGTAGCTTACATCTTTGGAACACTCAATCCCCTCCAAACATAACAGCGCTATTGGGTGGGCAAGACACTTGGCCTGTGTAATCCTCCATGGATACCATCAACGCCATTCACTGGTTGACCAGAATCATTCTCAAAAAAGCCCGACTGAAACTGCCAACTGCAAAACACACCCAACAGCAGACACCTTCCTCCACCACCACTATCCAAGTATGAATGATGGTAAGAACTGGAAAGTGAACTGGTGTCTAAAGCACTTTTAATTCCTGGACACCATGAATGTTAATCTTTGAATGAATATGAATAGCGATTCTTGCAACTAGAAGCTTCCTATGAATGAATTGTTTAGTCATACCATGATTCAGGCTAGCATTTGGAAGTCTGCAGAAATATTCAAAAATGCAACTAAGTTGAATTTCCACATTGCACACACCATGAAATAGTGAGTCAGATTATGAACACCAAATCAACAAAGCCACTGGATATACTATAAAAAGATTGACGAGACAAGATTACACAAACCAATTTTGAAGGATTTCCTTAATTCAGATTTCCTTTTAATTCCTGTTAAATCATCCTGTATGTACTGTACAGATACTATACTATAGTACATACATCCTATATATACTATACTCCCGTGCTGTTACATTACCCAGCGTTTTACCTTACGTTCAATTATCAGGGACACTTTAGTCGCATTGTTTACTGGTGAAATCCATCCCAGTATGTGCACACTGAGGCAGACATAACGATAAATGTATGTGCTCAGAGTTCTTTTACGTGCTTGTCATAAAAGAGGTCGAACAATTTATTGACCACCACTGGATATTCTCTGTCAATGCTGAAGGAAATATGAGGGGCGAGTTGAGGCTTCTGTTCTGCAGCTCATTGATAATGACATACCTGCCTCCACCACCCATTATCCATAGTACAAAGTACTTAAGGATAACTGAAAAATCAATATCTTCCTGGTGCTGGTTCCTGCTTTTGCCCTATTTGATTGTCAGCTCCCGTCTAGGGCCCAATCTGATAAGAAAGGGGCCGTGACTACATGATGCTTTCAGGACACCTAACGATACGGAACAAGTCAACAGAACAGTAAATTTTGCTTCCATACCCTCCTCATCAATTAGCCCTGGGTGAGGTCTGCTTGGATGGTGCAGTCTCTCCACTTTAGAGTGAGTGCATGCAAACTGAACACACCACTGCCCTCAGCAGTGAGTTAGGAAATCCACTGACAGCTTAAACAAAGCAGAAAGTTATAACCGTCATAATCTGCATCACACTTTCACACCAACAAGGGTGTTATCAGTTGGGGCAAGCCCTAGAACACATCAAACATTTCTAAGTTACTCTGTCATAAATTCTCATCTGGAGTGTAATAAAACACACACAAAATAGTCATGAATTTTTGGGTCTCTTGCAGAACATGCTGCACACCAGAAGGACACAAGAGGTCAAAAATGCTGCAAAATGGGTCACCATTCCTTTAACACACTGTAAGCAAGCAGATTGTGACATCTGACAGCAATCTGTATGATGAATCTGAAGGAAATGCACCTTAAAAGACACTGCCTTTATTTGAAATGTGCCAAAACAGAAAACAGTTTACCCAATGCTGCAACACAATACAGCACGCATCACTGCTTCACAAATCATTATGACAAAAATGACATGTGACTGTTTCTCTTTCTGAATCACAAAGAAAGTGCCTCATTAATTGCCGCACACTAATGAAGTACTATAACCAGTGTCACTGAATAACAGGATGCAAAATGACTTCAAAATGTCTGATTGTTCATAAAAGTCATCACTACAATTAGCAGAGCTGCTGATTTATTCACCATTTAGAACTTTGATTAAAAATCAATAGCAGGAAAGACAATCTCACGGATACAATGAAAACAACAGTATTTTTCAAATCGGTCATCTATGAGACGATCATTTTTAAGCTTATTTTCCATCTCCGTGAAGATTTGCCATTTTCATTTTTGCCCATTCTCGCTTGATATCAACTATAAGGCACATCAATGAGCTGTTCCATACCTAATGAAGCTGTTTAGCAGCTGTTCTCAAGCTGATGCTGATTAGAAGGTAACTGAGCTACGAAACTTGGCTGATATTTGCCCAGTTGCCCAGCTTTGACACCCACAGATGAGAAACCAAAACGGAAAAGGCTGCTGATCTATATTATTTCCTTTGTAACAGACATCAGCTAAATGGCCTTCAATAAATCTGAAGACTCAAAATTCAGTGCTTGAAGAGAAAATATTGTATATATTAAATATCTTGTTTAATATAGGAGACATGTAGGAGACATTCTTTAAAATCTAAATATAAAATTACTCGACACTGGAAGTACATCCCTTAGGGGCATTGATGTGATTTCCAGAACTGAATTGTACAAGTTAACATCAGTAGCAACACAATTTATCTTATTTTATTATAATAAAGAATTTCTACAAAATGTCCAAACATAATTAATGATAGGCTTAAGATATTTGGCCAAGACTTGTTTTAGCCTCAACTTGTTGTAAAGCTCTGCGTCTGTTACCATGTCATGTTCTTTTGTGCAAACATCTGATAGTGAAGTGAAAGATCATGGACAGTGTCCAGTTCAAGCAACCAGATCACTGGGAAGCAGTCACAGTCATAGATCAAAGTTTTGCACATTCACTAGAACCCAGTTTTAACCCATCTAACCAGCCCCTTGCTGTGCTGCCAAACACAATGGAATGAAGCATGGAGTAAAATAAATGAAGGCTTCTTACGAATTGCAGATAATAAGAACAGATAGTGAATGGAAAAATATAGAAAATCAGCACTGAACAATTTTGGGCAGTCCTCCACAAAAACTGTTGCCCATTGAAAATTTAGACTTTAGTTGGGAAATAAACATGTTTTCTACTCAAAATTTTTTTTTTTTTTTTTCTAAAACAGACATTCTGACATTCTGGAATAAAATATAATATATTACACATCAGAAAAACAAATATTTCTGCCAATGATCACAAGTATTTTAATAAGGGAAGCTCCATAATATATGCACAGTAGTTCTAAAACATATTCTGTTCTCTTCCCAGAGCACTGCTAAAGGTTTTGTATAGAGTTACAAAGAACACGAGCCTTCCAGAGATGAAGAGTGATTCAGAGGAGAAGAATGCATTTTAAACAGTTACATGAAGGTTTCAGTCCATGACATAAATCAATGTTGTACCAATAAACTAAGCTCCAAAGCTATCTTCACATGCCTACAGTTTTTATTTGTGACAGCTCTTTTATAAACCTCAAACACATGGAGCCCTCAAACATTTATGTAATAACAAGCCTGATGATGTACTGCTACCGCTGAAAGTTACTTGTGTTCAATTTCAGACATTCTGTAAGACAAAGTTCCATTGCTAATGGTTATAACAAGAATCTTTCCACTAATAAAATGTTTCGCCAAACCATGTTTCACTGTAACAATTACGTATTGAACATCAGCTGAAAAATACAAAAATGCAACTAATTTGATCTAACACATTGCACATGGCACAGAAGTCATGAGTTAAGACTGTGTAAGTACAATGTTAGATTATCGATATCAAAACTAAGTCACTGGATATATAAAGATTACACAGGAGGAATGTTGGTAATTCTGACAAGTGAATTATTCATCAGATTGATGATATTTTACACAAAGAATTTCAACTACAAATTATTATATTAGTGAAATTGGCCGAAGACAATGTAAATGTTTACAAATGATGTTATGCAGATGCCTATCATTGCTTTTGGCAACTTCAAAGATTCTAAGCATTTACAGAATTAGGTTGGCATAGTTTACATTAGCAATGTTCCAAACATAAATGCCTGAAAAGCAAGAGACAATTTATTGATCATCCAAATCTATCTTAAATAAATATATGCAACTAGATAGTTATGCATCGGGAAAGCTGGCATCTTTATTTTCCCTGTTAATTTTAAGTCAATTTCATACATGTGCATTTTGATTTTAAAAGACCACAAGATAGTGGCCTGGCCAGGGCAGTCATATCAACAGACATCCACCTTGCTTTCACTTCCTTTAAAATACCTTTTTAAAAGCAAGATCCAGATGAAAGCTAGGAATCAATCAATGATGTACAGGTAGACCCTGCTTAACGAAGGGGTTGGGGACTTTAAAATCATTCGTTAAGCGAAATTTCGTTAAGCAAGAGTTTAACTGTATTACTGTATTCGGCCGCAGCCAAAACGCCACACCGATCCAAGCCTCCCCGCTAAAATCAGTTTGGTTCCTAGCGGTTCCTAGCGCTAACATTTTCGGTGTACAGGTTGAGCAGCCAAAAGTCCGGAGTTCCGAAAGCCGGAATGTAACATAAATTGCAAGAATAAAAACACCAATCCTCCCTGCTCCAGGCCAGGTCTTCACAGTCACCGCACTGAAATATCACAACCTGGACCCAGGCATTTCCGGACACGTGATACGCTTCTGGCGTTCCAAAGTCTGGAAATACCCGAACCTGGGCTCGGCTAAGGGCCCGAATTCAGGACGCTCAACTTGTACTAGCGAAGGCCTAAGGTAGATATAACTGCCATTGAAGGCTACACAACTTTAAATACAACAATATTAAAATGTTAGTAAATACAACAATAAACAATAAGATACAGACAGTCCTCGACTTGCTATTATTGAATCCACGAAGCATCCTACCGCTTAAGCTCCTCCCATACTCCCAGGGGCTCCACTGGACTGCACTGCTTAACAGAGGCACGTAAAGACTGAGCGTGTGTTGCTGGGGCAACCGAGAGAGAAGCTGCCTACGAGAAGCCCGCAAGATTTAAATAGTGTGTAAACATTCGTTATAGCGAACGCAACCTTTGTTAAGCGGATAAATGGTACAAATAGAAACCCTCGTTATAGTGAACTTTTGTTAACCAGGCATTTGTTAAGTGGGGTCTACCTGTAGATACGTTCTCTAATATGGCAGTTGTGCTAAAGGCACTGATTCAACACGATAGCCATAGTGAAGTGAGTTGAGCTGGAAGACTGGACTAACACGACAAGCCCTCCAACTCTCTTGCTCCTGGCATAGCACAAGTGAGATGAATACCTGTTAATTTTTAAATATGATTGTAGATCTAGTTGTCCTGTCAGCTATCTAATAACTTTCAAAACATAATAAAAAGTCCAAAGGACTTCCTGGGAATTTTTAAACTTTTCAAGTTTAAATATTCAATTTTCATCAGCAACAGTTGAAGCAGCAGTTATATTACTTGGTGCAAAGTGAATTTATGTGAATATCCAGGACAGTCTCAAAACAATTCTCTTCACTGGGTTTGGTGAAACCTTTCACTGGGATCCAGACATTGTACTTACATGCAGATCTTGCATTGGATGGACGTCCAAATCATGCAGAATTGCATAAATTGTGCAATATAGCGCAATCATTAAAATCATGTAGAAAACACTGGTTGTTGACAGTCAATTCACTTTACAATGTATTCTGTGAAACGCTTCGAGACGTCTCGAACGCATGATGAGGCTCTATATCAAACGTAAGGATTATTATTCTTCTTGAACAACATTTATCCCCACTTTTAATTATTTAATCCAAGCAGTGTATGCCAACATTAAGAAAGCAGTTGTTACCTAAAAAACACAGGAGTAAAACAAAAATCTATAGAGTGCAAACTTGATGCGTGTCTTCATTTCAACGTAATTAAAAGTTCATCAACAACGAATATACTGAAAAATATTATTGAACCATTTTTCAATTTCAAACATACTTTTAAAAAAATAATTCGGATCAAATATCCTGTTTAAAGAACCATTTGGTTTATTCTCTATGATAAGCACTGGGGCAAAATCATATGCACACTTCCAAAATAAACTTCCACTGACCATTGTGCCTGACAACAGATGTTGCAAACGCATACATGGTCAAATGTTAGGGGTATATTCAAAATTCAAGGTTATTTTCCAAAGATATTATAGATAAATTGTGGTAACAGGCAGTATGTCAAAAGATGCTGCCCATTACCACAATTTATAAAATTTTCATGAGAATTAATTTCAGCCGAATGGGCTCTTACTTTTGCATATCCAAAGGGAAAGAATGACAATATTTTAATTTGGTTACATTGTGTTCCAAAAATAAAGCTGGTGTAATCATTCCTAAGAAAATCTATTTATAATACAGTACATTCGATTACATCATCCTATTAAACAGTGCATGATTGCACTGTATGTTGTATGCATTTTAAATATGTATTTCATCCTTGGAGATAAAATATTGAACTTCACCATGTTGCTAAAGATGTTTTACAACAGATCTATAGTGTAGTAAATAAACACACACAATTTCAAAAAAATTGGAGAAGACAGACATGCCAGATAGTTAAATTCTTCCTAAAAATATTGTCTCTTCGGAAGTAAACAGGATCACAAGTGTCAGAGTGAGGCACCTACCAAAACCATTAGCCAGTCTAACCAGAGAAAAGAGTACAGCATGCATCACTGAATAATTTGCTTTCAAATCCACATTTCCCTTCAGCAATTTGAGCTTCATCACCAATGCAGGAATTTATTAATGTGACAGGCCAAGACATTCATGTTTCCTTCTCTCTCTCCCCTCCGCCTCACCCCCTCCCACCATCATTTTTCTATAAATGGTAACGGAGTGCAACTTTATAGACCATGTGGTCAATGGCCATTAATTCTTCAGACTCCAGGAATGCGTAAAACTATTTAAAAAACCACAAAATTAGGTAACCAAATAACCAAAACATTCAAAACATTCAACAAGATATGCCAAAAACGTACCAAAAAAAATCCACCATTGCTTTAAACCTAGATCACATGTGATGGTGTAACTTCCGTGAAATACTTTGTTTAAATGGAGGTGATATCGCAATCGACAACAGATGCAACCATGCAAAGAAATTCCATAGTGATGTCACTGGAACCACTCAGTAATCTGCACAATGAAACCGTTTACATAACACTGATATTTCCATCTAGCTTTTCCCATTGTACTTACTTTGCTTACACAAGGCATAAACCGAGTGCACGATGAAGAACTTTGGTACACTATCCATCAAGCCTGCATTGTACTTATAATGTTCAAAATAGAATATTCCTTCCATAACAGTGCAAACATTTAGTTATGTATCATTGTACTAATAAGCTAAAATCAACTTTTTGAATCCAGGCACAATGTAGCTGAAAATTTGTTTTTTGTTAATGATTTCAGCACAGCATTTTCTGTTTCTCCAAAATAGTAGTGATAGGTTCTATAACAGCTACAATTGATCCATTTGCAAATTATTATGACCAAATTTAAAAGCTATACTGTATATGGAACTTGAATAACTTCAGTTTTCTCTAGATAAGCTCTGACCAAAGTTTGAAAAACAAATCATGTTATAGTGCTACACTGGTTATACATTACATACTACAATACAGTACAGAAACAAGTGCAATTAATTTTGTTAACCCCTTAAAGTGTTAGATTTAGATTTCTACACCCAAAATAATTTCTTACATGGTTTCTTTCAATCTACTGTTAAGATGCCTAGTGTTGGGCAAACTTATGTCACTCATCATACTTTCAAACTAAAATAAATAAACAGATATGTAAAAACTTAAAATTATTTCCTCATCTTTGTTTTTCTTAAAATGTTCAGAATTTTCTGGGTATGACAATTTAGAGAAGAATGAAAGATGTCCAGTAATTTAACTCGATAAATAGTCATGATGTGATGTCATGATTTGTTAGCATCATTGTGCTTGTCTGCTCACACAGTGCAAATCAGGAAGTATTTCAGACACACAAAATCTTCCACAGCACCAGCTGCTCACTAGTTTTGTAGGAAAAAAATGTTCTAAATCATTGAATGCTTTTAAACTGTGGTGTATTTTAGCTCTGAAAGAGATTGCGGGACCATTGAAAGATTGTTTTACTCTATGGAATCGCCTGGGTATAATTCCTTGGGTATAATCGGAGTCCTTTTCTAATCGGTCAACATTAGTAACATTTCAGACATTTAAAAAATGTGAAAAAATGAATACCTAAAATACTTAACTTTTCTCCAGGAAACATATGCTTTTTACATTTTCTGCTGTGTTCACATGTCTCGGTGACAATTTAAACTACAGTTAATTGCCACATCCAATAAAATGAAAAAAATCTAAATATGTTGCAAATGTCAATACGTGTGTATATTTACACACCATAATTTTACCCACCTGCTAGACAGATTCCTTTACATCACATTTACAGTACAGCTCAAGTACACATATAACACAAAAAAATCCAATACACCAAATATTTCAACTGGTGTAATGTTTTGGATTGGTTGCTGGGAGTGGATAGGTAAGTCCCAATCATGAAATAGCATCAACCTGTATCAATAAAGTTCCAATGAAGTTCAAAATATCCTGTGTAATCACATACCCTAGTGCATTCACAATAGCAAACTCTTCAATACTACAGTTAAACAGAAGAAATGTTAGTGTAGAAAAACAGATAAATACAATTTGATTGAGTGTATTATTTTCACAATTTTTTTTCAAAGCAAGCATATGCTGCAGCATTCCTTTTGTTAAATGTAGCTTTTCAAAAATGCAGTAGGACATGATAATTAAACCTTTGAAGTTCGAAATCTCTAAGTGTGAGTAAATTACAATTATTGTGAATCAAGCAGAAAATTAAAATGCACATTGATTTAAGCAAAATTGTGATGCAAGCCTTATTCAATATCGATATTTCACAGATGAATTTCACCTACAGAAACTGGGGAAAAAAAATAATACAGTATGCTATATATTTGGGAAACTATTTAACGTGCCTTAGATTTGATGCGGTGCCTACAGTGGAGCAATTTGGAGCTGCTCTGAATCACTCTCCCCAGTCTGGATTCAAGAAAAACAGAGCGCCGCTAACAGGCACCGAATTACTAGTTAGTTACTAGTTAGTTATTAAAGTGAAATGCAGCGAAATCTCGAACATTTAGAAATGAAAAGTTCCAACTTTAATAATTGTTTTTGCAATAGCAACAGTTAGTTCAGAATTATTCTGAAACTATCTCCTTGAGCAACAACAAAATTCAAATCCATATCAGTTACATTATACTTTTACTGTTGTTTCAAGATGGCAACTGAAGCAAATGAACGTGTATTGCGACATCAACGTAATACTGCTACGAACGTATATTCCTTGCAAAATACATGAACTCAAACCTGCAAACAACCATAGACAAACAAGCTGTATATAGGGTTATACTAACAGAGTAACTATGTTGTATCTATCAAAGAATCGGAGATTCCTGAGTTGACCCAGATAAGTTGGGTTTTGATATCCAGATAAAGATTCCTGGCAGTTCATAGCTCAGCTTACTCCGACTGGTCATGAAACATCAAGAGAACAAAATGCAAGTCAGAAATCAGCACATCGCGGTAAAGATCTATTAGACTTTATTCTGCCAGAACCCAATTTGCCCCGCGTTGATATAAAGGCTGGAAGGCTGGGATATTGCCAGATGTATCGAGATCGTTTTAATCGATCAAACCACAGTATGGAAAAGGGGGGATGCTTTATTTTTAAGTAGTAGCCGAGTGCACAATTTATGACAACAAGTTCTCGAAATTCCCTTCATTATTGGTTACAAAATAGGCCAATTGTATGTGATATGATTGGGTTACTGAGCGGGATCCTGACAATGAAATATATAAATAGTCTGCGCCTATTGTAAGTTACAAAAAGAAAGCAACAAGAGTCTCATCGGTTTCAACAAAGGAACGTGCGTGTCTCATGTGTAGGTCCCCCCCAGGGTTGGTGTGGTTTCCCACAGACCTGGCAGATAGAGATGCCGGTGCTCCCCGCCACAGCGCCCACGGTAAACACGGGGAGGGCTAAACAAACATGTTGTAGTGCGGCAAAAGAAAAAAGGCCAGCCTCCCATAATGTACTTATTGTCAGCAGCAGACCTCCTCCTCTCCTCTCCGGGCTCATTAGTTGAAGTATGATGAGAGGTGGTAAGGAGTGAATATAGTTCAATTCATTGAGGGCTTTCAAGTGGCTCTCAAGATGGAGAGCCCTTTCTGTTTCTGTCTCCCTCACTCGTGCTCTCTTTGCGGAATCCTGTAATAGCCGGGCTGCCACTTTCTATTTAATGACCTTCAAGGAAGTGCTGATGGACTCAAAAAAATAACATCATGCTAGAGGGTGGCAAGGCTCTTCAATTACAGCTTCTGATACGGTGGCGTTTAATTATTCATGTAAAGGAGAAGCAGACAGCTTTCACAGGATTGTGCCGAGAACGTTTTGTACAAATACGGGAGGCAGGTCCAAGCCAACGCTTCAAAACTCCTTCGAATTGATATTTTCAGTGTACCGTATTCATTTATATTTCGCTATTTTTTTAAATGTAGTAAATAAGGGCGGCGGGTTGCACGTAGTGTCAAGTGAAACAATAATACAGGATTGTGAACCTCGGACATCAGCGATCAAAAGTTCGCTTAAGGACTGACACGACGGTTGAAGTGTTTCTGACTGAATTAATTGACGTCTCTCTCAAAGGGCGAGACGAGCTGTTGGTATTTGGGTCACATTACTAACTAACCAACCCCATCACTAACTCCGTAAGCCGCCGTGTTCTGCTGGAAACATGACATCGTGGGTCTTCGTCAAGAATTCGGCGTTTAAAACGGTGTTCGGTACCTTCAAATTCAATCCCCAGAAACATACAGCCTGGCTCTCGTGGGGAACACCGCGTACAGCGGGCATTCCTGACTCCGCACCCGCCGCCGGGTGACTGACTGACTGACTGACCGCATCTCACACTCTGTCGGCTCTGATCGGTGCGATCCTCGCCCCGCCAGCCTCACCTCCACCCGGCCTCAGCAAAGTCGCTCTGAGGCGTGATTTGTGTTGGTTTTATTTAAAGAAAAGGGAGCCGCGATCAGTATTCACACGTGAAACGGTGTGAGCTGGTTACAAAAACAAACCCGTTCAGGTTTGCTCTGTTTTGCTGTGTGCTGGGCGATGCTTTGAAATCGCGCGTTTGGAAAGCGCCCCGGCAGCTCCGGCTCACACCCGCTACACCACCAGAGTAACAGCCGCTCGCTCGGAAACATGATTGTTTTAAAATCAGAACAACACCAACGTTTGGTTTTAAAACATAAAATGATCATCACTGGTCACCCCCGTCTCCGGGAGTTGAGGTGGTCCTGCGGGAAGGCGCAGTTATAGTTTTAGCTGGAGCTCAGGCGGGCAGCCTGACGTACATCTCCAGCCCCAGTTTGGAAAGATGAAGTGAATGCCTGTACATTGTCTGTAAGAAACCAGACGCGGGGGAAGGAAAATGGGCCGCGCACTCATTATTCCTCTTATTATTCCAGTTTTGTCGGAAAATAAATAACTGATGTTGTCTGAACGGTAACACTGCAGATGTGCCTGAGATAGGATTGAAAATCGCGATTCATTTCATTTGTAAGTATTGAGATGCAAATAGCGGAACTGAACCTTGTGCGCGGTTTCAAATTCTAATTCGTGGCGATGATTAAATAGACGTTTAGTGAGAGCTGCTTGCAGGTAAGCAGGCTATTTTGGGGTACGTTTGTGTAAAAACAAAATCACATTAAAAAACAAATATCAAGACTTGAATTTAACAATTTAAATTCCATGTAGCCGCACTACTGCAAATAATACAACACACAATTACATAGCACCTCTGGAGTCTGGAGCAGGTCCCACAGCACGCAACAGTCCTGGCTTGGCAGCCAAGCCGGAGGCGCGAGCCAGGGGGGGGGGGGGGGGGGAGAGGACGAGAAAGACTGGAGGGGTGGTCGTCAAATAGGTAGGTCATGAGATAGACCCTGAATGGGCTGACCCTGAATGGAGTGAGAGAGTTGTGGGAACTCGTAGAGCTCCAGAGAGTGAGGGCTGGGGGAAAAAACATAATTGTTATATGTGAAAAAGTCAGTCGGCCTCAGGGTGAGTGAGCGAGGGTTTGACTGGATGGGTGAGAGTGCATGACTGGAGGAGTGAGTAACTGGGTGGGTATGAGAGCAGAGGAGGCAGTGACTGGGTGAGTGTGAGAGTAGAGGAGGGAGGGAGTGAGTGGGTGAGTGTGAGAGTAGAGGAGGGAGGGAGTGACTGGGTGGGTGGTAGAGGAGGGAGTGACTAGGTAGGTATGAGAGGAGGGAGGGAGTGACTAGGTGGGTGTGAGAGTAGAGGAGGGAGGGACTGACTGGGTGGGTGGTAGAGGAGGGAGGGAGTGAGTGGGTGAGTGTGAGAGTAGAGGAGGGAGGGAGGGGTAGGTGTGAGAGGAGGGAAGGAGTGACTGGGTGAGTGTGAGAGTAGAGGAGGGAGGGAGTGGGTGAGTGAGAGAGTAGAGGAGGGAGGGAGTGACTGGGTAGGTGTGAGAGGAGGGAGGGAGTGACTGGGTAGGTGTGAGAGGAGGGAGGGAGTGAGTGGCTGAGTGTGAGAGTAGAGGAGGGAGGGTGAGTGGGTGAGTGTGAGAGTAGAGGAGGGAGGGAGTGGGTGAGTGTGAGAGTAGAGGAGGGAGGGAGTGACTGGGTAGGTGTGAGAGGAGGGAGGGAGTGACTGGGTAGGTGTGAGAGGAGGGAGTGAGTGACTGGGTGAGTGTGAGAGTAGAGGAGGGAGGGAGTGACTGGGTGGGTGGTAGAGGAAGGAGGGGGTGACTAGGTAGGTATGAGAGGAGGGAGGGAGTGACTGGGTGAGTGTGAGAGTAGAGGAGGGAGGGAGTGACTGGGTGGGTGGTAGAGGAGGGAGGGAGTGAGAGGGTAGGTGTGAGAGGAGGGAGGGAGTGACTGGGTGAGTGTGAGAGTACATGAGGGAGGGAGTGACTGGGTGGGTGGTAGAGGAGGGAGGGAGTGAGAGGGTAGGTGTGAGAGGAGGGAGGGAGTGACTGGGTGAGTGTGAGAATAGAGGAGGGAGGGAGTGACTGGGTAGGTGTGAGAGGAGGGAGGGAGTGACTGGGTGAGTGTGAGAGTACATGAGGGAGGGAGTGACTGGGTGGGTGGTAGAGGAGGGAGGGAGTGAGTGGGTGAGTGTGAGAGTAGAGGAGGGAGGGAGGGGTAGGTGTGAGAGTAGAGGAGGGAGGAACTGGGTGGGTATGAGAGCAGAGGAGGGAGGGAGTGAGTAGGTGTGAGAGTAGAGGAGGGAGGGAATGAGTGGGTGGGTGTGAGAGTAGAGGAGGGAGGGAGTGACTGGGTGGGTGGTAGAGGAAAGAGGGAGTGAGTGGGTGAGTGTGAGTAGAGGAGGGAGGGAGTGAGTGGGTGAGTGTGATAGAGGATGGAGGGAGTGAGTGGGTGGGTGTGAGAGTAGAGGAGGGAGGGAGTGAGTGGGTGAGTGTGATAGAGGAGGGAGGGAGTGAGTGGGTGAGTGTGATAGAGGAGGGAGGGAGTGAGTGGGTGAGTGTGAGAGTAGAGGAGGGAGGGAGTGAGTGGGTGGGTGTGAGAGATAGTGAATGGGTCGGTGAGAGTGGATGACTGGAGGAGTGAGAGAGTGATTAAATGGAGGAGTGAAAAGAGGAGTGAGTGACTCGGTGGTGAGAGAGTGGATGACTGAGGGAGTGAGTGAGTGAGTGGGCCGCCAGCCGGCGATGTGGCAGCTCAGCCGCTGTGGCTGTTTAAGCCACTGTGTCCAATCTGAGGTCCCGCCGACGCTCATTGGTCCGTGGCCGGCTGCCTGCCCTGTGATTGGTCCCTGGCAGGCTGCCTGCCCTGTGATTGGTCCCTGGCCGGCCGCCTGCTCTGTGATTGGTCCCTGGCTCGCTACCTGCCCTGTGATTGGCTCGCCGCCGCCGCCGCTCGTCAGTGTGGGGGGGGGGGTGGGGTGGCGGCCTCCCGGCGTCCAGAGCGCCTGCGCGGCTGGCAGGGGACCATTCATAAACTAAACTCTTACACACTTCCTGAGCGTGGGCAAAAGTGGTCATAGCAATACAAACACTGAGAATCACAGGCAGAGAGGGAGGGAGGGAGAGAGGGAGAGATGAAAGATAAGAGCCAACTTTCGTCATTTACGTTTTATGTTTGTAAACAGCGACAAATGCCACTACTTTAAAAAAAAAGGCATCTTATTTTAAGAATTTCTGGAAGCTTAGGAGATCTCAAGTTGTCATTTCTATTTGCCTGCCTCCCTCCCTCACCCCTCTCTCTCTCTCTCTCTCTCCATCCCATTAGATCCAATGCACACGTTTCAGGTCTCCACCAGTTAAATAGTGGATGCCCATACCCGTAAGCATTGGATCCGTCAACTTACAACGAGATTCCGGTGTACAGCCCGGACCACTGTCCCAACATGATCGCGGCTCAAGCCAAGCTGGTCTACCAGCTGAACAAGTACTACAACGAGCGGTGCCAAGCTAGGAAAGCGGCGATCGCAAAGACCATTCGAGAAGTGTGCAAAGTAGTTTCCGATGTCCTTAAAGAAGTGGAAGTCCAAGAACCCCGCTTCATCAGTTCTCTTAGCGAGATCGAAACGCGCTTCGAGGGTTTGGAGGTAATCGCCCCCACAGAGTTTGAAGTGGTCCTGTACCTCAACCAAATGGGGGTGTTCAACTTCGTGGACGATGGCTCGCTGCCCGGCTGTGCTGTCCTCAAACTGAGCGACGGCCGCAAGAGGAGCATGTCCCTTTGGGTCGAATTCATCACAGCATCCGGCTACCTGTCAGCCAGAAAAATCCGCTCCAGGTTTCAAACCCTGGTGGCACAGGCGGTGGACAAATGCAGTTACCGGGATGTAGTGAAGATGGTGGCGGACACGAGTGAGGTGAGGCTGAGGATCAGGGAGCGCTACGTGGTGCAGATCACCCCAGCCTTCAAATGCACAGGCATCTGGCCCAGGAGCGCGGCTCAGTGGCCCATGCCGCACATCCCGTGGCCCGGACCCAATCGAGTGGCTGAGGTCAAGGCTGAAGGTTTCAACCTGCTCTCCAAGGAGTGCTACTCCCTGACAGGCAAGCAGAGCTCTGCCGAGAGCGACGCCTGGGTTTTACAGTTCGGCGAAGCTGAGAACAGGCTGCTGATGGCGGGCTGCAGGAAAAAGTGCCTCTCGGTTTTAAAGACTCTACGCGATCGGCATCTGGAATTGCCGGGGCAGCCGCTCAATAACTACCACATGAAGACACTACTGCTCTACGAGTGCGAGAAACACCCGAGAGAAACCGACTGGGACGAGTCGTGCCTCGGCGACAGGCTGAACGGCATCCTCCTCCAGCTCATCTCCTGTCTCCAGTGCCGGAGGTGTCCTCATTACTTTCTCCCCAACCTAGATCTTTTCCAAGGAAAGCCCCATTCGGCCCTGGAAAGTGCAGCGAAACAGACTTGGCGATTGGCGAGAGAAATTCTTACCAACGCAAAGAGCCTCGATAAGCTATAGTAAAACTGGTGATCCCAGCAAACTTATTCAACAATTAGTGCGAGGCACACAATGTGAACTTATTAATAATTAAACAGAGGCTTTAAGAGAAGCAAACGGACTTGGCGTGAAACAGATCTAAGGTACATTTTAAACTACGGTAAATGTAACCGAAAAACGTGTTTGGATGTTGTCAGCCTGCGAGGAATCTTTATTTAAGTATGCAGTCTTTTAAAGGCCAAGGCAATTTCTGTTGTGAAATGTATTTTGCGTGCCAATTCCAGATTTTGTGCCCCTGAAAAAAGGACGTGTAATAATGGTAATAAAAGTATTTACCTTACTGCACTTTTTGTCAGTTAATTTACACGTGAGCGAATTAGTTTGGTTAGATCGCTGCTTGGCAAATTCGAGTTTAATATTGTAATAGGATGCATTTTAAATGAATCATAAAACGTATTATATACTCATTTTCCCCAGCACAGTAAGAACAGATTTACAAGTAAAATCACTCCTTGTATTTGGGCAAAGGGTAAAAGAAACACAATACAAAATAGCTTCAGTATTTTAAATAATAAATGCCATGAGACCGGTTCCTTTTCATCTCGTTCCCTGGGTAATGAGTTAGTTTTAGCGATAAGATTTTGCTTATAAGAGAGCAACTTAAATTATTCAAACTCTACAGTATAAACTATTTGATCTGTTATTTTATTTACTCCTTTAAAGTCTGGCGATAAGTTGTTTCGACTTATTTTAAAAAACATTTCAGACACCTAGCCTCTCACTGCCAGGAAAACTCACTTCCCCAAACGTCGAGTCGTGGAGAAATGAAACATTGTTACAAAAGAATTTCTTATTTACAAATAAAGTCAATATTTCAGGTGGCCTCTAATAAATACATCAAGGCATTTGTCGAAACTAAACGTTCGCTGTCTCACATACAATCATGTGGATAAGTTTAAAGCCTTATTTAAAAATAAGTGGAAGAAAGCCAAACGGCCGATTAGGGCCTAAAACATATTACATCCATAAAATTCAACCTCGGATAAAGACAGCAGCAATGACCTGAACAAGACACCACTGTGATATAATTTACAAGAGGAGATGAGGGTAGGGAAGGTTTAAATGTAGCCTGAGAATAAAACAATCACTAACAATGTAATCTGGGACGGTCGACTGTCTCCAAGGCTTGATCTTACCGTGATTGTTAGGCTCTGGTACGCACATCCAAATACTGTAATAAAGTATTTGGCGATTACAGAGCAATCGTACACTTTGTACGTTATTTTCCTCTGATGTAAATGATACGGCTCAAAGAAGGTTTGGAGTATGGAGTTGTGACATTACTGGAAATTTAGTGCATTTATTCAGTTATATATCCACAGGTGTACCTTTTAGTGAGAGGAAACACTGCTCTGAACTTTAGCATCTACTGTGAAAATCTCGCGATATCACCGCGTTAAAGTTACATATAACCCAACTCTTAACAGATATAAATACTATCATGATTTTAACACCAATCGATGGAACTTATTAAAAGAAGTTTCGATTTTAAGATCACATTTTCGGTATCGGGTACACAGTAATTGTAGTACTGTCATGTTTTAATCTGTATTTGCATTTGAGATTTAAAATGCTGCCTCAATATTCTGTTACCACCTCACGTTGTGAAATTTCCCCGTTTTGGAAAAACCCTGCACATGGATTCTAAGACAGAGACACACTTTAGCAAACTAGAACAACCCTCCAGCTAAAGTTATTTATATATTTTAACAACAGTAACTTAGATTGATTGAATGGACAGCAGTTCAAATGTTATTTAATATTAGCAAAATAATCACTCTCACAGGTCACTGAGATTGCTTCGAGTCAGGAAGGTTATCGGCTTTTAAGGAACTATATACCTAACGGATTGTTCACATGAACTCAAGTCAATTTGGGGTTAGTCCTTGAAATACATCCGAACCCTGATTTCTCTTTATATAACAAATCGAAGGTTTTCAATGGGACATTCAACAGGCTTCAGGACAGCTCGTCAGCGTTCAGTTCTCCAGCTACTGTCGGGCTAAAGTCAAATTGGTGTAAGCGTGAAACCCAGGGTTATCAGCAGATCTTATCAGAGCCTCAGATCTGGTAAGAGCTTGTCAGGGTGTTTTGGTTTCTGGTGTTATGGACAAACAACAGTCACTGCTTAGAAAATCGCTCATATCTAAACAGCTTATGCACTATGGGGAAAGAGGGAAAGGGGACCACTGCTTCAGGAATAAGCCTTTAAGGAGATTTATCTTCCTTCGAATTTAATTTTATCCGCTTCCACCCGAAAAAATACTTAATCCCAAATTGACAAAATTGAATATTACGGTATTTTCAACTTGTTCGTTCATAGGTTGGTGATTCGTGTAGTACACACTCGCAGGCTTCTCGTGAAATCAAGGTATTGTGGACAGAGAAAATACTGATACATTATTGGAGGGGGGGGGGGAGAGAGACTAACAATGCGATAGAAAATCGCAATGTAATTTCCGGGCTAAAACGTTTGTTTCAAGACTTCAAGACTAAGTATTATTTTAACACAAAAGCAGATTAAAATCTAAATTGTGTTTGAGCCCCAACTAGTGGGAATCACAACCCGCAGTTGAAGTTCTATACTCAATTTTATTGGCGATTTCAAATCTCAATTTTAAAATATTCTAACGTCGCAGGATACATATACATTTTATATATATATATATTA